>CP131459.1:31272500-31897500 GCA_030664755.1 Microcos paniculata | reverse complement strand
TCTCAGCCTCAACCCACGGTTGAATCAAAAGATATGAGTTGATGAACAATCTGTCGCCAAAATTCCAGATTTCTAGATTTGGTGATTTTCTTGGAAATCTTGGTGTTTTGATCTTTAAGGAAGCAAAAGAAGTTGATATTGATGATTGAAGAAGTGTTTGAAGAGTGATTTAAGGTTTGATTCAGAGGGAATTGGAAGAGAGAGCTCGAAGAATTGAAGAAGAAGAGAAGATGTGAAAATGGCCGAGACCCCTTATAAAATCGATCAATTCCGGCGCCGGTATTGGTCAGTTCCGGCGCCGGAATCAACAAAGTCAAGTTGACTCCGGTCAACTCGGTCAAACTTCCTTGGAATCCGTGCCCAAGTGGGGCCCACATCCCGGAACTTCAATTTTAGGGTTTTTAAGCTTGAAATCGAGTTATATGAAGTTTGAAACATCCATGGGAATTTAAATTTGGTATATCGACTAGACAACAATACATAAATATTCAACTTGACACGTGCGGATTAGGTCCGGGCGTGTTATTTATTTATATTATAAATTAATATAAATTAATTTTTAAAATTAGTGTATGAAAAAAAGTTAAAACTGGCTTTTGGACAGGTCTCGGACTTATATAAATATTTTAGGGCTAGACTTGGACAAGATTTTAAAGTCCATTTATTGGTCAAAAAAATCTATTATAAATTCTTGTTTGGACCCTGCCTAACTCGGCTCGTGGACACCTCTAATAACAAACAAAATTAATTCATTAACAAACAGGCAAAATGTACCATTTTTTGAAATGAATTTTATTTAATTAAAATAAAACAATTATTATAGACCTTGCCAGAGAAAACAATAAAGTAACTTATCTGTTGACGCTGACGCGGCGAGATTACAATGAAACTGTTTCCAAATTCACAGAAGACTTTACGTATCTTCAAATTTGTCTGTTAGAATACAATATTGTTCTCTAAACAAATTTGTACCAAGTGAGCGGGACTCGCAACGTGCTGCCCACGTATTCGGGATTGGTACCGAGCAGTGTTTGCGTTGGAGGTTTTGGACCTATCCTATTCGGTAGGTCTGTGTTTTGGGGGTTTGGCTTTGCCTAGCGTGTGATCAGCAGGAGAAGTACTCGTGAAAGGCATATTGATTCACGCATTGCTAATATTATTATTTTAATATTTAATATTGTGCACATGGAAAAGAAGGGTATCTTTTTTTATTTTTGGTCAGAACATAAGGAATGGTAACAAATAGGGTATTCGTTAATTTTATGGTACCTGTATTCATATCCGATAATTACCTGATTAATTTTGAAAGTTATTATTTGTACCCTATCCGAATAAAATATAAACTATGTTTTAATTACAAGAATCCGATAAAATATTCAAATAAATTTAATAAATCAAATAAAATTAAAGTAATAAATTAAAATTAACTCATAATAAAATAAATCAAAGTTAAAAAAATCATATTTTTCATATTTGATAAATTATAATTATTATTAGACAATTATTACGTTATTTATGAGTAATTTTTAAGTAAAAATATAATAAAAATAATATTAAAAAGTTAATTTTATAATCGGGTTCAGGTAATGGGTACCCTAACACCACTACCCGAACCCGTCACAGGTACTAAAATTATTACCCGAACCCGATTACAGGATACCCTAATCCTACTTAAACGGGTCTGATAATTCATATTCCCTGTTGCAAACTACTCATTACCATCCCTAAACATATTGATTCACACATTGCTAATATTATTATTTTAATATTTAATATTGTTCACATGAAAAAGAAGGATATCTTTTTTATCTTTTGGTTGAAAAGAAGGATATTTAATATTGTGCACATGGAAAAGAAGGATATCTTTTTTTGTTTTTGGTCAGAACATATTGATTCACACATTGCTAATACTATTATTTTAATATTTAATATTGTGCACACGGAAAAGAAGGATATCTTTGTTTTTGTGTTAGAAAAAGTTTAAAAGTAAGATAGATTATCTTACCTCTAAGATTAAGATAAATCGTCAATCTCTTTAAGGGTTTATAGACTTCAACCAACCTCTTTGAAGGTTTATAAACTTTAATTTTATGGAATTTTTCGGACTTACAAATTACCTACCAAAAGAGATATGTGGAGTTCGAACCTAAATATCTTATATCACTGATTCAAACTCTTATCACTTTAACCAACCTCCATTGATGAAAAGAAGGATATCTAGGAGGATATACTTCACTCAATAAATAATTAATCAAATTATAACTTCAATTATTTTCTTTTTCTTTGGCGGTACAATGGATGTCGAATTAGGCTAAATCCTTAGGTTGGGTTGTCCGATTTTATCCTTTTCTAACAAGGGAAGGATGTTCGATGGAGGATCAATCAAAATCCAATTGGTTTGTTTGCTTATTATTTAAAACAGGGTATTCGTAATGGATTTATATGCACTTAATTATACCTAGCGCTTAGTGATACGTACAGGAAATTATTGGTTTCTTTAATTCGAGAAATAAAATTTTTTCTATAACAATAATATATATAGCGTGTTAATAAAGTATTGAATTTTTAATTTTAGTAAGAAGTTTAAATATTAAAATTTATTAGTAAAAAATGATAGTAAGTAATAATTTAATGAAAAATATATAGAAGAAAAGTCAAAATTAATCACTTGAGAGTGGGACCTAAATAACCAGTTGGCATCCTTTCCTTTCCTGATTATATTCCCTTAGTCTCTTTTTATTTGTTCTTCTAGAATTTTTATTTATCCATTTTTATTTATTTTTATCATAGTATTAATTATTAACTTTCCAAAATTATTCTTTCAAACTCCTTTCTCTCTCTTAAATAAATTTCTTTCTTAAATGCAGTCACAGAGAATAAAATGTAAGAGAGATAGAGATAAAATAGACAAATTAAGGTAAATATATATAGAATTTTACATCATAATCATTTTTCTTGTCGTATATGAAACAGTTAATAGGAACAGAGAAAAAGGACGGAGGGAGTATTATAGTTGGCATTTCTATAGCTAGCACATGTGAAGATAGTTGAAATGGTTTTTGCCTTATAAACTTATGGAAATTTTAATATTTTTTTTCCTAAAGTAAAGGCTAATTAATATGAATAATTACTTGCTAAGAAGGATTTTTAAGATAAGTTCTATCCTGTAAATCTGACATGCAAGAAGTTATCATAATTTTTGACACTGTTATATTCTAGATTCGGAGTCCAATGTGATTATTGAGTATTCGAGGGTTTATACCAAAAAAAATTTGAACTAAACCTTAAACCACTATAAATTTTGAATCTCAACATTGACATTAAAATAAGTTTTGCTACATAACCCCCTAAAATTCAATCTACCTGTAACCCACCTGATGTAGCTGTTCCTAGGGGTGTAAGCGATACACCACTACTCGCAAGCTACTCGGGCTCGACTCGAAGAAAACTCGAACTTGACTCGATCTTAGTCGAGCCGAGCTCGAGCTCGAGCTACTCGAGTAGTCGAGCGAGCCGAGTTCGAGTATCTTACTACTTGACTCGAGCTCGAGCGAGCCTAATCGAGTAGTGAATGTATTTATACTATAAAATTACTATTTTATCCCCCAAACTTTAATTCTTAATATATTTTTCTGTTTTCATATTAAAGGTTAAATATGTCTTTTTAAACCTTATATTATATTTTTCTAACCTAAAATTTTTTCAACTTTCTTTTCTTTCTCACTTTCTCAGCCGGCAGCCAAGTCTTCAGTCTTCACTCTGTCTTCACGACTCTTTGGCTGCCATTGTTGTCCTTCTCCAAATTGAACCCTCCGGCCTCCTCCAAAGCTAAAGCTCTTCAAACCCAAGCCTTACTCAGCTCCGATAAGCAGATCCCTCTCCCTCGGACGTCTATTGCTTGTTTAGTTACCTTCCTCTTTGGCTTTTACCAAGGTGTGTTCTTCGCATTTATCTGCTGGGTTTTGTTGGGAATGAATTTTGTTAACTTGATGTAATTCTAGGCTTATATTTTTTAACTGATTGCTCAACGGTTTACAGTACAAAAGAATATGCTAAATTAGTTGGTCCCTTTTCTTTTGTCTTCTATGTATATACTCCTACAATTATATTACCTTATCTTCTATGATGTCTCCTTTGGACTTTGTTTAAAGCATTGGAATTTATTTCCCAATTGATTTTATATGCATAATTAGATTGAATTTTACTAATTTTTATCTGCCATAAATAATTTAATTTCTTTTAAGTTAGTTAATAGAAGAAAGAATTATAGGTAGTATTGGTTTAGGGTTAAATTAATAACATTGGAAAATAATTCTAGATTAATTCTAGTCATACATGCACTGATGCACATACATAATGTGAGGAAATTAATGAGTTTTGGCATTATATATGGAGAATGTGTAGAGCTGATGTTTCTCTGTACTTCAAACCGCATGCGAGACGCTTTGTCTTTGTTTGCAATGAAACAAACTCCCAAAAATGGCTGTCTCTTCTGTTTGCGCAATGGCTATTATTGTTATTTTCACTGACTAAATAAGTTGGCGCAATAGCTATAGCTACATCCGATAAGTGGTGAACTTTGTTTTACTTGACGATGATTATATTAAGGTTTGAACATTATTCCACGTGAGTTTCTAGATTCGTCTATTAGTGCTTCTTATTTAGTGGGGGGTTTCTCTTCTCAATTAGCTCATCATGGAAATCTCAGCATGCTAAATTAAAATCACTATGCAATGTGAAAACCTCCGACATAAATTATTATTAATCTTATTATTTCCCAGGTTAATTATAACTATTTTGCTTAGCTTAAGGAACAATATATATATATATATAATGAGCTCATGCTTATGGGTTAATTAATCTACTAATTATTACTATATAATATATGATTACTCAATTAATGTTGGTGGTCCATTTACCATTGAATGCCGCAGTTCTAATAATGATATATTCATACTCAAATTTTGAGATTGTGATTGTTGAATTCTGGTTAGATGCTGAAGCTCTAGATTGCATTGTAGTCTATATTAGAGCTTTTAATTTTTCTAGAGTTAAAGCTTCTGATGCCTTAATTGCCTCAAGTTCTTCTCTTTCTAAACTCTCTTAACTCAGCCTTACTAAACTCTCTTCTTCTCTTTCGAACCGTTAGTCTCTGACCTCTGACCTCCTCCAAAGCTAAAGCTCTTCAAACTCAGCCTTATTCTAAGATTACTTTATACAGTAAGATTACTTTATACAGTAAGTATTAACTTTCCAAAAGGAAATTTTGAATGATTGATCAGGGAGTTAAAACATTTAAAAGGTGAAAATATTTTAAAAATATTATTTTATGGTTAGTATGTTTTTCTCTTTGCTGGAATGTTCCAAAATGAGTAGAATTTCTTTTTCTTTTCTCTTTGTTTTAGAAGATGAAGTCAAGTTATATGATTCAAAAGATGGACGATGTTTGATTTCTTCCTTTTTCCAAGCATAAACATACTAAACAAAGCAATGGACTTGTTCGTTTGCTAACACGTATCTGCTTTTTATTATTATTATTTTCTTTTGAGTAAAAGGTTGAAACTATATCTGTTTCAGGTAAGGCATATGCTATCAGCATCAGTACCATGAATCGAATTCCTCTCCTTTCTCAAGCTCAAGCCTAAATTATAAAGTATCTTTGTTTTTTGCATTTGTATCTAAGAAGGGTTCTTTGTCATTGTATACAGGATTCCCCGGTCTTCAACTATATCAACAGCCTTTCTCCCATCAAGTCAGTCAAATCCATCCACCTTTCAGACATTCAACCCGCTCAGCTTTGCATCATTTCCCATCAACTAATTTCGAAATTGGAATTTAATTATTTGTGTAGTGCTGCTTGGCTTGTGTGGTAGATTAGTGTATCATTGTTGTTTTCGCAAAGTTTGTGAATTTGTAATATTTCTGATATTCAATAAAGATTGTGGTGTTATATTGATGAAAAAAATAATCAGCTCATGAACAAAACCTTTGGTTCGAGCTCTGTCGAGCTCGAGCTCGAGCTCGAGTATCGAATATTAGGTCAATTTTAATTTTTTAAGTTTTTATCGAGCTTAATCGAGCGAGCTCGAATAGCTCGGTATAGGTTTCGAGTCGAGCTCGAGCTACAAAAATAGAACTCGATCGAGTTCGAGCTCGAGCTCGAGCATCGGATATTTTGTCGAGCTCGAGCTCGAGTACCTTACTACTCGGCTCGAGCTCGACCGATTATACCCCTAGCTGTTCCCACTTTTTCTTTTTTTAAATTCTAAAACCCCCACCACAATAATTTTCCAAAAGAGAAAACTTGGAGAAATGATCACATAGAATTGGTACTGTTGGAGTTATTATAGAATTAAGACGTGGCACCAAGTTTAGCCATTAATTTAAAAAAGTTTAGACCCAAATTAAATTATTTTTAAATTTCAGGGTGAATTTCAAAATGAATAACATTTATTTTGTTAAGATTTAATTTAAACATGTGGTTATAATTATGCCACATAACCAGTTCTATGGGATCATCATTCGAAAACTTGGCTACTTGTGGGCAAATTGTCAAGATCAAACCCTTGACTAATTATATAAATTAAGTTGTAAAAACCGCTTAAGTTATGGGATGTTTGATAAACTGTCAAAAATTTTCAAATTGTTGAAAATAAAAATTTTCAACACTTCTAAATTTTCAACATATTTGATAACTTTTGCTAGTCATTACTTAAAAGATTTTTTTTTAAAAAAATGTTGAATTTAAAAAGTAGGTGGGACCTACTTATCATTGAATGGTGAAAAAAATAAATGGTTTTAATTTGAAAAATTTCACTTTTTTACTAAATTACCTTTATTTTAGACATTAATGAGTTTTAAAAATCTTCAACATTTATGGTTTTCAAACAATATATTTATATTCAACATTTATTTATCAAATAATTTTTATATACAAATTCAGTACTTAATTTTTCAGTACTTATTTTTCAGCACTTGTTTTTTCAGTTTATCAAACATCACCTTAGATTAAAAAATTTCTCAAAAAAAGTTAGAGTGAAAAAAAAAAAAAGAGAGAAAACTTACCTTATAAATAAGATAACTTTTAAAATGTGAAATTAAACTTTTGTGATACTCATAAAAGTTAGACAAATAAAAAAAAAAGTTAGGTCAAAAAGATTGTAGATGAATTAAGTGTAGATGGATCAAGATATATTTTTCCATCACATATACATTAGCTAGAGTATTTCGGCCTAGGAGCAGTGAGGCAATAGATGACTGCAAATATATTTCTATATATTGCTTTCGTGAATCCTTCATAGTTCATACATCTTTTCCCTTGTTCGGCTCACGGTACTAGAATAGATTGTAGTATATTGATTCACAAAGCGGCTCATGAAACTTTATTTCCGTATAAAACAAATCCGGACACATGTTTATATCGCGCTTTCTAGTTTCTATGTACAATATACTACTATTATATATATACAGAAGAGTAGGATAAATATGAGGTAATTAATATCATTGACTATATCCATAGAATTTAAAAAGGCTTAATATCTATATGGTCTAAAAAAAAGGTTTAATATCTATTTTTGTTCTTGATCAACTTATTAAGAATTGATAATTATTACTCTGTATTGTTAATTGCAACAATTTCATCATTAAATTTGTCAAATTGAAGACAATGTCACTCTCCACCGTAACAGAGTTATTAAGTCCGTTAATGTGGATTTTTATATTTCCATGTGAATGTCATGCCACGTCAATGGACGTTACAAGATCTTCAGTGATAAGGGTGATATTGGCTTTGATTTGATAAGTTTAGGGACGAAAATGTCCCAATTAGAAGTTCAAAGTGATAATTGTTAATTCTGAAAAAGTTTAAAAACGAAAATGAGTATTAAGCCAACTTAAAATTTTGGCAGCTACACCTCTATAAAAGTTTTCATCAATAAACTTAAGGTTAAAGTGTGGTATATAAAATTCCCTCTCTAGCCAACTTGGTTAGAAATTGAGAAATTTATACTAAAGGTTTGGAACCTCTCATTCTCTAAATAGGTTGCTTTTTTACTTCCTATGTAAAAAAAAAAAAGGATAATCTATATATAATTAGAGTGTTGAACTCTTAATTTGGTAATCAAAGATTTTAATAATAATGACAACTTCTTACAGCACAGAACCAATTAAATTTAAGACTTCAGTTTTGTTGTCTGCAAAAATGAGCTGTCAGCTCTGGCTGCTTGCGAGCAATTCAAAACTATGGCATTAACATCTAATCTTAATAAACCAAATAAATGGGTCCTCAAAATCTATGACCTAGCTCGGTTTGCACTGAATATTTTTATATCGACCAAAAACTGAATGATCAGGCGGAGGCGAAAAAAAGTTATTCTCCGCTAGGGGTGACCGACTGGTTATGGTTTATCTTCATTCATTGATGCTGGTAGAAGGGGTTCCTCCAAGTCAATTTTACAGCTTGTCGGCAGATCAGACTCATCTGTCAGACTTGCCTTCGTCATGGTTATTGATTCCTGATCATTCTGTGACTCTGCATCTGTTTCTTTACTGATCACTTGAAGGTCTTCGGCTTTTCCCCATAGCACAACATATAAGCCAATAATTACACCAACTGCACCTATTAGGCTGAAATCAAACACAAACAAAATATAATGAGAAGATATAAGAATTGTGGAGAATTCCGGCGTTGTTCATATCCTTCTCTAGAAAATAGAGATATTAAGTCTTAAGTTTTCATTACCTGCCAACATAAATTTCCTCGTGCAAGAACAAAGCAGCCAATATGGTCACAATGACTGTACATAAAGGATTGAACATGGCAGAGAAAAGAGGCCCCCTTTGCGCAATGCTCCAGGCTTGAAGGAAGAATGAGAGCCCGGATCCTAAAATTCCCTGCGGATATATGTCCCAGTATAGTTCCCGGTTAGTACCTAATTATATATATAGGATATAACAATTTGCATTCTATAGAAGTGAACTGAACATAATTCTTTAATTTTGCGGTTGTAAAATAATCAAAAGCTACATACCACAAAGAGACAACAGAAAAGCTCAAAACTGGAATCAAGGGTCCATGCGTCCAGGTCTGGTTCTAGAAACAGTGTCATGGCTGCTGACTGCAATGTTCCAAAGAAGCACATCCAGGCGGATAAACAAACGTGGTTAGGATAGCTGGCTGAGGCAGGAACCTGTTTGAAAATTTTTAAATAATAATATTAGTGATTGAAATGCCAGACATGTGAGGAGGATTATTGAATCCGAATACCTGCAAAATCAGCCAAATAGACCAGCAACAAGCGCTTCCAAAGAGAAATAGACAACCCAGCAACCAGCTCTCACCTTCCCATCCAAAAAGTGATTTTTCAGCTACTGAACTTTGTGCGTTAAGTATCTTGGAGCCCCTAAGCATGGCCATGATAATGGCTCCCGTGACACAAATAACCGTGCCGCCTACTTTGGCAATACTTCTCAAGCTTCGAATATTCACCCTTTCTAATCTATAGAATTACAGAACAGCAGAAAAATTCGAAAAGAGAAAACAAGAAGAAGAAGAAGAGATGGTAATTAAATGATTATTTCTATGTAATAATGGGAAAGACATATACTTATTCTGAGCAATCACCTACCCAACAATGGATGCCAGTAGAAAAGTGATGGCGGGGACTAGATTGCTTGTTGCACTTGCTATCGATGAAGTGGCCAAATATAGACCCTCATAGTAGATATTTTGATTGATTGTCACTCTGCACTCAAAAGAGAATTATAGAACTATAAAGATTTTTGACCCTAGGAAAACCAACTCAAATTCGTATTTAAAATTGGAAAAACTCATAGAAAAGAACGACAAGAAAGACTTTAAAAAAATACCCAATAAGTGAGGCCAAAAATATCAAAGAAAAGCTACTCAATCCCATAGAACATCCGCCTGCTTTTTTCCTGCAGAGGTGAGGTGAGATCTATTAATATAAATACATATATAGTCATCCATTTTGAGAGAACCAGACTGGAAATTGTCGAGTAGTACCTTGAGATATAAGCAACGGGTGCAACTGCCAAAGTTGCCAGGGCTTGCCTGTAAACTACAAGGACTCTGGGACTCAATCCTTGCATGATAGCAGCCTTGGTGAGGAGCGTAGCGGCTGCATAACACAACTGTACGCCCACCATGGCGATCGCCGGCTTGTTGTCTTCCCAACCACCCATATCTCTATTGCTTGCTGATTTGCTTGATCACAATGATGTAGTTTTGCTTTTCCTAACACTAATTAATTACTATAGAACAATAAGAAATTCGAGAGAGAGGGAGAGAATCATGTGAGCAGCAAACCAAGCAAAAGGTTGTCCAGGGTGTGTTTGATGAGAGAAATTGTGATGACCCTGAAAAGGCCTCGCTCCTTGCGAGCAAGAATTTTAGTATACCTAGATAGAACACGTTATAGTAATTATATATAGAAATATCCAGGTAACCATACTAATTACTACATAACGGAGATTAAGTATAAAATAATGAAGAAAATTACTTCCACTACTTCCATAAAATAACAAAATTGACATATATACTCTTATATAGTTGTCCCAAATTAATGTTATGTTTGAAAAGTCAAAAGAAATTAATATCATTTTCATGGTTACTTTTTTTTTTTTGAGGAATCATTTTCATGGTTACATACTTTTAGTAAATATCTCTTTTTAATGCATTAATTATAATTACTACATTAACACAAAAAATACTACTATAAATAGCAAGTGTCTTTAAAAAAAATTGTCTTAATAAAAAAAGGTGGTTTTATGATAATTTGGTTGGTTACAAAAAGAAACAATAAGAGATTGTTCATCCGAGGCAGGTATATATATATATATATGAGAGAAAAAGTCAGGCGTAATGACAGAAAATTTGCATGTGGCAGAAGCTGATAATTATATCTAGGCAGCTATTGTCGATAAAGATTACGGCAAAAAAAAGCTTGGGGATAAAGATGACAGAGATGAACGTGGAGTCGCGCATGTGGTCTGTGTTGGCGGTGATTGTTCATTTACAGGGGTTGAGGGTTCGACTTTTGCTCATAAATGGGAAAGGGATTCGGAGAACATAAAAAGAATCAGCACCTCCTAGCTGGAATCGGCGACTCTTTGTCCCAATTAAATATCACCTGACGATCCTGCATATTCCGCTTTCTTAATTTTTGTTTGTTTCAATTATTACCATGTTGGCTTCAAGCAAAATATTCGAGTTCCCATTAGTTGTAATAATTTATAAAACTGCAATGACAAGGGGTGAAAGTTCCAGGAAATTTCATTGCCTAATTATTAGTTAATTTGTTTCCAATTTATATCCATTTACTATAGGATATAGAGTAAAATGGTTTTATATATCCTTTTGCGCCCAAGCATGCCTGGATGCCTACCATACTCCAACTTGTCACCATTTAGCATACTTAAATTCATGGAGGGGATTTAGGGCAGGGCAGTAGGGGCAACTGTCCCCACTCAAATCCTAAACCCTTGTAAATTATACTTCAAGATTTTAATCTCTTTGCAATTTGTCCCCACTAAAGTTGAGATAAATGTAAAATATATAGGTGGCTTTTACAGAATTATTGTAAAGACCAATAAAAGAAAAAAAAAAGAGAAAAAGTAAAAGACAAAGTTAGAGTTGTCTACTAGTTAGCTTCTTTCATTCTTTTACACTATGGGTGCCAGTCCCATGTTTCTAACTTCCATGTTTCTTACTTTTGATACAAGAAAATATAGAAGCATAAAAAAAAAGCAATGCCACTCTCATTTTTCTAACTTCCATGCTTCTTACTACACCCATTGGCCAATGGTAAACTCGTTTATAAGCTATATATTAACTTAGGAAAATTTTACAAAAATTTCTAAATCGACCCCACTGCAGCAATAAAGTAATTAAGGATCAATTAAAACATTTCTAGTAAAAATTATATAAGTCAACATGTAATAAATTAACATATAGAACCCACATGCACATAACTTTCTTATAAAATGATTTGCTTTCTATCCTCTGTGATGATATTATATATAATATATATATGTATATGTATACTATGTATATTACATATATTATGATTTGCTTTCTTATATTACATATACTATGTATAGGGGTATTATATGATTTTTTTACACAATACTAAATAATAATATTATTATATTAATATATTAATCTCACTGAATTAAAATTTTGGCTTCGCCACTAGCTTGATGTACAATTTTTATTTTTATATTGTGTGCCAATTCGACTCAAAATGAATTAATTTTAGATCAAAAACCTATGAATATTCTTGGTTAAACAAAAAAATGTATATTTCCATTATTATATTATCTTCATCATTTGTTAATTTGGTATTTTCAATTTGGTTAGCTAGGCTCATTTCGACCTCCGATCTGCTTGTCCAAGCTGGCTGCTCATTGTTCGCATAAACTTTAGCCCAAATAAGATTTGTCTGCAAAAACTACATTTTTTTATGACTGTTTGCTTTGCATCTAACTTGACTTTTCCCTTTTTTTTTTTGGTACATAAGACGCCGACTAAGTGGCTAAGCTCTCTAGTGAAGCACCCCAGCTGCATCTTGCTCAAGCAATGGCAGTAACTTACTGGGAGGATCTGTCAAAACAATCACACCTGTTTGACCCAAATGTCCTAAGTTTGTCAAGAAATCCGCACATTGGTTTCCTTCCCCGCAGAATATGACGAACTGCAGTCACCCTACCTTCCTGAACCAGTGCAGCTGCATCTTGAACTAGGACCGAACTATGATGAGAGGATGGCACCCCTTGCTTTAAAAACTCAACCACAACCTTGGCATCCATTTCCACGATCACCCGAGGAAGTCCCAAGCCTTTAGCTAGACGGAGACCTTGACTTTCCCTTTTTTTTTCCTCCTAGACTAAGTGGTATATACAACATTTATTATTATTATTATTTTTTTTTTGTTGGAGGTATATACAACATTTATTAATACAACTGTAAGGGGTCTGAGCTCCTACAGAATGGGTGAGAGGCCCACATCTTGGCCACTAAGCTAAGGGGGCTTCTCACCTAAGTTGACTTTTTTCCCTAATTAACCTAATGAAACCAAATTAGCTAGTAATTCTATAACGAAGTGCTGGCATTTTGATATATAAGCACGCTTATGATAAACTCAAACCAATATTTTTAATGGAAAGAAGCATTGTATTATTTATTTCAATTTATCGTAGAATATTGGGATTACATATAGAGGAGATATGACCCATATATCCTCACCTTCTTGCCTCCCAACTTACATTCTACCTTTTGCTATATTATATTATGTGCGTAAGAACATTTTCCTTTCCATAAACACGATTAAAAGAGCATGAATGAAGAACACCTTAAACTCCACTGACGAGCACGGTATAATTTTCCAACAATTTTATGTCTGTTTAGATTAGGAGGAGTAATCAAACAATTAATAACCCAATCTAGGCCCCAGGAGCTTAAATAAATTAAAAGTTTGGCGATCCACATTAAGAAAACCTTAAAAAGCCCAAATCATATGAATTGGTCCCAAACCACTGAAACCCAAATACCCTAAATATGCCCCAAACAAGTAACTGAACAGCAACATGATTAAACCAGAGTGAAGAGTACAAGATATTAGACAAAATGTGGCCAATTAGACATGCACATGTATTATGGTAAGTTGTATCCAACCAGAAACCTTCACATGGCGTCGGTCTCGTTCTCAAGATTTTTTTTTTTTGTCAACATGTATGGAGTACAACTCAACAGACGGTGGGGGCAAATCAAATCAGATTAAAAGAAGAAAAAGGGGAAAAAACCTTGAGAATTGATTCAGAAGTACCGTCAAACCATACCTCTGGTAGAGCCCAAACTATATATCTAAGCCGAGTATATCAAAATAAATATTAAGATATTTTAAATCAACGAGTTTTTTCATGTATTAAGATAAAATAAATCTTTTTTTTAATCATAATTATTTTCATGAGGGTACTTTTAAAAATCTTGTCCATGTACGAGTCACTTCAAGTTAAAACAAAAGCAAACACAATTGATATTCAAAATTTAAGTTAAAAGTAAAAATAATGTTAGATAATGCCAAGTTATTTTATTGTATTTAAAAGGATCCGAATGCACCCCTTAAATTAGGCCAAGTTAAAAGTAAAAATAATGTGTAGATAATGCCAAGTTATTAAGTCATTTTTTTATAGCAAAAAGTAACTTTTTGCTGTTTTCGTTTTTGTGTAATGTGGGTCTCATAGAAAAGGTAAAACAATGTTACAATTTTAGGATAATAATATCTTATGATTTATTTTTCTTAAAACTATAATATTTGCTTTTAAATATTTCATATTAAATTTTAATAAATATTTTAAATTTTATTTCTAAAATCCTACCACAATGGATGTTATAAATTTTAGAATTTACCCTTAAAATTCTTTTTTTATAAAATTTGAAGGTAAACTTTGTTAAAAGCATTTGATTTTTTTTAAAACCCCACTACAATAAATTTAAAATTTAAAAACTTTCCTTTAAAATATAAAAATTTTTAATATGGAGTTAAACTTTATAAAATAAATTTACAAATCTAAAATAAAGTAATCTAGTGATTTTTTAAAACTAATCACTCTGTCACGTGCGCTGCACTTGATATAACGCGTTATAAATAATAACAAAAAATAATAAAAATGATAAAAAATTTATTTAGAAAAAATAAACTATATTAAAGTGGATAATAATTAAACTATAAAGTATTTGCCTAAAAAAATATAAAGCAAGTTTTAAATTAAACTATATCAAATTGGATAATAATTAAATTATTTTTTTCAATATAATATAGTAATAAGTTAATTATTATAAAAATAAAATTATTAATTACTATAATTATTTAATAAGTATATAAAAATAGTTATTAAAAAGATAAATGAAGAGTTTTAATTTAACTCAATCATATCAATGATATTTTTGAAATATGTAGAAATAAAAGGGTATTTTAGACTATTCAAAAGTTTTGTAACATTTGTACTTTTATATATACTAGTTGCCTTGTCAAGTGCGCTGCACATGATACAACGCGTTATAAATAATAAAAAAAATAAATTTAGAAAAATAAACTATATTAAAGTGGATGATAATTAAACTATATAATAGATTTTAAATTAAACTAAATGAAATTAGATGATAATTAAACTATTTTCTTAATATAATATAATAATAAATTAATTATGATGAAAATAAAATTATTAATTACTCCCTTTGTCCCAAAATAATTAAATATATACAAGTAAGTTTTAAATTAAATTACATAAAATCGGATGATAATTAAATTATTTTCTTCAATATAATATAGCAATAAGTTAATTATGATAAAGATAAAATTTTTAATTATTATCATCATTTAATAAATATATAAAAAATATTTAATAAAAAATAAATGAAGAGTTTTAATTTTACTCAACTATATAAATAACATTTCTAAAATATGTAGAAAAAAAAAGATATTTAGACTATTCAAAAATTTTACGACATTCGTACTTATATATATATATATATATTATATTATATTATAGATTTGAAAGGACATATATGTAAGATTTTATTTCACATTTAAAATATATAAGTAATTTTTTTTACTTTTCAAGAAAAGACAAAGGGTAGACAATACAGTAATTGATGTTTAACAGGTACATTCTATCTGTTACTCCCTCTGTTCTATATTAAATATCCATCTTATTATTTTTGGTTGTTTCAAAATAATATCTACTTTTCTAAAATGAAAAGAAATTTTATAACCTTACTATTTATTTAAACATCCACTTCTAATGGGATCTGTAACTTTCTCTATTATTAAAAGATAAACTTGGAAAGTAACTATCAAAATCCTACTTTTTCCAAAACTTTATACCGCTTATCAAGTAGACAATTAAAGTGAAACAGACGGAGTAATATTTATCGATTTAAAAAGGTCTAATTTAGACGAAAATTGATAACGTTTTATCTTTAAAATGAAAAACAAAAAATGCCAAGTGTCATTTGAGGTGTAAATCAAACGATCATGTGCCATGAGAAGCCCATCAACTGAAAAATTACTATAATTTATGAAATATTGTCGTGTGACTATTAATTTGAAATTTCACACCATTTTGTTCCCTGCATTTTTTTCGTTATGTACAATACTCTCTCTGTTTCAAAATAATTGTCACTTTTCAATTGTTTCATAAAACTAAGAAAAGTAAGTTTTTTTGTTAAGTTTTATGTATTGTTCATTTACTTTTCTATATTACCATTTAGTTAACTTTTCTCTTACTTATGATTAAAAGAAAAAAATAAAGGAGACATACATTTAATGATAAGGATAATTTCAAAAAATTACAATAATATTATATTGATTTTGTAAAAGTGACAAATATTTTAAAACAAAAAAAACTCTCACAAGTGACAATTATTTTAGAACAGAGGGAGTAACAATGAATCTTAACATGTGATATTCAAGAACTGATTTGTCTAAAATTATATTTTTGGGGGGTGCATTTGAATTTTTTAATGTGTAGTAATAAGAAAATTTAAAATTTTGGCCTCCTATGTTGGAATCATATCAACTACAATTACTACACTATATTATTCTACAACTATGAACTATCAATCACAATCCAAAATTTTGTAAAATCTACTATGAAACCTAAGGGTGTAATCAATCGAGTTCGAGCCGAGTAGTGGGGTACTCGAGCTCGAGCTCGACTCGAGGTATGTGTCGAAACGTCTAAAAAGCCGTCCGACGGGAATTTTAAAGAAATAAAAAGGATTTGAAAGGATTTTGAAAATAAGAAAAAGGAGTCGCCACTAACCATTTGATTTAGGTAGGTTAGCCACCTGTTTTGACTCCGTTTGACCTAACATAATCTAGAAAGATTACCTTAGGTTAAACAAATGTTGGTCCACGAAAATAAGCTTTAAGTTCGGGAGTCGATTACGCTCGAGGAAGCATTAGCACCCCCGAAGCTCCCGAAAATCGGTACCATAAAGCCTTGTGAAAATTCGTTTTAGGGTTAATAACAAAAATGTTTCTTTTGAATTGAAATAAAATAAAATAAACTAAAATAAAGAATCTACAAATGTCGGAGTAAAACTCCTTTTGATATGGGTTAGTTCACCCTTTAAGAAAATTCAATTTAATGAGATTCGTGAAAAAGAAAAAAATAAAAGGAATGTCTCAACGTTGAATAACCGAATTGAGAACTTTCCAAAAACAAGCTTTAAAATCGAAAGTTAAAAATCCATAATTTGTTAAAGAAAAATTTGAATTTTAAACAAAATTGGATTGAATTTGGAAAGACTCCAATTGTTAGTGACTGAATTGAAATCTTTCAAAAAATATTTTTGGATTTTTTGAAATTAATGTCGGAATTATCAAATTCCTTTTATTGGTAGACGGATTTTGATTAAAGGCAAGATTTTTAAAAAAGGGTTAAATTAGAAAGACTCCAATGTAAAGGTCTAATTGAAATCTTTCAAAACTTTTTTTTTGTTTTTCAAAATAATGTCGGAATAATTAAATTCCTTTTATTTTTGGATCTCATTTTTTAAAACCTTGATTAAAGAAATTAACCAAAATTTGATTTTGTAAGAAAACCTCAACTATTGATTAAGTTTGAGATTTTCTTAAAAACCATTTTTAGATTTTTTTAAAAAAAATTATGTCAGAATTGAAATTCCTTTTGCTGATAAGGGGAATTTTGAAAGAAAACATTTTTTTTTTGGTTTTTCCTAAAAGGAAACTAAAACTTGTAGAAAAAACTTTTGAAATTTTGGAGAAAATTATGAACATGGTATGCTAATGTCATTTTTGAAATAAAATATGAATAAAATCATTTTTTTGTATTTTTTAAATTGGGGTGGAAATTGATTTATTGGAAACTTCCTAGGCCCAATCGGAATTCCGAAAAGGTGAACTAAAAAGCCTCCTCACCCTAAGGAAGCCTTTGAGAACCTCGTAATTACGTGATCCCTTCGAACTCCTCATTATCGGGATTTCCATGCACATGCGATTTTTGAAAGCAATGATTTAATTACTAAATGTATGAAATGATGAGACAAAATAAACCAAGAAAAAGGGTTAGCACAAGAAATATATTAAGTATATAGTAAATAAATAATTAATGATGCATAATTTCTAAAATGGCATAAATGATGTAAATAGGCCTAAGCTAAATGACATGAATTTAAATGCAAATGGGCCTAAGCTAAATGGTATATTAAAATGCTAATAGGCCTAAGCTAAATGATATATTAAATTGTTAATGAGCCTAAGCTAAATGGCATATTAACATGTTAATGAGCCTAAGCTAAATGGCATATTAAATGAGATAGGTCTAGCTAAAATGAAAATGGCCCTAATTACTAAATGACACAAAACATGTAATGGGCCTAACTAAAATGAAAATGGGTCTACTTACTAAATGACAATAAAATAAAATGGATCTAAAGTAAAATGGCATGAATATAAAGTGATCTAAATTACTAAACGTCATGAAAATATTAAAATGGCCTAAAATACTAAAATGACATAAATATTAAATGATCTAAAATATTAGAATGACATAAAAATATTTAAATAAAAAAAACTTACTAAATAACGAGAATGAAATGATCCTAGCTAACATGACATAATTAAAGTGACAATAAATGTCAAACGTAGCAACAATAATAATATATGAAAAGAAAAAAAGAAAAAAAAGAAAAAAAAAGTGAATTGGCTCCTGAAACAAGCTAATATTATTGCTTGGGAGTGTTAATCAATGAACCCACAAATAGTATAATCCTTCAACCAACAAAATCCAAATGAACTCCCTAGCAGTAACTACAACCCAAAATAATGTGACCCGATCATATATACATATACAGGTACAGAAATTCAAACAATTCCTTAATCCAAACCGCAATCAATAGTCCCACAATATTAAACAAATCTCTATCCCCAAACATATGCATGGTACAAACATTTAAAGAAAATATGTCTGAAGTCAGTATGAACACAACAAAGATCCAAATAATAAAATAAATAAAATAAAAATAATAACAATCTGATCTATGAAGCTAAGCCAATATATATTTAGTGATAAAGAAATCAATATCCATGCCATATGTGGACACAAAAGGCCCGCAAGTAATCAACATCATTATTATAAGACTAACGTGCTTAAAGATTTATTGACTTTACCCAAAATAGTGGTTCCAGCTTGCGTCTTCTTTCTCTTCACAACTGAGACTCCCTTTCCTCTCCAACTCGATCCCAACATCGACCTTCACCTCACTAGAATAATATGCCATTCTTCTATTCCTATAGATCTTGTTTTCTACTTTTTCCTATCTTCGAAACCGGGAAGCTTTCTTGATGGAGTGAATCTAAGATCTCCAAATTTGAAAGAGATTTTTCTGAATCCTCAAATATTTGATGAACAACCGAGGGAAGAGATACAAAAATAAATTTTATGGCCTTCTTCCTTTTCACTCTCTCATATTGCAGGTATTTTTTCTAGCTCTTCCGGTCCCTCCTCTCGTTCCTCTGAGAGCTTTCCCTTCTTATCTCTTCATTTGTGGAAACCTTAATCTTTGAAACCCTCGGATCTGACGGTTGGAACCCTAGGTTTTTTTTGGTTTAGGGATTTGGCCCATTTTTTTATTTTCGGCCTCGGCTTCCTTTTTTGACTTTCGGCCTCCTTTTTTGATTTATTTTTTTTCTTTTTTGACTTTCGGCCTCCTTTTTTTATTTTTAGGCCTCCTTTTTTGATTTTTTTTCTTTTTTGATCGGCTGTTTGATGAATGCTCCCTTCTCCCCGTTTTCCTTTGGTTGGCCCCCCTTCACATTTTTTCTTTGGTTGACCCCTTCCCTTTTACATTTTTTCTTTGGCTGGCCCCCTTCACATTTTTTCTTTGGTTGACCCATTCCCTTTTACATTTTTTTCTTTGGCTGGCCCCCCTTCACATTTTTTCTTTATTTTTTTTTTGCCTCCCATGCCGGCAAATCAATGCAAAAATAAATACCACCTTCACCACCATCATTTGCCTAAAAAACGACAAAGGCATATCACTATCATCATTTGCTTTGGCACTGGTGGTCCCACACTCTTGCAACTTTCTTCCACTCCACATTGCCGGCAAATCAATGCAAAAATACCACCCTAACCATCATCATTTGCCTAAAAAACAACAAAGGCATATTTAATTAGCTTTAAACCACTATCATCATTTGCTTTTAATCTGATGGCCACATTTCATGTTCCAGAGAGTTCTCTCATTTGTCCTCTTTTTGCAGATGCTCAAGATGGGCCTCTGGAAAGCCTTTGAAAGTTCTCGATTTTCTAAGTCTCTTTTTGTTTTTTTTAATTAACCTCTGTTTTTCTGATGATTTTGTCCCTCTGATTGCTGTTTCTCGACTAATGCTCTGTTAATTGCCTGTTTTTTGCAGATTAAACAACCCATGTGGCAGTCCTTTTTGTCGAAAATGGTGAAAGTTCCAGCCAACTGGCCTCTGTTGCAGTTTTGAAATCTGTCTAAGTTTGGGTCTTGGGCCTCAGTTTGTAATGTTGGGCTTGGGTTTCTTGTATTCGGGCTTTGAAAACCTTGGGCCATTTGTAGCCTTTACTTTTGTAATTCCAAGTCTTTGGGCCATTAGGGCCAATGCCAATAAAAAATTCTTTTGTTTGTACCTTGGCCCAACAAAAATGCTCCCAAATAAAAAGAAGGACATAATATTTAAAATGGGTATATTAATAACAAACCAAGCTAAAATTGAAATTAAAATTAAGACTAAAATTAAAATGAACATTAAGATGCAAATGAATAAGGAATGGATAAAAATAAATAAATAAAAAATAGTGTCTACAGTTGCCCCTCTTGGCACGTTTCTTGATTATCTAGAAGTGTATACTTCTCAATAATCAAGGAATGAGCCAAGACGTAGACACACTTTGCTAGCTTTAGACAAAACTAAATTATTTGAAATAAAATAATGAACGTGGATATAAACAAAATAGAACAACTATCTAGAATAAAAAGAACTTACCTGATGATAACCAAGATAAGGTAAAATGACGAAATGAAAACTGATGATAGGGTAGATAATTAAAAGATGACCCAGGATATGGTAAATGATTAAAAGACAACTCAGGACAGGGTGAATAATTAAAAGACAGCCCAGGACTGCGCAAAAGATTAAATAATGGCCTAGGACAGGGTAAATGATTAAATAATGACTCAGGACATGGCAAAACCTTAAATAACGGCCCAGGACGGGGCAAAACCTTAAATAATGGCCCGGGACAGGGCAAAAGGTTAAATAACGGCCCAGGACAGGGCAAAACATTAAATAACTGCCTAGGACAGGGCGAAACATTAAATAACGGCCCAGGACAAGGCGAAACCTTAAATAATGGCTCAGGACAAGGCAAAACATCTAATAACGGCCCAGGACAGGGCAAAACCTTAAATAATGGCCCAGGATAGGCAAAACATTAAATAATGGCCTAGGACAGGACAAAACTTTAAATAACGGCCCAGGACAGGGCAAAACCTTAAATAACGGCCTAAGATAGGGCAAAACCTTAAATAACGGCCCAGGACAGGGCGAAACTTTAAATAACTGTCTAGGACAGGGCAAAACTTTAAATAACGGCCCAGGACAGGGCAAAACCTTAAATAACGGCCCAAGATAGGGCAAAACCTTAAATAACGGCCCAGGACAGGGCGAAACTTTAAATAACTGCCCAGGATAGGGCGAAACTTTAAATAACTGCCCAGGACAGGGCGAAACTTTAAATAACGGTCCAGGACAGGGCAAAACTTTAAATAATGGCCCAGGGCAGGGCAAAACCTTAAATAACGGCCAGGACAGGGCAAAACCTTAAATAACGGCCCAGGACAGGGCGAAACTTTAAATAACTGCCCAGGACATGGCAAAACTTTAAATAACGGCCCAAGATAGGGCAAAACTTTAAATAACGGCCCATGGCAGGGCAAAACCTTAAATAACGGCCCAGGACAGAGCGAAACTTTAAATAACTGCCCAGGATAGGGCAAAACTTTAAATAACGGCCCATGACAGGGCAAAACCTTAAATAATGGCTCAGAGCAGGACAAAACCTTAAATAACGGCCCAGGACAGGGCAAAACTTTAAATAACGGCCCAGGACAGGGCAAAACCTTAAATAATGGCCCAGGATAGGGCAAAACCTTAAATAACGGCCCATGACAGGGCAAAACCTTAAATAACTGCCTAGGACAGGGCGAAACACTAAATAATAGCCCAGGATAGGGCAAAACATCAAATAATTGCGATATTGACGAAGGACGAAGTGAGTCGAAACAACAATAAGACAATGAGATCATGATAGAGTGATGACAAAGTAATGATATGGTGATGATAATGATGAAATGATTTCATGATGATGAGATGGGATTGCAACATATCTTGACAAAAATTCGTTCCTTTCTTTCAAGGTTCAAGATAGCACCCAAACTTGAACTGAGTTTGGTTTGGGGACTCTAAACTTAAATTCTGACAATATTTTCGCTTAACCCAATCTCTCAGCACGTTTTCGGACACAAGCACAACCTCATCACTGATTTCGGAACCAGATTAATTCAAACCCCAATGGATGCCTTCATAAGTGTTGGTACCATTTTACGATCGCGCCATCGAGCAAATACATTTTGAATGCCAACTTATGACCATTTCTTTTGCCCTCACACTTCCCCGCCATTTGTTTTGGTGATTGAAGTCAAGTATTATGGTATTCATTTACTTACTCGATCATAGTTTATGATGACAATGTTTCACATTTAAAACAAACAGATGAATTACCCTTTAAAGAAGACAAAATATAGACATTCATAACAAGGAGTAATATTGAGTTCTAAAGGATTATGTATACAAATAGAGTATTAAGCTTAGACAATTACATGAATATATAGAAAAGTGAAGGATACATGCAGACAACAAAGCTCAAGCCATCTCAGATTCTTCCTTTGACCAATTCATGATTCTCGCGATGACTCATTCAATGCTGATCACTTCTGATTACCATGCTCCTTATAACAGACCAAGACCATGAAAGTCTGGTGACCTTTTCCTAAACTGCCCTTTTGGGTTTTCAGCTTAGGAACCAACCTATTTGGACCTGAACCACCCTTTTGGGTTTTCGCCTCAGACCCCACCTTTTCTTTTCTCTTTTTCGGGCTCAAGCCGCCTTTTCGGGTTTTCAACTTAAGCCACTCATTTGATTGATTTTTTTCTTCTTCTTCTTTCTTTTCTTTTTTTTTCTTTTTTTTAAGTATAATACTTCTTCACAGCATCAACATTGATCGGATGTGGCAATTCATCTCCATCCATTTCTTGCAAAATCAGGGCACCTCCCGAGAACGCTCTCTTCACTACATAGGGACCTTCCCAATTCGGAGTCCACTTTCCTCGAGAGTCATGTTGGATATGCGGGACCTTCTTCAATACCAATCCTCCTTCTCTGAATTCGCGCGGACGCACTTTCTTATCATACACGCACATCATTCTTCTCTGATATAGTTGGCCATGACAGAGAGCACCAAGCCTTTTTTCTTCAATCAAGTTTAACTGGTCAAATCTTTCTTGCACCCAATTTGATTCTTCGAGCCTTACTTCTCTGTATACTCTCAAGGATGGGATTTCTACTTCAATTGGTACAACTGCCTCCATTCCATAAACTAAAGAGTACGGAGTAGCCCCAATGGATGTTCTGGCAGTGGTACGATAAGCATGCAAGGTAAAAGGAAGCTTCTCGTGCCAATCTTTGTAAGTCACTGTCATTTTCTGGACTATCTTCTTTATGTTCTTATTGGCTACCTCAACTGCACCATTCATTTTTGGGCGATAAGGAGTAGAATTGCTATGCTTGATCTTGAATTGAGAGCACACTGCTTCCAACATTTTGTTGTTCAGATTCTTCGCATTATCGGTAATGATCCTTTCAGGCAGACCATACCGACAAATGATTTCTTTCTTGATGAACTTGGTGATTACTGATTATGTCACATTTGCATAGGAAACAGCTTCAACCCATTTAGTAAAGTAGTCAATGGCAACTAGAATGAATTGATGCCCATTGGAAGCTTTTGGAGAGATTGCCCCAATCACATCTATGCCCCACATCGAGAAAAGCCAAGGAGAAGAGATGACGTGCAAAGGATTAGGCGGCACATGAATATGATCGGCATAAATCTGACATTTGTGACATTTTCTAGCATGACTGATACAATCGGTCTCCATTGTCAACCAATAGTACCCCAGTCTCATGATTTGCCTTGCCATTCTATGACCACTAGAATGAGTCCCACAAATCCCGCTATGCACTTCTTCTAAGATTTTCTTGGCTTCGTCTGTTTCGACACATCTCAGCAGCACTTGATCACGGCTCTTTTTGTAGAGGATTCCTCCATTCAAAAAGAACACGATTGACATTTTTCTGATGACCCTTTTATCGTTTTCAGTAGCATGATCCGGGTACTTTTGGTGCTTGAGGTACTGGACAATATCATGGAACCAAGGCTTGCCATCTGTTTCCTCTTCAATACTCATGCAATGCACTGGATGGGTTCTCAAATCCAACTTAATTGCCTCGATTTCAGCCCCCTTGTCGACTTTGAACATTGAAGCTAATGTTGCCAAGGCATCGACCAACTGATTGTCTTCTCTTGGGAAATGATGGAAATTGATTTCATCAAACTGCTCAACCAACTCCATAATATACTTGTAGTAACGGATCAATTTCGAATCCCTAGTTTCCCATTCACCTTTCAACTGATATATAACCAGAGCAGAATCCCCATATACTTCTAAGACATCTATCTTCCTCTCTATTGCCATTTGGATTCCCAGAATGCAAGCTTCATATTCTGCCATATTGTTGGTGCAGTTGAAGTCAAGTTTTGCTGTTGCTGGATACTGATCACCATTAGGGGATATTAGCACAGCCCCTATTCAATGCCCCACTGCATTTGATGCTCCGTCAAAGTTCATTCTCCACCTCTTCTCTTTTTCCGTTTCTGTGTTAAGGACCGCCATGAGATCTTCATCGGGAAATTCAAACTTCATTGGTTCATAATCATCAACCGCTCTATCGGCCAAGAGTTCAGTAACGGCACTGCCTTTGATTGCTTTTTGGGATACATACAGAATGTCATACTCTGAAAGTAGGATCTGCCACCGGGCCAATCTTCCTGATAAAGAGGGTTTTTCAAAAAGAAACCTGATCGGATCCAACTTTGCTATCAACCAAGTGGTGTTATACAACATATACTGCCTTAATCTCTGAGCAGCCCATGCCAATGCACAACACATTTTTTCTATTGGCGAATACTTGGCTTCATAATCAGTGAATTTCTTGCTGACATAATAAATCGTTTGCTCTTTCTTGCCAGTCTCGTCATGTTGCCCCAATACACATCCCATTGAATTCTCCAACACTGTTAGATACAATATCAAAGGTTTCCCTGACACAGGAGGTACTAATACGGGTGGATTGGAAAGGTATTCTTTGACTTTATCAAAAGCTCTTTGACAATCTTCATCCCACTCCCCTTGATCATGCTTCTTTAAGAGTCTGAAAATCGGATCGCATTTTGCTGTCAACTGAGAAATGAATCGGGAAATGTAGTTCAATCTCCCCTAGAAACCTCTAACTTCTTTCTGGGTCTTTGGAGGTGGTAAATTCTGGATAGCCTTTATCTTGTCTGGATCTACTTCAATGCCTCTCTGGCTAATAATAAACCCTAGTAATTTTCCAGAGGTAACACCAAAGGTGCACTTAGCGGGGTTCAACTTCAACTGGAATTTTCTCAATCTCTCGAACAATCTTCTCAAATTGGTCATATGATCTTCAGGACTTTGGCCTTTGGCAATCATATCATCAACATACACTTCAATCTCTTTATGCATCATGTCATGAAAGAGAGTCACCATGGCCCTTTGATAAGTTGCCCCGGCATTTTTAAGACCAAAAGACATAACATTGTATAGAAAAGTTCCCCACATGGTGGTGAAAGCCGTTTTATCTTTGTCTTCCGAAGCCATTTTAATCTGATTATATCCTGAGAATCCATCCATGAAGGAAAATGATGCAAACTTAGCTGTGTTGTCAACCAGAGTGTCAATGTGAGGTAAAGGGAAATTATCTTTTAGACTTGCCCTGTTTAGATCCCGATAATCTACACACATCCTTACTTTACCGTCTTTCTTCGGGACTGAGACCACATTTGCTACCCATTCCGAATAAGTGGCAACCTCTAAGAACCCGGCATCCAACTGTTTCTTCACTTCTTCTTTGATCTTTAACAGCATCTCCGGTCTCATCCTTCTTAACTTTTGTTGTACTGGTTTACATTCTGGCTTAATTGGCAACTTATGGACCACTATTTCAGTATTCAAACCCGGCATGTCTCGATAAGACCAAGCAAACACATCAGCATATTCCCGAAGCAACTGCACCAATTCTTCTTTCTGCCCGATTGATAAAGAAGTTCCAATTTTGACCTCTTTCTGTTCATTATCATCACCCAGATTGACTAGCTCAGTAGCCTCCTAGTGCGGTAAAATCTGCTTATCTTCTTTTTCAATCAATCTAATTAGGTCAGGGGGAAAAGGATATTCAGTATCATCAACATCGTCGAGATCATCAGTGTTAATGAATTGGTCAAAGTTAGGCTCGCGTTGGCCATCTCTATTGTCATTGCATTCATTGTCAAGAGTCCTAGGGATGAAAAAAAAACAAAAAAAAAGATATGTACAAACATATACAGGATCCGAAAAAAGCAAAAGATATAAAAACAAAGATACTGAGGACGAAAATCAAGAAGGTTGGTCATTATACATACATGAAGGATAGTTTGCAGAAATGCATATCATCAAAATCATAAACTATGAATAAGTAAGGAAATAAAACCCATAGTACATGAAATTAATCACCAACACTCTCGGGTAGAAGTGTGGGACGAAATAAGTGTTCAAAGCTTAAAGGAATTACATGTCTAAGTTTTCCAACATGACTGGCATTTCAAATGCTTCTCAATTGCTCAAAGCTGACCCAGGCGCCAACTGCTGAATCCATGGCCCAGTGTTACCATTGCTCGATTCCCCTTTCTCTAGTACACTGATGGACAATCCCTTTAATGAACTTTCCAGCGCACCAACTGATCTTTTTGGGTTCATCACACCAGCGAAAACAAAACTATCCTTCAACGGTGGAATCTTTAGCTTCTTGGTCTCAAGCTCATTTCCCTTCAATGCAACCATCCGTTTACGCTTATTCTCTTCTCTTGCCTCGTTCTTTTCTCTCCATGAAGGCTTATATCCGAGGCCAAAAGTTGGTTCTGCTTTAGGAAGAACTATAGGCTCGTGTACACCATGACCATGCTTCCCCATTCCTTTACCGGCCCGGCAACCTTTTCCCACAGTCATTTTGACTTGCATATTCAAACAGTCAGAGAAATGCGGTTTTGGTAATTCAACACCCCCTTTAACCTGAGTAACCTCCGCAATCTCAAATGATCTAAATGAGCAATCAACGGCTTCTTCTGTGGCCTCAATATAGGGGGCATTAGGAGGTTGCATAACCATAATGTCTTCTTCCCCCGATACCGATACCATTTGGTTCTCAACCCTAAATTTCACCTTCGGATGGAGAGAAGAGGGAACGGCACTAGCCATATGAATCCAAGGCCTTCCAAGAAGATAGCTATAAGCGGGGGCAATGTCCATGACTTGAAACAGTATCTCAAACTCAACTGGGCCCACAATTACCGGAACTATCATCTCCCCTACAACCTCTCGCCTAGTCCCATCAAATGCCCTTACGATTAACTGACTAACCTTCATCATTGAGTGATCCACAGGCAATTTTGTTAGTGTACTAAGAGGCATCACATTCAAAGCAGACCCATTATCAATCAGTACCTTGGCAACCATGTGATCTTTGCATCGGGTGGTAATGTGCAAGGCCTTATAGATACCCCTACCGTTTGGAGGAATTTCTTCATCAGTAAAAGAAATATAGTCAGCTGCAGTTATACCTCCAGCAATGTGCTCCAATTTCGCCACAGTAATGTTCTGGGATACATAAGACTGATTCAAGATGCGAAGCAAAGCTTTTCTATGCGCTTCAGAATTAAGCAATAGAGCCAATATAGAGATCTTAGCGGGCATTTTATTCAATTGCTCCACCACACTATACTCGCTCTGTTTAATGAATTTCAAGAACTCCAAAGCATCATTCTCAGTCACAGGCTGGGCAACCTCTTTCACTGCTTGTTTCATTGATTCTTGGTTTACCGGTATTGCAACCCTTACACCTTCTTCTTGTGCCTTCTCTTTTTCTTTTTGTGCAGCAATGGCCAATTCGGGAGAATAACACCTCCCACTTCTTGTCATACCTCCTACTCCCGTTATATTTGCTGAATTGGCATCACCATCTTGCTCTCCTACTTGCTGCACTGTGCTATCATAGTTCCACGGCACTTGCTTGTTGCTTTGATAAGGAAAAGGCGCTGGCACATGGATCACAAGTTTGGGTTTTTGAACAGGGATAGTAAGGACCGACTTTGGGGCAACCGGCACTGTTAAGCTGGGTTTCTATATTAGGATGCCCACAGTTGGTTTGTTGGTTACTGGGATCATCAGGCTAGGTTTTTGGGTTGCTGAGATTGGTACTATCAGACTTGGCTTTTGCTTGGGTGATTCCCCATATCCATCATTCATCATATTGACCCCGGTGTCCTTCTTCTCTTCAACATAGAACTCTATTGTGCCAGAATCCATCATAGCTTGAAGCTGCTTCTGAAATTTCTTACGACTCAAAATTCCGTTCTCTTCATATTGTGGTGGTGCGATCATCTGGGCTTTCAACAATGCCCGATATACAACCTCCAATGGTGTGGTCACTTCTTCTACCTTTCTCTTGACGTACACATGCCCCTCACTAATTGCATTCACTCCATTTCCACCATGATTAGGGAGCGGATTTACTCCCACATTTGGTTGAGCCCTCGTATCAAAAGTCAACCGTCCCTCATCAATGATTCCTTGTACCACCCGCTTTAACTGATAACAATTTTCCAAAGTGTGCCTTTTTGCTCCCGAATGATATGCGTAAGTGGCATCCTCATCGAACCATGCTGGATAAGGGGGTTGTGGAGGTTTCGAATTTGGGATCGGCTCAATCATATGACTTTGTAGAAGCTTGGAATACAGTTCAGTATAAGTCATAGGGATATGAGTGAATTGTCTCTTTTCTCGGGGAGGTCTAGGTCCTATTTGAGTATTTCCTTGATTCCAAGTTGAAGGCCTTGGTGTACTATAGGTGGCATTAGATACTGGATACTGATAGGTATTTTAGAGTTGTGCATGACTGGCGGCAGGGTATGGATGTCGGTATGTATTTTGGGGTGGTGTATAGTTGTTGGAAGGGTATTGGTGGCGGTATGTGTTTTGGAATGGGATGTAATTATTGGAAGGGTATTGGTGTTTGAATGGTCTATAGTTTTGCTGTTGGTATTGGTGTCGGTATCCTTCGTATCCCATGGCACGCACTTCTCCTTCCTTCTTCTTCAAGCTTCGTTCCTTTTTTTCCCCAGAAGAATCTCCACTACTTATCTTTCCACTTTTGATTGCCTTTTTCCAAGCATTCTCCAGCAACCACAATATTGGCGAATGAGCCAGAAATGCTAGTAACCAGCCGATCATATAATGGACCCTTCAAAGTCTCAATAAAAGTATAATTTGACTCTCTTTCGGTCAACGGAGGGTCAACTTGAGCAGCCACATCTCTCCATCGTTAGGCATACTCTTTAAAAGTCTCTGTGGACTTCTTCTCCATGGTCTGAAGTGTTAACCGATCAGGAGCCAGATCTATCATATGCTTGTATTGGGTGACAAAAGCTTTCACCAGATTTGACCAAGACAGGACCTTAACCCTATCAAGCTGATTATACCACCTCAATACTGCTAAAGAAAGACTATCTTGGAAAAAGTGTATCAAGAGCTTGTCATCATGTGCATAGGCTGCCATTTTTCTCACATAGCTAGTGAGATGCTCTTGGGGGCACCTGGTTCCATTATACTTTTCAAAATCGGGGACCTTCAATTTAGGAGAAATCACAATGCCGGGAACCAGAGTAATGTCGACCGCATTCATGGCTCGATAATGCTGTGCACCTTCCACTGCTTTCAATCTTTCCTCCAACATACTCAACATCTTGCTATCCGGGGATGCTTCCTTGGAGCTCTCTGGATCAAGCATCACTGGGTTTACTGAGGTTGTACCAGCATTGGTGATTGGGGCCTGGGTAGGTTGGGTAGTTTGAGTAGGCAGGGTGGTGTAGACGAAACCACTAGCATTCGCACCGGTAGGTGGTGGAGGTGGGTAAGGATATGTCCCATGTGCCGGCGGAGGTGGGTACTGATTTTGAGCATCCATTGGTGGAACCGGTATGTGGAGTGTTGGAGGATCCTGGCGAGTCGTATCAGGAGTGTAACCCGGAGCATGAATCGGTGTTCCAGTATGAACGGGTGTATTTTCTCTGACCATCCTACTCAATTCACTGATCTTTTCCATAGCCTCATTCAGCTTGTTTGTCAGATCCTCATTAGTCCTTTTCATATTCTCCATTTCTGTATTCTGCTCTGCCATTTTCTTTGACTGAAATCTAGTGTAGTATCGGGGATCTTGGGACGCTATGTTGAAACCTTTAATTATTACAAACATGAATCAGGATATTTATTATGAAAATAATGAGATTATGATGCAATAAATGATGTAAATGATCAATGCATGTAATGATAAAAATCTATCCGCAACAACTAAACCATAAAACAAAATTGACCATTAAACCAGGCTATCATCCATCATTCCCAAATATTATCTTGTAGTTGTCGCCCATTCTGACTTCGTCCACCGACCATGATCAGTTCTATTTTATGGTTTCTTTCTTGTGGATAGATTCCTATAATGAAATGTATAGAATGGGATGCGGAGATAGAAGGAAAAGTAAATGAGTTAATATATAATCATACCAACAATGGTAAAAGAAATGCAAATGAAGCATGCAATAGGGATCCATCCATAACAAATTTAATATTAAAGATAACTAATCATTTCAAAAGTGGAAAGAGTAGTTTCAATCCCATAACAGCGCCGTGCCATTTTCATCAACTACAATTTAAAGCATTTACAAATCACAGCAGATCTTGTCTTTATATCAACTTTGCATCACTAATGCTCCCTAACCTGTCATTGGTTCAACTTCTCTATAAGCTCCCTGACTTGACGCTCTAAATCTTCATTTCTTTTCACCAAAAATCGTTGTATGCGACTTTGCTCTTCCTCAGCTTTCTTCATTCCCTCTTCCTTGTTCTTCAGCTCGTCCCTTTCATTCTTCAGCTTATCTCTTTCACTTTTCAGCTCATTTCTCTCGCACTGAATTTCAGCATATTGGACTCGAGCATCGGTCAGACGCTTGTTAGCATCCTCTTTGGCGTCCTTGAGTTTTGAAGCCTTATTGCCTTTACTAGTTGCCTCTTGCCTCCAACCATCCGCCATTTTCTTCATCCTCGCGCTATCTTCTTGCGCCCTTTTTATAGCTCGGACCCATCCTTTCTTCTTCATCCTCTTCTTTTTTAGCTTATCTTCCAACTCGCGAGTTACCCACCTTAATTGCTCACATTCGTGAGTTAGGTTGGTCATTTCAATCCCTTCTCTTAATCTCCGGTTCTCAACTCTCAGTCTTCTAAATTCATCTACAGGTCTCTCAATTGTGGGGGACTCCCTATCTGGCGTGAAAGGATAAAAAACATCTCTTTCTTGATGCCACACAGAGTATTCGAATATGACATTCTCCACATATGCAGTATCCTCCGTCCTATTAGCTGCTTTGTAAAGCTCTCCCCAAAGTTTAACTTCATCCATATGACCAGGATTGTCATGTGAGAGATCCAATAGGTTGAGGTAACCAGTGAGAGGGATAAATTGCTCTGAATTGTACTGTCTTCTGACCAGAAGTGGAGAGTAACTGATTGTTCCCCAAAGACCTACTAACGGGATCCATGGAATCTTGACATGTAAGTAAGGAATCTCTCTCGCTTGCATCCATCGGGCTGTCCATGTGATCTAATCATCACCCAAACTCCTGAACCACTCATCCTCATCTTTTTCTGGTGGCCAACTATTCTTTCCATAGATAGCTATTGGAACTTTGTCTTCATCGATAAAGGACATTCCCAACTTCTTTTTATAGCCGAAATGACTCTTGAACCAGATGACCAACATCTGAGCACATGCTTCAAACCTTCCACCAGCCTTCCTACAAGTATTCAATGATTGGACGGTTTCTGCCAAAATTGTCGCTGAAGGATCTGCTTGATGCTTTATCTTTGTGATGAGCGTCACTACTGATAAGTGAATGTACCCAAGTTTTCTCGGGAAAACTACTAGGCCATATATTAAGAAGGCTAGGACATCTATCCCTTTCTGAGAGCCACACTTTGCATCCACGAACTTCATCAAGAAATCTGTCTGGAAATAATCCCCATCCTTGTATTGGCGTATCTCCTCTATACCCATTTCAACCATCTTGGCGAGGAACCTCGGGTTATCTTTCATGTCTTTTAAGGGCAGAAAAATCTTACTTGGTTTGGCTTTTTTCATCATAAGGAAATCTCGATATTCCTCAACTGTTGGCACCATATCATGCTTCCCAAACACAAAACACCGGTAAGATGGATTCCAGAAATACAAAGCTGCTTTCAAGAGATCTTCTTCCACCTTAACGTCCAACAACAGAGCTATGTCCCCATACGTGTCTTTGAACTTTTTCTGTCCACTCGGCCCAATCTTTATCCATAACTCCTTTAGCTTTGACAGGTCATTTTGAGCAAGGTCGAAATTCACAAATAAAGGTAAAGTAGGTTCAGGGTCTTTTCTCAAACAATCTCTTTGAAGTCTTTGTTCCAACAGATCCAAAGCATTCCCCAAAATAGAACTAGCATTGCTGACTCTAGGTTCATCCAAATCCATGTCGACTACCCCTCCCTCTTCAGCCATGATTAGTTTCCTTTAGCAGCAAATTCACTATGGATGGATCCCCGGATGAAATGCATGATGGATGTACATAAAAGAAAAGCATAAAACAAGACAAGAAAGAAAAAACATTAGTACTTCATTATGAAATAAAGAAGGCAAGGTAATAGATAATAATATATACAAAGAAATATGAAAGGAATTGATAAAGGTTTAGAAAGCGTCCCTCCTTTGTGTTCTAAAAAAAATCTGTTTCTCTCGAAAAGGGTTTAGCTCTACCTAGGTTTAGGGTTTGGCTCTACTTAGGCGGGCAATCCTCACGGGTACTCTATATGCATGGTTCGAAGTTCTAGACAAGGTACCCATCGCGGACACGGTAGGGTGGAAGGATACAAGCACCTTCCTTCTAATTTGGAGAAAGACCCAGAATTCCGGACCTTTATGTTATGAACCGTGTAGTGTGTGGGAGGGACTACCAACCTTTACCAATTGCCTTTCACCACATGATGCCCCAACGCAACAAGAGGATAGAGAGGAAATGCTATCAACAATCAAATAAACAGTTAGTCCAATTTAAAAGAATAAATATATAAATAAAGAACAGAAAATAAACATACAATATATACAGGAAATAAAAGGCAGGAAAATAGGCAAGAAGCATACATTAGAAGCAAAGATAAGCATACAAGACGTGCACAATATACATATGAACAAAGACCAGAGAAGGAGCATGCGAGACATATACATAGGGAAAATATATAATCAATCAAAGTATATATAAAAATAAAATAAAATATGTACAAGGGAAACAAGGTCATGTCACATAATGAAATGAATCAAATAATGAGAGGTGCAAAATGCAATTTTTGAAAAAGATTTTATTGATGCAATTTAAGGTGCAACATGCAATTTTGAAAAAGTTTTATTGATGCAAATGCAAGATGTAATTTCGAAAAAGTTTATTGTTGCAAATGTAAAATGCAAAAAAGAAAGTTTATTTGCACTTTTGCCAAATCAATGAATGAAAATAATGAATGTTCATGAATGAAACTGAATTTTAAAAACATTTCAAAATTAACCCTAAATTGAAAACAAGACTTTCTCAAAAAAGATGGCTCAACTCTCATTTAGTCCCCAGTGGAGTCACCAATCTGTCGAAACGTTTAAAAAGCCGTCCGACGGGAATTTTAAAGAAATAAAAAGGATTTGAAAGGATTTTGAAAATAAGAAAAAGGAGTCGCCACTAACCATTTGATTTAGGTAGGTTAGCCACCTGTTTTGACTCCGTTTGACCTAACATAATCTAGAAAGATTACCTTAAGTTAAACAAATGTTGGTCCACGAAAATAAGCTTTGAGTTCCGGAGTCGGTTACGCTCGGGGAAGGATTAGCACCCCCGAAGCGCCCGGAAATCGGTACCATAAAGCCTTATGAAAATTCGTTTTAGGGTTAATAACAAAAATGTTTTTTTTGAACTGAAATAAAATAAAATAAACTAAAATAAAGAATCTACAAATGTCAGAGTAAAACTCCTTTTGATATGGGTTAGTTCACCCTTTAAGAAAATTCAATTTAATAAGATCTGTGAAAAAGAAAAAAATAAAAGGAAGGTCTCAACGTTGAATAACCGAATTGAAAACTTTCCAAAAACAAGCTTTAAAATCGAAAGTTAAAAATCCATAATTTGTTAAAGAAAAATTTGAGTTTTAAACAAAATTGGATTGAATTTGGAAAGACTCCAATTGTTAGTGACTGAATTGAAATCTTTCAAAAAATATTTTTGGAGTTTTTGAAATTAATGTCGGAATTATCAAATTCCTTTTATTGGTAGACGGATTTTGATTAAAGGCAAGATTTTTAAAAAAGGGTTAAATTAGAAAGACTCCAATGTAAATGTCTAATTAAAATCTTTCAAAACTTTTTTTTTGTTTTTGAAAATAATGTCGAAATAATTAAATTCCTTTTATTTTTGGATCTCATTTTTTAAAACCTTGATTAAAGAAATTAACCAAATTTTGATTTTGTAAGAAACCTCAACTATTAATTAAGTTTGAGATTTTCCTAAAAACTATTTTTAGATTTTTTAAAAAAAAAATTATGTCGGAATTGAAATTCTTTTTGCTGATAAGGGGAATTTTGAAAGAAAACATTTTTTTTGAGTTTTTCCTAAAAAGAAACTAAAACTTGTAGAAAAAACTTTTAAAAATTTGGAGAAAATTATGAATATGGTATGCTAATGTCATTTTTGAAATAAAATATGAATAAAATCATTTTTTTGTATTTTTTAAATTGGGGTGGAAATTGGTTTATTGGAAACTTCCTAGGCCCAATCGGAATTCCGAAAAGGTGAACTAAAAAGCCTCCTCACCCTAAGAAAGCCTTTGAGAACCTCGTAATTACGTGATCCCCTCGGACTCCCCATTATCGGGATTTCCATGCACATGCGATTTTTGAAAGTAATGATTTAATTACTAAATGCATGAAATGATGAGACAAAATAAACCAAGAAAAAGGGTTAGCACAAGAAATATATTAAGTATATAGTAAATAAATAATTAATGATGCATAATTTCTAAAATGGCATAAATGATGTAAATGGGCCTAAGCTAAATGACATGAATTTAAATGCAAATGGGCCTAAGCTAAATGACATATTAAAATGCTAATGGGCCTAAGCTAAATGATATATTAAAATGTTAATGAGCCTAAGCTAAATGGCATATTAACATGTTAATGAGCCTAAGCTAAATGGCATATTAAATGAGATAGGTCTAGCTAAAATGAAAATGGCCCTAATTACTAAATGACACAAAACATGTAATGGGCCTAACTAAAATGAAAATGGGTCTACTTACTAAATGACAATAAAATAAAATGGATCTAAAGTAAAATGGCATGAATATAAAGTGATCTAAATTACTAAACGTCATGAAAATATTAAAATGGCCTAAAATACTAAAATGACATAAATATTAAATGATCTAAAATATTAGAATGACATAAAAATATTTAAATAAAAAAAACTTACTAAATAACGAGAATGAAATGATCCTAGCTAACATGACATAATTAAAGTGACAATAAATGTCAAACGTAGCAACAATAATAATATATGAAAAGAAAAAAAAAAAGAAAAAAAAAGTGAATTGACTCCTGAAACAAGCTAATATTATTTCTTGGGAGTGTTAATCAATGAACCCACAAATAGTATAATCCTTCAACCAACAAAATCCAAACGAACTCCCTAGCAGTAACTACAACCCAAAATAATGTGACCCGATCATATATACATATACAGGTACAGAAATTCAAACAATGCCTTAATGCAAACCGCAATCAATAGTCCCACAATATTAAACAAATCTCTATCCCCAAACATATGCATGGTACAAACATTTAAAGAAAATATGCCTGAAGTCAGTATGAACACAACAAAGATCCAAATAATAAAATAATAAAATAAATAAAATAAAATAATAACAATATGATCTATGAAGCTAAGCCAATATATATTTAGTGATAAAGAAATCAATATTCATGCCATATGAGGACACAAAAGGCTCGCAAGTAATCAACATCATTATTATAAGACTAATGTGCTTAAAGATTTATTGACTTTACCCAAAGTAGTGATTCCAGCTTGCGTCTTCTTTCTCTTCACAACTGAGACTCCCTTTCCTCTCCAAGTCGATCCCAACACCGTCCTTCACCTCACCAGAATATTATGGCCTTCTTCTATTCCTATAGATCTTGTTTTCTACTTTTTCCTATCTTCGAAACCGGAAGCTTTCTTGATGGAGTGAATCTAAGATCTCCAAATTTGAAAGAGATTTTTCTGAATCTCCAAAGATTTGATGAACAACTGAGAGAAGAGGTACAAAAATAAATTTTCTGGCCTTCTTCCTTTTCACTCTCTCATATTGCAGGTATTTTTTCTAGCTCTTCCGGTCCCTCCTCTCGTTCCTCTGAGAGCTCTCCCTTCTTATATCTTCATTTGTATAAACCTTAATCTTTGAAACCCTCGAATCTGACGGCTAGAACCCTAGTTTTTTTTTGTTTAGGGATTTGGCCCCTTTTTTTGATTTTCGGCCTCGGCTTCCTTTTTTGACTTTCGGCCTCCTTTTTTGATTGATTTTTTTTTCTTTTTTGACTTTTGGCCTCCTTTTTTTTATTTTTGACCTCCTTTTTTGATTTTTTTTTTGATCGGCTGTTTGATGAATGCTCCCTTCTCCTCGTTTTCCTTTGGTTGGCCCCTCCCTTTTTACATTTTTTCTTTGGCTGGCCCCCCTTCACATTTTTTCTTTGTTTTTTTTTTTTGCCTCACATGCCGGCAAATCAATGCAAAAATAAATACCACCTTCACCACCATCATTTGCCTAAAAAACGACAAAGGCATATATCACTATCATCATTTGCTTTGGCACTGGTGGTCCCGCACTCTTGCAACTTTCTTCCACTTCACATTGCCGGCAAATCAATGCAAAAATATCACCCTCACCATCATCATTTGCCTAAAAAACAACAAAGGCATATTTAATTAGCTTTAAACCACTATTATCATTTGCTTTTAATCTGACGGCCACATTTCATGTTCCAGAGAATTCTCTCATTTGTCATCTTTTTGTAGATGCTCAAGATGGGCCTCTGGGAAAGCCTTTGAAAGTTCTCGATTTGCTAAGTCTCTTTTTGTTTTTTTTAATTAACCTCTATTTTTCTGATGATTTTGTCCCTCTGATTACTGTTTATTGACTAATGCTCTGTTAATTGCCTGTTTTTTGCAGATTAAACAACCCATGTGACAGTCCTTTTTGTCGAAAATGGTGAAAGTTTCAGCCAACTGGCCTCTGTTGCAGTTTTGAAATCTGTCTGAGTTTGGGTCTTGGGCCACAGTTTGTAATGTTGGGCTTGGGTTTCTTGTATTCGGGCTTTGAAAACCTTGGACCATTTGTAGCCTTTGCTTTTGTAATTCCAAGTCTTTGGGCCATTAGGGCTAGTACCAATAAAAAATTCTTTTGTTTATACCTTGACCCAACAAAAATGCTGCCAAATAAAAAAAAGGACATAATATTTAAAATGGACATATTAATAACAAACCAAGCTAAAATTGAAATTAAAATTAATACTAAGATTAAAATGAACATTAAGATGCAAATGAATAAGGAATGGATAAAAATAAATAAATAAAAAATAGTGTCTATAGTATGAATCGAGCTACTCAAGCTCGCTCGACTAAGCTCGTTAACAAATTAAAAAAAAAATCAATTTTCACATGCTCAATCCCTCAACAAATACCAGACATCCATACCTAAATTGTCAAATTGAAAATTGAAAATAACTGATGACTGACATTTTTCTTTTGAAAGCCAAAGGAAGGACACACAAATCATGTTCTAACAAGAGCTCGAGTAAACCCAAAAGCTAAAAACATCACAATAGAAACAAACCCAGCAAACTTCAAAGTGTAATCAGTAACAAACAAAAAGAAGAATCAACTTAGAAAAATCTCAAGGCCCTTGTCAAAAACTAGCTCAAAACAACCTCTACTAAGAAAATACTCATGAATCCCCTCTATTCCAAAATACAGTTAAAATCTCCTGTGTCCAAATGCCAAAAGAAAAAAAAAGTTAGAAAAAGAACGATAATCCTAAGTATTAACAATAAATGGAAGTTGATATTGAATTACATAGCTTACCTACCTGAATCGAAGCTCAAATCTCAAAATGAGAAAGAGAAAAAGGGAGCAAAAACCATTTCAAATCAGATTGGGTGAGCCTTCAAACTAGCGTGAGAGGATAAATAAACATAAAAGACTTTGTTAGAGGGAAGATCGGCGGCAACAGGTTGGGTACATGAATGGAGGTGGGAGCAGCATGAGTACCGTTGGGAATATGGGTCGGGTGGCACTGTTGGGGTTTACAGAGAGGAGTCGCCGAAGTCAAGCAAAGGGGAGAAAAGTTTTAGGGATTGAAGAGATTAAGGGTTATTAGATTTAAGAGGGTTAAAACTGTAATTTATATTAAATATAATAAAAAATATATATAATTTACTAGTATTTGATTAGGCTCGCGAGTATTCGAGCCCGATATAAAACTGCTTGAACTCGGCTTGACTAACTATTCGAGTAGCTCGAGCTCGAGCTCGACTCGACAATAATCGAGCCAAGTTCGAGTTTCCTTCGAGTCAAGCCCGAGCAGCTTGCGAGTATTGGTGTATCATTTATACCCTTAATGAAATCCACACTTATAAATTGATGGACTCTTACAAAATATTTATATTGAAATCAGATCCATATAGAATAATTAAATATATCATATGAACCAAGCACCAAGCCACCAAGACAAAGATACATACTATCCCTTTGGCTAAAGACATTGCACTTACTCGTCTGTGCCCGTGCGCATTCTTTATTTAAATTTGGTTTTGTATAATTTTTTTTTCTTTTGTATATACCTTTCAATTTCTCAAATCAAGACGAAGCCAGGGGTTTCAAAATAAACTATATATATGTATATGTTTTTAAATACTTCTGCTTAAATTAATTTTTATTTACTTCCTTTATCTTTATTTATCTGTTTCTTTCTAGAAATTTTATTTGTCATTTTTTTATTTGTTTTTATCCTAATATTAATTATTATTTTTGGAAAAATTTTAAAAAAGAACGGTCTATTAAAAATATTTATCCGTTGATACCATGGTAAAAAAATAATTATTAATAAGTCAATTACATTTTCTAAAATTTATAATAAGGAGATTGAATTTATCATTTTAACCTTATTAAAAGTAAAGAAAAAAATCTTAGTAAATCTTATTTTTATAACTTTAACAATTTATTTTACTTTGTTCAAATCTTTTAAAGAGATTTATTTGTATTCATATGTATTGTCATAAGTAACAAAACTACCAATAGGAGTGTTATGCCGGCTAGATTTCGTCACCATGTTACAATGATTTTTATGGTTAAATCGATAAATTTGGTCTAAATCTGAAAAAAAAAACTCATTGCTAAATCTAATAAATAAATATAGATCTAGTCCTCTAAAGTCAAAATGTGACCATTTCCCATTCAAAAATAATGAGTTTAGTATATCTTAGATGACTTTTCTGATGTTGAGATAGTGGTTTGTAATAACTTTTTTTCGTTCAAAAGGTTGAAAGTTAGAAAAGTTAAAAAGATAATAAAACTTTTCTGCAACACCTCAGAATTCTTCGAAGATTGTGAGTTTTTTTTGATAGACCACTATTTTTTGAAAATTTTCCTTATTTTTTTAAAATTACCTTTTAAAATTATTTTTTCTCTTTCTTAAATAAATTTTTTTCTTAGATAGGAGATAGATAAAGATAAAGTAAGAAAGTTCAGGTAAATATGTATAAAATTTTATATCATAACTATTTTGCTTACCCTATATAAAACGGTTAATTGAAATAGATAAATAAAGATGTAAATAATATAATTATACATCTGTAGTTTGTACTATAATTTACTATGGTAGTGGATCCATAGTCTTAATATCCATTATTGGCAAGGAATGCCAATTTTCCGTAAATTCTTTGAAAGCAATATATAGCTTAGGAACAATGAATTGTGTGACAAAGCTGACAATCAACATTATTCTAGGCCTTAGCCACCGCGTATGAAGGAAAGTGGTCGACTTTGCTTTCCTGCCTGCTGCTACGACTGGCAATTAATTACAACTTTTTTGGTCCTGGCTAAGGCTAACCACTGGAATTGGCACATCCTGCAAGACTCAAACCATGGTTATTAAACCGGATCGAAAAGTGACCCGTACAATACTTTGGCCTTTGGGTCACGATCAATTGTTTAAAAATTAAAATTTTATGTTAATACATTTATTTATTATATAGCATATCACATAATAATTATATAAATGAAAGAATGAAAATTTGTAATATAATAAAAAATTATAAAACATATTAAACAACCTTAAGTAAATTTAAAATAATCATCAATTTTAAATTTAAAATACTTTTGATCATCAAAATATCCATCCATACTAATGAATAATTTCAATAAGTAAAGTAAAAGTTTTAAACAATATTGTTTTAGAACAAATGCAAATTTCAATTTCAATTCGGAATTTTTTAGGTTGTTTTTTTCATTTTAGTTAACATTTTTAATACTCTTATAATATAACATAACATAATATAATATAATATATACCATATTTATCCTCAATTTATATTAAAAATTAAAGAAAAATAAGATTGAAAAATCATTTTACTTAACATAACATCAATCAGGTCGAGTCAAAGAAACCTATCCCAGTCGACAATTTGTAATAGATTTTTTTTTGGGTTGAACGATTTTAAGCCATCAATTACTTAATCAGTCTAATTAGTGATCCAACCCAATTTAACCTTGAAATCACCTGATTGAACGATCGAACCATCAAACCGGTCTGGTTTAATAACTATGACTCAAACTAACATATGTAGTAGTATTGTGCTTATCATGAGAAACCGTAGGCGGCTGCAAATATCAATGGGCGTTCAAAGCTTATCTATACCTGTTCTGAGAAAAAGAAAAGCAAATTCTAACTTGGTGACTAGTCCACGGAGCTGTCCCGACTCCCGGGCGAGTGAGAAACCATACGTCCATGCCAACCGTTGTCTACAGCATGTTTGATACATTTAAAGCACTCAATGCGTACTTCATTAAATTTTGTACGTCAGTCTTGGGAGAGGGACCCTACTTGCTAGGCTTTCACGATAACTTTTTTCGAATTTAATAAAATATATAGTAAATCATTCCATATAGCACGTTAAAATTGTGTGTAGGTGCACCAACTCAACTTAATTTCCTCAAATTATTAATTAATGTAAAATATCTATACTACTTATTTTATTAAAAAAATAATAGTATAGCGGACTTAAATGCAGGAGAGAGACCGAATTCAGATGGAGATTTTAATTGTAAAGGAAAGCCGTGTTGTATGCCCACCAGCTGGCCAGGCCACAAACACAACTTGCATGGAGACAATGAGCAAGAGGCTGGTTGAATTGATCACGTCAAAAATGGAAGTATAGTGGTCTGGTCGTCAACTACAGCCGGTAAGTTAATTAGATGCTGCGAGGATATAGTTAGGTGTTGATGAGGAGGAGTATTTTACCCTACGATTTCCATTGATTAATCTTGGCCATTAGTGCTGTTTTCCTCTTTCCTCTTATAGAAACAGAATGAGAAATATCCCGAAGATTAGTTGGCCAAAAATACTACTACTTTGAACGTCGCTTGGTTACGTAGATTAATTCAATTTAAAACAGATAGAGAAAATTTATGATTGGTATTTTTAATTAATATCCTCACTGTTGCCATATCAATTAAGAAAAGGTAACTGAGATTGTTTTCCTTATGGAGGTGAGATCAATGTTTTGGGTTAAAGCTATAATTTAATGTGGATGGTTCTGCTAGGTAGAGCGAAACGTGCTGGTTTAGCAGGTTGTGCATGGTGTATGGTCTAGTAAGAGATTCGAAAGGCGTGAATCTGGGTCTACTTTTTGGTCTCAAAGTCAAGCTGGATGAAGAAGAAATCAATATTGGTGAATGGTGATCATTGAGTTCGAGTGTCAGCTGACTCAAAGCTGGCTGCTATGTGTTGGGTTAAAATGGATTCCCAGTGGACCATTGGCATTTGGGACAATGTGATTGATAAGCTTTGCAATGGCATTATGTGGTTTTTGGTGGGTTTCATTCATATTATTATGATAGAACTTAATCTCTTGTGCTGACTTCACGGCTATAACTCCGGTGCATGTTTGTTGATCGATCCGACCACTTCTTCTTTAATTACATGGTGATAGTGTATTGATTTTTTAGTGGGTTGACTTGATTTGCTGGATACTTTCATGTGCTTTATATATATATATATATATAGAGAGAGAGAGAGAGAGAGGGATCCACTTATACTTAGTATAAAATTTTTAGTTTTACATTTTTTTTTATAACTCGACGTATGGTTGATATTATAACAATCTAACTATTGGATTTAAAAATATATTTGAATTTATTATATGCATGAAAAATTTTAAGTTAATTCGATATTTTTATGATATTCATATAGACTCTAATATTTTTGGATATTTTTAATATATATTTAACGGTGAAAAATTTTATCGCATTAATACATATATATGGTAGACATTTTAAATTAATTTGAAATTTTGCGTGCGTACTGTGTGTAAATAGAATACTATGAAATTCAATGCTTGAATTAATTAAATATTAATTATATATTAAAATATGAAAACATGTAAAAATTTTAATTTTATATCAAGTGTAAAATGATGATCTCTTTATACACACATTTGCAGCCAAATTAATTAATTAATTAATAATAATAATAAAGAAATACACGGTTTCCTTCAAAAGATTTCTACAGTTTAAATAATCATTAGAGAAACATTATTAATTGTACCAAAACACAAGAATTACACGAAACATGAAAATGAGAGTTGCATCGTATTTTCTACATCTTGTACATCGAAGCTTTAAATTTAATAAGGATTGATTAGAAATTTCGGAAGCTAAATTGACATGACCACAACGGAAACAAAAATTAATTAATAAGACTATGATCAGTAACATTGTATGGATCGAATGCTTAAACCCCACATTCGTACAGATCTTTCTTGGCGTGAACAGTATGCATCCATCTACATATATATACAATGACTTTCGACCATTCTGGGTTCTCCAGCATGATGACGGCGCCTTCCCAGCCCCATAATGTTGACTAGGTTTTCTTTAAAAGCTCTAACTTCTAACGCTAACTTATTTTTTTTGGTTGGGAGTTAGGATGATTTGAGCATGGAAGAGGTTGTCCATCATAATTCTATCTGGTTTAGGTGTCTACGTACGTACCGGCCGTCCTCCAAAATTTTTATTCATAATTTTGCTTCACAATTTGTCAAGCGGAAGTTTGAATGGCAGGCAAAAACGTATTAAATCTAGAAGAATTCGAGTTATATATGAATGATCATCTTCGTCATCATTACTAATTATACCTGACATCCTCCAATTCAATGATATCATCATCGTCAATTTTCTATTACTTATAGTGCAACTAATCAAACTGGTAAATTGTTTTTTTTTTTTTTTTGAGAAAAACGGGTAATTAAGTTTTAATTTATTTGGGCCATTTTCTAAATTCAGATCATTGAGTCGAATCATAGTGGTCGTGGGTTTGCATTATTTATGAATAGATTGTTTCAAGTTCAAATTCACAAGTTCACGTTATTTTTTCAGGTTTGAGCTTCAGGTTAATTAGATAGAATTAATTAACTAATTTTATATCTTTAATTTAAATTTGGGTTATTACACATTTATATGTCGAAATTTGAATTGCTTAGGGCTTAAATCTTCTGAAATCTGAATCATTTTAAATTTGAGTTATTTTGGATTTAGGTCATATATTTTGGATTTTGATTGTTTTAATTTTGGTTTTAGTTTCCTTTTTTCTTTTGTTTTTGTTGGTTACTGGATTTTATCGAGTTTAGGCTCAAGTTTTTTTTATCAGATTTTTAGATTTAGATATGTTTTCCCACCTCTAAAAGTAATATATAAACATAATTTTTTATTTGAATTACAAAATTCAATCATTGATCGTCAATTCTGAATTTTTTTTTTCTTAAAAAGAAAACAGTATATATTATATTAAATAAATCTTGAAAGTAAAAAGCTTCCTTACGGCCAAAAAAAAAAACCAGAAAGGAAATTAAAGCTTGCTGATATCACCGTTGGGCAGAAAGCAGTTAAAGCTTGGGCTGAAGTCATTACATACCTCCATTTGTCTTTGAATTTCCACGCAACATACATGCATCGGTCATCTCCTATTTCTTCCATGCTAGCGTTTCTTTTATTTTTGGTCGTTTCTTTTGGCTTACAAAACAAAGATTTAATGATAATAATAATAATTAAATGATTAATTGCTATCTCAATTTCCAATGTCTCCGCTTTAAGTTGGCTTACAAAAAACGTTTTTTTTTTTCCCAACCAAGAATTTTTGCTGAACGCTGAAGCTACCTTGTACCATGCATATAGCTTGTAAGATACTAGTCTTTATGTCCTTATTTATCTACCCTATTAACTGTTTCACACATGACAAAAAAATAGTTAGGGTTCAAAATTCTATATATTTTTACTTTAACCTTTCAATTTTTTCCTTGTCTCTCTCCCATTTATTCTCTCTCCTCTTCATCTCTCTCCAAGCTAGCTTCTCTCTCCACTCATTCTCTCTCTAACATTCAATGGCTGAAACAATATGAAGAGAGAGAAGAGTTTGGAAGGGTAAATATAAAAAACTAACAATTAATAATGGGACAAGAACAGATAAATAGGAACAAGGAAAGCTTCTAAAAATAGACAGATAAATAAAAACAGAGGGAGTAGTATATAGACTAGCAACTCCGTCATAGTTAAGGTATATTTTGGGTTTAACCACGGGGTATCCTTGAGTCTGTTAATCCGATATTAATTCTTTTTTGTTTGATATATAAAATAACCATCAAATTTGTATAAAACTGTCATTTGAACCATCTAATTTTTATTTTGAAACTTTTGGTCCTCAAACTTTTATTTTCGGGATAATGTAACTAGGGACAGATCTAGGATTTCACCTTAGTGGGGGTAAAATATTACATATATATTTTTTAGGAAGAAAATTCTTAATCCTTAACAAGTTTTATTAGAACATAAATTTAAATTATAATATCATAATATTAATTAAGATGACAATACGAAACTCATAAAAAATTAAAAGAAAAAATATGCACAAAGTTTTTTTCAATATAAAACTAACATTGATCGTTTATTCAACATTTTCTCATAGTAATTGTTTTTTCTTGTTTTTTTTGGTAATCGAAAATGCAAAGAAATATTTTGTACTAAGTATCTTTAGTTTGTAGGATGTTATTTGTTATATACAAGTTTTATTTTTATTATCTCCAATTTTTGCTATCATCATTGTTTGATAGAATAATTTTCATTACAACTTTAGTTAATTAGTTTAAATGGTACAATTTTTAAATATATAAAACAATATATAGTAAAAATTAGCATATCTATTTGCCTTGTAGTTTTAAATATATTAGTTAATAAACATTAAAAATAAATTTGCTATCAAATAACTTCATTATTTCATATATGGTTTTAAATAATAATTCTTTTGAAGGAATAATAACAAATAATTTTGAAACTTTAAGTCGTATCAAATTTTGAACATATTTTCATGTTCAATGTGCATCCATATACCATTTAACATTGTATAAAAACACAATAAATAATGGTAATATTATCCAAAACATAAACTACCATATATATTATATTGTGTTATATTATATTATGGTGTACAAAAAGACCTTAGTATAGCGACCCCCTTAGCCTGAATGGCTAGGCAACAAGTTGTTCACTCTCAGTTGCAAGAATTCGAATCCTTGACAGTGCCAAGTATTAAATATGTGCATACCACCCAGGCTAGAGACAAAAAAAGAAAAGAAAATCTTAGGGCTTGTTTGACATCGTTTTTATTTTTTGTTTTCTGTTATCATTTTCATGTTCTGGAAACAAAATAACTGAAAATACGTTTGACATAATGTTTCCGTTTTTAAAATTTTGGAAACATGAAAGCATGTTTCAGAAAAAAATGGAAGCAAAAATTTTATGTTTTCATTTGTTTTCAAAATACTTCCATAACACAGATAAATAATAACTTTTTAATGACATCTTTAATATTTAACTATCATATGTTTAGGTTTTTTAATATATTTTTATGAAAAAATAAATAATAAAATTATATATCCAAATGTGTTTTTATTTTAAAAAAACTGACAATGAAACGAAAACAAAATAAAAACGAAACAAAAACAAAAAATAAAAAAAAAACAACAGAAACGTTGCTAAACAACCCCTTAATGATTAGCAATTAACTTAAAAGAGTAGCAGTGGATGAGACATGGCCTTCAACAAAAAAGGAAGATGAGATATGGCTTAACCTATGGAGCTAGTGTAGGTAAGTGTAAAAAGAAGCAGAAGGAGAAAAGGAGTGGACAAGTAAGAAAAGTACACGTAGAGCAACGTAAAATAAACACTCAATAAAGTGAAATGACCAAAGAATATATAAGGATATACGCCTTTCTTTTACCATTAGACATTAGTTGATGGGGGCAATAACTTAATTTTATCAAAACCTTAGCTGAATTCTTCTACACATGGAGACTCAAGGATCCCAGTGAGGACAGCTGCCCCCACCGTGGATCTGTCCTTAATGTAGCACTTGAAATTGGCGTGCAAACTTAGTAATTAATACGTGAAATTTTTAAATGATAAATGTCATTTTTATATTATACTACCTTAGCATTAAGGGTATAATAATTGTTTAAAATTTCAAAGTATGATGATCAAAACTTCTATAATAAAAGTTGGATAGCTTAAATAATAATTTTGTATAAATTCGAAAGTTATTTTATGTATTAAGCCAATTTCTTTTTGATACAGGCGAACATGGAAGATAAAATTTTACTAACAATTACACTTTTGATGAATCAAACTTTTTTATTCTATCTTCAAAGAGGCCAAAACTTAAACTTAAGAAAAAAAAATAAAAGAAATTAAAACTCAATGAAACGAAAAAATTGATTATCTTTCGAAGAAAGAATTCCCAACCTAGAGTTTGAATTGCACTTGAATTTCTTTCTTTATTTCTTGGTTTTGAAGTGAAGCAAGTTTTAAAATAACTAGTTAACCGAAGTTTATCAAATATTAAGGCCATTAATACAATATGCCGACCACAATTTTGATGGTATAACCAAAGAGCTTTATTAATTATTAATTAAAGCCTAACATATATCCGGTGAAAGATATATGAGCTGGTGAGGAACACCAATCTACAATTAAAATTTAAAATGTAGACAACAAAAAACTTAATGCAATTAAATGGAAACGAATTTTGTACAATTGGAAGCTTATAATTCTCTATCTCTATCAATTACGCAACAATATATTAATTTTCATAATAATTGCACGTACACAAGATCAACTGCAAGTAGGCAACTAACTGCAATATATATTGTTGTTGAGCTAGCTAGTATATTAAATGTACAATTTTGACAATGTCCATTAGTAGGTGGCAAAATTTTAAACCAAAATATTTGTTACTCATAGAGCATGTTTGTTATACTGGATTGGATTAGGTAGGATGAAGAGGAAAATTACATGTAATTTATAATGTGATTTTATAGTATTGATATGAATTTACATTGTGAGGAGAATTATTCATAGGATGACTTAATCTTTTAGAAATGAAGAAAATTGACTCATCATATGAATAATCTTTCCTACAATATAAATATATGTTAATACTATGAACCACACTACAAATTACATAGGATTTTCCTTCTCATCTTATCCAATTCAATCTGATTTGCCTTTCATGTCCATGACAGTTCCGAACACTGCATCAAAAACATTCTTCTCAATATGCATAATATCAAGGTTATGACGGATCAAGTTTATTTTCCAATAAGGAAGATTCCAAAAAATACTCCTCTCAGTCCATTTGTGATGAGTGCCATAATATTCAGGCATATTAATCGGATCATCCATAGCCGTGGAAAAATGCCAAACATGTCTATATATTTCTTTCACTATTAACCTTGGTTGTGCAGCCATCCTCTCAACTTGACCACGTCGGAAAGACTTCTTATCCTTCATGTACGAATGATCCGAGTCAAGGAAGCACTTGTGACAATCAAAATAAGTCGCCTTCCTACTATGTGGAAGCACGAATGCTCTACTCTCCTGCATATATACAGGACATCCTAATACTCCAGCGGTGTTCCACCCGGATAGCATGCCATAAGCGGGGAAGTCATTAATGGTCCACATAAGAGCAGCCCTCATGTGAAAATGCTCATTCCTCGAAGCATCATATGTCAAGATCCCATCTTCCCACAATTGCTTCAATTCATCAATCAAAGGTTGCAAGAATACGTCTATATTTTTCTTCGGATTTTTTGGACCTGGACAGATCAATGTTAAGAACATGTAAGGGCTCTTCATGCACATACCCGGAGGAAGGTTGTAAGGAGTTACAATAACTGGCCAATAAGAATAGGTACTTCCGAATTGCCCATGCGGTGCAAAACCATCTGCGCATAGTCCTAATCTAACATTTCGAGCTTCTGACCCAAAATCACGATATGTCATGTCGAAATGCTTCCATGCCTTGGCATCGGATGGATGGCACATAACCCCATCTTAAGCTTCATGTGTAGCATGCCATATCATTTGTTCAGCTATGCCCGTGGTATGGTACACCCGTTGCAACCGAGGAGTCAGTGGCAAGTATTTCAAAATGGCTGTCGGAATTCTTTTACAAGTTCCATCCCCACGTCGTCCAATGTCCTTGAATCTAGGTGATCTGAATTTTTCTGCAAGAGAACAGAATCAAGTAGTAAAGCTTGGAGTATTCCAAGACATCGATCCCACGAGGACTTGAGAAAACTAATAACCTAATTCTAGCAACGTTTGTAAAGAAAACTGAATTTAATGAAATCAAATTGCCAACAATTAAAGAGAAGATGATTGTAGAAATTAATTAAGGAAACAAAGATTAAATAATTAAGAGAAATCAATAGAATGGATGTGAGGGTTTAGGCTTCTCTTCTAGGTATTTAATCCAATTATGTATGAATTTAATTATCAGGGTTAAAATAACAATCACTAATCTACTTAGGAGCCCTCTCAGATCATCCTAAGCTTTCCTAACTAATTGATTACCACCTCTCAGTGTATAAACTAATTAGCTAAGAACATTACGAACCTTGGATTATAATCAAATCAGTTTCTCCATGACCCTAATTCAATTATGGTTATCACAATAAACTGAATTACTCTCGTATCCAATTAGATTGTGTCTATTTTCCTAGAGCACGAATTATATTTCACCTCTCAGTCCTTCATACAATTCCAAAGATCTATTCTATGTTGGCCAGACATAAAACACATTAAGAACAAAGAAAACATATTTAACCCAGAAAATCAATCCATACAATAATTAAATTAAAATCCCTAGAAGATCCACCCAAATCCCCAACAAGGAATTTAGCTACTCATATTAAAGAAAATAAACATATTCATTAAATAAAAGAAAAATCACAAGTAAAGAGAAAGAACAATTTTTTCCAAATTGAAGACTTGACTGCTCCTCTCTTCTGAAAAATATCTCTCCTCCGTCTAAAAATTCTAAACTATGGTATTTATATTGGAGAGATTACATAAAATTAGGAGATTAAATCGAGTTGGACTCAAAAACATAGAACCGGCGCTGTTTCATGTCGCACACCATCGCACTTTTCGGCTCAGAAATGGCCCCGTTTCATATATGATACCCCAGTCGTTTCAGGTATGAAGCAGGGCCGTTTCATATATGATACGTCACCCCTTTCATGTCTGCTTCAATGTTTCTTCATTCTATGAGCTTCTCTTGAACCAAACTTCAATCTATTCATCCTTTTTGGTCTTTTCAACCCAAATCTCCTTTGTTTTCTTAAATTTTCACCATAAAGCTTTCCTACAAACAATAAGATAAAAGTGAGAATAATAAATATAGAATGAGCTATAATATTAGCAAAGATCATCCAATTAAACTTGTAAATAACTCATAATATAGGTATAAAATACACCTATCACTAGGTTCACCACAAAACCTACAATAATCAAAGTTTGAATGTTCCTTCTAGTACAACATACACATTCTTGCACACATGAATCTTTACCACCGGTAAACCCAATTCATTGATGGTTTTCTATGTTGATAATATTTTGGAGGAAAGTTATTTTCCTCCGGCAAAGCTTTCCTGATGGCATCACAAAAATAATCGAATGCATCTTTAGACAAGTTAAACTCCGACTTCCCATTTAACAAGGTGGAAGCAAAAGATAACTGTGACTCACTAGACCCCTCAAACAAAGGCTGATCGGCATTTTGCACGATATCAAACCATTTGTCGTCTAACTGTGTCACATGTTTCTCTGTGAAAGGATCTTACTCATATCCATACTCGTTTGCTGCTTCTCCACTGGGTCCGGCCTCATCTTCATTATGTTGGACAAAACTCAGTCATGCAGCATCAAAAAACATACGCTGATCCCATGTCATGTCATCATAGCAACCCCATTGTGTAGCAACCCCAATGTGACATCTCATCCGATAATGACACTTGTTCTTGCTGCTGCTCGTTATTTTCAATCCTATATAATGGTTCACCGTGACTAACCCAATTCCAATAATGCTCCTTAAATCCATGTAGTATTAAATGTTGTGCAACCCTCACTGGTAAAAAGAAGTGCATATTATTGCACTTAGTGCAGGGAAAACGAATTTTTTCCTCGTTTTTCCAAGATGCGTCCTGACTTGATGCCCAACTAATGAATTGTCCAACACCATCCATGAACTCGTTGGTTACATCCTTTTTTTCCCGGTTCCTTCCGATGATACATCCATTGTCGGCTGCAAATCGACTCTTCCATTTTTCCTGTAAAATATCCCACAAATTTAGTTCGATTACTATCCTCGAACCCTAATCGCTACTGTTAATAACTGAAATGAATCTACAATGAATTATAAAATATATGAATTTTTCTTTACCATTTTTCAACTCAATTATATTTGGTCATTTAAGGGAAATAAAAACTACATTGCAAACAATATAAAACAAGATACTTAATGTAAGTTCTTTCAATTAAAAAATACTCAACAAATGTAATAAAACTAATTCCGTTTAATTAATAATTAATAAAAATAATGTGAATCGTATTAATATCAATTACTAAGTTATAATTAATAAAAACAATTATATACAATGAAATCAATATTACAATCCAACGATCATCAATCACTTATTAAACTAATTATGTAATTCAATTTTAATTAGTTTATGGTACATAATTAAATAAGCATCACAATAAACCATAACCTTCATCAACAATCAAAGAAATCTAACAATTTTACACTAATATATGGAAAAAATCACCAAACTCAATATTAAAACTAAAAAAAATGATCAAAATCTAAATATTATCTAATTCCTTAAGTTATAACATATGTTAATCATGAAAATAAAAGCATATACAAAGAGATTTAAAGATATTACCTTAATTTCCACAAAATCAATACAAAACTTGACTTTTACTATTATTTTCTTATGGTAAAATAGAGAGAATGAAGAAAAAAAAGAAGGAAGATGGCTATGGAGGCGGAGAAAATGAGGGTTCTGCACTTTGTAGAACCCTAAAAACATGGCCAGCAGAACCTTAAAAACATGGCTAGCCAAAACCCATCGTTTTGGCTGACCAAGTTTTTTTTTCTTGACCAAAATTTGGGACGGAATTAAAGACAGATTTTAGGAAATCTGTCCCTAAAACTGTCCCAAAAATAAGACAGATCTTGCTAGGGTTTGCTCTCTTTTTCCATCCCTAAATGAGTCCCCAAAACCGTCTCTAAAACCGTCCCAAATTTATTCCAGATTTGGCTTCCAATTTCTGTCCCTAACTTCGTCTCTAACTTATGCCCTCGTCAAATCCGTCCCAATTTACCAACGGATTTAGCGACGGATTTTTTTTCCGTTACTAATACTATCCCTAATTTAGGGACGGATTTTTCCGTCCCTGTTTTCCGTTCCTATATGCCCTTTTTCTTGTAGTGTAATGACTAAAATTAGAAGTCTGGCGCGCACCCAATAGATTATTTGATCGTCGCATTGACACCTAAAACGTTTATTAATAGATTACAAAACCAAACAAAGAGGTTAAACAAGTGGTTTTTTTTTTGGGAGAAGAAATTTAACTATATAAATTAAAATTTTTTGAACTTACATGGTTTTTCCTTTTTTTTTTTAAAGCTATAATATTATAAGTGGACCTCAGCGTCTTACCATTTGGAAATACATAAAATATAGAAAATTACTAATATTTAGGAAGAAAGTGCTAAAAGGAGGGATTTTCCTTTTTTTTTTCCTGCCCCCTAAATTGGGCTTGGTCCCATAGAAATCACCAATCACTCTAAATGGATTTTTGTTTTGAAAAATGAAAATTAATAATAACTAGCATGTCTATCCGCGCTAACGCTATGGATTTTATGAAAATTTATATTTATTTTTGAAATAAAGGTTTTCTACTAAAACATTGACTAAACTAAAACAACAATAATTGACATATACTATCTCATTTTTTTGGTCAAAAAAGATGTTTACATTGAAAAAAGAATTAATTTTCTAGAGAGAAATACTTAAGTAACTTAAATAAAGATTAAAGAAATTTTCTAATTCAATAATAAAGATAAAAAAGTAAGATGATGAGTTAAATCTAATTTGAAAAGAGAATAAGCTCAAACAATTAGATCTTTTAATACTTGTTTTCCATATTAAAGTTTGTAAGCTACAACAATTGCTGGATAAAATTACCAATTAATCCACAATTAAAGCTACCAATTGCTAATTGAGAAGACAAAAATGGTATTTCTACATAACATTAATTTAGTCGGAAATTACCATCCGACTGAGCAAGTAAATAATCTTATACTAAATTAGAGGGGTAATAAGGGGATTTGCTCTAGGAAAAAATATATATATATCAAGGGCAATGTAATGTGAAAAATGTCAAAGCAAACAATTAGGATTCATTAATATTTCCTAGTTCGTAATTTTCTTAAAATCAAAATAATTCGTATTTTTAATTTATTATACTCTATTAATTAATGAATTCTAATTATGAATTTATGATACTTATTATTATTACTAAAAGTTATTTCCGTGCTAACGTCGCAAGTTTATTAAAGTAATATTTGCATATAAATTTCTTTAAAAATTTCTGAGAAGATATTTGTAAATCAATATTAATATATATATATATATATAAGAGACTTTTTTTGCTCACCATTGTAAACTTTTACTTCATAAAATTGCTAAATCTTTGGAGAAAAATATGCTGAGCTTCTACGTTTTATCAGCAAATATAACTTGTCATGCACAAATTTCATTGGCAAAATCCATTCATTCAGAAAATCTTTGTTGTCAATATCTAAATTAATAATAGAAAATACAATCTTTTTATTGAAATTCATATAGCTTATTGATAATACCAAAAAAGAAGGGCCTTGAAATTAATGTATACATTCATTGGAATAAAAATTACATTAATTTCATTGACAAAAACATAATTATATTAATTTTTCTAAAAAGAGGAAAAGTATTTTTTGAGGAAATTGAAGAGTGAAGAGTTAAAAATATAAAATATAAATATTTAAAAAAAAGATAAGAAAATAAATGATGATGTAGATAGCTAAATGAGTTCTTTAGGGATAGCTCAAAAACTTTTCTTTTCTTTTCTTTTCTTATATTAATTCGGTTCTGATTGAAATGAATATATACATTCATTAAAAGAAGAATTATATTAATTTTGTTAACAAAAAAATAATTGCATTAAATTTATTACCAAAAAATATTTTTCAAGGAAAGTGAATATGAAGAGTCAAAAAGCATAAAATATAAAGATTTAAAAAAGAAAAGAAAAGAAATGATAATGTGGATAGTTAAAATGAATTTCTTTTAAGGAACAGTTTTAATAAGAGGTTATATAAGTACAAGAAATTCGCCCAAGGCTTCACCCCTGTTAAAACATTTTATAATTTTAAATATGTGAATAATATTTTTAGAAAAAATGAACAAAATTAAAGGTAGAATATGCAATAAATAATATATATATATATATATTAATATTATATATAAAAATAAAAAGGTAGATAAAATATATATAATTATTTTGATATATGCAATTACACATATTATAGATAAATATGATATGAGCATATAGAAAGAGAGATTAACTTACATTCGATATATACCCAAAAAACTTATACCTGATATGTACAATTAATATTTAGACAAACCAATAATAGTTAGATTTAACGATCTATTTAAATGTATCAACATTTAGATTTAAAAATCTTTCCATTTATAGTATTCGTTAAGTTTTTCCTTAAAAATTGATACTAAAAAACTATAATGAATAAAAATAAAAGTTAATTTTCTAAAAAAACTAACCCTAAATAATTAATCAAATAAAAAACAAATGATTAAAATTTAAGATAATAAATAGACCCTCAAAGTTTAAACCCTATATAACAATAATAAAAATAAAAAAATTTGTATATAATAATTTGGTACATATTACCTGAAATAATTTTTCATACCATATTATAATTGTTGGGCCAATATGTTTTCTATTTGGTTAATGAGACCATCACCAAAACAAAAAAAAATGAAAAAGTTAAAAAAAAAAAAGAAGAAGATGATGAATAAGAAATTAAAAAAAATGAGGAAGAGGGTGACGCGGCCCCTCTCCTTTAAACTTTTAGTCTATGTTTAGTAGGAGAGAAAGAAAAAATAAAAAAAAAATAAGTAAGGAAAGAAAATTTGTAGGAAAAAGAAAGAAACTTAGGCTATGTTTAGTATGAGAAAACATTTTCTGTTTTCATTTTCTAAAAAATACAAAGAAACTATTATATAAGTATATATTGTGAGAGAAAATGTATGCATGTTTTAGAAAATGAAAATGAAAATGGATCTAGAAATGATATTAAAAAAAATTTGTTCTGAATTTTAGATCCATTTTCATTTTCATTTTCATTTTTTAAAACATGCATACATTCTTATAAACTATACATATCTTAGATGGTGATTTCTTTGTATTTTTAGAAAATGAAAATAGAAAATATTTTCATGTACCAAATATAGCCTTATATTTCGTTCCTCATATTTGATAACAAGAAAAGAAATAAGAAACAAAGAAAAAAATTGATTATTTTCTTTTTTTGGTGTAACTAAGAAATAGGAAAGAAAAAAATTATTTTAATTAATATAACAATTTTACTATTATTTACTCTTTAGTTAAAAATTTACTTTCAATATCTTTTATTTATAACAGTAAAGTTTGTAATTAGAAATAAATTTTAAAAGTGAAATACTCATTTCTATTTGTTAGATTCAACAACTATTTTATTTCCATCCTATTTCGGCTGAATTTGGGTGGAAATAATTTTTAAGGAAATGGATTCTCTCATTTCCTTCCTATTTTTTTTCTTAGGTGTATTTTTGTTCTATCAAATAAAGAAAAGTTATTTTTCTTCACTCACTGTCTTTTCACACCATTTATTTCTTTTTTATTTCTTTCATACCAAACACAGTATTAGCATTGAACTTTTATATATAGTTTAAGATTTAAGATTTAAGATATAAATTTGATAACTTCAATTTGTGAAATTTGATAGTATTTTAATGACACAACCATTAAAAGCTAAGGTTTAGGTTAAATGACGTAATTAGGTTACTTGATAAGTGGCATATGACATTTTCCTTTTCTTATCGTTTTTCTCGTTTTTATTTACATTTTTAAGAAAATAATTTTTTAAAAATAATTATAAAAAGAGAATTCCTAAAATTTATTTTTTTGAAAGATATAGATATAAAAAGTTTTTATTTATAAAGATTACAAATTAAATTACTTTTATTCTTTTCTCTTTCTCTTTTTTTTTTAAATGTAATTTTTTATTTTTCCCTTTAAATATGATATTCTTTTCTCTTTCTCTCTTTTTTAAAATGTAATTTTTTTTATATTTTTCCCTTTAAATACTCTCTCTCTCTCTCTCTCTCTCTCTCTCTCTCTCTCTCTCTCTCTCTCTCTCTCTCTACTTCTTTCATACCTTTTTCCTTCTTTCCTTTTTTTCACCTTTTCCTCTTTCTTCATTTTTCTTTCCCTCTTTTGCTTCCTTTCAGCAACTTGTTGGCCAGCGGCAATTAGGCACCTCGACGGGAAGAGAGAGGGAAACGAGAAAAGATTTATAGAAAAAATTTGAAGAAAGAGAAAAGTTAGAAGGAAGAAGAAAAAATGAAAAGAAATATCACGTGGTGTCACGGACAAGCCTTGCGATCAATATCTAGCTTGATCGTGCGGCACTTGATTGGGCTCTCCCGATCAAGTCAGCGTAGAGTTGATTGATTCTGCACAAGCACACAACAAGTGGTTAGCACCACTAGCCATAATGATAGCTAGTTGGACTTAAGTAAACTAGCACAGTGATCCCTCATCATCTAGAAAAGAAGGGAAAATGGTATTATTAATAGCTTTATGCATTACATCAAGGCAACATAGCAACAAAGCATATAGCATAAGGCAACACATTATCATAGCAACAAGCAAGCCACAAGGCAACATCGTCTACAGTAGTCCCCATGCATCACCACCAACTTGCAGGCCAAGAAGGCAGCCCTAGGTCATCAATGGTACATTCCTAAGCCAGGGAGCCAACCCACCCGTCGGGTTTTCGGACTCCCCCTCCTAAAGAGCTAATGGGATTTCATAGCTATATCACGAACAACCATTGACATGTTCAAAATGGGGGCCAGTTTTCCTAGATTACAACGATCTATCCATCATCTAGCCTCTACTCGACCATGGCCCTATACATGGTGTGGCCCTAACATGGTGTATGGCATTCTCCGCCATTTAATTGGTGATGTCCTTGTCGACATGGTGGCTATGAATTCTTCAATCTTCTATTGGAAGGCTTGTAGGTTGATAAGTCTTTCCCAACTGACTTCTTCAAAACCTAATCCCTCATATTTTACAAGATACTCAATAGTGGGTTTCCTCCTATGCCATATGGTCCTAGCAGCTAGGATTTCCTCTACTAGTCGGTCAGACGGTGACTTGATACAAATCTGGGCTCTAGTAGATTGACTCCGACTCAGGTCGTTTGGATTAGCATGGAAAGGCTTCAAGTTGCTAACATGGAACACCAGGTGAACTTTCATCCAAGCGGGTGGTTTTATCTTGTAAAAAACGTTCCCTACCTTAGCTACAATGGGGACGGGACCTTCGTATCTTCGCACAAGCCTACGATCTCTCTTTCGGAGGAAACGGAGCTGTTCGGGGCTCAGCTTCACCAGCACCAAGTCTCCAACGTTGAACTGTCGGGCTCTCCGAACTTTGTCTACCCACTTCTTCATTCATTTCGAAGCTTTCTCCAAGTAAGCTCTAGCAATCTTTGTGTTTTGCTTCCACTCTTTGGCAAAGCTAAAGGAAAGTGGACTCTTTCCTTGATAGACCTCGACCACTGTATATGGCAACCGAGGTTGTTATCTTGTCACAATTTCAAATGGAGTCTTGTTAGTAGATGAACTCTTTTGAGAGTTAAAGCACAATTGAGAAACATCGAGGAAAGATGGCCAATTTCTCTGGTTAGCCTGCACAAAATGCCTCAAGTATTCCTCCAACAATTCATTAAACTGCTCAGTTTACCCATCGATTTGTGGGTGATAACTCGAAAAGATGTTGAGCTCTGACCCAAATATCTTGAAATGTTCTCTTTAAAAGGCTCCCATGAACCTTATGTCTCTGTCACTGATGATGCTCTGCAGAATGCCCCAATACTTTACAACATGCTTAAAGATTAATCGTGTCGTATCTTCCTCATTACAATGCTTTAGAACAGGGATAAATGTAGCGTACTTGGAAAAACGATCTATCACCACTAGAATAGCACTAAGGTCCCCCACTTTAAGGAGATTGGTTATGAAGTTTAACGAGATGATTTCCTAAGGCCTCACAGGAATAGATAATGGCTCTAGTAACCCAGCTTGCTTCTATTTCTTAATCTTGTCTTGCTAGCAAATGAGGCACGTCTTGGTGTAGTCCCTCACATCTTCCCGCATATAGGGCCAATAATAACTCTGGAATAACAAGGCAAATGTGCACCTCTAACTCAGGTGACCCGTCCAAGGGGTGTCATGGCACTCTCGCATCAACTTCTGTCTTAACTTCCTAGATCTAGGGACGTACATTTGCAGTCTCGTAGTCATAAGTAGCCCGTCCTCTACCCAAAAGAAGTTCAATTTACCCTCTTTTGCCTATTTCATGATGGAGGTGGCTTGAGGGTCTGCCTTCAGATTCTCCTTTATCAAATCTTTGATGTTTGTGGCCACTCTACTAACCGCCACAGGGGCAATCAATCGAAGAGTGGCCAACTCTGCATTTCAACTTAATGCATCGGCCACTTGATTGGTCTTCCTCGAATTGTGCTTAAAAGTAAAATCAAACTCTGGTAAAAACTCCTGTCATCAGGCTTGCTTCGCGGTGAGCTTAGGTTGGGTGAAGAAATGACTAACTGCCGTGTTATTCGTTTTCACCACAAACTTCGATCCCAACAAGTAGTGCTGCCACACTCTCAAACAATGGACCACTGTTAAGAGTTCTTTCTCTTAAGCTGTGTATCTCTTTGCAGCTTCATTTAACTTCCTACTTTCAAAAGCTACGATGTGGCCCTCTTGGAGTAAGACACCACCCAAGGTAAAATCTGAAGTATCGGTTTGTACTTCGAAGGGCTTCTCAATATCGGGCAATGATAATATCGGATCTCTTATCATGGCCTCTTTCAAGTCATCAAAAGCCTCTTCACATTCGTTGCTCCATTTCCACTCATACCCATTCTTCAACAACTCTGTTAGGGCTACCACTCTCCGAAAATATCCTTCGATGAACCGCTTGTAGTAGTCGGCTAAGCCTAAGAAGGATAGGAGTTCACTGACATTCTTAAGAATTGTCCACTCCTTAATGGCCTTCACCTTGGCCATGTCTATTCGAATGCGGCCTTGCTCGACGAAATGGCCAAGGAATTGAATTCTAGTTTAGGTAAAGGCACACTTATTTCGTTTCACATAAAGTTAGTTAGCCCGTAGCCTTTCAAACACTTGTCACAAGGCTCTTGGTGCTCCTCTAATGTAGAACTACACACCACGATGTCGTCCAAGTAAATGACAACAAACTTGTCCAAGAAATCATGGAATACCTGATTCATCAATGTACAAAAGGTGGCAGGAGCATTAGTTAAACCGAAGGGCGTTACAAGGAATTCAAAGGCTCTATACCGAGTCATACATGCTGTCTTGGGCTCATATCCTTCTGCAATTCTAACTTGGTGGTATCCCAATTGTAAGTCTAACTTCAAAAAATATTTGACTCGACTCAATTGGTCAAAGAAGTCTGAGATGAGAGAAATGGGGTACTTGTTCCTCACCGTTACCTTGTTCAATGCTCGATAGTCTGCACACAGCCTCAGACTTCCATCTTGTTTCTTTTGAAATAGCACCGGAGCTCCAAATAGTGCTTTGGAGGGTCTAATGAAGCATGCTTGTAATAACTAATCCACTTTCCTCCTCAATTCGACTAGCTCAGGGGGAGCCATTCTAGACAGTCTCTTAGCCGACAGCTTTACTCCGGGAAATAGTTTAATCTCGTGATCTATGGCTTTTCGTGGGGGCAGAACCTTGGGCAGTTAATCGGGCATCATGTCCTCGAACTCCTTCAATACCGATCATATACCAATAGGGATGGACTCATGCCCTTTCTCTTCTTTATAGATGGACATGGCTATGTATGATGTTTCTCTCTTCTTGACACCTTTTTTGAATTCTATGGAGGAAAGCTTCTTATTTCCACTCTTTCAAAGAGTGCTTGTTGGCACCACACAAGGTTGGTCTCCTAAGAACAATAAGCAGTTGGTGGCAGGAATCGGGATGGCCCAAATTAGCGTCATGAAATCTAAGTCGATGACAATATCAAAGTCATCTATGGAGGAAACAGTGAAGTCTATCCTTTCCTCATACGCCCAAATTTGGCTATCACATTCTTGGGATTCCCATGGATAGACGAGGCCACCGAGTTAACTACTTTCATTTGCCTACACTCTTGGTTAACCTTGAGACCACATCTCTTGGCCTCCTCCAGGATGATGAACGTGTCGGTCGTTCCAGTGTCAACCATGGCCCTGGTGGCCTTTCTATTCAACATCAATTTTACGTACATGAGCCCCTAGTTGGCTCTTTATGAGTTAAGCCCAACTAAGCATGTAGGGCACTAAGGAACCTTATGGATCTCATCCTTGCTGGTTCTTCCTCTAATTCTTCACTAGCGACCTCGGATGTGGGTGCTTTTGGAGGAGAAGTTTGTAGGGCATTCAAGGCCCCTCGTTATGGACAATCCACAATCTTGTGCGGACTATTACACTGAAAAACAAGCCAATGGTAGTCTTAGCCTAAAGTTGGAGGCCCCCGTACTCATGGATTGTGGGGACTCTCGGTTCATAGTTTTCTGGAGAGAGTCTTTGCTAAAAGTTCTTCTATCCCCTCCCCTTCTTGATCGATTGCCTGTCCTAGGTGTTTTTCCCACACCACCACTAGAGCTACTCATATTAGGAGGTGGGTTCTTTCGTTTCTGGCCACCATCTTTGTAGTCATTTAGGTGCTTTGCGGCCGCCATGACCGCCGCCACATCTTGGACCTTCTGTCTATTAAATGCATTCCTAGCCCACGGCTATAGATCTTCGAGAAAGTAGAAGATCTTGTCATTCTCAAACATGTCCCGGATATCTAGCATCATGGTGGAGAACGCTCGCACATAATCCTGTACCGGTCCAATTTGACTCAAATCTTGTAGCTTCTTACGAGCCATGTACTTCACATTTTCGGGGAAGAACTGGTTCTTCAACTTTTGCTTAAGCTCGGCCCAAATCTTGATTGGGCACACATTGTTCACAAACTTGGAGTGCCACCATAACTTAGCATCTCCAGCTAGGTACATTGCAGCCATGGACACCTTATCATCTTTCAACTCGGTATGCACTGCCCAAAAATATTGTACTATGTCAAATAAGAAGTTCTTCAACTCATTGGCATCTCGTGCCCCTTTGAACCGTTTTGGCTCATACACCTTAGCTCTCTTGGCTTTATCTGTCGTGCCAGGCCCTTACCTACCCATGGCCAAAGTCAACACATTCAACTTGGATTTGAGCTTTTCAAGCTCGGATTACATTAACTGCAAAGCCTTCCTGGTTTCCTCCCCCAGGTTGGCAATGACCTCGGACAACTCATTCTGGGTCGTCTCGATGGCTCTCAATCGATTGTGCGAGACCATCTAAGCCTTGATGGTGGCCATCACAGCCTCAAGCTTTTCAAGCCTCTCTTGCTCATTTAGCCCTTCGGCTCTCATGACGATGGTTGTGTTGAAAACTAGCAACGATCAACCATGCTCTGATACCACATGTCACTAACAAGCCTTACTCTTGAAATCTAGCTCGACCGTGCGATACTTAACTGGGCTCTCTCGATCAAGTCAGCCTAGAGTTGCTTGATTCTGCACAAGCACACAACAGGTGGTTAGCACCACTAGCCACAATGATAGCCCATTGGGCTTAAGCAAACTAGCACAATGACCCCACTCGTCTAGAAAAGAGGGGAAAATGGTATTATTAATAGCTTTATGCATTACATCAAGGCAACATGGCAACAAAGCAACAAGTACAAAGCATATAGCATAAGGCAACACATTATCATAGCAACAAACAAGCAACAAGCCATAAGGCAACATCGTCTACACTAGCCCCCATGCATCACTACACCACTTACGGACCAGGAGGACAGCCCTAAATGATCGGTGGTGCATTCCTAAGCTAGGGAGGCAACCCACCCGTCAAGTCTCCAGACTCCCCCCCTCTAAAGAGCTAACGGGATTTTATAGTTATATCACGAACAACTATTGACATGTTCGAAATAGGGGTCGATTTTCCTAGATTACAACGATCTACCCATCATCTAGTCTTTACCCGACCATGGCCCTATACAAGGTTGGCCATCGTGTGGCCATGACATGTGGCGTTGCATGGAATATGACATATGACATGCTAAAGATAAGACCCCTACCACATCGCCATGTATTAGTTTTTAATTGTTAGCGGATCAAAATGTGGTAAAAGTCTTCTCCAAGTCCCTCTACTGTATAATCATGTTTAATTTAGTCTTTATATTCCAATTTGAGTCAATTTAGTCCCTATATTATTGAAAATAGAATAATCGAGGCCTTTCATGTCACATAATCAATTTTAATCGTTAGGATTGCTGCTATAGGACCAATTTCTACGTTTAGGATTACTAATAAGGTAATATTATGGCAAGTTAAGCCATGAATTGGTATGTCCAGCACTGATATAATATTGATACGACACTGCACGTTAGTTTATAGTCTGCCTTATCACATACACATAGACACTGTTCTGATATTTTAATGACCTGCTAGTGTTACATCAATATCAAGCGTGCCGGTTAATGTCTTAATTTACCCATCATATCCATATTACTGCCACATTATTAATTTTGATAACAGAAATTAATCTTATGACATAAAAGGACTTAATTGTTCTATTATCAATAGTACAGGGACTAAATTGACTCAAATTTGAGTATAGGGACTAACTTGAATATATTTACATAGTGTAGGGACCCCTGATGGTACTTTTACCATCAAAATGTTAACTTCTAGTATTAAATTAAGAAAACTTTTATTTTTTATAATTAAAGGTTATTGTTTTATATATCGTCAGTGGAGTTTTTAAATTCTATAAATGAGATAATTAAGTTAATAGAATAGAAATTTTCGGCTAAGTTTAGTGATTAAATTTATGTTTTACCCCAAAATTATAAAACTGTATATTGTTTGTTGATCACAAATGTTAAGTACTAATGAGTCTAGATTCTAACAATTTACACAGCATAATTTTGTGCCTAGTCCACATCATACTGTTACAACACATAATTATTCAATATAATCATTATGAAAATGATGAAGCCATGTAAATTAAAAGGATGATTAGGAATGATGACATGGACTGACCACCTAAACCAAAATGATGAAGTGGGGTATTACAATGTAGGTCATCAAAGAATTATTATCTATTTATATACACACAGAGAGAGATATATTGGTATAATGATACAAATTGACCCCCCAAAAATGAATGCATGTTAGGTTGAGTAGAATGAGTTCAATGTTCTTTAAATAAGATTTAAGATTCAAGTCTTATGAATGGAGAGAAAATATTTGGAAAAATTTTTCGTTCCCATCCCACCGCAACTCGATTTCAAATTAATCAAGACCTTATGCGACTATTAGATACCAAGAGGTTTATACAAAAATAAAATTGACCCCAAAAATAATTTCTTTCATATTTACCTTCTTAATATCACATGTCAAAATTCGTCCCCTACAAAGAAATAAGGGGTTATTAAATTCTATAATAAGGCTAATTTTAAATTACATTAAATCCAATTATTTGATTTTATATTTGTAAATTTGTTGTATTTTTATGTCATTAATCTCACTTACATGTATATGTGCATGAGTTTTATGTCTTCACCTCTTTTATTTGAAAAAAATTCAAAGAATCATATTTTTGCACTCAAGATATGAATCCTAATCACTATGGCTAAGGCTTAATTTACTAACTCTTCCCAATTGACTGTGTGATCAGAAAAAAGCAGTACTAGCCACATTATCGGCAACCATAACGGATCATCCATTGCAGCATTCCCTACCCAATGAAAAAAGCTATGATTGATTGTCCATGTAAGGTAACCTCATAATAGTCCGAAATCCCTTTTATTAATTAACTCTTCTCCGGTGAAAAGCTAAAATAGTACTTTTTCACATCGCACCGAATTTACAAAGAAAGCCTAAAAGCCCAGCACTTTTAAAAAAGTCAAAGAGGACAAAAAAGAGAAAAATTATTAGCCACAACTCAAAGAGCCTAAACTGTAATTAACCTGGGAAAAATGAAGTGCCTAACAATCTTAATTTTGTCAGACAGCTCTAAATGGTTGGGTATGGAAGGCAAAGGCTTTTCTCTTAATTTGTTTGTTGGTTTGCTTGCCTAACCTGTGGCTATATCCCCACCTATACTGATAATGACACCATCTTTTCCATCCCCCAATTTAATTTTTGGGGATGAGGTTTAGGGCAAATTCCAAAAATCAATCAATGGTACAAATTTTTCTTCATTGTTAGTTGGGGAAGAAGCCCCTTTTCTCAATGCCACTTGTCTTAAGACTATACTATATTTTTCATGATTTAATTATTTTTATAACAAAAATTATGCATTAATTGCTTCCTGTATATATATATATCATGTTCATCCCCCCAACAGAAAAAAAAATATTATGCTGTGTAATCGTTTTCTCCTTCTCCTAATTCTTCAGTTGATTCACATTTTTTTCGTGAAAGTAGTCTTATTCAATTTGAATTGTAGAGCTAAGCAATCAATGTTTTTTTTTCTGATTGCGGTTCAAAGATATTATGCTTTCTAAAATTTCCCTTCTGTTCCAATGCATTGTCTAGAAAAATTAAAAGAAAAAATACAATCGTTTCCATAAAAAAAAAGTGTTACATTATATATATATATATATATATATATAACCATATCAATTATATATAGGCTTGCCTCTTTTTATTACTACTATTAGTATTTGAAGGCGTGTTAAATATATGATTTTTGGCCAGTGAAATTAAAAGGATCAAACACTTTCCTAATAAGGTAATTTACGATTATAAGATTAATATAATTAAATTGCAAGCTAAACAATCGGGAAAGGTTTAAGCAAGTTTCTTCTCGTGCCCACGTATTTTAACGATAAGTCTTCAAATTCAGAAGCATTCTTTCAGAATTTTTAATTAATTAGTACCAAATCTCAATCCCAAGTGTGTGAACAAAACAGATCTCGATCCTTGGTTTAAAGTCAAACTATATATTTAGTCCCTCTACTATATGTAAAATGTGAATTTAATCTATCTATTTTAATTTGATCATATTAAATCCCTTTATTTTTATTTATTATCAATTTTGTTATAACCACTAACAATGTTAAATTTTTACCGCTAACTATACAAACGTAGTATTCGTTATATTGACATGACATTAAATTTGATGCCATGATGTTAATTTTTTATGTGACTTTTTTTTTACATTAAATATCTTTTGGCTGTGATTTTAAAATCTTTCACAAAAAAGATAAAATTAAACATTCAAAAAGAAATAAAAAATAATCTGTTCGAGACGAAAGATATGTTATGTGTAAAAAAAAGTCATGTTAAATTTTTTTAATTAATATTTTTTAAAGCATATATCATTATAATCAATGTCACATCATTATAATTAATGATGGATATTTATTACTATTGATTGGACTGAAATTGATAATAATAAAAGTAGATGGACTTAATTTGATTAAATCGAAGGAAGGGATTAAATCAAAACTTTCTGTATAATAGAGGGACTAATCGTATAATTTGACCCAAATTATATAATCAATTTTCTAATATCATGTCACGCCCCGACCTGCAGGCTCGACCACATGACAACCGCCGTACCACCTCGAGATGCGTGCCTCATCAGGCAGGCAACCAAGATGGCACAAGGCATGAAAATAAAGAATATTCGAGTAATATATAAAAACATACGAAATATTATAGATAATATAGTTCAAAAATATTTAAAAAGAAAGTGACACGTTTTACGGTGCTCCATGCAGCGAAAAATAATATAAATATACATAAATATATATGTCAAATGTACTAATATTCCGAGTCAAGATACACAAAGCAAAAGAGGTGGCACCTACAAAGTCGTGTCCACAGTGACGTACTGGGATCAATGACCACCGGGACGCCCGCCGTCCAAAGTCTGATGATCTGACAACAAAAGTGAATGGGGTGAGTACAATAATCTTGTACCCAGTGAGGGACTCGGTTATAATGACCGATCACCTCAGGCTGGGGATATGAAATAATCCAAAAATCAATTTAATAAACCATTTACTAAAATTATAGGAAGTCCCATACCAAAACAAATATTAAATTAATAATAATATTTCCAAATGGGCTGGCATCTGAAATCGTCCCAAAAAGGTGTACCCGTGCACTGGGTACCCGTTGGACCGTCAAGGGTTACTTTATACTTTAAAACATTTTTTCTTTACTCTCTGTCTCATTCCCTTGACGTTTGCCTTGCTGTGGTGGAACACAGCAATCTGGAGCTCTGGCGAGTTTCCCTACGCGCCTTTCCCAACCAGACTCGACTCACCGTGCCCCTCGATAGGCGGTCCACGGCTGAGTATCACGCACGCTCTCAAACCCGATCCACACTCCCGCAAATCGGAGCCTCGAGGAATCCGCTCAGTCTCTCATCTCTCAGGGATATCGTTCCCCAAACAATAATCAATAATATCAATTTATAAAATATTTGTAATTCCCACCCTTTAAATCATTTGTAAACTTGTGTGTGAGGGTGAACAATTCATACCCCAAAACATATATAAACAATTTAATAAAGCATTTATAAAGAAATCTAAAAACGGTTAACCCTTAATGGTCAACCAATATAATCCAAGCCACTCACAAGAGAGGAGAGTTGTATACTCCCCGATTACTCACGAATGCCTTAGCTCAAACTGCTACTGGTCCGAAACTCGTACAATCACATACTTAAATAATCAAATTAAAATCTAATTTGATTAATAAAAGCTTTCAACCAACAATTAAATCATAAACAAAACCTATTTAAGGTCACGGAGTAAAATTGGGCAAGTCCGGAGGTCAATTGAAGTAAATTAAAGTCAATTGGGTCAAATGGGGTAAAAAGGAATCTAGGATTGAAAAATGATCATTTTGCCCCTGGACCCGAATTGGGGCAAAAATTGCCCAACAGTGATTATCATGATCCGGCCCCGGTTCCTACCAGTACCGACGCCGGTTCTGTTCTGCAATTAAGGCCGAGCTTCGGCCTCAAATTTCATTAGCTCGATTCAAGTTCGATTCAACACCAATCTGCACCAAAATTGAAACACAGCAAGTGAAACACATGATCTAAGGATTTACAACTTCAAGAACGAAATCAATCCATTAAACATGTTCGAATTTTGAATCAAAACACTAAGGTTTAACATATCTCAGGCAAAACAGAAATCTCAACTTCAATCAACGATTTCTCTTAGCACAGACCATGAAATCAAGCATGTAGACTATAAAATTAAAGCTTGATGAGTCTAGAACAACATACCAAATTCCCAGCCACTTCCCACGGTTGAATTGAAAGATCTAGCTCGAAGAACAAACTGTCGCCTAAAATGACAAATTTGTAGATTTGGTGATTTCTTGTAAATTTTGGTATTTTAATCTTCAAGGATACAAGAGAAGTTGATAATAATGTTTAATTGAGTGTTTGAAAAGGGATTACAGGTAGAGCTGTCAAAAGCTGACCCGAACCCGATAACCCGACCCGACCGACCCGAACCCGAAACTAACCCGACCTGGTTTGACTAAAAAAAGTAAACGACCCGAACCCGACCGACCCGAAACCCGATTGACCCGTAACCCGATTGACCTGTAACCCGATTGACCCGAAACCCGATTGACCCGTAACCCGATTGACCTGTAACCCGATTGACCCGTAACCCGATTGACCCGTAACCCGATTGACCCGAAACCCGATTGACCCGTAACCCGATTGACCCGAGAATCTAACCCGAAAGAACCCGACAAACTAATAAAATACTCCCTCTGTCCCTATTTATCTGCCTCCTGCTAGAAGCTTTATTTGTTTCTAGAAACTTTATTTATTCCTTTTTATCTATCTATATCCCGGCATTAATTATTAATTTTTTAAAATTACCCTTTTAAACTACTTTTTTTCTCTCTTAAATAAATATTTTTTTCTAAATAGCAGAGAGAATTAAAGAAGAAGAGAGATAAGGATAAAATAAGAAAGTCAATATAAATATGTATGAAATTTTATACCATAACTACTTTTTTTACCTTGTATGAAATGATTAATTGTAATAGACAAATAGGGACAGATGGAGTATTTTTATATACCTCATAAACTTCAAATTTAATAAATAAATTTGATAAAGAAAATAAAAATAAATATTTGATAAAATTTTGATCAAAGTGAACTTAAAAAAATATTTTTTCATAATTATGGTTTTTAAATTTTATTATTATGAATTTATGATTGAATTATATGAATTTATAGAATATTATTACTTAAATTTAATAATATTAATTATGAACATTATTAAGGAAAATTTGAGAATTTACAAAAGTCCATGTTGATTTCATCATTACTAATCAAATCAATAAATAAATTTTTTCATGTGAATGATAATTTTCCATTCTAACTAAGAAAATTTATAAATTATAGTAGTATTAATAAATTACTAATATTCATATCAAATTAGTGAATTATCTATCCAACAAAAAGTATCTAAACATTAAAAATTTGAAATTAAAATTTCAATATGTTGTCATATATTTTCTCCTTATAATTTAGTTCTCGCCAAAACAAATAATTTAATGAGAATGCCGAATGTAGTGTGTGTGCAAGTTGTTCTATTATGCAGAAGTAGGTGATGTTAATCACTAATCACTATAAAGTATAGTCTATATACAAGTCTTAGAAAGGAAAGAACAAAACAAAGTCATTAGCACTAAGATAATAAGATACTAAGATTAGTGGTTCATGGTGGCCATAGTTGTATGAATCATGAATTTATTATATATCAATTAGAATTTAGAAATGAATTAGTAAATAATAAAAATTTAAATATTTATTTTATTTAAAACTATAGATAATTTATAGGAAAATTTTTAAAAAAGTTATAAATATTACTAATGTAATTAATGCATTTATAACATTACAAATTTAATTAATTTAATTACAATTTATAACAAATCTAATAAATAATATTTTTGATAAAATCTCTCTTAAGTATTAATTTATAAAATCAAAACTTTAATTCAATTTAAAATAATCGATAACCCGAATGACTCGAGAGTTAAATAAAAAAAAATCGAATCCAAATGATATAAAACCTAAAAAACCTGTAACCTGAAAGATCCGATGGTCAAACCCGAAAAACCCGAACCCGAAACCCGAATGACCCGAAACCCGACAAACCCGAGGACAAAACCCGAAAAACCCGAGACCCGAATGACCCGAAACCCGAATGACCCGAGACCCGAATGACCCGAAACCCGAATGACCCGAAACCCAAATGACCCGAACCCGAATGACCCGAAACCCGAAATGACCCGAAAATCTCTTTTGACCCAAACTGACCCGACCTGATTGACCCGAACCCGAAACCTACCCGATCAACCCGATTTGACACCTCTAATTACAGGGTTTGATTCAAAGGAAATTGGAAGAGAGAACTCAGAGAATGAAGAACAAGAAGAGAAGATGAAAATGGGGATCTCGGGTGGCCGAGACCCATTTTAATTCGGTCAGATCCGGCGTCGGTTCTGACCAGTTTCGGCGCCGGAATCAACAGAGTCAAAGTTGACTCCGGTCAAACTTCCTTGGAATTCGTGCCCAAGTGGGACCCACAACCCCGGACTTCAATTTTAGGGTTTTTTAAGCATGAAATTGAGCTAAATGAAGTTTAAAACATCCATGGGAAGTCTAATTTGGTATATTGACTAGACAATAATGCATAAATACTCAACTTGACACGTGCGGACTTGGTCCGGGCGTGTCATATCAAGTGCAAATTGCCAATACTATATAACTGGAACACTCTTGCCATTTCTTTCTTTATCTATCACAACTCTTATTGCTTAACTGTTTAATTTGACTTTGAAATCTCTCTAATAATTTTCAAAAAAGAGATTTATCATGATAGTAGTTGCCAAAGCCAAGATTTAATTATGAATTATGAGTATCGCACTCGAATTTTAATTTAAGTGATAGGTACATACTTCTTTAGACGTGAGATCTTATATTTAAATCTCATCATGTGTTTAGTTTAATTATACATTGGTTTAGTTTGTTTATTAGCATTATTAGTTTATTTTTCTTATTGGTTTAATTCATTAGTTTCTTTAATGATTTATCCTTAAAAAGAATTTAGGAATGATTATCTCATTAATGTCTTAAACCAATGGCTGAGAAATTTGATACTCAAGTAGATTATAGAGAGTAGTAGTATTAGTTGTAAAGATTTGATGCAGCACATGATCAAACACAATCTTTTTTTCCACTATATTTTATTTAATTTTTAAAAAGAGTTGACAATCTACATAAAATAAGTCCTTTTAGTCACGGCTCACGAGATCTCTCCTTGCGTATATCAACAAAACATAGAAAAAAAGTTTACCTTTTATTTTCCTGGGTATTTTGTTTTGACACTCTCAAGTTACGTCGACCGGACTGAAATATCTAATGAGTTACTGAAATTAAAAACCCGTCACTCTATCAATAAACGGTACAACTATTAACTTTATTTTCCACGGTAATACCAAAACATACAAAATGTTTCATCTTTGTTTTTCTCAAAAGGTTTTTCTAACATCTTAAAATTGTATTAAAAATGTAACCCAAAAATTTTTTATTAAAATCATTAGTGAATATTCTCTTTACTCATTTGATTACTACTTTCTATTTTGACTCTAATTATATTTAAGAAAAATATTCATTCAAGATAGAGAAATTTGAAAGTATAATTTTGAAAAATTAATATTACTTAATAATTGAAATAGAAACAAATAAAAAAAATACTTTTGAAAGAGAGATAAAAAAGACTGAGAAACTAAATTAAAAACTTTACTAGTGTTTATTTAATCACGTGTTAGTTTTGTAGCCCTTGAAACTAAGTGTCGTTATTCAACTAATTTTTGGTAATGAAAATTATGGATTTAATTACTAAGAAAACCCAAAGGAAGAAAAAATCTTGGGGGGAATGGGGATTGAGTGAAAATTACAAGTTGGTACTCCACCGCGAACCTCCTGTACGTATTCCCCACTCCCAACCACACGAACCATTAATTCCCCCTGAAGGTTTAGATAGACCATCAGTCCATCACTACAGCTGTGCCCAGTTAGAAGTTAGAGCGGCAGCGAAATGAGAACACGTTGAAATAACGTGTACCTCCCCTACACACCTCATCTCGGTCTTCATTGACGACCGCCCGCACCCTCCCGCAAGCCTACTCTTTTTGTGTAAAACAGTAATCTCATCATATGAGACTTAACTGTATCTTTTGTTTTTTGTTCCGCACGTTGGAGCTATAAGTAGGACATCCCCTGTCCTATAAAATTTATAAACTGGTCTTTTAGTTCTTGAGAGAAAGATAGCTTCACAAGCTCTCCCAAGCAAAATCATTCTCCCTTCTTTCCCTCTCTCTCGCTCTTTCTCTCTTCAGGGTTTCTTTCTTCATTTGTTTGGTTTGAGAGGCAAAGCCGATCACCAAAGTTAAAGGCATTTGAGAGTAGAAAGAACAGAGGAAAAGCAGAGTAGCCTCGCCCCTGTCTGGGAATCAAAAATGGTTGCACCTCTGTCAGCGTGGCCCTGGGAGAACTTTGGAATTTTCAAGGTACCCAAAACTCTAGCCTGGATGTTATTATTCTCTTCAGACGGTTTCAAAATTTAGTCAATTATTCTATCTCTTCCTTTGTTTTTCTCCAGATGTAATATGTCGCTTCCACTTGTTTTCTTTTCTCTCTCTGTCTCTCTCTCTCTCTCTCTCTGCCTCTATGTCTACTGTTCTGATATCTGATTTTTCTTTTTCTTCTTCTTTGAATGTACCAAAAGTATCTTCTGTACGGCCCTTTAGCTGCAAGAGTTTTATATGCATGGATCTTTGAGGATACCATAAAGGACGTCTGGTGTCTTCATATACTCCTCTTATGTGCTTTGAGAGGGGGAGTTCATCAACTATGGAGCACCTACAGTAACATGCTTTTCCTTACTCGGAATCGCCGGATTAAGCAGCAAGGCGTTGATTTCAAACAGATTGACAAAGAGTGGGACTGGTATACATAAAATATGTATCTGATCAGGTTAAATTCTGTTTACAGTGTTCCAAGAAAAATCGTCTGAATTTGGTATTTCTTCTTCAGGGACAATTTCTTGATTCTTCAAGCTCTGATAGCTTCCATGGCCTGCTTGATCTTCCCTTCCTTGAATGGCCTTCCTCTCTGGAACACAAAAGGATTTATTACTTTGCTGTTCCTGCATGTGACAATTTCGGAGCCCTTATATTACTGGGCGCATAGGCGTTTCCATGAAAGCTACCTTTTCACCCATTATCATTCACTTCACCATTCATCTCCCGTACTCCATCCCTGTACAGGTAAAAAACAATTACTGATTAATTAAACCCATCTCTTTCTTAATTAAAGTTCTGGCTCTTTTTGTCCTCCTTTCTCCATCTGATCTCTCTCCTTCATTTAAATTGAGATTAACTGCTGATAGTAAATTCAAGCAACTTGCAACACCATCTCATTATTTACAAATCATTAATTTTTGTCACTTTCTAAATTTAACTTTTCCTGCTGCAGCTGGACATGCAACGTTTCTAGAGCACCTTATATTAGCTACAGTCATCGGAATCCCGATCGCCGGCTCTATTCTGATGGGTTACGGATCAGCAAGCATGATCTATGGCTATGTTTTGGCATTTGATTTCCTCAGATGTCTAGGGCATTCCAATGTTGAAGTCGTTCCCCATGAAATCTTCAACAAGTTACCTCTCCTTAGATATATCATCTACACCCCCACGTAAGTGATAACCCCTTCTCTCATATTCATGCAATTAATGTGTACCGAATTTCTATTAAAGAGATTAAAGAAATAAAAATTTAAAGAAAGAAGTATGTCACTAGAGTTATTGCTTAAACGATTCCTTGGACCCTTGATTAATCCTGTTTCGTTTCTAATCTTTTATTAAAATTGGGAATTAGATGTCAATTAAAATAAGTATCAGCTTTCTCAATCACCAAACTTGCTTTGGTAAAACAGGACTCTGGGGCTGCCTGCCAGCTCAGCTGCTAAAGTTTTGGTTTATTTTAGGTTATGTTCGAAAACTTGCAAGCTCCAACTGATGAGAAGGAAAGCTCATTTAATGTTTCCATCCCGGACGTAAAGTTTAGTTGTGGCAAGCAATTGGGCAATGGCGTTAGATGTTGGATAAAGGTTAAACAGATAGAACTACTATATAATTAGACACAGACAAAATACTAGCAGTTCTTTGAGTAAGGTGGTTTTTACAATAAATAAAGATGTCACGTTCAAAATGGTAACTCCCTGTCGTCGAGCCTTTTATATATATTTATTTTGGATAGACAAAACGGGGGACCATTCTTAAGTGGCATCATCGATTTCTCCATAGACAAGGGTAGCTCTAGCGTTTTGTAAGACTAGAAGATTTTACCCACAAAACTTGCAATTGCATTTTAAATGTTCCTAAAGAAAAACGGAAAAAAAAAAAAAGGGGAGATTGAAATTCGACTTGTTTCTGAGTGGTTTACAATTTATGCAGGTACCATAGCCTGCACCACACAGAGATGGGGACCAACTTCTGTCTCTTCATGCCCTTGTTTGATGCAATGGGGAAGACACTTAACAGCAACTCATGGCAACTACACGAGAAAATTAGCTCAGATTCAGGTTAGTTGCGATGCGATCTTGTTTTTGTTTTTGTTTTTGTTTATGTCGAAGTGGTTTTGTTTTATGTTATTTTTCTCTGTTTTACTGTATGACATTTTTTTAAAAAAATCCCTTCTTCAGGGACCACTAGACCAAAACTACATACTACTGATTAATCAATTTTGGTGGTTAATATATCACTGAAGTACATTCAAAGTGCACTGCATTGAAAATGACAGTTTATCGAAGGTTCTTTTGGTAGAAAGAGTCAAAAAATTCTTAGTTTAAATGATTAAATTTCAATTTAACAAATACTAATTAACCTGTAATTATGCATGGATGCAGCGAAAAACGGGAGGGTGCCAGATTTTGTGTTCCTAGCCCATGTGGTGGACGTAAGTTCGGCGATGCATGTGCCGTTCGTTTTCCGATCAATTGCATCACAACCGTTCTGTACGAGAATCTATCTGCTGCCCATTTGGCCGATAACCTTCACGTTTATGCTGATGATGTGGGCTTGGTCCAAGACTTTCCTCCTCACATTCTACAACCTCAGAGGCCGTCTGCACCAGACATGGGTTGTTCCTAGATTTGGCTTTCAGGTTTGCAATTAAACTTAAGACTTAAAAAGTTTGGGCGCAAATCTTGAATTCGTTATTGCAAAAGTTGTTAATAAATAAATGTACAAATTTTGGCAGTATTTCTTACCATTTGCAACGGAGGGCATTAACAATCACATTGAGGAGGCCATTCTAAGGGCTGATAGGATGGGAGTGAAGGTCATTAGCCTCGCTGCATTAAATAAGGTCGGTGTATTTTTTTTGCTCTTTTCTTTAAAAAACTTATTATTATAAGACTTTCGGTCCGTCTCCAACATTAAAATATAGTATGAAAAGGAGAATACGTAATAAAATATGTTTTTAATTTGGGTCTGGAGTCTGGACTCTGGAGATCATACGCGAAAATGGGTAGTTGGACAATAAATATTGGAAATGAAACAGCCATCTCCTTCATTTAAAACCCAGAGTGGACGTTTCACTGGTTTTTTTGTTGGTGTTTGCCTCTTAAAGAAGCAGTGTACAATCTTTCTAGTTTCGATATCTGTCAAAATATCTCATATCTACTCATTTTGTATTCCAGTCAGCTGCCTGCAAAAGTTCAACGACATAAGATTAAAATTTGCTTTCCTATTTTTCAGAAAGTCACAAAATGATCTTCTCTGCATCTAACAACTTGTGTTCATTATTCCACGACCCTACATGCTTGGTCTTTTATATATTGTCTTTTTAATCTCAAACCGGAAATTCAGAGTCCTTATCCTGTTTTAATCTTTTATATATATATATATATATATGCATATAAGTGTTAATTATTCTCCTAACATGCTTTATAATGTAAACATATAGGATTGCCAAAAAACAATACCTCATAGGAGTCTCTACTACTACTTAGACAGAAATCAGTGTAAGGCCGGTAGACTATTTTTTACCATCTTTTATTTTTTGTGCCTGGAAAGGATATTAGAATTTCTTTTATAGGTTACGAACGTCAATTCCCTTATAATTTTCCCTTTCGCTATGGTTACAGGGGCAAAATTACCCTTTTTTATATATAGGAAGTTAATGAAATGGTCTACTTAAAGGGAGTAGGAGAGATCGAACTTGAACTTGAGACCTCCTGTATGAATTTTAAACCTCTAAATATCTGGGTTTGAGGGGGAATTACTTTTGCAGTACTAGACAAGGCAAATTAATTAAGTTTTAGGGTTGCCACATGTCTATTAGTCTATAATTAAAATTTTCCACAAATTAAAAAATTAATACAACTATTCTTTCAAAAAAAATATATATACTGTATTTAACTATTAGTAAATGGATGTGGTGCATGATAGGACAAACTTAAACTTTGTCATTGCTTGTAAATCATAATTTATGAATTATTAACATTCCCCTTTTTGCCTGATCGTGTTCAGAAGGAAACAGGTGAAATAAGAGGCAAAGGCCTATTATTACGATTACAGTGATTATAATAATACCATGAATTAGATATGGTTGTTAGAATCAAGTTGTGATTTAGACTTTGTATTCATTATAAAGTCATAATTTGCAAACTAGAATCTCTAAACATTAACTATGAGTACGCCTTCTAATCAATGCCAGCAGAGCTTTGTGTTCGTAAAATAAGTTGTAGTCCTCGTTAGGTTTTAGGATTAACTATTCCACCAGTATTGCTGTAGAACAACCAATTCAGAAGTTCAAATCAACATAATAGTCCCGGCATAATTCTCACTGTTACACCTATTTAATCCGAACATTTAATTCAATAATCGGTCCACGGGTACTCAAGTATATTATGTGCATCGATTTTAATTATCATTACTTAGTGATCGATGTCGATATTAATATAATAGTAAGGATTTATTTGTTTGCAGAATGAATCTCTGAATGGAGGAGGAACCCTGTTCGTTAACAAGCATCCAGACCTTAAAGTAAGAGTCGTCCATGGCAACACCTTGACGGCTGCCGTGATTCTGAATGAAATTCATGAGGACGTGAAAGAAGTGTTTCTAACGGGAGCTACTTCCAAGCTTGGCAGAGCCATTGCCCTCTACCTTTGCCGAAAGAGAATTCGTGTTCTCGTAAGTTTTTTTTTTTTTTTTTTCCCAAGTTTCTCATTAATTTTGCCAGCAAAAAAGTCTGACCAATATCTGCCATTGCTGGTTACTTATTGGTTAATGGCGGAGGTAGTACATGGTTGAATTCACATCAGGCATCAGGGCACATAACACATGATTCAACAACTTTTATAAGTAGTACGGCCATATTTATTTAGGGTTTGCTAATTAGGTGCTGCCTTCGCTTAGGTGGGATCATCGATAAGATCTATATGAGATCTAAATGAAGATAGAATTAATTTCTTTGAACCTAGAGAGAATTAACTTTGCTTTACAAATTAATTATCGTATTTCTTTTTCCAAATTAAAAAAGAAAATTAATTATAATTGTCTTTGCCATTAATTGTTGGATCTAACTAATATTGTGTACTATTTGGTAAAAAAAAAAAGGAAACGCTAATATTGTACTACCTGTTAATTACGATAAATAATGAGGATATAAAATATGTGGGGCTAAAGGGGGATAATTAATTACTTTATTAATATAATTAAATTGCTTTGATGGCTTTACACATGTACATGCCGCAGATGTTGACTTTATCAACCGAAAGATTTCAGAAGATACAAAAGGAAGCCCCTGCCGATTGCCAAAACTACCTCGTCCAAGTCACCAAGTACCATGCTGCCCAAAATTGTAAGGTATGTAATTATTAATTTCCGGTCTGGTCTGGTCTCCACCATTTTTTTGTTTTTTTTATTTTTTAACTTGACATTAACAGAGTTTGAACTTTGAACTTTTAATTATGAATTACTAAAATTAAATATTCAGTATTCTATCATATATATATATATATCCTATAATAAATAGAGTGTCATATTTTGCTCTTTGAATTGAAAAAATTATATTTCTAACCCACTTTTAATTAATTTACGAAATCTTTTTTCTCCTGTTTGAATCGATTTAAATGTGACATTAGGTTTTAAGATCCATAGCATACCAAGAAATTGCTAATTTTTTTTAAGAAAAAAAAAAAGGGGAAAGAAAACGAAAACAATGCGTACATATATATATATATAATTAATTAATGCCGTAACATGCGTGCAAAAGAACAATAAATAGAGAGTATTTAAACACGATTAAATTTTTGTGATGATAAAATATAGACATGGATTGTGGGCAAGTGGATAACACCAAGGCAGCAAAGCTGGGCTCCATCAGGAACCCATTTTCATCAATTTGTGGTCCCACCCATTTTGGCCTTCAGAAGAGACTGCACCTACGGGGATCTTGCAGCCATGAGGCTGCCTGAGGATGTTGAAGGTCTTGGATGTTGCGAGGTGAATAATTAATCTTCTCCTTGTTCATTGTTAATCTCCTTATTAATACAATATTTAATTGTTCGTTAATCTTCTCCTTGTACAGTACACGATGGAGAGAGGAGTTGTGCACGCATGCCATGCAGGAGGCGTGGTTCACCACCTCGAAGGCTGGACTCACCACGAAGTTGGTGCGCTCGACGTTGATAGAATCGATATAGTCTGGGAAGCTGCTCTCAAGCATGGTTTAAGGCCAGTTTCAGGTGTAAACTAAGCAATGATTCCTTGGTATGATCATCATACATGAAAGAAAACCCAACACAAATTCAAAATTGGGAACAAATTATATACATTTCGTTGTAACAGGTTCTCGTTTTTTTTTTTTTCCCCTCTTTTTGTTCTTCTCTGATACGGTGTTTGGATGAAAGAAATATGGCCTAAAGTTACGACTGATCATCATCATCAACATTAAATGTCCATGTTATATGTACTACTTGATAAATTGATTTATACCCTTGATTAAGCAAAGGTATTAATTATATATATGTTTGAATTGTAATTCTGGGTCTAATTAGTACTTTATCGAGTTTTTTTTTTCTCACAAACATAGATTGAGAAATCATTAAAATAAACAAACAAATTAAATTATAAACTAATTAATAATCATTACAGAAATTGGACGAAGTTCATATATAATTTATATATGATAGAACTTGAACAAGAGATTTTAAGTCTCAAAAGGTGCACCACCACTTCAAATTGAAGATTGGGTTCAGTTCACGGAGGGAGAGTTTTTCAGATTCCCTTGAAATGCCAATTTCAGAAACAAATGGTGCACATGTTGCTTTGCCTTTTGGCAAAACGGTGGCAGGCAAAGGACCAGATTTACTTTTTAGCCACTTGTCACACATATATGATGTGAAAGACACGTTGCAGCTGCAGTAGCACGACAGCTGTCCCAACTCCAACCGTCTCGAAACTCACCAGCCTAACTATCTCTTCAACTAGAACTAGAAAATGGAAAGTGCTTCTTGAAAAATATTTGCCCTGTTTTATCATTCGTCATTTTCTTGCAGCGGTTCAGTTGCTAAATCCAACAAAAACATGGACAAGACAAAGAGAATGTCGTTGGGAGCTCAAAAGAATAAGACCAAACACACCAAGCAAAACAAGAAGAAATCCCTCGACAATGTTTTGGATTACCTCAAATCCGACTCTTACATGTTTGCTCCTCTCATTTCTCCTCCCCTGTCTGGTAACCATATCTTCTTTCTTTCTTGAATGAGCTTTGTACTTTTCCTTTCTTTTCTTTTCTTTTCTTTTCCTTTTTGGTTAAATTTTGGCTGCAATGCAATGGGTTCTTATCTATTTATTTATTTTTCTTTTGTAAAATCAGGAGTGAAAGTGAAAGAACCCATTAAAGGAAACAAGAAGAGGGTTTTACAGAAGGTTGGCAAGTACATGAAATCTGACGCTTACATGTATGCGCCCTTGGTTTCTTCTAAGCTAATTGACTCTCTTCCTTCAGGTATAATGCACCCTTTGTTGATTATCTTAGAAGTATATGAACTTTGACCTGTTTTCACATGAACAAATTAAGGTTGCATGTTGCTAAATAAGTTCAATTTTGTTTATGTTGCCATTGTAATAATGAAGTCAAGAGCTGTGGCTCTAATTGGCGATTGACTTTTAAAATGTTTGGACTTTTCAAAGTTTTTTCTTTTTTAGGCCAAAACTATAGATATGTTAATTTCCCCTTCCTGTTGCTTTGATGCTATTGTTGCAATTGCTACGGCTCTGGTACATCAATAGAATGAGATTGCTGGACAGGCGCATAGCCGAACAAGAAAAGATGAAGTAAGGCAGTTATTCATAAGAATTTAGCTCATACTGATTGAATATGTGAATTAAGGCTTGATAAACGCACGAAACATATACGGTTTGGTCACGCAACATTGCTAGGGATACTTCATCTTACTTTAATGTGATGGATCTTTTAAGATAATCAATACGGCCTACATGGTGCAAAATAGAAGAAAAATGAATTATGTAGCAAAACTCCATAACCTGTTTGAGATTAGGATGTAGTTGCCTTTCTAATGCGGGGCTAGGACAAGAGGTCCATAGGAGCAAAAAATGGAAACAAATTATGTAATAAGAATTACAAAGCTTGTTTTAAAATGATTTTGTTTTGCAAGCATGGCAAATTCTAGCTCTTGCAATTTGACGGTAAATATAAAATTTTCTTCATGGTTTCTTCTGTTCAATGGAGTGATAGCTGATTGCAAGTCATACTTTACGCCAACTAGATCACTTTCTTCCACTACTCTTACCCTCCTGCTGTTTGAATCATTATCATATAAGTCATGTTCCATTGATGCTTGGAACATGACTTATGTGTTTGGAAATGGGTTCCATTGATTTCTTCGCTCCTTGATAAAAATATCATTTTATGCTTGATTATGTGTTTGGAAACGAACTTAATAGAAGTTTTAGAATGTGTGGATGACATTGGAATGGATAATGATGAATGTTAAGTGTTTAGAAGATAATAGATTTTATTGATCACTACATGCATTCGTTCACACACTTTCATCTGCACCCCTGTGTATGCATGCATGCTCATCCTCTGCTGTGCAATGAAACTGATAGAGGAGAAGGATGGTGCTGTAAATAGTGGTTGAATCAGTTCCATTGAGTTAGATGCCGATCATGATCGGCTTATCTAAGTTTGTCTTGATCTGATCTGGGTCATAAAGGTTAATGAAAACATTTCATGACACCATCATGGCTTGTTAGTGCTGACTTGCATAACTGGTTGAGGTAACAGTACCTCAATCCTACAAATATTTTCTATATTGGTCTCGGGCCCGTAGGAGAACAAGCGTATGAAGATGACTTTGTAAAGGTTGAGGAAGATAAGCATGAGTCTTTGGATGTAGCAGGCTTTGTAAATTGAGTTCATTAAATATTTCAAAGGTGATAGATGAGGCAATTGTTTCACTTTGTACTGATAAGGGTAATAGAAGCCCACGTTTGCAAGGGCTTAGGAATTCATTTTAAATACGGTGCAAACTGTTTATGTCCAAATGAAGCATCTTGTAATGCAGTGGGCATACCATTCCCAAACATTCCAAAGAAGTACAGTACATTATTTTTTTTTTTTGTGATTTTTGGTGCATTTCCTAAAAAGCCTGATTTGGGATCTGGATCTGGGCTTATTCTTGATTTACTACTTGAGTGTCAAAACAATTTCACAGTATTTGATGATTTGTGAAATTACCTGCTCCATTAGATTTTGTTGGACTATTGGTTTTAAACCTTCTGGATAGCACACAGCAATCCAACAAATATGATTGAAACCAAAAATGGCCCACTTGAATACAAAAGTTTGGTTTGTGAATTTAATTTATCCATGTATACATTCTAGTTCTTAAAGAAGTGGGATTTCAAGCTTGCATGTGAAGGGCACCAAAAACTCTTTGTACTCCTATGAACCTTTGTATTTGTTTCCTTCTCTTCTTTTTGTTCAATAACAATAAGAACTACATTCCATTATTGTGGCCCCAAAACTTTTTATAATTTCCACCAACATATCCTTCAGAAGGCTACTACTTCATCAGGTGTTATTTTGTCCTAGAACGAGTAGATCCCATACAAGTAGCAGGTCCTGCAAGTTCCATAAGCTATCTACTGATAAGATTGTGCTATTCTCATGGTATTAAGTAGAAATTTGTTTGAAGATGCAAATTGTTAAAGGAAGCATTATGCCCTTTTTTTTTTTTTTTGAATTAAGAGATGCTAAAGTATTTTATGGTTAGGATGCTTTACTATAGAGACGGATAAACTATTGCTCTAGCATCTAAGATAATAGGTCTTTAACTTGCTGTAGCATTGTGATGCAGAAAGAGCATGAGCTGACTTCTCTTGTAGACCTTTCAATCATGAAAACACTTGTAACTTATCAGTTAGGTTCATGTCAAAGCTAGCAAAACAATGCAAGTTATATTGAATGATTATTTAGTAAAGGTACTGATTGCTATGTGCATTAAACTGTTCATTTCAAGAAATGATCATTGAATGAGGCAATTGTGGAATTAAGCCATCAGGTTACAGCTTAAAATAACTAAATGTGCTTTGCACAAGGGAGAACTTCAAGCTGATATTGAAGGATGTTATTTCCTTTGGGCGAGAAAAATTCAGAATTATAATATGTAATTTAAGCGGCCTTTTTCTTACTTTAGTGTTTGAGTCAAAGTAAATTAATTTACCATGTTATTATTTGTAACAACGATCAAGTTGATTTCCTAATTTGCATATTCTGGATAAGATTTGGATGTGTTATCGCCTTTCTCATTATTGGACCATTGAAGCATTCATCACTTGAAGGCTGTACTTGTTTGGAACTCAGCCATGCTCTTTCTTTGACAAAAGAGAAAAGATACATTGCTTCTGTTAGAAAGAAAAAAAAAATTTTGGCTCCACTTCTGTTAGAAATGCTTAAGTGACTCCATAGTCCATAACATTTACTTGCCTCATCTGCTTTATGATATTTTTCCTAGCACTGTAGTTTTCTCTTGCCTCACCCCCTTCTGGAGACTAAACACTTTTATTTTTTATGTTTGCTGCCTATATATGTTTGTTATGATTTCAAAAATTCTGTTATTCTTTCTCTGTTTCTTTTTCTCCTTTCTTCAGAACTAAATGCTATTGTATTTTTATTTCAGGACAATTCCTGAGCCTAAGAAAGGTTACAGTTGAAGTCTCGGCAACAATGTTAAATTTAAAGGAAAATGGTAAAAGTACTGAGTCAGCTAATGTGATAGCAGAGAACCAGCCCTGCAATGAAAGTTGCCCGGGGAAGAGCAATACTGGCAATGAGACATTAGGGCGTGGAGAAACGGTGAAGCACATGGTTTACCAACACTGTCGCTCAACGTCCGTGTCAGGTCACATTCTTTACCACATGAACTGCTTCATTACTTGCCATTTCATTCTTAATTGTGGATTGTCTTGCTGGCATTCCAGATAACATGGCTTTTGGGCCTTTTCTTCGTTGACAAGGCTCAATTTGTTATTTTGTGAAATATTGTACTAGTAAGAGCATCGGGGGCCTATACACAACTGTTGATGATGGTGCTTATGTTACTATATATTCTTAGTAAATTTATGCATCCTTTCAAAGTTGACAAGACTGGTCAGAAGCATTATGTGCATGAATTTTTCCATCAAGATTAGAAACTGGACCTAATTATAGGCAGGATTACAGATCGCAACTTGGTTTCTTATTGCTGGACTATAAGCATCCTCTCTTTCTGAAAGATCAAGAGGATATTAAATGTTTTTTTCTTTCCATTTAATACTTATTTCCTCTGACTTGTATTGAGAATATGAAACAATTTGTTATTCATGACAGGAAAGGCAATGCCAGATTTGCGGCTAAGGAAGCTGGTTGAGTAAATCTACCAACGTGTCATTGTAAAAGGCTTTCATAAGTAGATAAGTGCATGCTGTATTTACATCTGAACGACATTGAAACGATTAGTGTGTGTACTTGTTGTTTTCTTATCCATGTTAACAGGACTTGTAGTGAAAGATCCATTGGCATGTTTATCGAACTTATTCATTTCTTTTACATTGCAACTGACTTGAAGTTGAATAGAACTGCCACAAACTTTGTTGAATTTGTGAGCTGCAGATCAAAGCAAAATATACATATATATTTATCATTTCAAAAAGATTAGGTTTCAAATTCTCGTGTGTCAAAGTAGGCTAGCTTATGTGACCTTAGTTGCAGCTTGTGCATCTGAAAATTTCTTTTTCGAGTGATTAGACGACTGAAGTAGAACGTTGGCATGCATCAAGGACTGATTATATCCTTGTCTATAGCGAAACTAGTTGAACATGTGTACTGTGCTTTTGTATCCCTACCTCGACAATAGAAGTAAATAAAAGGTTTCAAATCATTATTTGTCTCTTTGGATCTGGTAAAGCCATTATTGCATAACTTCCAAAGTTCTTTGAGTACCCTAATTAAGACTCGGGTCAAGGTTGCATGCCACAAACATATATAGGAACAAATATTTTCGAGAACGGTAACTTTTCTTCGTCCTTTCTTTATATTTAGGTTTGTATTGTTTATATCAAGAGCCACATCTTCGATGTAACGCGCGTTGTTTTCACAAATTATGGGAACTCCCTAGACGCGACTGTATCGCTGTGATTAATCTAGCTGTTCCAGGTTGGAAAACTTGTTTTGAGACCGTGTCTTTTAATTTCTTCTGTCAGTACCTTTTAGAATGCTGGATTCAGTCCCCTGTCATTGTAAAACAAAAATGCAGTCATTTGAGCTATATGATTGAAAAAACCTTGCAGATTTAAAAGGTTTCTGCTAGATCTTGAGATTCATTTATAAGTAACAATGTACACCTGTAGTCTTGCACTTAACGGTACCAGTTATTTTGTCTCCATTACCTTGTTTTATATTGATCAGACACATGGCGTGTAAGATTTCGACATGAATGATTGGTTTGGATAACACCACTAGTTTACTTCATGACGTTGTTTGCGGTAATGATAAAGAAATGAAGCATTTTTATCATTAGAGTTCCAAGTTGCTCTGTATGGATGTGTTAAAAGTTTTTGTCTCCGGAAAAAGAGAAAAGAAATTATGAGCAAGCTTTTCCCGATCTTAATGAGGAAGACTTGACTTGCTGATCTAGATCTCTGCAATGGGAGGTCTATTTCGACACCTAATTGGGTCGGCAAATAATCTGTTTTAACACCTAATTGAGTCGACCAGATCATGTATGACATAATTACCAATAGATATCAGAGATCAAAAAGAAGATAATGTGATCTCATTGATCAGGCAGATGAGAGGTTATCGGCAAACAAATGGTAACAGCTGGATCCTCACCTAAAATGACCTCTTGTCCTGTAAATTTGTCTTGGGTCGGGTAGGTATATTCCTCTTTTTACTTTTTTTGTTTAACCAACGATATTCCCGGATCTTACCAGCATAAGGCTAATCCTTTTTGGGCTGAGAGTGGTGAAGGTAAAATTCTCCCAATAAGCTTGCTTTCGGAGAACAAATTTGTGTTGTTATTCTTAAAATTGAAGTAAAGGTCAATACCACCTGACTCAGAATCTGGTTTTCATATCATGTGAGGAAACCTGGTTCATCAGACTAAACTGATATTATAATCTTTTCTAGAGTGAGAAGCAAGCAATGTGGGATTTTTCAATATATGTAATGTAATCTACTATAACTTGTTATTTAAGTCTAATTAACCAAGCCATGAATACATAACTACGAAAATGCTAGTGCCAATCAAAATGCTAGTCGATTACATCCCTTGGGCCTAGGGTGAGGGAAAACAATGCCCATATGTTTCTGCTCAAAGGGCCAGGAAACTGAGTTGGAATTCTCAAAAAGTCCCTCCCAATGCTAAAGAGGAGGTAGCCCCCCTTTATCGACGAAAATGCTAGTACCAATCAAAGCATGCACGTGTGTAGCATTTAACCCTGGCCCCGTTTGAGAAAAAGACCTCTTTCTTTCTTCCCCCTACGGACGTATATATTTATGTCATCGTTTCAATCTCAATCTCTATCTTAATCTCGATCCCAACCTGCATCTGCGCTAGCTAGGCTGTGCTGGTTGGCCTGTTCGTATATCCCCCCACACGTTAGAAAACGACCTACAAAGTATCCAATTCTACATGCATACACGGCACCTAGCTACTCTGACAGTGACGAAAGCAATAAATCAAGCAAATGCCATGAGGACCTAGGCCCCCTCTCTAAGAAGTAAGAACTACTGCATCTTAAATAATTGACTCCCTCTGAAATTGATGGATCGGTCATCTGTTTTGCTTGGGAGAGTTTTTTGTTTCCAAATGGTGGCTGCCCTTTTTTTCCTCTTGTGCTGTACCATTTTAATAATTAATTCTCTCATCAACGCCTGATAAATGCTAAGCAATTTCGAACCACTAAAATCCATGCATCCCCCTTGTCCCTATGATTTTGTTTTACCTTATGTGTTCCCTCATTCTACTTAATTGCTAGTAGTAATTTCAAATTGATGTATTCTTTTGGTATTTGAGACAACTTTCTTGGTGCAAATTAATTCAACACACTGCATGTCGTGTAGCAGTTGGTCCGAATTGACATTAATTATTTCTAGCGAAATTAACGTTGGTCTCTTTCGTCATTTCATTAGGCTCATCATTTCATCAATCGTATAGTTCAAACTCAACGAAACTTAAAAAGTCATTAGTTAAAACCTATACTCTTTTATCATCATCCCGATTTTTTTTCTCTTGGTTAAATTTTTTCACGATTAGCTAATTTGAGCCAACATACAGATTGACATGAAAAAGAGAAAACAACCAAAAGAGTCTCAAATTATGAGTGAGGTTGAATGAATGGTAGACATCTTTCACTTGAATACATATAAATCTGGCTAGTACGGTACCTCAACATGATTCATGACATGTCGGCCAGTAGTACTGAATATACACAGAGAAAAGCGATTGAGAAGAGTTCCAAAACACTTATAATTTTAAGCCTTCAAAACTCAAAAGACGACTTTTGTTAGTTATATGGTGCCAAAGATACCAGGCCAGCTAACTAATTAGCTACAAGCCTTTGAAGTGCAATCACCAATGGCTGGCCTGGCCGGCTGCGGCTGGCCCTCAATTTTACCAAAACCAAGATCAACCCATCTGCTGATCTTTTGGAGGATTGGACCGCGGAGCTTGCTTGATGATCTTCTGCAAAGTTTCTAGTTTCTAGTAAAACTTTTCACCTGCTTCTCATCCTCCCTCAGAATCTTTTCATGATTTTAACCCGGCAGTTTGATCAGTTACCTTTTGATTGGACATTTACTTGATTGATTGATTGATTGATTGATTTGAATGCTGACTGTTGCATTTTTGGCAAAGTTAAACTTTTCACTATTTCTACTCGACAAATGGACTTGTTTTTTTGCATTGTGGTTTCTGATTTGATCTCTGAAATACGTGGGCTCTTACTCTTTTATCTATCTCATCAAACTATTCAACAAGGAGACGTATCGCTTGTACCATTATATCCAACAATGATTCATAATTTTTCTTTCTTTTTCTGTTAGTAGTAAACATAATTATTTTCCACCACATAATAATTTGGACCACAGAATTTGCTGCTAAGTTTGACTGTTCATAGAAAATTATAGAAACCATTGCAATTTGCGAGAGAATTTCGTCTGATTTGGAGACGGGAAGATATTTTAGAAGAAAAAAAAAAAGATTCAGGACACCAAAACGAATGTTAACCACAGGTAATGATATTGGATAAGTAGTCAAATATATGTTGCATATTTTTCTGCCATTTATTTTATACTTTAAGCCCCATGATGATACCTTTTCATATAATTGCAATTGGCCATTCACACATGGTTGCAAGCACACGTGGGTGATCATGATGGATATTGGCAATGGCCATTATAAATAAGCTTCCCCGCTTCAACTCTGATAACCCATATCGGGCACTATCTCTCTCCTTTCTCTCTATCTAATTTTCTCCCTCGCATCTGTCTCTTTGATTTGTGTGTTAATTAGAGCAGGTAAGAGAATGAGCTCAAAGCGTTCTCCCCGCGGCAGAAGAAAGGTTTTGCTTATGAGAAGAAGAAAGCTCAGAAGGCAAAGTCTCTCTTCCACCAACAACGATACTAACGGTAGCTTTGCTGAGTCTGCATCTATAAGAACATCTGTAGAAAGGAAGCTGGAGAAGCTGCAAAGAATCCTTCCAGCTACTTCTGCTGAGATTAACATGGAAACCTTGTTTCAAATGACTGCAGACTATATCTTTCTTCTTGAAGCCAAAGTGAGTTTGCTTCGGAATCTATCTACTTTCTATGGAGTCTAGGTTGCTATAGCAGCAGCAAATTAATAATATATACATATATATATATATATATATATATATATAATAAGCTAAGCACCAATATTCTTGGGATTTCGCAAAATGTAAGGTGGTACTTATATTAATCTGGTTGTAAATGGAAATGAATGTTCTTAATTGATGTTTATTTCCAAGAAAGCACTAGTGTTTGTATTTGTATTTCTATTCTTAAGTTTTTGTTGCTACAATCACACTTATCCTTATCCATTAGTTTTTGTTGCTACAATCATAATTATCCTTATCTATTTTAACAATTTATAATTAATTCTTTTCAGTCGTGTTAGATTTTAAATAATGTGAAACTCTTTTAAATTTATTTTTCATTTATAATATTCGAATATAAAATTTTATTTAAAAGATATTGAGTTCATTTCGTACTATTCAAAAGGTGGTGTATTTTTATTTTTTAATAATAAAATAAAGCCTTCAATCAATCATCTATACCATATAACCCAATGCTTGGCTTGAACGGTTCACCCTTGCTCCCTTGATGGGTTAAAGCTTGCACTTTCTCTTCCCCAGGTTGTTAGGAACAAACAATTAAGCTTAAATAGTTTGGTTTGGACAAAAAAATATATAAGCAATGAAAAGAGAACAAAATTACAACCAAATTACATTGGGAATATTGCGAAATCAGGGATATTGATTCATACTCAAAAGAAAGGTAAAAAGATCTACGTATGTTTTGAATTATAATTAGTCTATCTAACGTTTACAATTAGTATGATCTAAATATATTAAGTGTGATTAAATCAGAACTCTTATGTCATTAATTTGTCAAAAAGAAAAAAGAGTATTACTAAATCCTAATTTTCTCCGGAATGTGCCTAATTCGGGTTTGATCCACTATAATCTAATATATTAATGAAGCATCTGGTTCCCCATGTTTTATGCTGCATTAGTCAGATTCTTTGGGCATGCACAGAGAGAAAAAGGTTTTCAAAAGCACACACATGCAAATGCACCCCAAAGTCAAGCTTCTTTGGACCCCAAAGTCAAACTTCGGCAAGAAAAATTGTTATTTTGTGGCCGTGGCATTAATTAAATAACCCACTATGTCCATGAATGCAATTTATCATTTTAATTGCATGCCAATTACAAATTGAACTTTTTCTATTCATGGTGTTACGATTTGATTTTTGATTACTAAAATTAAGAGTAGGCATTTATAATTAATCGATTATGTAATTGCTCATTTTTGTACATTCTTGTGATGAGTAATACACCGTCATACGATTTTATCATCTTTTACTAAAGAAAACACAATCATATGATTTTAAATAGGAGTTTAAATTATTAGGATCATTCTAAAAGGTTATCTTTAAGATTCCACTAGTATTATAACAGTTTATATATTTAAAAGATATTTATGTTTTAAATTGCACCAATCCTCACCAAATTAGTTCTTTTTTTAAAAAAAAAATAAATTTATTGATGGGAGAATATTACAACTTTAATCCTCACCAAATTAGTTCCTTAGCTGACCTTAATCCTGGTTAATTAAAAAAAATCAATCAACTTAATTACGAAACATCATTCTCTTTCTCTCCCTAGCTCCCTGCCCTTCCTTTTTCATGTCAATTTCGATCTACTGATTAGGTTGCGGCCCTTTGGTTCAGGGGCAGAGCTATAGTCATTTCAGTGGGGTCAGTTGATACTGAAATGGTAAACTCCTTTATAAGTTATATATATTAACTTAAGAAAAAATTTGAGAAATTTCTAAATTGATCCCACTGAAATAAATTAATTAAGGGTCAACTAAAACATTCTAGTAAAAGTTATATAAGTCAAACTGTAATAAATTAACATATAGAATCCACACTCACATAGCTTTCTTATAAAATGATTTATTTTCTATCCTTTGTAATGATATTACATATACTATGTATAGGATATTATATGATTTTTTTGCACCATACTAAATAATAATATTATTATGTTAATAAATTGACCCCAAAATTAAAATCCTGGCTCCCGCTGCTTTGGTTCCTTGTTCTGATTCAGTTTAATCGCCCAACGTTTTGCTGGTTTTTCATGGCTTTACTCAGTGTTTTCGAGGTTTTCTAATGCCTGAGAAATAATGATGACGGGGCTGTGAAGAATTTCCTGGTTGTCGGGGCTTCTCCTAAACATCCATCGGTTCCACAACTGGGTCACCGAAACCCTTGAAAGAAGCCATTTCGCTTTCCAATTCAAAGGCCTTTGGTTTGCTAACATGAATTTCTTGGGAACCTGTCTGCCAACATTCACGACATAATGAGTTCAAACTTCTCCAACTTTCCCAAAGGGTTGGAATTCAAGGAGATGTTTGATATCTTGGGAGAGGAGATTTTCAATGCTGACATGGATTTGTGGAAAAACCAATTTCTGGTAAGGACCAGCCAAGGCCAAGGTGGAAAAAGGGTTGATTTCTTGCTAAACCGAATCAGAACTAGGATCCAGAGGGCAGCAGCTTAAATCGGAAGACCTGAATCGATGCTAAGAAGGAAAAGGAAAAGGGCAAGGAGTTAGGGGAGGGAAAGAGAAAGGGGAAAGAGAGAATGTTATTCCGTAATTAATTGGGGTAATACATAAAATAACTTTTGAACTTGTATAAATCTGTCATTTTGGCCATTTAATTTTATTTTGAAATTTTTGGCCCTCGAATTTTTATTTTGTATATAGTGTAGTCATTGGTACTGATGTGGTATAATAAGAAAATTTTATGTGTCATATGAAAATTTTATGTGTCAATATATGGATAAGTCACGTTAGTAACAAGGGCTACATTGTGCACAAAATAAAAGTTCAATATTCAAAATTTTAAAATAAAAGTTGAAGGATCAAAACGACAATTTTATACAAGTTCGATGACTATTATAGATATTAAGCCACAATTAATTTGATTGAAGATTTTTGTTTTTTAATTAACCAGGGTTGAGGCCGGTCGAAATTGATTTGGTGAGAATGTATGTAATTTAAAACATAAACATCTTTTAAAATACATAAAGTGTCACAATATTAGTAGAATCCTAAAAAGGGATTTTTTAGACTTTTTAGGATGATTCTAATATAATTTAAACTCTTTAACAAGATATAAAATGAGTGTGATATATATTTGCACTCAGGCCAAGAACCTATTAAAATTATTTGCCATTGATCCTACTAGCTACCCCTCATCAAGTTCCTAAAAAATTTCTTATAGATTATAATTTTCTTTTTTCATGAGAAAAGAGAGAGGGGGATAAATCTAGCAATAATTGGTAGTATAATCAATACCATACTTATTAAGTAAGATTTTGGGTTCAAGATTGATGAATGAAAAAGAATAAACTTAAGAGATCTTTCCTCGTTTAGAGTTTATACGACTCAACTTTGAATTAAACAGGATCCAATAATGTGACTATTAAATATTGAAGGATTTTCTTTTCTCTTTAACTGCATAAATGCTATATATCTGGAGCTGCAAAAATGGGTCCAAGTACCCTTTGTTTTCACTTTATTCAAAAGCATATCTATCGATCTACTTCAAGTAGCTGCTAGATATTTCGTATCACTTAGACAAATATCATCACGAGTGATTAAAGTTGTTATCAACGAGATTCCAAATGCATGCATGTATGCACATGCAAACGTCAAATTAATTTGAAAGCTTATCCTTTGAGTGCATTTACATGATTTACATGTTTAACAAGACTCTTGAAAAAACTGTACACCTATCCATATATTGTTGCTGATATGATCATATTAATGACAATTATATGGCTAATCAAATGATTGATCCTCCAATTAACCTGTTAGGTAGACAGTGCCATCTAAAATATTGATGTATGTATGCCTTAGCAATAATATAACATGTTCTTGATCTTTCTCTCAATTACCTTGCTTGCTTATCGATTAATCCTCTTTTTTTTTCTCATTTCTCGTTGGAATTCAAGCGCAAACATCAAACAGTTTTGTTATAAGAAAATTTACTGTACAATTTTGTTCGTTAAATTTATATTTATCAACCTTAAAACACTTTATTTAAGGATAATGAATATATAATTTAAAAAATAATGAATGAAAATTTGGAGATAAGGAAAGTCGGAAACCCATTTTCTTAGTAATCGGCTTAAGTCTCGACGTGAAATTCAACATAACTATCCATTGCAGCAGTACAATCAATGATGAAAAGTTAATTTTTGACAGTGATGTTAAAACTATTCAGCCCGAATCTCAAAATCCCAAGATGAATTTCCATGACAGCTCAAACTCTAAAACAAAAAAAAAGTAAGTTCCAAAAGGTAAACAAAATGTACCATGCCACAACAATCTTCAAGTCAACAACAACCAAATTAATATAGCCTGGTGGTAGGCCAATCCGCAAAAGCATTATTTTTGCATAATAATTAATTTGCAGAATCCTCAATCCATACAAGCTTGCCTCTCCAATTATTCAGTAGATGCATCGAAATTTGGAGTGAAGAGATCGATAACAAACCCAAATTGAATTTCCTTTGGTCCTTTTCCTTGCAAGCCTTCAAAGTCAAAGAACACTTTCTTGGTTCGATGAAAATAAACTCCCTTTGATCAATTTCACATGCCGTACACATGGTATATAATTTATTTTCTTTAAACAAAACTTTAATTTTCTTTTATTAATTTTTTTGAGGTCTTCTTTTATTAATTATGAAGAAAGAAAAGAAAAATAAATAATTTCTAACCCATCAATCATAGGCCAAATGGTGAATTTGGATTGGACCTCTTGTTCTTTGAGATAGATCACCAGAAAATCCAGGTAAGACAAGACATCCACATATATCATTTTCTGTAACTAACAATCAATTTTAAGAATAATGTCCAAAATTTTGAATATATTGGATAAGCCTAAGCCATATGGCATTGTTAATGGAGGAATCTGGCTATCATGGTCATAACAACTCATAGTTTCAATCATATTCACCAAGTCGATCCAAACAATGCAAGCAAAGCAAAGAGGCTCGATATCCATATGGGTCATCGAGGGTTTTCTCATGGAATGGCTCCTTTTTGTCACCACTGTTTGAAAACAAATGGATTAGGAATTAGTGGTTAGGTTTTTCCTGATAATTAATTAAGCACTTAATTCAGACCAATAGACAACAGCTAACATGAGGAACAATTAATCAGTGGCGTATAGTGGGAAATTATAGTGGCACCAAGAACATGTCATCAAACGTTGATTCAACACCTCTATTTTAATTTGTCCTTTTCAGACAATATGAACCATAATTAATTACTTTGACAAATCCCACATAAACCAGTTGTTTATGGGTCTAGCCTGCTCTCAAACAATGATTTGAATGTATATATCCCTATTTGACTCGGGATAATATCCCTAAAATATTACTTTTATTTAATTTAAGTTGGGGAAATTATCAAGAGGTGTAATGATGAGCTAATTATACTCCTATGGTATATAATAAAACAACTTTTACTATGCCAAATATAATGTCAACTTAATTCCTCGTAAGTGTAATAAGTCTTATATGATTTATCCATTTTTAAACTTTTGTTTTTCTCTTTTAATAATTATTTATTTCTTTACACAATGGGCTTTTGGGTTTTGGGGTTTTTTTTTCTATTACATTAAAATTTTTTAAGTAATTTGTAATTGCTTTATAAATATACCAGAATTCTTTTTATCAATATTTTCAAGGCATAATATCCATTAAAGTCTTTACCATTATTTTTGTAATAATGTTAAATTCTTGGGTTATTTTTTATATTTAAATTTTATTTTTAAAATTTTCAGTAGGCTTGAGCTTTTTTAATTGATTAATTAAAAAAATTGTAACGAATTAAAAGTAAAAATACCAACTATAATTTCTTATAATGGAAGAAAATAAAAATAAAATTTTTAATTTAAAATACAATATACTTTGAAAATATTTATAAAAAGAATCCTAATATATTTAAAGTAATTACAAATTATTTTTTATTAAAAATTAACATAACAGTCAAAATACTAAAAACTCATTGAAAAAAGAAATGAATGATTGTTATAAAAGAGAAGAGGAAAAGTTTAAAAAATGTAATATGAATAAGTTATGTCAACCAAATTACACTTATCAAGAATTAAGTTAGATATTACATTTGGTAGGGCAAAAGGTTCTTTCATTATACCATTTAAGCATAATTAACCCATCATTAGATTCATTACACTCCATAATAATTCCCTCATTTAAATTTAAAATAGTACACTATTTTAAAAGAGTTTAACTACATTTTGGTTTTAAAAAAAATTAGCTACATGACCGACCAAATTTCATTCCACCAAATTGACCCGCTAGACGTGGCAAAATTTCAACCACCAAAATCTTACCACGAAATATATGTCTAAAATTTAGGACTTACTTTTAGTTGCTTCTAAATTTTATGCTAAACATACATCATGTGACTTAATTTGTTGGTGGAATGAAATTTTCTGGATCAAGCCTTTTCCATTTTAAAATATATCAAAATATTGACATAAAATTACTTTTATTCTTCCACCATATTAAACACAAATTTTTCAAACTTAAAGTACTGATACCCACTCTAGTTTGGTATTTAGAGGTATCATTGGACTAATAATCTTAGCCGAATTTATGGACACCTCTAATCCTACTTGTCTTAAAAGATAAGTAGTATAGTTTTTTGGTACATATAATAGTACTATACTTTTTCTTTTTGTTTATTTCTCTAATAGAGATTCGATTATCTCTTTTCTTTGAATAAGGAGATTATACACCAATTATTGAATCAAATACTCAAGATGTTTGATGAAATACTATGATTAAATTTGACATTAATCTAAGGTTATATTTGATTTCTAAAAATATTTTGCATTTTCATTCTATTAAAAATTCAAAGAAATCATCATTATAGAATATGCTTAATTAATGAAAATGAATATATATTTTTCAAAAAATGAAAACAAAAATTGATCTATAAAATTGAAAATAATAAAATAATTGTTCTTAATTTTAGATCCACTTTCATTTTCATCATTTTCTAAAAACTGTATTTATTTTTATTAATTAAATATATTTTAAATGATGATTTCTTTGAAATTTTTAAGAGAGTGAAAATGAAATATATTTTTAGAAACCAAATATAGCCTAAGTTTTTGCTTATTTTATTATATTAGGTTCACTTCAACTAATGAAAGTTGAGATGAGACTTATGGTACAATTACGAGAGACTACAAGTTTTTTTTTTAAATTATATTTATATAATTAACGCCTAGTAAATATCTTTAATTTATTCTTAAATAAAAAATCTGTAACGCGCATATATATAATTTGAAATATGAAATTGTACGTGAAAACGTGAAGTAGACTTGTTTGCAGTTGGGTTGCTCGTACATATTCAGACCAACAGGCCCCGTTTTTAGGCCCAATCATTAGACCCGGTTCATAAACACTTATGAACCACTGAACCAGACAAAACATACACTCGATGTGCATTTTTCTTTTTAAGATACCCAAAAATCGTAGTATATTTTTTGGAGTAAGACAAATTATAAAAAAAATTATAACCATAATTTTTTATTCTTTGACATGAAATATATTGAAAAGAATAAATGTTCTATAAGGATTCTTTATAAACTCATAATTTTACACTCTCCAATAATAATATATCACATGAGATTTTTTTAAGTTTTTACAAAATTTTATAGTAGACCTTGTTACACACAACATTTAACTAAAAAAACTTTATTTAACCAAAGTTCAGCCTCAACTTTTAAAAAATATGATTTATAGAGTAAATCCTAAAATTTAAGATATTATTGGGGTAAGGTTTTATATTATTATTTTAATGCTATAAAATTAAAATCAAATAAAACATACATATTTTAGCTTTGAATTGGGTTGGATTCGGACCTTGTAAACCAAAGCACAAGCTCAATTTTGATTGAGCGGACCTATAGGCTTATGCTATATTTGGGAGAGTAGTGAGATTGGTTTCGTGAGATTAAAATTTTAAGAAAATTACGATAAATGAAAAAGTTAGTGTACGTATGAAAAAATTGTGAGAATATTTATTGTACAAATGAAAAAATATGTGTTCAATAAATAGCGATAATAATAGTGTGTTTGGATTTTCGATCGCACCGTAGTGGTGCCAATAGATGTCCCAAACATGGTGACTACTAGTACTGACTAAAGGGGTCCGATTTAGGTTAATTTTAGTTTATTATTGTTGTTGTTTTGTTTAGTACTTAAGTGATGAATCGAGGACCTTGCTTGAAGAAGTGGGATGTCCTAGGAGTACGGTAGAAGCGACCAAACCCTTGATTTAAGGGGCATAAAATTAAAATGGTGAAAAGGAGCATTAATTATGGTGCTGTAAACCATACAAAGGAATCCTTAATGGAGTGTCTGGCTGTAAAGTTCCTATAATGTTCAAAAACTAAACTTGTTCCGGCAAAAAAAAAAAGGCCTAAACTTGTTTTGACTATGGTTTGGCTTTCTTAATTAATTACTAGTACTGCACATAATTTACATATGTCTCACATTGACTCGACAGTCCCCCTCACCATGTCATTTTCCAGCCAAATTTTTTGAATTTCATCAGTTTCACATGCAGTAGCATGCATAATCTTAAGTGGAAACAAAAATGGTTGAAGAATTTTCCAAATTGAAGACGAAGAAACACTTTTTCCGCCTCATTTGGTAGATTTTTTTTAAATGGGAATATGAATTCTTTTTTCTCTTTTTATCATCGAGTAAATATATACTCCTTTTGTTCCACCATAAAAGCTGCTTTAAGATTTTGTATAAGAATTAAGATTGGTATTAAAAACTTTCAAAATTTAGACAAAATATTATTGAATAGTACTCCAACTGGTTCTATTTATTTGATAGTTTTTCATATTCCTTTTTATTTGCTCATTTATAATTTCAATAAAGCATTAATTATATATTTTTTTTCAAGTTTACCCTTCTTCCATTTTTAACTCTTTTAGTTGGAATGACATTGTTTAATACTAGTAAGAGGCAAGAGGAGAGAGAAAATGACAAGGATAAATTTGAAAAATAAAGTAAAATTTGTATAGAATTTTGAAATTAACTATTTTTCTTAATCTAACATATTCGATTATTGTAGTCAAATAAATAGGACCAGAAGGAGTAGTCTTACTCTTTTAGTGGGATAGTTTACTCCATAAAATTTTCTCTTTAGTAATTAATGCTTTATAGAATTAGTTTAGAAGGAAAAAGGTAAAATCGAAAAAATAGTTAATGCTTTATAGAATTTCTAAAATGATAGATACTAATTGGGAATAATTTTTTTTTTCAAAAGCGACTATTATTATAGAATAGAAGAAGTACTACTTAAAAGTATGTTTGGTGCATCGGAAATGATGAGATAAGATAAGGAGAAAATCATATATATTGTAATAGGTGAGTTAGTTGGGTTTCAGCTCAGGTCATTTTCGTGATCGAGTTCGAATCATTTCGGGTCATGGTTGATTTAGGTTCGAAGTCAAGTCGGTCTCGACTTTAATGGTTTTTTAGTTCCAAATTTTAATTTTTTGTATTAAGTTCGAGTATTTTCAAGTTCGGTTTCAAATTCAGGTTTTTATGATTAAGGTGTTTGACTTTTTTGGTTAATCAAGTTTGAACAAGTTTGAGTTCTGATTTTTTGTGCGGGTTTTTTGTTTGGATTTATTTTGTCAATCTAATTTTCAGAGAATTAAGTCTTCTTATACTAATAGGATAATTTTTTTTTTGAAAGGGAAGAGATTATAATTAATGATAGATGATTACAAAGGTAGACCGTAGACAAAAGCAAAACCAGCAAATTAAGCAAAATAAAGCAGAAAAGGAGCTTCTCTGTCTACCAATAGGATAATTAATACTCCTTTTGTTCCTATATATATATATTTATATATTTTTATATTTATATATATGTCCATTTCTAGAAATTGTTGTTGTCTCTTTTTATATGTTCATTTAAAGAATCAATGAAGTACTACATAATTTTTTTCAAGTTTACCTCTTATTTTGAGAGAGAGAGAGAAAGAAATGACTAAAGTAGAGAGAGAAATGAAAGAAAATTTGATGGATGTTAAAATAAAGGTAAATTTGACAATTTAGTGTAACATTTTATAAATTCAAAACTATCAACTAACTTTAATCAATGTTCTTAATATGTGTGAATTGGATAAAATGGACATATAAATATAGTCAGAGGGAGAATTTTTTTTGACGATTTAATTCTATATAAATATCATAAATCATATTATAAATTAATATAAATTTTTTTTGCATCTTATTCATTCTATCCCGTGCATCAAATGTACTTAAAGAATATCGATTAGAAATTTATTGTTTCATAAACAAGATATGAGTAACTTAATTTACGATTACAACTTAATATTTGAAATGAAATTAAGGATTTAAATTTGAAAAACATGTGTCTTCTTCTCTTTAGGCCAAAAAGAAAAGAGAGTAGAAGGGGCCAATAATGAATTAGAGCCAATGGGAGGGCTTGGTTTGATTGTTTGACAACAAGGGGCAAAGGGAGTGACTAACTAGTTGTGGGGTTGGGGCAGCGAATGTACGTATGTATGAAAAAATGGCAAATTGTGGGATGGGGAAGCGGAAGCGCCCCCATGATTGAAGGCTTGTAGGGCTGTAAACCTTTGTTAGGACATCGTGGGCCCCATCCATGTGTGCTGTGCACATGCCTCTGTTTCTCCTACCCTCTCTCAATGCGTGTGCCACCACGCCCCTTCCTCATTCAATGCCTTGCGCTTTTCACCACACAATCTCACCAAAGTTTATCACTAGTAGTACTATTTAAATTCTTTTATTATTACTATTTTTTCTTCATTTAGATTACGTAACGAAAGGTAATTATTCTTTATTTCAAAAAATCTCATTACGTCCTACTCTAGATCTCGTAAGTATTTTTTTGTTCTAAATTGTTACATATTGAGTAAGGTAAAATCATTTTCGAATGAACAAAGAATAATTTAAATTAATATTTTCTATATGAGATACATATATGTAATTTTTTGTTTAAAAAAAAGCTAAAAGTTAAAATTATTTAATTCCTCTTGTAGAAAAATAACAACCAAACATTTGAATTGTAGAAGGAAAAAGAATGCAACTCATCTACCGGATCTCAAACACAAAATGACCTAAAAATCTTTCGTGGGTGTTTAATTAAAATATTAAATATTTGAGACAAAAGTACAAAACTAAACAGTCTATTTAAACCCTCATTTGTTTCAGCAGTCTGTTCGAATCTCGAACCACTATCTCAAACTCAAACCGTCTATTTTAACATGCAACCGTTCTAATTATGACCCAAAAAAATGAAAAATGAAAAAAAAGAGATCACAATGGACCCGTATCACCCGCAGTTCAATGTACTGCAATACTGCAGTTCGTGTACGTGGATTCATTACAACATGCCACGTTACATTTTCTAACTTTGTAAACTTAACAGCCAGGAGCTATCGTTTATGTGTATTCATAAAGAAGGAAAATAAAGTTTGTGGGACTCAATCGTTTTGACCTTTTCTTGCATTTTATCGCCGTGATTTCTAATAAGTTGAATGTTTAAATTATTTAAAATAAATAGAAATTGCTAGCAAGTATATAATAAATAATTTTTCTAAAATGTGTAATTAAAGTGAAAAAGTTAAACACACTTTATTATTTTTAACAATTAATAAAGAAAAGGGTTCATCAAACTCAATTAATAGTATTAAAAAGTAACCTTAAATTTTAGAATAGTAATAATTATTGTTAAAAAAATTTTATATGACAGAAACATCTTTAAATATATTTTAGTAAGGAAAAAATTCTTATGATTAAACAAATTTTTATTTTTTAAAAATATGGCATTATTTTTATTCTAAACTTTGACAAGTTTGTTATTTTTTTAAAACCCTAAAATAATATATTTTAAATTTTAGAACTTACACTTAAAATTAAAATTTTTTATTTGGAGCTACATTTTATAAATTTAGGATTAAATTTTGATAAATTTATTGAGATTTTTTTAAAACCCTATAATAATATATTTTAAAATTTAAAATTTACCCTTAAGATTAAATTTTTTTATTTAAGGCTAAACTTTATAAATTTTGAGCTTTTACAAGTTAGTTGAGTTTTTTTTTTTAATCCTGTAATAATATATTTTAAACTTTAAAACTTACCCTTAGAATTAAATTATTTTATTTGGGGCTAAACTTAGTTAAAGATATTGTTGTTTTTAGAAAATTATAAAAGTATAAAATAAATGAAGTGAGTAATAACTTATTACTTTTCATACAAAATTTAAGACAATAATTGTTTATTAACGGTGCTTTCTTATAAAAATTCCTTTTGTTAAACTTTTAAAGAACAATAATGCCCTTGATTCTATAAATATTTGACCCTATATTTTTATTAATTTTTTATCATTCACACAAAAATTACCTAATAAAATTAAGAGTTAATCTTGAAATATATGAAAGAAATACAGTAAAATTAAGAATTAAGTATTATTTATTTTGTTAAGTATAATTTTATTAATTTTTATTAAGGAATTAATTTGATTTATTGATAGAAGGAACATTATTTTTTTTTTTTTAGTTTTTTTCACCATCTGATATCTGAAGTTTCGCTCCGACTAATCTAGATTCGAGTCGGATAGGACCATAAAGGAGGTAAAGCTCTCCCTCCCAAATTTTTAAAGCAGCTATGTACCCAAAGATTCGAACTTGAGTTACTTGGTTAAGCTAGAAGGCACATTATTTTTAATGATCTAAAAATGTCAGTATATTTTAAATTCAAAAAAGTCTCCATAGTATTAGTTTGTATATATAAATATAAGTATATAACTCAGATGAAAAAGTGCGGCTGAAAGTCAAAACTCTACGATAGTACAAACGTCGTCAAAGTTAGCCGTTACGTTTAGAGTTTGAGATGCAACGTGGCGCATTATAATGAACCAACAATGCGAACTGCAGTATTGCAGTACATTGAACTGCATATGGTACGGGTCCGATCACAATTCTAGCGAAGGGCGCGTGGGAGCCGAGAGGGCTGGCAAAGCATGTACTAATAGTGTGTGGGATTGGGTAGGTGGAGCCCAAGCCAATGCCATAAAATAAAAACAATATTAATTCTTAAAATGTTTTCATGTCTGCATGGTGCTGACGACCAGGGATTATGAGTCGACGAAATGGAAGGATACCCGTTAATCACGGGGGCAGACGCAGTTGACCCCCTCCCCCAGCCCCCCTCATAAAAATTATTGGGTAGGTTATACGTATTAGGTTAGTTATAGGTCTGATCAATAAAATTGTATCAATTTTATTTTTTTTAAAAAAATTAAGATATTAATTTGATAAAGATTTAGTTATACATTATAAAAAAGAGAGGATTTAAAGGATAAATCCTTAAATTTAAGTTATAATTGTGATAGTATTTTAATAATTATATTATAATATTTGAATTGTCATAATTTCATTAATTAGATCTATAGGTGACATAATACATCCGGTCTATCTAATAATTTCTCTCCCTCTCCTCGTGCTTCTCATGCTTTGTCATTCTTTGATTCTTTCATTTTATCCTTTTGGTCACATTCCTTCTTTTTTTTTTTTTTTTTTCAACCCTTTCACAATCTTGATTTTACGTTTTGAATGGTAGAAACCTTTTCTTTTCTTTTTTTTTTTTATAACAAGTAGGGGTGGAGGCAGGACCCCATACATGACTTTGCTCTATCTCTTACCATTAGACCAAGAGAAAGAAGTCACAACCATTGATTGATTGATTCAAGTAATAAGACATTATTTATTTCTCTTAAGTAAGGTTTAGAGTTTGAGCTTTATGAATAAAAAAATTATTATACAGAGGGTTTTATCTCTATAGTGCAAAAAAGAAAAACTATCTATAATGCGCTTATTCGACTCAAATAGAATTAATTATAGATCTTTAAACGGGTTTACATTTACAAAAAATCATCACTCATGAACCAATGTGATTCATGCGCATACTACTTGTTCATTGCTGCTAAAATCTCGTACTGCATTTGCATTCGAATATCAATCTATGGATCATCTGTTACTAATTAACTTTAGCGAGTATGTTAATGATGTTGTTTTCTTTTTTAGTTATGCATGTGGAGCAGATTAGAACACATATGCATTGGGATAAAATAGAACAGTGAGTTCCCTATAATCGGGTCTATGTGCGGGACAGATATAAGACAGTAGCGTCGAAGACTTTAGTTACATGTCTGACGAAATTCTGTCGAAAGAAAACATTCAACAAATGTTTGAAAAATCTTAACCTTTGTAAACGAGAAAGAAAAAATAGCATGGGAAAAGAGAACGAACAAGATAAAGAGCATGCAACCCATTGAAAAAGTAATCATTTATTCAACCCTGGTCCTACACCCCCTCAGAAAGCTTGTTGTGCCATACCATAGACGAATGCAGGCATTCAAGATTAATAATAACGAGAGATCACGAGATCAGACTTGATCAGCTCGTGAGTGTTCACTTACGCGCTGTCGCAACATCATGAAATTGATTAATTGAGAGATGGAATTTTTTTAACCTAATAATGGCTAATTAAAAAGAATTTTGATGCAATCCGTTGAGAAGTAAATGTTTTCAGATTAAGTCGACTTCTCTGGTCATTCCCGAAACTTGTTAGCATTAGGAGAATATTAGGGACGAAAATGGAAAACCCTTGATCGATATAACCTTGAAATTAAGAAGTTCTTATTCATCCCTTATTCTTACTTATTGTAATTATAATGAAGAAAGAGATAATGATTAATATTATAGCTAATAGATTAATTACATATATGATCTTTATATCCTTAACTCACATGGTGATATGTTATCAGATTATATATTAAATTAAATTTTGTAACGAAATCAGAAAACAAAATTATAGTAAAAGCATTAGATGGTTTAGATGGAAAAATCAGAGAAGAGCCGAAAGATCGGAGATATAGAATTTTCAGTTTTAACATAAGAAGATTTTTTTCTTCTCTTAAACCTAATGATATTTACATCTAATTAACTTTCACATACAATGTTAATTAGGATTCGAACCCTTCTATAGAGGTTATAAGCTATACCCTATTGCCACCCATCTTGATTAGGGGTATACTCAATTACGAAGAAATTTAGGTATGGACATATTATAAGAGTGTAAATGTGCGTGTATGTATGTAGATGCGCAGTTAATTAATGAAGTTGTAACATTGTAATGATTTTTAAATTAAAAAAAAAAGTTGTGATGTAATAATGTAATAATTGAAGGGGAAGATATATATATATATATATATATGGGTAGTATGAGAGAGGCCTCACACACACAAGGCCATACTTTAAAAACTCCCATGTGGAGACCATGTGAGGGGACTTCTTTTCTTCATGGCCAAAGCCAAAAACCCGTGCCCTAGAATTTCTCTTCTTTTGTGGGTCCCCTTTTGCCCTCTCCGCATCACCATGTTTTCCGGATCCTGCCAATTCCCACCCCGCCTCCCCTCTTTCCCCCCAAATCAGCATCCTTATTTCCATTCATCAAGAGGATAATATTCAATTCTTAGGAGAATTTTCTTTATTTCCTCTTCATTATTTCATGATATGATATATAATGGGATGAGAAACTAAGACTAACATTACTCGTAATAAATGCATTTAATTTGAACGATTGTTGTTGTTGTTTTTTTTTTCTTTTTTGCCGGGTAGATAATTTAGAATCCATATTCTTTAAATTTAAAGTGAAAATCATTCATTGGAAGTCGAGTGAAATAAGTATTATGAGATATATGTATAGCTAATTAAATTCAAAATTAGACCTAAAATCTCTTTTTGAAAATTAAGAAGGAAATATCTCGATTTTACAATATCTTCGTTTAACAAAAACAATCCCATTATGCTCATAAAGATATGTTTCGAGTACATTAAAATAATTTATATATAGTATATTGTTTTCATCCAACGTGTTGGTTAAGCTTTGCCTTTTAAATATTCTTCTAATTCTTTTATATAAACGAATTAATTCGAACTTATTATTAAGATCTCACTCTTCATAATGAATGTTCGGCATTTTCTATCATTGCTATACGACACTATTCATGATGTTCTCCCGACCTCTTTTGCTTTAGTACTTCACAAATCAAAGGTATTGATCGAAATTAAAAAAAAAAAAAAACTCAAACATCAGTCATTAATTTATGGGGTAGACGTCACATGAATTAATCAAATATAAATATGATTTAAAATTTGATTAGTAGCACAATAGAATATGCTGAACTCGTCATTTCTGTAATCAAGATTCATTTCCTGACAGTATAAGTATAAATGTCGGTCTCTTTTTTTTATATTACGTACGTTTAATTTTCTTAAACAGTTGTACCTATAGATACGGCAAGATTATCGATACTAAACTTTGGATGTAATTTGGTTGAAAGCATTAACAGATGTACGACAATGATGTAATTAATAAAAAGAGAAAACATGATGCAATCTGATCATTTTTCCATGCTTGGTAAAGTAGTAATATTTGTGAAACTAATCAATGGCACAGTGATCCACATTTCCGGGATACACTTTATTCCCCACCAAATAAAAAGCCTCAAAAGGCAGTTCCGTCTTAATAAATGTAACACTCGGCCAAGCTCCCTATGTTTACTTTTCATCTCCTCTTTTCATTAGTAAATTAATAATTCACTAAAGTTTATAGCAGTAGTTTTATCATTTAATTTGAATATATATATATATATATTATTAGATATACCATTATATATGGATATTTTTTCAAATTTGTAACTCAATTATATAATTGACGTCCATATATATAATTAATTCTCATATCATCAATTAGCCAACAGTTTAGATATAGTTTTCTTGTTAATTAAGATGGGGAGCAGACCAAGCATTTCAAATTATATATTAGATGTCCACCATTCCTTTTGTGTATGTCTGTTCAATTTAGAACTAAATATATGTGCTCCCTTTATTTTTTTTAAAACACCTATAACTTTTGCCTTTTTTTTGATGTTGTATATAGATTTATATTTTTTTAAACTTAAAAAACCGTGGTTTATTAATGCTATAGTTCTTTTTTAATAATAATAAAAAACACTCATAGTCAAAGTATTTTGTTGTTCGTTTTTCAAAAAAAAAAAATGGGAGTACATTTTGCTAACCTTGTGTCAAATAAAATGAACATTGGATCTAAAATGGAAAGAGTATATATATAATTAACATAGAAATTCGTACATTCCTAATAAAGCATATCCATTTTGGTTTATTAGCTTTGTAACATTTTGTTTCTTTTTTCTCTTCATAAAATGTCTTTTCTTTTGTCAAAATTTAATTTCGACCGGTTATCAGCATATTTTTAATATATAAGATGATCCCCTTATAAAGAAATACGAGCTAAGGGCGGTAGAATGTCATCATTAATTTGACTCATCGGTTAATTTGCCACTGAATAAATTAAAATAAAAGTTAACTAAGAAAGAGGCAAGAGTTCATGAGACATGAATCCATTTTAAGAGTTTTGTTTGCATTCACACCAAGTTAGAAATGTTAGATTTGGGACCTTTGGCTTTGCATTACATCACTACTACTAAAAATCCAATATCTAATACTAATAATAATAGTACTACTTTTTTTTTTGGCCAAATATTAATATTAATATTAATATATATTATAAATAATAGTACTAAATAATAAATAAATATGAATAGTAATTTTTTAATATATCCTCTAGGGTTTGTGTGGTGGGCCATTGACGCCATGTGCCTGCATGTGCTGTGTCTTTCTCTCATAGGCCCACCACTTCTTTTCCTTTGAGCAAATAAATGGAGTTCCTGCACATTCTTCTCTCTCATTCCTCTCTCTCTCTCTCTCTCTGTCTCTATGTTTCTGAACCTCTTTCTTGGATTCTGATACACTTTCTTGGATCTGTTGAACTGCTTCAACCTCTCTGCAACACTCCTGTAATTTCTAAGACCTCTCGCCAGATTACTTTTAACTCTTTCTTATATTCCCATACAAGAAGAAGTTTTAGCAAGGTACGTATATATGGAGCTTTAGTTTAATTTCAACTCCTTTTGCTTAGTGTATACTTAATATTTTAGATATATATATATATATATATGTGTGTGTATGGAACAGCTAAACTAAGCTAAATAGTGTACGGAACGCTAGAAATCTTGGTTTCTTACACTTAGTTTTCTGGTGCTGTCTACTTTAAAACCCTAGCTTAGCTTCCTCTGCGGCATCATATATAATCTGAGTTAACTTCAATCTTCAAGGCATATTCAACTTATTTTCCATTTTATTTCAGCATAAAAGGATTAGGAGAAAGAGAAACATCTGAGAAAGGTGGCTATTTGGCATGATATTATTGTTGTTTGAAAGCTTTTATAATATTGCACTGATATATGGATTTCCATCTCTTGGTTTGTGCAGCAGGCAGCAGGATGCGATCTCCTGGTTCTCTCAAGCAAGTATTTCTCAAGAAATGGATAATGGGTTTCGAAAGATGTAGCTCTTCAAAGAAGAATATGAGCATCTTGGAGAGAAAGAAGGCCATAAAGTTATCAGCAGATATAGCCATGGCTTCTGCAAGAAATGGTACAACTTGTTGGAGTCGAGCTCTCATTGCCAATGCTTCCAGAGACGGCAGTCACAAACATCTAGTTGAGCAAATATTGGGCCCAGAATCAGATGACAGGCTAATATCAATGAAGAAGTTTTCGACAGGAGCATCCATGTGCAACAGCAAGAGGATCAGAAGCAAGAAAATCCTGAAAAGGAGTTGCGGAAGAATCCGAAGAACAAGATCAAAGCGTGCACTACCCCAGATGGGTCAAGCACCTAGCTCTCTTGCGAAAAGGTTGGTTAGAAAAAGAGCCCAAGTTCTGAAATCTCTAATCCCTGGAGGAGAATTTATGAATGATGAAGTTTCTTTGATAGAGGAAGCTCTAGATTATATCGTATCTCTTCGAGCTCAGGTTGATGTAATGAGAAGTCTCGCCACTGCTTCTTCGGACCTAGTGAATCATGATGATAACAATTAAGAGCATCAATGGTAAATTGCTCTTCAATTAAATAGTTATATATATATATATATATATATATCCTTTCTTCTCTTTTCTTTTCTTTTCTTTTGGGCCCAACGCCTAGTCTAGCTGTAGATGAAGGAAAAAGGAAGCTGGTAACAGTTGAGTCATGCATGTACAGATGAACTATATATATGTAAGTCAATCAATTGGCTTTAATTATTTTCAATCTTCCTACCAAGTCGTTGATTAATTATTTCCATTAAGTTTTGAACCACAAGCATAAGTTTCTTCTCTATAGTTGTTAATGCCTCTGAAAAATGAACTAATTCCACAATATTCATCTTCTACTCTCCTTTAATTTTTTTTTTCCTTTTTCGATTTCCCTTTTGAAGGTGTATACTGTTCTATATAGGTCTTCAACATAGGAGACAAATGATAATGAGATTGGTTTGATTACGCAGCCACAAGGATCAATACTTAATTAACTTTCATTTGCTTTAATTAGTATCATGAATAAATGTACATTAAAAAGAAGAACATTTAGCTACTCGATCGATCGAATGTTTGGTATGCATGTGGAGAGAGAGAATGTGGGGAATAATTATTCGGTTCGAACGATGAATGCATGCGAATCAAAAGGCTTACCATTTGGAGTATTTCTTAAATAGAGCTGTGTTCTTCTTTTCGGTGCTTATTTTTGGTAAAAAGAAAAAAAAAAAAAACTGATATGGCTTTGTATATATGATTGAAGTATATATATGTATGTGAAAATTGCTTTTCTTTTCTATTTTTTTCTATTTTTTTTCTTAAAGTTGCTGTCGACATACGTTTCAATGAAAGCTATTAAAAAAAAAAAAACTGCACACCCGTGCAAACAGCTTCATCTTCAAAAGCATATGTTTAACATGATGGTGACAAGAGCTAAGACATTGAAGCCTTGTTTTAAAACCAAAGGATAATCTGCTCTTATTGCACATCTAATCTTGTCTACCTAGATATGAATAGGAAAATAAATTCCTACATTTAATTCTCGAAGTTACATTTTTCGAGTTAGTAACGTGTTCTGTCCCTGGAAAAGATTTCTTATATTATTCCGATACCGTCAGAAAAAGAAAAAAAAAAACGTAATATGATTTTGGAGGGAAATAGGGGATGTGCATAATTATAAATAATTTCCTATGATTCGAGGAAAATGAAAATGATGATGAGAGAGATGTTATAATGCTTTTCATATGCAAGGAGTAGAAACTCCATATATGTAGCAACCGAAAAGAATGGAGCATGATGATGATTTGCTTCAAATGGGGGAAATAATTAAGATTGACGATATGTCAAATTCTCTCCTCAGAATCTGTGCACCGAAAAACAAAACAATGTCATTTCCTGATTGATGTGTTGTTTGCACTTATTTTACTTTTAAACTTATGCAAAAGTCTGAATTAATCTTCAAATACTCACCAAATTTGTCAATATAGCTGCTTTTTACTAGTCAAGTTCAAATTACGAGCTTGAAAAAGAAGAATGTCATGTCGCCTCATTGTTACTACAATTCAACACAGGACTGCATGTCATAGAAAAAAAATTAAAGATCGGAAGATAATAGTTATGAGTTTTGTCTATTACATAAATAAGTTTCCGAGCATTTAGTTCAAATAATTAATTTATGATCATTTTGTTTTAAAGAGTAAAAGTATTCGAATCCTTCTATCCCCGAATGTAAAATTAACTAATATAAGAAAAACAATGATATTCCTTATTTAAATATGCATAAATCTCTTTACCAAATTAATTATTCCCCCACTTTATAGTCTGATTCCAAAGTGTATCAATTGATGTGCAAAACCAAATTTACTTTACAACTAGAAACAGAACTATCTAGAGAAGATTGATAGAGAAAGGCCTGCAGCTGTGTCTAGTTAATCACGACAACAAATTGAAGAATATCACAATTAATTCTTTATTCTTAGTGACAAAAATTTATAATCAATACAGCTAAGAAATATCCCACTTTGCAAGTTGCAAATGATCATATGGAATATGGAGATACAATTTCAAGATAATCAAACATCATAGTCTTATTAATTTAATTAACCCTACACGAATGAAAATGTCAGGGAGAAAAGTGACTCAAATGAGCACCAACATTATTGTGGGAGTTGCTAACTGTATACCTTCGGTCTACCTTCACCTTGACTTATAATAAGATGAGGGATCAGATTTCCCTGATAACAGTCATTTATATTTAATCATTTGCATTATTTATTGTTTGGATCAAACTTCTTTCTTAATCTCGTATGATCAAATTGTGCTCGCCAGCTAATTTTCCTCCATTAGTCTAAAAGATAATAAAAGCTCTTTCAATTTAATCATTCATATGTTGACTGACCTATGGCATTTCTTCTATAATCTACCTCTTCCTTAGCTATTTCCCACATCTTGAAATTTATGATCTCATATTTGGAGGTCCGGTCCCTGATTTATTCACCATTTGATTTTGCCTAATTATTAATTATGATCACAAGGCCTAATGTGCCTAACTCATACTAATGTAATCCATCGAGTGAAATAATAATTTTTTTCTTTTAAAAGCATCGGTTTAGGTATATATACAGTTGCAAATCTTTCAGGGAGGTCATGTGATGGGGAAGAGACAAGTTAACTTGGCCTTCTCTAACATGTAGATCTTCTAGGGTTTTTCCTAGATATGGACTTTAGGCTTTACAACAAGAAACCTTCTCTTCTCTCCTTTAAAAAGCACAGTAAGATGCGAATATGTTCGACAAAAGACAATTTACCAAATTTCATGGAGAAGTTGTAATAATTTCCTTTTTTATGAAAGCAATTAATTCGTCAAGTACTAAAAACTAAAAGAGACAAAGAAAACTCAATTTTGTTAACCCTTTATGGCAAGGAATTTGTCAATAGAGTTGAGTTCCATACCCACCAGCTCCAAGACTTGTTTATAGATAGCTAGTTATACGCTGCTCAGGATTCAGGAATTTAGGTAGACTTAAAACCCAAGTAGCCCGCCACAACTATAGGTCCAGTCGGTTAGTTTTGGAAGGAATTTGGGAGATACAGCTTACTTAGGCCCTAGTATAGGTGCTGAAATTGGATTTAATAATATGTACTATATTAATGGGTTTGCAATCTGAATTTGATCCACTTTTGAATTCCTGCATACATAAGCCCAACATTTGTTTTTTCAAGATATAAGCCCAATGGTTGAGGCTTTGTTAGCGAGTGATTCGTGCTTAGTTATGTGCATGGGTTCGTAGCTATACATTTTTAATCACGGCCCAACGTCGGGTGCCATACATAGCCCAACTTTGAAGGAAATTGATTTAATTATTATATATATATATATATGTTGTGGAAGGTGTATTAATAATAATTGGAACAAAAAGCAAGTAATAATAAAAGAGAATTTAAGAGAGAGAGAGAGAAATTAAAGAAACTGAAGAAGAGCTTATTACTTCTTCTTATCAGCGCAAACGTTTTTATAAACGAAAAAAGTTACTGTGCAATGTTTGAAAATTTAATACATGTGGGCCCTACATGAATAGTAAACACTATTCATCAATAATTCATCCACAGATTTTATATATAAATAGTAATATGCACTATTTATCGATAGTGATATGTACTATTCATCCTGCAGCAATAATTTCAAAACTCCAATTGTGGCATTTGAAGTCCACTATCATAACATTCCCCCTTGGACAAAATGCCACTATGAAAAATTGGACGTGTACTGTCTCGTTAAAAACCTTAAGTCGGAAAAACCCAGTGGGAAAAAACCGAACATAAGGGAAAAAGAGAACAGCACAATTAAGTCCGTCTAATATGTCTTCAGGACAATATGTGCTTGTCTTCAGGACAATCTATTTGTCTTCAGGACAATATAGGTAGGCCTACTTTAATGGCCTAATTTCACGTGCTATTACTGCCTCATTAAAAACCTTAAGCCGAAAAAACCCAGTGGGACAAAAACCGGACAGAAGGAAAAAAGAGTACAGTGCACTTATTTCCATAATCGCTCCCCCTGAAATAAAACAAATTGCTACTTCTGGAGCATCTAAACATTTCCACTTCTGGGGAATTCAATCTTGCATTTTACTGACTCGCCGCATACCAATGCCATAAACTAATTTTCTCAAATGTTGATGTTGGCAAAGATTTGGTAAATAAATCTGCAAGATTATCAGCGGAGCGAATCTGTTTAACATCAACTTGTCGACTTTCCTGGAGTTCATGAGTATAGAAAAATTTCGGCGAGATGTGCTTGGTCTTATCACCTTTAATATATCCTCTCCTGACTTGTGCAACACAAGCAGCATTATCCTCATAAATTATAGTGGGAGAATCTATCACCGGTTTGAATCCACTAGCATTGTGAATATGTGATATCACAGATCTTAACCAAACACACTCTCTTCCGGCCTCATAGAGGGAAATAATTTCATAGTGGTTGGAAGATGTAGCAACTAGTGTTTGCTTAGTGGAACGCCAAGAAATGGCTGTATCATTATAGCAAAATAGATAACCGGTTTGGGAGCGAGCTCTGTGCAGATCAGATTTATATCCTGCATCAGCATAACCTAGTAAACCAGAGTTAGTAGTATTCTTAGAATAGAATAACCCCAAATCAATGGTTCCTCGGAGATAATGGAAGATATGTTTAATCCCATTCCAATGTCTCCGGGTTGGCTCAGAACTAAAACGTGCCAACAAATTTACCGCAAAAGCGATATCTGGTCTCGTGCACTGTGCCAAGTACATTAAAGCCCCGATTGCATTGAGGTATGGTACTTTAGGACCAAGTATATCCTCACCAGATTCTTTAGGACGAAACGGGTCCTTTTGGGGGTCAAGAGACCTTACAACCATAGGGGTGCTCAATGGGTGAGCCTTGTCCATATTAAAACGTCTAAGCAATCTTTCTGTGTATGCTGACTGATGGACAAGTATTCCATTCTTTTTGTGCTCAAGCTCTAGACCAAGGCATAATTTGGTTTTACCCAAATCTTTAACCTCAAACTCCTTTTTCAAATATTCAGCAGTTTCAGATAACTCTTCAGGAGTCCCAATTAAATTCATGTCGTCGACATAAACTGCTATAATAGCAAATCCGGTTTCAGATCTTTTAATAAACACGCATGGGCAGATGGGATCATTTATGTACCCTTCCTTTGTTAGGTATTCACTTAATCGTTGGTACCACATGCGGCCGGATTGCTTTAACCCATATAAAGATCTTTGCAACTTTATTGAGAATAAGTTGCGGGGAGTGTATGCTTCAGGCATTTTTAAACCTTCGGGAATTTTCATATAGATATTGGAATCTAATGAACCATATAAATATGCCGTTACAACGTCCATAAGACGCATTTCAAAATTTTCTTGGGCAACCCAACTTATAAGGAAACGAAAGGTAACTATATCCACTACTGGTGAATATGTTTCATCATAATCTATCCCAGGCCTCTGCAGGAAACCTTGGGCTACGAGTCGGGCTTTATACCTCACGATCTCGTTTTTCTCATTTCGTTTCCGGACAAAGATCCATTTATATCCAACAGGTTTTACATTGTCGGGGGTTTTAGTAATAGGCCCAAAAACATTACGTTTGGCAAGGGAAGTCAATTCAGCTTGGATTGCTTCCTCCCATTTAGGCCAATCTTGCCTATGACGGCATTCGGTTATAGACCGAGGTTCATAATCATCATTCATAATCTCATGAGCAACTGAGAGAGCAAATGCATCATTGATGATTATCTCATTTCGATCCCATATCTCATTATGATAACTGATGGAAATTTCAGTATTCCCAAGGTTGGTGATCTTTTCATGGGTTTGTACCATTTCAGGGGCAATATGCTCATGAACTTGTGCCACTTCAGGGGTAATATGCTCTCTTTGAATATTATGTTGTGGCACTTCAGGTGCAATTTGCTTTCCTCGAGAAAGATTAATGTGCTCATCTGGAGCAGAATTATACTCATCTGGAGCAGAATTATGCTCATCTGGAGCAGATTCTAAATTCCTCCCCCTTCTTTTTCGAGGAACAGTGTCTTTTGATCCCATCGGTCTACCACGCTTCAGGCGCGGGACATTTAGATCCATTTCGAGTGGTTCTTCAGGAACATCTATCCTAGCTGGAACATTCGCAGTTGGGATATGAGACTTTGTAACTTTAGCAGTCTCATTAAATGCATCAGGCATTTGATTTGCAATAGCTTGTAAATGGATCAATCGTTGCACCTCATTTTCACATTCAGGTGTTCTTGGGTCTAAATGAGACAAACTTTTCTCATTCCATGAGAAAATCTCGACATTTTTCTGCTTTCCATATATGGAAGCTTTTGGTATCCCAAGTGATGGGAATACTGTCTCATCAAAATGACAATCCGTAAATCTAGCGGTAAATAAATCACCCGTCAATGGTTCAAGGAACCGAATAATAGACGGTGAATCAAACCCAACATAAGTGCCCAAACGGCGTTGGGGACCCATTTTGGTCCTTTGCGGTGGTGCTACAGGCACTTGTACCGCGTAACCAAAGGTGCGAAGATATGAAATGTCTGGCTCCTGGCCCAAGACTAACTGAAGGGGGGAATATAAATGAGAAGTGGTGGGGCGCAATTTAATTAAAGATGCAGCATGTAAAACAGCATGACCCCACGCTGAGGATGGGAGCTTTGTCCTCATCAACAAAGTTCACATTACGCGTTGATAATAGGCAAACTTGGGACCATCTGCAAGATGCATCCACTAGTATTATGAAATATCTAAACGGTCCACTTGCAGGCTGAATCGGCCCACAGATATCACCCTGGATTCTTTGCAAGAATGAAGGGGATTCATAATCAACCTTTGTCATGAAAGGTTTAGTAATGAGCTTTCCTTGTGAACAAGATTCACAAATGTAATCTCTGGACAACAACACCTTTGTATCTTTTAAAGGGTGTCCACGAGTATTTTTAAGGATTCTTCGCATCATTGTAGCTCCTGGATGACCAAGGCGATCATGCCAAAGTCCGAACACATCAGGGTTCATTAGTTTCCAGAGCATCGTAGCATATGATTCTATAGCTCGTATTGGGACATAATATAATCCCATACTAGAAGCTTCCAGCTTCTCATGGATGGTCTTCTGGCCCATCTTGTAGGAAGTGATGCAAAGAAATTCCTTATTTTGCTCATTAATTGTTTCAAGATGATATCCATTACGGCATACATCTTTGTAGCTAAGTAGATTTCTTTTTGATCTACCGCTCAACAATGCATCTTCAAGATACAATGTTGTGCCATTTGGCAAAATAACTGTGGCAGTCCCATAGCCATCTATAATATTAACAGGACCAGATATTGTCTGAACATTTGCCTTGCGCAATGTCACATTTGAGAAAAAGTGTTTGCCACAAAGTATAGTATGCGTTGTAGCACTATCAAGCAAACATATATCTTCCTTTTTCTTAATGTGTCCCATTTGCATTTATCTTGACAACTTCAGGTGTCAAGTTTCATAAAATTTAACAAATTAATAATATGATGCAAAATATAAACCAACAAGAAGCAGTAAAATGCATAAAATTTAACAAATTAATAATATGATGCAAAATATAATGCAAAATATAAACAGCTTGTGGATATTGTCCGCTTTGGTACTTCAGGACCTCACGGATTTTGACGACCATATTTATTTAATATCTTCCTTGGTAACATAATTATCCAAGGGTATGGCAAAACATATATGAAAACCCTCAGGATCTATTTCTGGGGACTTATTATTTTCATCAACATTATAAAAAGAAATCAGAAACCTCAAAAGGTTTTTCATTGACCAAAACCTTATTGACTTCAGCATCAGTCGCAGTTAGGTCAATGGCATGGGTCTCAACATGCTTGCCTTTATCCTTCAGGGATGCTTGGTATAGATCAACCAAATGTCTGGCCGTACGACAGGTACGTGACCAATGACCAGTCATTCCACAACGATGACAGGTACTATCATCATGCTTCTTCATAGGCTTTTTACCTTTAGGGTTGTGTGGGGAGTTATTTATATTACGATTAAATCTCCCATTACCCTTACGGAAAAAATTCCCATGCCTGCGCTCACGGCCTCTAGGATGGCCAACATTCTTACTTGAGCCGGCATTTACTTCAGGAAATGCCTTAGAGCTAGCAGGTCTTAAATCATGATTTTTAAGCAGCAACTCATTTGTTTGTTCTGCAGTCAACAGGACTGAGATCAATTCAGAATATGTTTCAAACTGGCGCTGCCGGTATTGTTGTTGCAATACAATATTCGAAGCATGAAAGGTGGAGAATGTTTTCTCTAAAAGCTCAGCCTCAGTAAGCTTAACACCACAAAGTTCAAGCCGTGATACAATATCATATAATGCCGAGTTATAATCGGACACGGACTTGAAATCCTGCAACCTCAGATGTAGCCAATCATATTGTGCTTGAGGGAGGATGACAGTTTTGGTATGATCATACCGCTCTTTCAATCTTGTCCACAAGATCAAGGGATCTCGGATAGATAGATATTGAACTTTTAGGCTATCATTTAGATGCCGACGGATAAAAATCAAAGCATTTGCCTTATCTTTATCATTAGCATTTCCATTTGCACCAATGGTAGCTGCAAGACCTTGACCTTGGAGATGCAGTTCAATATCGAGACACCATGACAAATAGTTATTGCCACTTACATCCAAAATTTGGAATTTGGGCTTTTCAATATTTGCCATAATTCTGAAAAAAAATGGTCTCAATTAAGTTGACAACTTCTGGTGTCAAAATTAGGTTGACAACTTTTGGTGTCAAAATTATTAAGAAGTAAATCTTTACACAATAAAAATTTGAATTAACTAGTGTAAAGAAAATGTTAAATAAAATAATGGAATTAAACCTTAAGAACTTACCAGGCTTTAAACTTGCTTCACTTTATAACGCTCGTGCTGACAGAGCCTCGTGCTGATAACGTGTTGTGGAAGGTGTATTAATAATAATTGGAACAAGAAGCAAGTAATATTAAAAGAGAATTTAAGAGAGAGAGAGAGAGAAATTAAAGAAACTGAAGAAGAGCTTATTACTTCTTCTTATCAGTGCAAACGTTTTTATAAACGAAAAAAGTTACTGTGCAATGTTTGAAAATTTAATACATGTGGGCCCTACATGAATAGTAAACACTATTCATCAATAATTCATCCACAGATTTTATATATAAATAGTAATATGCACTATTTATCGATAGTGATATGTACTATTCATCCTGCAACAATAATTTTAAAACTCCAATTGTGGCGTTTGAAGTCCACTATCATAACAATATATATATATATATATATATTTTCAAATGCCTCCTTGGAAATATATACATTCATCTGGAAGCTTCAGAAAATTTTCTCAATTTGAGATCTGACACGATTCTATAGATTTCGGAAAGTTTTCTCCATTTGAGATCTGATATGACTCGTTTATAAATTAGTTGGGATTTAATGTGACTACCGAATTTGAGAATGTTTATACTAACAAAAATATACATTCATATGCAACAACAAAATAGACGGCCCTTAATTTAGGATTTTGTTTCGATGGTTAGGAGGAGATCCTAAGATTCTAAGTTCAAATCTCATCGTATACGAAGATTTATTTGACGGTCGATCGGTGTGGATTCCCCGTGCCAACCTTTTCTAACTGGGAAAGCAAATGCACGAATGGTGCATTGGCACTAGACTCGTCTGGTGATGAAAGCTTCCAATTAATATAGTCCATAAAGTATTAGCCTGTCACATGAGTCTAATGAACACACCTTTAACCAGATCACCAAAAGTTTCACAATTTTTTCTTTTCAATATAGCAGAGTAAAGATGACCCCTTCATACATTTTTGTATAGAAAAAAGCTGCCCAACAAACATCCAAAATACAATTTAATACAAAAAGTTAATCTTTGGCAAGATCATTTGATTTGTTGCTAATCAAGTAATCTTATTCTAATCAAAGAAGTGCTTAAGTTTAATCATACTTGTCTGCTCCTTTTTCATCAATGTTAACTTCAATGATACATGTCTACTTCCTTTCTCAATGTTGGCCCTAGTAGGATGCATGCTTAGGCTATAATGTCTCAGAATTCTTCAATCCCCTCTTTCCTCCTGGGGGCTAATCTGATGACCCCTAGCAAGACAGTTCTAGCTAAGTAATCTATCACCTCAATCTAAAAACTTTATCATACTTAGCTTGAACATTTGGTTCTCATTTAAAGATAAAAAAGAGAAGGGTCCTCTTGATCATTATTATCCCCCCTTTATGGTTTTTCTCCGACAGTGGCTAGCATGTGTGTCCTCTCAATGAATCTTTGAGGACCTCCTCCCATCTTACTCAATCAAAATCTGATATCTCTAAAAACTCCTATAATTTCCAAGTAGGTCCCCCCTCTGCTTGGAACTGAATGTTTAAATATTTGTGAACATATTACTCGACCTTTCCAACTGTAACATCCCATCTGTCTGATTTCTTTTTCAGAAACTTTTCTGTCTGCGGGAGAGGACAGAAACAAGCTGTACTTCCTAACCGCCCTTGCCCCCTTTCATCTGTTAAAACTGATCAACCAACGGTAATGATATAAGAAGGCTCATGAACCATGATGTTTTAGCCTATTATTGCTTGGCAATAAGAGAGTTTATTTATATATCTCAATCAGGGTAGCCTTTATATTATTCTTGTCTAATTAATCTCATTCCTCCTAAGATAATCAATTCTCTGCTCCCTAGCTAATTGCATGGATTTCAACAACTCCACGCCATCGCCTTCCGAGGCAATTCCTGAGACAATGGATTTTCTTTCGCGTGCATGGTGCAACTTTGCAGTTCAAGCTCTCCAACCTGATCGCTGTCAGTTGCATGATCAATCGATTGTTGTCTTAGACAATCCAATCAAGAAATTTGAGTGTGATAGCCCCCCGATTCCCTTCACGGTGAGTATTCAATGTTACCTGGCGCATAGTTTAAATTTATACTATGAAAGAAATTGAATTGGTTCAAGCTTTTAGTTTGTATAAACTTGCAGAAGATGGATAAAAGCGCTAAGATTGATCCTAGTGATTTCAAGTCGCCTTTGCCACCATGGAATTCCAATGATGTGAAGGTAAAGCTTAGAACTGAGATATTGATGCTTCTGGCATTGTTAAATTAAAACCCAGATACTTGTCTTAATCCTTTATTAATTCTGTTGAACTAAAATTAATTAATTGTTCATTTTGATCTTCATCAGTCATGGATATGGATGCAACAAGCAATGCATCCAGAACTGAATTACAACAGCTGTTTTCGAAAGAAATGGGTATGTCTTGTTTAGCAACATACAACTATTTATTGTTTTAGAAAAGAAAATCTTAAAAACTCCTCTGTATGTGCACAGATGCCCTGGAAGATAGTGCCCTTTAAGGGTGTTTCGATCAAGAAATGGTTGAAGGAGATTAAAGCAAAGAGGAAGGAAGAACACAGACTACAAAGAGCGGAAGTGCATGCAGCAATGTCAGTGGCAGGGTTGGCCGCCGCGTTGGCTGCAATTGCGGCTGAGAACTCCAAAAGGGAGGATTGTAACAACCCAACCAAGGAGGCTGCAGTGGCCTCAGCAGCTGCTCTGGTTGCAGCTCAATGCGCCAAAGTGGCAGAAGCTATGGGAGCAAAGAAGGAGCAGCTTGGCGGTGTTATAGGATCCGCCATGAGTGGCACAACTGCAAGTGATATTTTGACACTGACGGCTGCAGCTAATACATGTAAGCCCAAATCTTCCTTAGTACTAGCAAAAAGAGTTGAGATTTTTTTTGGGGGGTACAACTGGGGTACTAAGACCCTGGGGGAGGGGGATGGCAGGGGCTTGGTGACCTCTCTAGCCTCTTTGGCCACTGAGAGGTAGAGATCAAGCAAGTTGAAACTTTGAACACCCGAAATTGGTAAATTGAGCTCAACCCATCAGGGGTTTGGCACTTTGGGCTCCACCGGTGAAGCCCTTTAGTATTTTGATGTTTACAATAAAAAGGAAGCTCAACCCAACCTCTGTTGGACCAAAATCCAACCTCTCCTCTCTTTACTCATGTTGGGGAGAAGAATAAATTATTATTATTACTATTCTTTTTTGGCTGAATACTTAAATTAGACCTTAAATTATATATTTTTAGATATATTAATTCTTAAACTTTTATTTGAGACAATTAACCCCTCAAATATTATTTTGGGAGAATGAACCCCTCAAATTATTATTTTGAAACAATTAACCCCTCAAACTTAATAGTTTAGGACAAATTAACCCTTGAAATTCCATGCAATATAACCTTTTAGGGGGTTAATTATCCAAAAATAATAGTTTGAGGGATTAATTGTCCTAAATAAAAGTTTAAGGGCCAATTTGTCATTTTTGATATAGTTTGAAGGCCAATTTAGGTATTTAGCCATTCTTTTATTGTTGAGCAAATCTAAATCTTATTTTGAAGAAAGAAAAATATATAGGAATTTTTCCTCTAGTAGAGTTGGTTAAAGATTGAGAAATTCATGTAAGAGGTCTCTGGTTCCAAACCTCTTATTCTCTAAGTAGCCCATTTTCTTACTTCCTATGTACCCAAAATGAAAAACATATAAAAATATGTAGGGATTTTTTTTTTTTGGCTTAAAAGGAGGGTTATGGGGGAGGCCATGTTTGAACCATGCCTTTATATGACTTTCTTAACCTCTTAGACAACCGGTCAAGAGGGAGAAATTGAAATTTTTCGGGATTTGAGAATATGTAGAGTTATCTAGAATCTAATATCAAAAAGAAAATGAGAGAGACTAGAAATGTTTATTGATATGTACATTACAATATGTATTTGAAGATTTTGTGGTTTATTTTTCTTTTAGATTATTGTACCCTTCCTATAACCATTTCTTTAGTTTTAGAAAAATACCAAATAATGAAACAACATATATAGGCCTAGTTCTTTTTTTTTTGAAAGGCAGTCAAAGAGATATATCATTAAGAATAAAGGAAAATCAATATATAGGCCTAGTTCTTATTCTCGATTTTTATTTATTTTGATTCTTGTAATAATTATTGTAGCATTAAGAGGAGCTGCTACCCTCAAAGCAAGAACAGGATGCAAGAACAGATTGAATGGCAGCGCCCCCATCCTCCCAATTGAGGACAGCAATGATATTCCTTTCGACTTTGACAAGTGCACTTCACTCCTAGCAAAGGGTACTCAGCTTGGTGTAGAAACACCTGATGGTTAGTCAATCTTAATTTTTTTTCTTTTCTAAATGGAAAATCTACCAGAACTATGGATCCAATTCAACCCCAACACCATTTTCCTGTAATGAAATTAAAATTACAAATTTCTGTAAAAAAAAAATTACGAATTTTTGAAAGTCTACTTATTAATTTGGAGATTTGATTCTATTTTCCAGGGAAGTACATGGTCAGATCGGTATCCATTGTCCTAGATAGCGAATCAAAGGTCAGTCTGTGAGCTCCTAATGTTTTCTTCGAGTGCGAATATTAATTTACATAATTAGGCTGGAACTTTAGTCCTCATAATAACACTTTACAGGTTGTTCTTAAACTAAGGAAGCTCAGCCTGTTGAAAAGTAAGAAAGAATGTGAGTCACACATCTCTCACCATTCCTTTCTGACCCTTGTCCTTTTTCATTCACTACTCCATTAATCATATTTTACCAAAAAAAAAAAGTTGTTTAAAGATAGAAGATCACATGGAATTTGATCAAGAATCTGGATTCTGTAATTTAGGCATTGTGTTGGACCTGCACGCTGAGTTATATAGAGATAATCCTGAAGCTGATGAGACTACTGATCACACGTGTTATCTGATCGTGTTAACCACAAATACGGGGACGATTAAGCTAGACATGGGAGATGATTACCAGCTTTACAAGACATGGGCTACGACCATTAATCACATGCTCATGCTTTCCACTTCTTTTACCAAATATGAACTTCAGTTCTACAAAAACTGAAGCTTCTGTGTTTTTGGTGATGCACTGGTGCATCCATCCATCTATATTTTGGTTATTTGTGATAGTATTGTACATTGATTCTCATTGTAATAACTCTTATTGGACATAAGTACATGAACTTTCCTTGTTAAACTCTTGAAAATCTGACTGCCTCAAGCTGTTGGTAGCAAGAATTTATCAAATTAACCTAGTGAGTAGTGATTAAAGTTGTGCTGTTTTGATCTCCTCTTTGCTAACTACTAATTAAGAAAAAAAGAATTCATGTGCATAATACTTAAAGCAAACTTCACAATCATTGTGTCTGAAGTTGCACAAAGGGTAATCGAATAACATAAAAGGGAAAAAGATAGGTGGCTTGTAGTGAGAACAATCATTATGGGCAGACAATGAATCTAATTAAATAAGGTGTAATTCCGTTGAAACCAAATGCAGATGCAGGAAGAGTAGCAGCATGAAAAATCTAAAGGGTTCTTAATGTTTAAAATGAACTTCAGAAATATATTCTACTTTGGGTCAACTCTGGGTTACAAGAGATTGAAACTTACAGTTGATGATGCAATTGTAGCTAATACTAGGCATATATGATTCCAGATGATCATACACCATAGGAGTTTGCAAGGCTTCTTAGAACATAAACTAGTGATTTCAATTTGATTATATGCTCAATAGACCTCTGAAACAATGTTTCCAAATCGGCCTCCTTGCACCCCGGAACAATCCTTCGAAGAGTAGAAAGATTTCTATGGACTGAAACTTTTACAAGCTTCACTTTTTTCCTCAGCACTAAGCGGCTCATCCTTGTCCTTTGGCTTCTTCGATTCATGGACACGAAGCAACCTTTTCTCATGATAAGCATATAGTGCAAGAAAACTTTTGGAGCTTGCAAATGGATGTTTCCAGGAGGAGTTTATATGCAGAAGATTCACTTGCTTGGAGACATTAAATATACCTTTTAACGTTTGAAGCCGGAAGATGGGTGAGATGTGGAGCAAATTGCTGTTTTGAGGCCTTTTTCAGTACTTGTCGGTTGTCACCTAGCGAGCTCTAAATTTTGCAGCTCACTTGACGGTGTGACGTAAGTTTAACTATACTTTTAAAAGAAGCAAATAGGTAAATCACAAACAAGGACCAAGAGCTGGAAGCTAGCCTCAGGATTTGTTTTTGGAAGTGAACTCAAATTAATTTTATAGACATCAAAGCATGGTGCACTACATTAGGACAGTTTAAATGTTTCCTATTGGAAAACCATATTAAGTTCGACACTCTACCCCCTCTCCCAAGAAACAAAAATTATAAACCAAATAGTACTATGTATATGTATCTCATCAGTTTAAAGGGTATATAGGCTGCAAAACAATCTTTTCCATCCGCTCCCCTTTTGGGGATAACAAATAAATTTTGTGATAAATTTTTAGATAAGCGATGAAGATCAACAGTTAAAAATAAAAGATTCTCTTTTGAATGACTGAGATTGTTTGGAATAGATCTTGACCGATTTTTTAAATTGGAGATATAAAAACAATAGGATTTGCCCTTCTAAACATCATATGATATACACTGGTCTTGGAATGTAATTTGCATTCAAAATTTGGATGTATATTCTTATTTTAATTTGCATTCAAAATAATGTATACTCTTGCTATTACCTATATGTAGATCCTTTTGTTCTTCGCTGTTGATGGAGCTCATCAATTATAATCTTGTAATTGTGCGCAAGACATGGGTTGCCTCTGTGATACAACAACTTTGCAGGGTCATGGAATGCTGGCAACTCGGCAAGGCAACCATGTATGGCCAGGACCACAACATGTCTAGCTCGGTGGGCTGGTTGGGTGTCCATGTCTCCTCATCTCATTTCTCATATTCTGCAATGTACTTCGAGATTCCTTTTCTCTGCAAAACAAAAGGGCATGTTTAGCCTCATTTCAGATATTTATCGACCAACCCAACCACCTAAAAAAACCTTTGTTCTTTTGCAGCTGAGCTGCCCCAATTAATTCTCCCATCTGCCATCCATCTGTATGAAGTCTGCCGCTCACATTCTCTGGGGGGCCTGAATCTTGACACTCTGAGGTCCTTCTGAATTGTGACAAGACCAGAGCATGTAGAATATAGTATAGTCTTGACCAGCATTTCTAAATTTCTCTGTACCAACTGATCAGCTTTGTCCTTTTTTTCCCCTCTCAATATACCAATGGAAAAACTAATCCAGGGAAAATGGAGACTTTGACAATCCATGGAGCACATCATTTTTGCTAGAAAGGTGGTCCTTCCTTTGCATATCTTTTATCCCATATGACGATCCAATCAAAGCTGCAAGTGGGTCTTGTTTATCCATCCTACCCACCAACAAGAGATTGATTGAATGTAGATCTTCAGACTGTTTCACAGCAAAGCTATAAAGCCTAAAAAACTTTAACAGGAACTGGCAAATCAACTCAAGATATATTGGCATAGAGTTCCACATTATGGGCAGAGCGTGCAATTCAGCTGCTGGATGTCGACGTGATTGGGGGGTTCAAAGAATTTAGCTAGTTTGAGCCAAGTGGGCCAACTTGCTACAGGACAAAGCTAGCATTTCATGTACAGTTCAATGCATCATCCAAGATGACCTCTCAAAATGTCCATACTGAACCCAGTATTCCCGATCTGAAAATACAACTCCTCGAATGGATATGCTTGCACGTCATGTTGAGACAAGTGAAAAAGAATACACAGTTTCACGACAGGATTTTTCCAACATCTGCCCCTGATGTGTTTTTTGTCCAAAATCAACAACAATAACAACTTAACAGATGCAAGAAACTTTGCATTAAAACTCTATTAAATCTTAGTTGGTAAATTATACAAATTAAGACACAGACCTTTTGAATACTATGTTACATGTATATTGTGATTCCGAGTTAAAAATGGATCTTTTTAACTCATTTACTGCTAGACGATGAACCATCTCGGAAAATTTCCAGCCCATTGAGTCATCCGTTCACTTTGATCACTCATGAAGCAGAGGAACGAGTCTAGGGCATAAAACAAGGTCGCATGCAGCCCGTTTCTTTACCCATCTGACAATTTCATTCATATTTTGCGATGCTCTGAGTCAGACTTCTAGTTCATAGTAGTTCCCTTCCAACGTAATTCATGAAGATCAAAATCTGTTTAAGATCAGATTATCTTTGAGATTATTACAGGTGACATTAATGCGACCAACTTTTTTTTCTCCCTTTTGTCTCTTCAATCTGAAGTGAAAACGGTCTCGTCTTAAAAGAAGGAGCATGACTCTGCACTTCTAACAATTTATATAAGCATAATTCTAAACACAGAAACAAAATTGTCATTAAGAACCACTTAAAATTAGAGCATACCAGTGTACACTGAGCTGTATTCAATCCCTACGCCTCAAAGTTGTTTCTCAAGTTAAAATTCAAAATTCTTTTAAAGGAAAAAAATGAATTACATCACTAAAGCGCAAAAGGGTAACGGAAAGAGTCTAAGATCAAGGCCTAGGTTTCAGAACTGGTAGGTTAGACCTCAGAAACAACTTTTAGATACCACTTGTAGTGTACACAACGACTGCTGCTTGAAGATCTCGGTCTACCTTGAAGTGAGCATGGAAGAACCTTCTGACCTGCAGTTTTCATCGAAAATCGATTGCTTCATTGCAAGAACCACTAGTATTAACCGCCCAACTAGAGCGGGCCCTGAACATAGATTTTAAGAATCGAGCCCTACCTGGACCTAAGATTTAGAGTGTCCACCAAGCCAGACCCAACAGAGCCCAGCCCCTGGACACCTCCGCTAGTAGCATAAATAAGAATGACTTGGTAAATAGATAAAACAATGCCTAAAGCATGTACCTCTCGAAAAGACTGGGAAACTAGAAAATTTCTTAATTGCTTCTCCTCTGCATCAAACATTACAATATGACTCGGGGAAGACCAATTTTTGGCAAAATCCATTGCAAAACCGGCAGGATTCATCATGAAACGATCCGATTCATCAGGGATTCCTTTCTCTTCACTGCTACACAGAAGAATAACATATAAATTACAAAGCAAAAACAGCATGAAGACACCATGGAAAGAGAAAAGATAAAATAGTCACTATTAACCTTGGTGAGCAATCTAAAAACCGCATGGGAAGGTTGCGATGCAGAGCTGAATAATAGGGTGTGGCATGGCAGGGCATTAAGAAAAGGATACTTTTCACTTTATTGTTCACAGCTTCTTTAGATAAATAATTCATCACATCCTCAGTTCCTCTCTGTCCAGCAAGTTTAAGATTAGAGCATCAGGGGAAAGAGAACAAGGGAAAAGTAGAAAGTTCAACAAAACAGAGTGAAGGATCTTTGTTTCTATCACTTAATAGTTAGAACGATGATAAAGAAATGAAAAGGATAACTGTAAGAGAAATTTACTTCAAGTACTAAAGAAAATGTTCAAAAAACAAACATGGGATGCAAGTGTCAAGCAAATTACGCAGTTGTAATAAAGAAGAGAAGGCAGAAGTTATGCAACTTTGTCTGCATTGATGGAATAGTTAATATACCTGATGAACTAGACTCATATAAAGGGCCATTGGAATATTGGTTGCAAGCAATAACAAGATTGCAAGTTGCTTTTTTGAAGGCCATTTGTTGCAAATGTTTGAAGACCCTTTCCTTTTACCATTTGGAGAACCATGTTCTTCAAGGGCAGCTAATGAATATCCAGAGAAAATCAAACTTATGGGAAGCACAGGGAGGACAAACCTACAGTAAACAGGTGAAGCAGAAGGCACAGAACAAAGGGTAAAACCAAGGGCAGTGAGCCAATTGATGCACAAAGCAATCAAGACAAGCCAGGATATGCAGAGCAGGAATTCTCAACTGCACAAGCTATTAAAGCATATGATATTTATACTTTAGAGAAACTTGCCTGAATTCTTTATGACCAAGTATGCTGTATACCCCTAAAACCCACACAATAACACCAGAAAGTTTCCAACTTTTGGAAATGAAAATGCCAGCAAGACAGAATGGAAGAAAACTGAATAGCATCACTGAAAATCCCTGAGTGAAGTACCAGTGCCACTTGTGAGTTCCATAATAATCTCCGCCAGAGGAAAGTAAATTGAACTTGAGAAAATTAAGCGGTACTAAAACCCAGGAACCATACATTAAACGATCCACCAAACACACAAGTCCAAGCACCAGGCTCCTGATAAAATAAGGAAAAAAGATTGTCAGACTATCCGCAAAGAAGATGTAAAATGGGAAATGAACTCCAACTTATATCAAAAAGCACATTCATACATATAAAGAAGTTGGAAGGATACAATAAACATTGTACACACATTACATTCTCATGAATTTGCTATCCTTATATTGCAAGTCCAAGGTAGAATTCGGCTGAATTGTGCTATCCTTATATTGCAAGTCCAAGGTAGAATTCGGCTAAGTATTGAGGTTTTTATCAAGGATCAAATTTTGCTTGTAAGCAACATTCCCAAACTACCCACCCCCCAAAACAAAAAAGAAAAACACACACACACACACAGAGGTTGAAAACATAGCATGCTACATATATGACTTTAATTGTTGTCTTAGGAAAATAAAACTGAATTTATCTTTATTTGGACATAAAAAATTTAAATCACATACTTTATTTCAGGAGACATTTACATGGTGTTTGTGTTTGCAGCAACTGGAGACCTGAATTACATCTGACACTTTTTTTATCGTATGCTAATTAATGATACTGAATGTAAATAGGAATTAAGGATCACAAGTCACACAGTAAGATAGTTGTTTAGCGGGACCTATTCATTGCTAAACTTATTAGTAACGCTTCTAGTCCATCTGTGAACTTCATGGTAGAACAACATTTATATATCTAATTACAACCACTACATAGTGCCATAATTTGGCTTACATGCCAAGGCATATAGAGATTCCACCCCCACATAACCTATTTCTTTTATTTCATTTAACTGCATTTTTATGATTTGCCTCCATCTAATGATCTAATAAGAATAACCGGCACTACTATCTCAATGCCTATCTTCAAGGTGTCTTAAAGTTTATGTTATTCAGCTAGTGCACGCATCTGTCATAACTTCATATTCTAATTAGCCCTAGAATTTCAACCATAACCACGCATAACAAAGGGAAAGAAAGGGAACCAATACCTACCCAATAGGAACCAACTCCATAAAAATAAATCTCAGCCGCTGACGAGTCAAGAATAACTCAAGTAAGCCAACATACACCCATGTAATGGCACTTGTTGGTCTAATGGCACAAGCTAACGCAGCCATAGCCAAACCCCACTTTCTTGAATCTGAAGGAACTTTGTTTGAAGAGCTTCTCATACATGGCCAGTAGTAAAGGCCAACAAGGGTGAGAACAGTCTCCAAACTATTCGATAATGTTCGATTGAAACAGAAAAAAAGGAACCAATTTGTCAATTGAGAAAATAGCTGAAAAGGGTTAAGTACATCATCCATCATAAAAGTCTCCATAGTCAATATAAACCAGAAAAATAGCTAGACTTCAAACAGGCAACGAGCATTAAATCTCACAACATATGTAAAAAGGATACAGCCCATTTTGCAACACTGTCCCCAAACAGGACACCAGAAAGTTTATACAAGTACAAATCACCAACCGAAGAAAATATGGATTGCAGCAGCCGAGGGGCTGTCATCTACAAAGCAAAGAAAAATGGATGTAAGTGAAATGCCTTTGACAAACAACAAAAGCTAGAATTTGTAACCCAAATCTCGATGCTATTTATAGGTTAAGCAAACTAGATGATACCTATCTAAATAAAAGACAAGAAGACAAATAAAAACATTGTTTTTTAGATACTTATTAGCAAATCTTGAGAACAGTAATAAACATCCGGGACTGTGAGCAACGAAATAACAAACACATCAGTTCTGCATATACAAAAATCTAAACATAAAATTCAATATCTACTTTTCTTGTGATTTGCGTGCAGTTCAGATGACACCAAGCATTTTCAAGGGAAAAATTTGCTAGGCCTCAGAGGAATCAAGGCCAAAAGACCTGAAAAATTACCGGTCTAGTAAAGGCTACAAAACCAGAATAGCATCCTGCTGAAATATTCAGGTGTTTTCACTCTCTATCTACATTTGCTCCAAAGAAATCAAAAGTTCTTAGGTATGAAACTTCCTATGAAAATCAGCAAAACATGCAATGTAAACAAGACTCCTCTACATCACCATAAAGGCCAAACTTGATGATCTTTGCATGAAAACTACTTTAGTCACAATCTGTTTCTCACCTATATCAAGGCTTATTAGCAATGAAAATTAACAACAGCACATGTTGCAAAAAGTAACCAGGTGCACATGCTGAATGTTAAAGAAGAATAAAACCACAAAAATTAAAGTAATATGAAAATAGAGAGGGAGTGAACTCATTTTTAACTTAATCGCCACAGCACCTAGTATAATTCATGGATAGCATTCTTCAAAGTTCTAAGATATCTATACTTTAGATCACAACAAACTGTACATGTGTGCGTGTGTTAGAGATAGGAGCAAGAATTATATTTATATTTACCATGACCCATGGTGTATCAAGACCCAACAATGTGATAACTTTGTAAAAGAGAGCAAACAACATTGGATGCAAGTAGCTTCGAATTCCCTTCTCCCACTCCCATGTCAAATGACCATACCTATTCATTTTCATGATTTAAAACACGGAAATTAAAAAAAAAAATTACTTCCTTAGCAGATATTGCTGAACTACCATTTCCAGTGCTTGATAATTACTTTTACAGAATAATAAACATATAAAAAAAATTGAATAGAAATCGGAAAATACCCAAAGACGATACGGTGTGCAACTTCAAGGGCTTGCCAGTGTTCATCTGGATTGAAGTAAGTTTGAATCAACAAGGCATTTAGCATTCGGAAACCCAAACAGATCAAAAATGCTTTCTTGTAAGAAGCTGGAGATTTCTTTTCTTGCTTTGCTTCTTTTATTTCTTCTTCAGAAAGATTTGGGTGCTTATTTGAAGAATCGTTCTTTCGCCGTTTCATTCTTCTTTCTCTTTATCTCTCCTCTTTCTTAAGGCTGTTGGTGCGGGTGTTTTACACACAAAAAATAGTCAGTTATCTTCACTAATCACCACCATTCACCCTTCGTCCCTCAACTGCAGGTGCAATAGTTAAAATCCAATTTTAACTATCAGCACTAGAAATAGCCGTTTGTGCCCTCTGGGGAATTCTGTCAAACACCTGACGCAACCCATGAATCTTATTAAAGGCCTATCACATCGACACACATATTATTTATATTTCAAGCTCAACAAGCGGACCATATTTGAAAATCATACCTTTTTCTACCTTCATTGGGAACCAACTGAACTGCATTCCCGAATCCAACACCTTTCCTCTCCAATTAAAATGGCCTTCTCAATTATGAAGCCAAAAATTTCTTCAATAGAACTGCTTCGCAAAAGGAACAATGACTGCATTTGGCGTGGAGATATGTTAGGGATACTGCAAGATCTGAGGGAAAGAGGAGTATATTTTACTGCCCAGTCTTCAATCTGATCAGAGTCAGAGTCTATAGAGCAGTATCAAATTCAGTTAACAATTTCCAAAGTGAATGAATAAAGGAACCTCCTCTCGGCACTAAGTGAATCTTAACACACAATAGTTTGGTCAATTGGTCCATTAATTTTTCTTGTTATGTATAAGTATAAATTTATTTATGCTATGCTAAATTAAATCATTATAAAAAATAGTAGTACTATTAAAATTGAAAAGGAAATTGCTAATGGATACCGTGGACACCCGTTAATAGGTAATTATTATTTTTTTTTTTGAAAAGTGAAAAGTGAAAAGTTATTGTAAGCTTTATTTATTATGTACTTTTATAAATTTTTAAGAATAAGAATATCCTCAATTAAATTTAGTCACAAAATTATAAATTTAACCTCAAATAGAAAATTTTAATTTTAAGGGTTAGTTTTAAAATTTCAAATATATTATTGTAGGGTTACAGAAAAAAAATTTGTCAAAGTTTAGTCCCAAATTTATAAAGTTTAACCCCAAATAAATCTAAAGATATTTTTATCACTCAAATACTTTTTGATAATAATTATTATCCTTTACAAAATTTAGAACTATCTTTTATCATCATTAATTGGACTTAACTAGTGCTCCTAGGCACTAGTTAAGCAAACCCAATTGAAAATTTTAAAGTTCTATCAATTATTACTTCAGTTAATGAAAAGATATTTTTAGGAAGTATAATGAAATGTCGCTACAATCAAATAAATCTCAAATAAACACATGTATCTAATAGACAAACTAACATATTACTAATAAATTGGTTAAAAAAAAACATATTACTAATAAATTAATAATACACTAGAATCCAAATCCAGGCTTCACCCTGATGTTTTTAAATTTTTTAAATATTAATAATTTTATTTTTAAAATTAAAAATATTAATTTTTATTTTAAATTAAAAAATAGAGGATTAATAAATGTTAAATGATATACCTAAATTCTTTATGAAAAAAGGATCAATTTACATCAATATAAAATAAAAGTTTTACACCTTTTATGAATCCTTTAATCAATCTAAAACAATAGTTTAAAACAAAATTTTAACTTGGTTTCACTTTCCCTATACCGTTTCACTTTCTCCTCTCTCACCGTTCTTCCTCTCTCTCTCTCTCTCTCTCTAATCGCTCATTGCCATTTTGCCTGGAGAGTAGTCACCGCCTTCTTCAAACTTTCTCCACTTGCAAACCCTTTTGAGAGTTTAATATTGTTAATAATTGGATTTTCCAACTATTTGAACTTAATTTGATTGTGGATTCCACAGTTTGATCTAACTTATTTAAGGAATTTGTTAAGCCTCCAGGATTTTACCAAGGTTATCAAATTTAAATTCTTCATCAAATCCAAATCCAAACAACAAATCAAGAAGAAACGGCAAGCCTACGTCAGTTTCTTTAAAGATTTGTTAAAGTCTTTAAAATTCAACCGATCAACTGAAAGATAATAAGTCTCCTAAATCCATCCATCAACAGAAAGACAATAAGTCTTCGGAATCCAACTGATCAACAGAAAGACAATATGTCTTCGAAATCTAACTGATCAATAAAAAGACAACAAGTCTCCGACTATCTTATTGAAGATGTACCAAATCTCTTTGATCTACAAAGAATCACTAATTTTCTTTGAAAATCTACAAGTCAAAATTAAAGCTATTCAGAGGAATCAGAAAATCCTTCATCGGAATCAAGCCCTCAGGCATTCGAATATCAAATTTGCCTTATCGAGATTAAGCCTCTAGGCCCTCTAACATTTTGTCTTCAAGAAAATCGAATCAAAGAATTCTTTTCATAGAGATTGTACCCGTTAAATTTTTATATTAATTTTCTCATTAATAAAAATTAAATTTTCTATCTAAATTTTCAAACAAGAAATTTGTGTGTACAGCAGGTTTTATGGAGTAGTTCTAGAGAGAGAAAGAGTAAAGAATGTACGAAGAATAGAGAGAAGATAGTGAAGATAATGAATAGTACATGAATTTACCTTATATATGGGACAAAAGGGTTGGTAGTCTTAGATGAGATAGTACAAGGATGAAAGTAGCTGTGATAGCGTGATTGTACTTGTGTCAGGCAGGATCTGCAATGCAATCTACACTTTACAGTCATGACCATAGTAATTAGAATCTGAATGAATTAGTGAAGGTATTGGATTATTAGGTCAATGATCTGGTCAATTGATCAATCCTTAGTTTAATTTATATTTATATATTTATTTATATAAAATAAATAATTATCTAGTTAAAAGTATAAATATTCAATACATTGGCATGAATAAATTATTTCGCTTAGTGATTAGAGAGTTTAAGGTTCAAATCTTAATAATTATATTAATTTTATAAATTTAGTTAAATTGGTTTGGGATCAATTGTAAGTTTGATCTAATTATAAAATCGAATTGACTCTATAATTGATTCATCAGTTTAACCGATCAGACCAACGATCCGGTCTGGTCTGATTCTAATAACTATTCCTTATTGTTTAGTGATGTTTTTCTTATAGTTTAACTAAATCTATATCCAAAGTCCATGTTGGTACGCCCATGTGGGAAGCCTGCTCTGATAGGCGACGGGCCTTATGTGGAGTCCGCGCCAATGGGCCTATCCATGGGGTCCACTTCAATGGATCTTCCCATGGTTTATACTTTGGGTATATTGGGTCATGCTTAACAAATCGTCTTTCACATATTTAGCATTACCTGCACTGGCCTACAGTGAATGCTGAATTAGGAACAGCAACCTCAGAAAAGCAAAATTAGCAGTGACCAATTTAAAAGTAATTGACAACACAAAATTAATAAATAGTGCTAAATGAAATGAAATTATAAGGACCTAATTTCTATGAAAAGACGTATTGTCAATTAACTTCATACTAAGTCACTTTGGATACAGCTCTTTGCTTCATGATATGCGGTGAAACTATTCAATTTGTCCATATCTTATAGAATTTTATACATTTTAGTCTATGTACTCTAATTTTATTTAATTTGGTCCTTGTACGCTTTTAAAGATGATAGATTAAGGACAATTAATAATTGTATCTATCTGTTCTGTTAAATTAGATAATGACATTGAGATAGTTACATACAATAATGTATTCTAATAAAAATTTGACAGTGACATCTATGAGGATTTGAAATTAAATTGTAAAAATATTAATCCAATAAGATTTTTTTAAAGAAAAAATGATAGTATGTGACGATACTTACTATACAAAAAAGTTGGAGATTTATACCCATACTGCAAGCATCGTTGCGATATGTTAACTTCTCATTGACCACATCTTCATACTAATTGTCTATAATTTATCACTTTTATAAGAGTACAAAAACCAAATTATACAAAAGTAAAGTCCATGAACTAAAATAAACCAAATTATATAGTTTAGGTACTAAATAAGTTGTTTCACTGTAAAATTTTTATTAAAAGTTACTGGTCTATTCTCTACTGAAAGTGAATCAGCTGATGGCCCATGCAAACCCCTTTTCGTTTATTGGGCTGCAGATATTTTCCCACAAACAGCACAACTTGACCATAAATAGATTGACTATAAACCAACTTGAAGGATCACACAACTCACAAGAATGATCAGACAACCCAGAGTTCAAATTTCAAGCACACAGGAGGTGCATTCGTCACATTTACAATCAATGACACAATCCATGGTTTGTTAAACTGTATCCAATTGAAGCTAGAGATTTGATATTGCCATAAGCTTGTTGCATTGACCAGTCAAGGGGATAAAGATGAGCCACATGCAGCAGGAAAGACTGAAGCATAAAAATATAGTATTACGTTATAATTTTACAGAAAGAAAAACATTTATAAAGGGCCAACATTACATTTATACATGCATTAGTACTATTAAAAAGTATTTAAAAAATCAAAAAGAAAAGTCCCGACAGTTAGAATAGGACCTCAGTAGTGCAGTCATTCATTGATCCATGCCTTGATACTATTATATTTTAATTACCAGAATTCTTTATTGTCTGTTTGGTTTTTTTTCTAGAAAAATTTTATACGAAGAGAGATATTCCATGGAGAGTATTTCCAAGGAATAACTCTCTTAAAAAAATAATTTGATAAATTTTGTATGACCATAGAAAATTACAATTAAATTTCATAGAAAATAATTTGAAGCATTTGGTTAATTGAAACTTTATATGAATTTTTTTTTTCAATCTCTAATATGCTCTTACCATTGTTGAACACTTTTTTTTTTTAGAAATAACATTTTATGGACATTTTTGAAATTTTCTTATTTTTACACTTTTTCTTAGATAAGAGAATCTAGATTCTCACATCTCTCTCCTAGAGTTACTTTTCTTGATATAAGAGAGTTATTCTAGAAGACCATCACTTTCCTTGCTTTTAAAATATATCAAATCAAAGAAAGCCTTTCCATCCTTTTAAAATTTATAAAAAATTTTAACTTTTCATGATACCAAATGAGCTCTTAGTCCTCAACATTACATTTAGATTACGTTTGGTGCACCGGAGAAGATTAACTACTCCTACAAATAATCTCCATATAATGCAAATCTATATAAATACGTATTTGTAGGGTACTATAAAACCACATTATAAAACATATATAATTTTCCTTCTTATCATTTCCAATTCAATCCGATGCACCAAACTAACTCTTGTTATGGATCAACATCCAAAAGCCATTAGAAATATATTAGAAATATAAAGGCCTTAAAATAATATACAATTAAAAGAAAATAACTCAACTAGAATATTTTCATTTTAATATATACAATTAAAAGAAAAAAAAGTAAAAGTCAATTGCAATGAAAAAATTTGTTCATTACTATCATTTAAAAAATATAGATTTTTTTTTAAAAATAAATATTTAGTTAAAAATAAATATAGAATTTTAATTTAAGTCAATAATGTCAATGATATTTTTGAAATGTGTTGGACAAAAAAAAATATTTTAGACAAATTTAAAAGTTTTATAACATTCACAATTTTATTCTATATTAGTCACTCTGTCGCATGCGTTGTACGTGATACAACATATAATAATAATAATAATAATAAAATAAATGATAAAATAATAAAAAAAAACTATATTAAATTAGATGATAAAAATTATAGAGTAAGTTTCAAATTAAACGACATATAATTGAATGATAATTAAATTATATTCTTAAAAGTAATATAATAGCAAGTTAATTATAATAAAAGTAAAATTGATTAATTATTATCATTATTTAATAAATATATAAAAAATTAATAAAAAAATAAAAAATTTTAATTTAACTAAACAATATTAATGACATTTCAAAAAATATATTAAAAAGAAAATGATATTTTTTATAATTCAAAAGTTTTACAATATTTTTACTTTTATATATATATATATATATATTATAAATATTATAGATTTATAACAATGATTTTTTTATTAGTATCTGTCATTCTTCTCCTAATATGGACAATGAAGTCTAAAATTCTAAAATTGTTGTGGAAAGTATGTTAATTAAAATTTGAACAAGAAGCAAGTATGAACAAATGAGAGAGAGAAAGAGAAAAATGAAGAAACGATTAGAAGAGATATATGAATATTCTCTTCATTCTCATTCTTCAATTTATAGATGAAATAATTACTATTCATCCTGCAGTACACTATTCATTCTTGCAGTACACTATTCATTCTGCAGTATACTATTCATCCTGCGGTACAGCACAGTACAGTACACTATTCATCAATAGTTATATGTACTATTCATCCTGCAGATTTTTATATTTTAGACAGTTTGCACAACTTGCATTTGTCCACTTTCATAACACTCCCCCTTGGACAAATACCACTATTAAATTTTGGACGTGTACTGCCTCGTTAAAAACCTTAAGTTGGAAAAACCCAGTGGGAACAAAAACCGAACATAAGGGAAAAAGAGTACAATACAATTAAGTCCGTCTAATATGTCTTCAGGACAACATGTGTTTGTCTTCAAGACAATATAGGTGGGCCTACTTCAGTGGCCTGATTGGACGTGCTATTACTGCCTCATTAAAAACCTTAAGCTGGAAAAATCCAGTGAGACAAAAACCGAACAGAAGGAAAAAAGAGTACAGTGCACTTATGTCCATAATCGCTCCCCTTGAGATAAAATAAACTGCTACTTTTGGAGCATCAAAACATTTTCACTTCTGGGGAATTCAATCTTGCATTTTACTGACTCACCGCATACCAATGCCATAAACTAATTTCTCAAATGTTGATGTTGGCAAAGATTTGGTCAATAAATCTGCAAGATTATCGATGGAGCGAATCTGTTTAACATCAACTTGTCGACTTTCCTGGAGTTCATGAGTATAGAAAAATTTCGGCGAGATGTGCTTGGTCCTATCACCTTTAATATATCCTCCCCTGACTTGTGCAACGCAAGCAGCATTATCCTCATAAATTATAGTGGGATAATCTATCACTGGTTTGAATCCACTAGCATTGTGAATATGCGATATCATAGATCTTAACTAAACACACTCTCTTCCGGCCTCATAGAGGGAAATAATTTCAGAGTGGTTGGAAGATGTAGCAACTAGTGTTTGCTTAGTGGAACGCCAAGAAATGGCTGTGTCATTATAGCAAAATAGATAACCGGTTTGGGAGCAAGCTCTGTGCGGATCAGATTTATATCCTGCATCAGCATAACCTACTAAACCAGAGTTAGTAGTATTCTTAGAATAGAATAACCCCAAATCAATGGTTCCTCGGAGATAACGGAAGATATGTTTAATCCCATTCCAATGTCTCCGGGTTGGCTCAGAACAAAAACGTGCCAACAAATTTACCGCAAAAGCGATATCTGGTCTCGTGCACTGTGCCAAGTACATCAAAGCCCCGATTGCATTGAGGCATGGTACTTCAGGACCAAGTATATCCTCACCAGATTCTTTAGGACGAAACGGGTCCTTTTGGGGGTCAAGAGACCTTACAACCATAGAGGTGCTCAATGGGTGAGCCTTGTCCATGTTAAAACGTCTAAGCAATCTCTCAGTGTATGCTGACTGATGAACAAGTATTCCATTCTTTTTATGCTCAAGCTCTAGACCAAGGCATAGTTTGGTTTTACCCAAATCTTTAACCTCAAACTCCTTTTTCAAATATTCAGCAGTTTCAGATAACTCTTCAGGAGTCCCAATTAAATTCATGTCGTCGACATAAACTGCTATAATAGCAAACCCGGTTTCAGATCTTTTAATAAACACGCATGGGCAAATGGGATCATTTATGTACCCTTCCTTAGTCAGGTATTCACTTAAACGTTGGTACCACATGCGGCCGGATTGCTTTAACCCATATAAAGATCTTTGCAACTTTATTGAGAATAAGTTGCGGGGAGTGCATGCTTCAGGCATTTTGAAACCTTCGAAAATTTTCATATAGATATTGGAATCTAATGAACCATATAAGTATGCCGTCACAACGTCCATAAGACGCATTTCAAAATTTTCTTGGGCAACTCAACTTATAAGGAAACGAAAGGTAACTATATCCACTACTGGTGAATATGTTTTATCATAATCAATCCCAGGCCTCTGCGAGAAACCTTGGGCTACGAGTCGGGCTTTATACCTCACGATCTCGTTTTTCTCATTTCGTTTCCGGACAAAGACCCATTTGTATCCAACAGGTTTTACATTGTCGGGGGTTTTAGTAATAAGCCCAAAAACATTACGTTTGGCAAGGGAAGTCAATTCAGCTTGGATCGCTTCCTCCCATTTAGGCCAATCTTGCCTATGACGGCATTCGGTTATGGACCGAGGTTCATAATCATCATTCATAATCTCATGAGCAACTGAGAGAGCAAATGCATCATCGATGATTATCTCATTTCGATCCCATATCTCATTACAATAACTGATGGAAATTTCAGTATACCCAAGGTTGGTGATCTTTTCATGGGTTTGTACCACTTCAGGGGCAATATGCTCATGAACTTGTGCCACTTCAAGGGCAATATGCTCTCTTTGAATATTATGTTGTGCCACTTCAGGAGCAATTTGGTTTCCTCGAGAAAGATTAATAAGCTCATCTGGAGCAGATTCTAAATTCCTCCCCCTTCTTTTTCGAGGAACAGTGTCTTTTGATCCCATCAGTCTACCAAGCTTCAGGCGCGGGCCATTTAGATCCATTTCAGGTGGTTCTACAGGAACATCTATCCTAGCTGGAACATTCGCAGTTGGAATATGAGATTTTGTAACTTTAGCAGTCTCATTAAATGCATCAGGCATTTGATTTGCAATAGCTTGTAAATCAATCAATCGTTACACCTCATTTTCACATTCAGGTGTTCTTGGGTCTAAATGAGACAAACTTTTCTCATTCCATGAGAAAATCTCAATATTTTTCTGCTTTCCATTTGTGGAAGCTTTTGGTATCCCAAGTGATGGGAATACTGTCTCATCAAAATGACAATCCGCAAATCTAGCGGTAAATAAATCACCTGTCAATGGTTCAAGGAACCGAATAATGGACGGTGAATCAAACCCAACATAAAAGCCCAAACGGCGTTGGGGACCTATTTTGGTCTTTGCGGTGGTGCTACAGGCACTTGTACCGCGCAACCAAAGGTGCGAAGATATGAAATGTGTGGCTTTTGGCCCAAGACTAACTGAAGAGGGGAATACAAATGAGAAGTAGTGGGGCGCAATTTAATTAAAGATGTAACATGTAAAACAACATGACCCCACGCTGAGGATGAGAGCTTTGTCCTCATCAACAAAGTTCAAATTGCGCGTTGATTATAGGCAAACATGGGACCATCTGCAGGATGCATCGACTAGTACCATGAAATATCTAAATGGTCCACTTGCAGGCAGAATCGGCCCACAGATATCACCCTAGATTCTATGCAAGAATGAAAAGAGATTCATAATCAACCTTTGTCACGAAAGGTTTAGTAATGAGCTTTCCTTGTGAACAAGATTCACAAATGTAATCTCTGGACAACAACACCTTTGTATCTTTTAAAGGGTGTCCACGAGTATTTTTAAGGATTCTTCGCATCATTGTAACTCCTGGATGACCAAGGCGATCATGCCAAAGTCCGAATACATCAGAGTTCACTAGTTTCCAGGGCATCGTAGCATATGATTTTATAGCTCGTATTAGGACAAAATATAATCCCATACTAGAAGCTTCCAGCTTCTCATGGATGGTCTTCTGGCCCATCTTGTAGGAAGTGATGCAAAGAAATTCCTTATTTTGCTCATTAATTGTTTCTAGATGGTACCCAATTACGGCGTACATCTTTGTAGCTAAGTAGATTTCTTTTTGATCTACCGCTCAACAATGCATCTTCAAGATAAAATGTTGTGCCATTTGGCAAAATACTGTGGCAGTCCCATAGCCATCTATAATATTAACAGGACCAGATATTGTCTGAACATTTGCCTTGTGCAATGTTACATTTGAGAAAAAGTGTTTGCCACAAAGTATAGTATGCGTTGTAGCACTATCAAGCAAACATATATCTTCCTTTTTCTCATTGTGTCCCATTTGCATTAATCTTGACAACTTCAGGTGTCAAGTTTCATAAAATTTAACAAATTAATAATATGATGCAAAATATAAACCAACAAATATGGAATAAAACTCATGATTTTATTGACGACCATATTTATTTAATATCTTCCTTGGTAACATAATTATCCAAGGGTATGACAAAACATAGATGAAAACCCTCAGAATCTATTTCTGGGGACTTATTATTTTCATCAACATTATAAAAAGAAATCAGAAACCTCAAAAGGTTTTTCATTGCCAAGAATATGACAGTTTTCATTGACCAAAACCTTATTGACTTCAGCATCAGTCTCAGTTATGTAAATGGCATGGGTCTCAACATGCTTGCTTTTCTCCTTCTGGGATGCTTGGTATGGATCAACCAAATGTTTGACCGTATGACAGATACATGACCAATGACCAGTCATTCCACAACAATGACAGGTACTATCATCATGCTTCTTCATAGGCTTTTTACCTTTAGGGTTGTGTGGGGAGTTATTTATATTACGATTAAATCTCCCACTATCCTTACAGAAAAAATTCCCATGCCTGCGCTCACGGCCTCTAGGACGGCCAACATTCTTACTTGAGCCGGCATTTGCTTCAGGAAATGCCTTAGAGCCAGTAGGTCTTAAATCATGATTTTTAAGCAGCAACTCATTTGTTTGTTCTGCAGTCAACAGGACTGAGATCAATTGAGAATATGTTTTAAACTGGCACTGCCGGTATTGCTGTTGCAATACAATATTCGAAGCATGAAAGGTGGAGAATGTTTTCTCTAAAAGCTCAGCCTCAGTAAGCTTAACACCACAAAGTTCAAGCCGTGACACAATATCATACAATGCCGAATTATAATCGGACACGGACTTGAAATCCTGCAACCTCAGATGTAGCCAATCATATTGTGCTTGAGGGAGGATGACAGTTTTGGTATGATCATACCGCTCTTTCAATCTTGTCCATAAGATCAAGGGATCTCGGACAGATAGATATTGAACTTTTAGGCTATCACTTAAATGCCGACGAATAAAAATCAAAACATTTGCCTTATCTTTATCATTAGCATTTCCATTTTCACCAATGGTAGCTGCAAGACCTTGGCCTTGGAGATGCAGTTCAATATCGAGACACCATGACAAATAGTTATTGCCACTTACATCCTAAATTTGGAATTTGGACTTTTCAATATTTGCCATAATTCTGAAAAAAATGGTCTCAATTAGGTTGACAACTTCTTGTGTTAAAAATATTTAGAAGTAAATCTTTACACAATAAAAATTTAAATTATCTAGTGTAAAGAAAAAGGTTAAATAAAATAATTGAATTAAACCTTAAGAACTTACCAAGCTTTAAATTTGCTTCATTTTAGAACACTCATGTAAACTTCAAAATTGCTTCTCTTTAGAACACTCGCGCTGATAACGTGTTGTGGAAAGTATGTTAATTAAAATTTGAACAAGAAGCAAGTATCAACAAAGGAAAGAGAGAAAGAGAAAAGTGAAGAAACGATTAGAAGAGATATATGAATATTTTCTTCATTCTCATTCTTCAATTTATAGATGAAATAATTACTATTCATCCTGCAGTACACTATTCATCTTGCAGTACACTATTCATCCTGCGGTACAGCACAGTACAGTACACTATTCATCAATAGTGATATGTACTATTCATCCTGCAGATTTTTACATTTTAGACAGTTTGCATAACTTACATTTGTCCACTTTCATAACAAAAATGACTTAATACAAAAATTGACCCGAACTTGTATAAAATTGATGTTTTAGTCCTTCATCTTTTATTTTAAAATTTTTAATCCCTATACTTCCATTTTTCAGGCCGGTTAACCCTTCTTTATAAAAAAAGTTAATCACATGTTATCACGTGTCTAACAGAGTCTAACGGCTCTGTTAAGTGATGATGTGGTAACACGTGCACACACCACATCATCATGTTGACCCCGGAAAAAATTATAAAAACTCAGAAATTTTAATTCTAATTTTCTTTTAATTAAAGAAAAAATTTTTTTTTCTAAAAACATAAACTTGTTCGTAAGTTTCTTTGCTTTTATAAGCAAAATAGAACGGAAATCACAAAATAATTACAAACATGATTATCACCTTATCTTATGCTTGCATAATTTTTCATTGATTGAAAAAACGGAGAAAAAAATTGTTAATGATGTAGAAAATAAAGACTTGGATTTCAAAGAAGAGAAAAAGCTACAGAGTGCAGTTTGATATCAAGTTTGAGGCTGAAAACAAAAGGAAAAGTTCACCTTTTCTTTGTTTTAGTCAGAATCACTTCTATACCTCTATTTCTTCATTTTGTTTGAAGTCAAAATCTTTGTTTTTCACCTCTGGTTGCATCTATTTTGTTACTCACGATGGTTGCTACAGAGTAGATGCCATTGATGAAATCTGGCTTTGGCTTCCAAACTTTTTCCCTGAAAATAATCCAGATCTGAGAAGTATTTTGACACTCCCAGTGGCGGAAGGAAAGATCAAAGAAAGGAGATGATAGAATTGTAATGAAATGAAAGAGAAAAGGTGTTTCATTCAATTAATCTTCAGTTAATATATATACAATCAGCTATTAAAGAATCAAGAAAGAAAGGAAAAGAACCTTAACTAACTTCTTAACTAATTTACTGACTTTACTAACTGACTTCTAACTAACTATATATCAATGAATCAAAACTACATCGTTTTGTTCATTGATATTATTCTGTTAGCCCCCCTCAAACTGGATTGTATAGATTGTGCAATCCGAGTTTGCTGAATGAGGCTTTGAAGAGACTTGTTGATAACCCTTTTGTAAAACAATCTGCCAATTGATTATTGGAAGTAACTGGAAGAAGTACTATGATCCCTGATTTCAGCTTGCTGCGAACGAGATGGCAGTCTATTTCAATATGCTTGGTGCGTTCATGGAAGACAGGGTTTTGAGCAAGATGAATTGCTGACTGATTGTCACAAAATAAAGCTGTGGGAGAAGGTGTTGGCACTTGTAAGTCTGTAAGGAGATAGTGCAGCCATTGTATTTCACAAGTGGTGGATGCCAAGGCTCTATATTCAGCTTCAGATGAGCTTCTGCTTATTGTATTTTGTTTCTTGGTTTTCCAGGAGATTAAGGCAGGGCCAAGGAAAACACAGTAACCAGTGAGTGACTTCCTAGTATCGATGCAATTACCCCAATCTGAATCAGAGTAAGCTGTAAGCTTGAGATTAGTGTTTGAAGAGAAAAATAAACCTTGACCTACAGTCCCTTTGAGATATCTGAGAACCCTGTGAACTGCTTGTAAATGGTCAGTGGTAGGACAGTCAAGAAACTGTGCTAATTGTTGTGTGATGAAGCTAATATCAGGTCTGGTGGCTGTTAGGTATTGTAATTTACCTACTAGCTGTCTGTAGATAGTGTTGTCTGGCAGTTTGTCTCCAATGTCTTTAGAAAGTTTTGTTGTTGGTAGAACAGGAGTAGGCACAGGCTTGGATTCAAGAAAGTTTGCAGATTGTAGAAGATCAAGAGTGTATTTCTTTTGACAGATATTAATACCTTGCTTGGAACGAGCAATCTCTAGACCAAGGAAGTACTTTAAATCTCCTAAGTCTTTGATGCTGAATGTGTCGTGGAGGTACTTCTTGATGGTTTAGATTTCTGCAATGTCATTTCCTGCTAGGATAACATCATCTACATAGACTAATAAAGCAGTGAATTTGGTCCCATGTGATTGTGTAAAAAGAGTTTGATCAGAAGAGGATTGCTGGAAACCATATGCTAAGAGTGCCTCGGATAACTTTGAATACCATTGTCTGCTGGCTTGTTTTAAGCCATAAATAGACTTAGTGAGCTTGCAGACTTGATTTGGTTGTGCAGGGTAGCCTTGTGGAAGTTTCATGTAGACTTCCTCGTCTAAATCCCCATGAAGAAAAGCGTTATTGATATCCAGCTATTGCAGATGCCAATGTCTTGCAGCAGCCAATGCTAAAAGAACTCTGATGGTGGTCAGTTTGGCTACTGGACTGAAGGTGTCCAAGTAGTCAACGCCTTCTTGTTGTGTGTAACCCTTGGCTACTAGTCTGGCTTTGTATCTTTCCAGAGTGCCATCAGCCTTCCTTTTTATTTTGTAAACCCACTTACAGCCTATAGGTATTTTTCCATGTGGTAGAGTGACTAACTGCCAGGTGTTATTCTTCTCAAGTGCAGAAATCTCATCCTGCATAGCTTTCTGCCAATCAGGACTTTGAGCTGCTTGTTTGTAAGTTTTTGGTTCTATGTCCTTGTCAATAGTGATGGAGAAAACTTGATGTGCAGGGTTGATATTGTTGTAAGAGAACACATTGTTAAGCTGGTGTGGGCTGGTCTTTTGAGCTATAGCACAGCTATAATCCTTTAGGTAGGTAGGCTTTGTTTTTTGTCGAATGCTCTTCCTAGTAGGTTGAGTGGTGGATGGTGGAGCAGATGAAGGTTGAGCTGAGGAGGCAGTGTTCATGAGAGGATTGGAACTCAGTGTGGTAATATCTGAAGAAGAAGGCTGTGGATGCAGGAAATTGGAAGAAAGAATGTCAGAGGATTCTGCAGATGTGGAAGGAAGGATGACCTCTTGAGTGTGATCCTGCAGTTTGTTAGTTTCAACAGAGAAAGGAAAAACATTTTCATAGAAAGTAACATCTCTGGAGTGAAATATCTTATGTGTGTGCAGATTGTATAATTTGTAACCTTTTATGCCAGGAGAGATACCTAGGAAGATGGATTTAATAGTCCTGGTGTCAAACTTATTTCTGATGTTTGAGTGGTTAGAGGCAAAAGTGAGACAGCCAAATACTTTGAGATTAGACAATGAAGGAGACTCAGAATATAAAGCTTGAAAAGGTGAAATATTGTTAAGAACTGGGGAAGGGATTCTATTAATAAGATGAACAGCATGAATAACACATTCACCCCAGAATGAAATTGGAAGATTTGCTTGAAATCTTAAGGCTCTTGCTACAGTAAGAATGTGTTGATGTTTTCTTTCCACAACACTGTTTTGTTGAGGGGTTTGGACACATGAGGTTTGATGAATTATACCCTTAAGTGCATAAAAATCAGGAGTGTTAAACTCTTGACCATCATCAGAACGAATACATTTGATATTAATATGAAATTGAGTAAAGACAAACTGAACAAAACTTGGCATTAGTTGCCTAGCTTCAGATTTTGATTTCATTAGGAAAATCCATGTAAATCTGCTGTAATCATCAACAATAGTGAGGAAATATCTATGACCTTTAAATGTAAGTGCATAATTATCTCCCCAAATATCTATATGAACAAGATCAAACAAATTTTGAGTGACAGTTTTGCTAGTTGGAAAAGGCAATCGTTTTTGTTTTGCCATATGACAGACTTCACAAACTGAAATAGGAGTACTATTAGGAAACAAATTTTGTAATCTAGAGAAACAAGGATGGCCTAGCCTAGCATGCCAAAGAGCAGTCTTGTCTTGTTTACAGGTTGCATGTACAGAATTTGATATAATAGTGGAAGTAAGAGCAGATTGCAAAGAAAGTTTAGAAACTTTAAGCTTGTAAAGGCCTTCTGATTTTTCAGCAACCCCAATCATCTTCCATTGGGAAATGTCTTGAAGAATGCAGCAATGTGATAAGAAAATTAGACAACAGTGTGTGTGTGTTGTGAGTTGACCAACAGATACTAAGTTGTAAGTAAATTCAGGAACATGAAGGACATTAGTTAATGACAGAGTTGTACTGATTTGAATAGTGCCTATGTGTGTGACCCTAACCTTGGATTTATTAGGAAGATTAACATAGACATTTTGAACTGGAAAATAAGTAGTGAAAGATGTTAAGGAACAGGCAATATGATCAGTAGCCCCTGTATCTAGAATCCAATCAGAATGTGCTGTGTGTTTGTTGGTGAAAAATCAAGTATACAGTTTGAAGGAATATTACCAGAAGGATTATTGTTTGCAGCAGATGGTGTAGAGTTTGGAAGAATAACTGCATTGACTTCGTGTTGTGATGAAAGACCTTGTATCATGTGCAAGAGTGCATCATACTTATCTTGAGTAAACTGGAAACTTGAATTCTGCAATCCTGAAGTCTGCAATTTCTGACTCAATGGAGCAACAGTTGCTGTTACCAAATTTTCCTCAAGCTCAACACAATTAGTTGAGTTAGGATAACGAGACTTCTTTGTTGATTTGTAAGCATTTGGGAAACCATGCTTTTGATAGCATTTGTCAATTGTGTGCCCTTCTCGGCCACAATGAACACAGAGTGGTTTCTTGGATTGTTGAACAAATTTCCTAGGAATAGGACCCTGAGAACCTTGTGAATTCTTAACAGCCATAGCCTGAACTTCAGGTGGGAAAGATTGCCTTTCTTGTTGAATAACCAGGGAGAATACTTTGTTGATAGAAGGAATAGGATCCATCATGAGAACCTGAGATTTAACAGTAGAGTAAACCTCATTCAAACCTTTCAGAAACACCAGAACATGGTCATTTTCATAAAGAGATCGAATTCTGGTAATTAGACCACATGAACACTGTGGATTACATGAACATGTTGGGAGAGGTTTGAGGATCATCAATTCATCCCAAAGAATCTTCAATTTGGTGAAGTATTCTTGAACAGAAAGAGAACCTTGCTGGAGGGTATATATTTCCATTTGCAAGTCACAAATTCGAAAAGAATTGTTCTGAGAAAACCTAGCCTTCAAATCTTGCCAAATATCAAGAGCATTATCAAGCCACATGATACTTTGTGCAATTTGAGGAGAGACCGCATGAATGAGCCAACTAATGATCATATTGTTGCATCTTTCCCAGGCAGAAAACAATGGATCAACTCTTGCAGGAACAGGAATAGAACCATCAACAAACTTAATCTTGTTCTTGGAAAGTAAAGCCATATGCATGGCACGATTCCATTGATGATAATTGGAACCTGTAAGAATAGATGAAACAATAACCAGGCTAGGATTCTCATTTGGATGAAGAGAATAGGGAGAGGAAGGATTATCCTCTAGACGTGTGGAATTCCAAGCACCAGCCATTGGAATAACAGAAAAGAACAGCAGAAAAGAATGTATACAGAAGAAAGAATTCTAAAGATTAAGAGAACATCAGAGAGAATGCGGAAGAAGAAACTGATACCATAATAGAATTGTAATGAAATGAAAGAGAAAAGATGTTTCATTCAATTAATCTTCAGTCAATATATATACAATCAGCTATTAAAGAATCAAGAAAGAAAGGAAAAGAACCTTAACTAACTTCTAAACTAATTTACTGACTTTACTAACTGACTTCTAACTAACTATATATCAATGAATCAAAACTACATCGTTTTGTTCATTGATATTATTCTGTTAGGAGAAGCCAATAATCCCTATGGGCTTGACCCAACGCGGCGGTTGGAGGAGATTGGAGAGTTCATAGGTTTCAAGTTTTCTTCAATTTTTAAAGGAAAAAGAGGAAGTTTTCAAGAAAAATAATGCCGCAAACATGTTTAGCAGGTTGGAGAAATACGATCTAAAATGTTTGGGTTAAATCCGGTGAGATTAACGGGGGCTGGCGACTGTTGGGAGCGGCCTGAAAATGGGTATTTTTTCAGTGTTCTTGCTCTTTTAGGGCAAGAGATCGTGAGAGTCAGAGAGAGTGTGGGTGTAAGAAGAAAAGAAGAAAAAGAATATTTTCATTTAATTAAAATTTTTAATTTTTTCTCTTTCACTTGAATCCACATGGCAGGTTCTTAATGCACCATGTTAATCCTTTAACGAAATCGTTTGGACCCGTTAGCGGGTGACCAACTTCTGTTAATAAAAGGGTCAACTGGGTTGTAAAATAAGAGTTAAAAATTCTAAAATAAGAGATAAAGTTGGAGAACCAATTTTTGTTTTAAGCCAATCTAAAATCTACGGGCATAGAATATGGAATAATAATCCAAGCGTTAATTAGAGTTTTATTAGTTTTTTTTTTTGCAGTTAGATTATTAACTTGTTAGTTGTTACCTTAACTTAATTCTTTTTCTTGGGTAGTTAAAATTTTATTAGTGTTAGAGGAATTAGACAATTTAGTTGGTGGGAACAGGGAAACGAACCGGAAAACAAGACTAACCATAATCTACTATTAACTATAATAATGGTGCACAATTACAGAAGTGATAGGATTGATCTCGATCGGTTACTACTCATTACTATTAGGAAACCTTGAAACAACAAGAACTTGTTAGAGCGGATACTGGTCAACCGGATTTGAAGCCAAGAACAAATGAAACTGAAGAACTAATAAAAACTTGATGTGGCTGATCAAGACCCTTATAAATTATGATTCCCGATCATTACGTTTCTCAATCAATTCACCAATCTCATTCTCTAGCTCTTTGGCTTTCCACTCCCTTCATCTCTTCAATATTATCTTTGTATAAGCTAGCCAGGAACACGATGGCTACTATTAATAAATCGGACACTACCGGAATTGAAGGAATGGTCGTGGAGGAGGTCTGTATTAAATTTCCACCCAAAGTTAGCTCTCCTGGCTTGGTCGCTCTCTTGTCAAGCCACGACGATGACTTGATGGACTTTTCTGGGCCAAGACTTCATTTCCAGATGGTTATCATATTTGTTCTCACTCAATCAATTCATCACATGCTGTTCAAACACTTGGGGCTGCCAAAGTTAATCTCCCAGATTCTTGTATGTGCATATGCTCCCATGAAATTTCTTTCCTACCATAAATTTTGGGTTTAATTTTTAATATATAATTTTGACTCAATACTAGCAGATTGATTCTGATAAAGGGTTTGTGAAATATGCAGGCAGGGATAATACTGGGTCCTATGGTTTTCAAGGATCAAAGTTCGTTCATAACAATGTCAGGTTCAAGTGTTGAAATTCTCGGAACGGTATCATCTTTGGGCTTTATATTCTTTTTATTTATGAGTGGGGTGAAGATGGACCCGAGCATAGTTTACAAGGCTGGAAGGAAGGCCATATGCATTGGACTCCTGACAGTGCTGGTGCCTTTTACAGTTTGTTTGATAACAGATCTCATACTTAGTGGAGGCAGAGACGTGATTGAAAACAAAAATTTCTTCCTTGCATTAACTTACTCGACGACTTCATTCCCAGTCATCCATATCCTTCTCAGCGAGCTGAAAATCCTGAATTCAGAACTTGGCAGGCTAGGACTATCAGCAGCCATTGTGAGTGACATCGTGTCACTAATTCTTATGAATACTGGCAAATGGGTGAAGATCCTCCGAATGCAAGGTGTAACACACGTTCTCTTGGATGTGGGACTCAGTGCAACCTTTTTGGTCATCGTGTTTTTTGTGTTGCGACCAGGGATGAAATGGATGGTGAAACGCACGCCTAAAGGTGGCAAGATTAAAGATGTCTTCGTCTATGCCGTCATTTTGGCGTTCATGGTGACACCTAAGATTACCGGAATGGTTAATATATTCATTCTTGCCAGCCCATTTATTCTGGGTTTGGCTGTCCCCGATGGACCCCCGTTGGGATCTGCTCTGAGCGAAAAGTTGGACCCTTTTATTTTAGGGCTGTTTTTGCCTTTATTTGCTTCCACATGTGGAATGAGGATGGATCTGCGTATCCTCCAAAGGAGCAGTAAGTTTGCAAACAAAGAAACAATTGCTGCAATTGTAACGCTAATTGTCAAATTTGGTGTCTCTCTGGTGTTGCCCTTATTATTTAAGATGCCCAGAAGTGATTCTTTGGCACTTGCTTTCATAATGATTACAAAAGGTATCTTTGAGATAGGTTCCTACAGCGTCTTGCTTGAAACCGGGGTATGTATAGTCTCCTTTTTAATTGGTACATGCATAATATTTTCCATGTGCAACAGAAAATGGAAGATATCCATGTAATCTAATGCTTTTGTTGTTCTGACTTAAAAAATGCAGATGATATCCGAGGATATATTCAATATCATGTCTATAATCATCGTTATGTTAGCAAGCATTGTGCCAGTGATGGTGAGAAGACTCTATGATCCTTCGAGGAAGTACCTAGGCTACCAGAAAAGGAGCATAGCGCATTCCAAGTTCAATGAGGATTTACGAATCATTAGTTGCATTCATGTGCCTGGTAATGTCAGTTCCGTCATCAACATGATGAATGCCTCCTGTCCGACCCGAGAATGCCCCATTGCTCTTGATGTCCTTCACCTTGTCAAGCTTCGCGGGCGAGCCACACCCCTTTTTATTGCTCATGACAAGACCGGCAAAACCCTGTCTAGCAAAAATTACTCCGAAAACGTTATCCTCGCTTTTCATCAGTTTGAGCGAGACAATTGGGATGCTGTATCGGTCAATATTTTCACTGCAGTCTCTCCACAAAATTTGATGTACGAGGATGTGTGCAATCTTGCCATGGACAGGCTCACATCCTTTATAATACTTCCATTTCACCGCAGATGGTACATCGACGGAAACATTGAATCAGATGACCAAGCCATAAGGGGGTTGAATTCCAAGATCCTGGAAAGGGCACCTTGCTCGGTCGGGATCTTTGTCGAAGGCCGCCGCGCCATAAAATGCTCCGATTCTCTAGGCTCATTATCATTAGAGTACTCATCAGCCACCATAGCTGTGATCTTTTTTGGGGGCCAAGATGATAGAGAGGCGCTAGCATTAGCCAAACGCATTTCGCAAGACCAAACGGTTAGCATAACTGTTTATCGTCTCAGAGCTGCAAAGGATTTTGGGGCCATCCTAGCCGACTCTGATAGAGTGCTTGACAATGAGATGTTAAGGATTATCAAGGCAACTCGATCCATAAGATACATCGAGCAGCAGGTAAATGATGGAACTGAAACTTCATCGTTTCTCCGATCCGTGGCGAATGACTACCAGCTTATCATTGTTGGGAGACGGTACAAGGTGGAAGATACCAAAACTTCTGGTCTCGAGGAATGGACTGAATTTCCAGAGATTGGGATTGTTGGAGACTTGCTTTCATCTTCAGATTTTAGTGGCAATTACTCTCTGTTGATTGTGAAACAACAACAACTAACTTAAGCAGTTAAGTCCGGCCCCAATACATATGTATATATATTTACGTAAATCAATGATCACAAGTTATTGTTTTTACCTCATTGTTTGTCCAATCAAGTTTTGGAGAAACTGGCTTTCTCATTTCTTTCTTTCTTCTCTTTCTCTTTTTGGTTTCTTTTACGTATTTTTTGTTCCCATGATGCTAAATCATATGCGGATCGATGATCGGGAAACACCCTTTCCACATCAATCTTCGTAATTGATATCAAGATAGGTAATTTGAAAATTTCCATGATGAGAACAAAAACTTTATACTATTCTTTACCATATAAAATATATAATTAATTCTTATTAGAATTATACAATTAAATTAATAAATTACATCGTGATCCTTAAAATTTGAGGCATATATGGATTCCTATGATTGAAAATCAAATTAATAAATTATCCCTAATAAAATTAATATTTTTCTCTGTTATTATAATTTATTTGTATAACAACAAATTATTCTTCTATTAGTATTTCTGCAAATCGGGTTTAAATGCATCATATTCTTCATTTTCTCCAAAATTAATCACGTTCATATCAAGAGCCTGAAAGGTCAAACTATTCCACAGAATGCCCTTTCACGAGAATTGAACTTATATCTTTATTATTTCTAGTATGGACAAAACTTATATGTTTTTCATTAGGAGTTTTTCATATATTAGTAGCCAATAAGAAATCGTTGCATATATTTTCACATGATTTAATATTTTTTAAAAAGAGAAGAGTTAGATATTTAGTATTTTAAAAAGACACTTGGTGAGGCAAAAAAAAAAAACACTTTGTAATATCTTATTAGTTACTAACATGAAAAACATTTAAAGAAAAGCATATAAGTCTTGTCCTTTCATGATAAAGCCTAAAGGCCGCAAGTCCGTAGCTACCTTCGTAAATGTAACACTTGTTTGGTTTTCATTCGGCGTAATATATAATTTAATATTTGAATTATATCAAAAAAGACAGATAGGTCTCTAAATTTTTATTTGAGATAGATTGAGTAAATACTCAATTTAGGCCTAAACCTTTGCGACGATACTTATTTTAAGTCTAAAACTTTTAATGTTAAACTCACAGCAAATGAGGAAGTAGCCCGAAAACGAAGAAAGCCAAGATATCGGATATCACGGTTGTTGTCAAAGAACCATACTACTACAATCATCCTTGGGATCGTCAGGGAAGAGGCGCGAATGACAAGAAACCAAATGCAGAAGGCTGAGGGCTTGGTGAAAACGTTGACGGAAGAAAGGAAGCGGGTTGCCGGTGAAAGGAGCAGGCAGAAGATCGGTGGCATTGTGCAAATTTTAGGTTTATCGGTTGGTGAGGAAGAGGAAAGAATGGGGATAGAGAAGACAAAGGTAAAAAAAAAAAGGAAAAAGTTTTTTTAATTCTTTTGAATATTTTTAAATTGATTTTTATAAATAATTTTTATCCAATGAAAATAAGCCACGTTTCTCCGATAATAATCTAAGGGCGTGTATAAAACACACACAAAATTCAATCCAATTTAAACTTCATTTAACAAATTAAAAGGTTTAGATATTAAGGCTATGTTTGGTACATGAAAATATTTTCTGTTTTCATTCTTTAACAATACAAAAAAATCATCATCAAAGATATGTATAGTTTATAAGAATGTATGCATATTTTAGAAAATGAAAATGAAAATAGATCTAAATTTCAAAACAATTTTTTTTTTAATCTCATTTTTAGATCCATTTTCATTTTCATTTTCTAAAACATACATACATTTCCTCTCACTTCATATATCTTATATGGTAGTTTCTTTGTATTTTTTAGAAAATGAAAACAGAAAATGTTTTATCATACCAAACATAGCCTAAATTTCAAAATTAAAAGGTTTAGACCTAAAATGAATAACGCTGTAAAGGTTTAGACCTAAAATGAATAGCGCTGTAAAAGTTTACATCTAAATTGAATATTTACTTAGATGGATTAGTCTTTAAATTTTTATTTTAAGACAGATTGATCCTTAAATTATCAAAAACTTGACGGATTTAGACATATTGATCTCTAAACTTTTATTTTATAACAGATTGATCTCTAAGTTTTTTTTTTTTTAGTTTTCTTTCATTCATAAGTCATAACCCATCTTTCTCAAAACAAGATGTTAAGGATAAATCTGTCTCAAATAAGAGTTTAGGAGACAATTTATCTTTTTAAATACAATTTAAAGACTAAATTAGATATTAAGTCATTTTTATTCTTTCTAGATATTTAAGACCATGCTAACAGAATTTCTAATAGAATGCCTATTTCGTTGCAACGTGGAAGTACAAGAACCAAGTACTTGTTATTGAACTGTATCGATCAAATACGTATCGTAAACTTTGTAGAGACTAGTAGAAGCGTAATTTAATAGAGCTAAATTGAAGTTTTGACATCTGTAGCAAAAAGACTTTTCAGGAACGTTAGCTATTATGGTATAATAATATAGAACAAGGATCTATGGCATAGGGAGTTTCGGTCCAATTCATGTTGATTTAGAGAAGCTTGATGCATCTATATCCTTGATTTTTTTTAAGCTAAGCGCAATGTGAACCCTGAAAGTTAGGTTTTATAGGTGAAGTGAGGACTTCAGAAAATGTGCACTCGTATTAACTACATGTTCCTTTTTTTTTTCTAAGACTCTTCAATATTTATTCATATTTATATGAAGATTCGGCCCCTATTTATTGTGTATGGAATAATAATTCTTATATGTATTATCATCCTAATTGTGGGTTGGGTTACTTCATAAATTGAAAGCAAACAAAAATGACTCATTGAATTTGAGTCCACGATTAAACAAATGGGACAGTTCACATGAAAATGATGTTAGGGCACAAATAATGCTAGAAAATGGCCCTCCAACGGCTCCCGTGACCCTTATTAACATCAGCCATTAATGTTTAGTTTCCCTCAATCGCTGCAATCTTTTAGCAGATAATTTCTCTCTTCCTTGGCCTCCATTAAATGCAGCAGCCTGGTAGATACAGTCTCGGCAAATCTCTGCTGCTAAGGCTTTCAAATTCAAGAAATTGAATGTGGAAAAAGGGAAAAAAAAGAAGAAGAGAGAGAGACTTGCGTGCATTTCCCAAATTCAATTTGAATTCCCCTGTTACTATCATTTATTGTGCTAGATAAAGCTATTTATTGAAGAATCTAACCAGCTCCAGTCCATTTTCAAGATTTATGAAATTCAATTAGCTGTAACTTTCTGTTATATTTCTTTTTCTTCTTTTTACCCGTAGTAGGAGAAATTATAAGGTAGGCCGGATGTGCCACGTCATCTATAGGTCCAATCAATTAAATTATGACAACTTAAGAATTTTGATACATTTACTAAAACCCTACCACAATTATAGTATAAATTTAAGAACTTACCCTTTAAATTATCCTTCTTTGTAACGTGGGGCTAAACCTTTGTCAAATTAATGCTTTAATTTTAGAAAACTTTTTGAGTTGACATAAATTTATTGATTAGACATATGGATGACATGGTATATCCAACCTATCTAATAATTTCTCCGTAGGAGGTACCGGGTTTCTATTTCTATTAGTAGTGATCATGGTTCAAGACCTAACATTCTCAACCTGGAGTATTAAAAAAAGGGAAGAGGAATTTAAATCTTAGATTTTTTTTTTATCTCTAACCTAACTGATGTTTACACCCTATATAAGCTGGTCAGGGGTTCGACCTCTTGGTAACCACCAACCCACAAGCCTTGCCACTAGGCCAAACGGGGCGAATTTTAAACCTCAGATTTAATAATCTTTTATTAGTACAAAATATAAACATTTCTTCTACTTCTACGTGAGTGAATGTAGAAATGTGTAATGATTAATTTTACTCTCCCCATTTTCTCTTTTAAGACAATAGGAGGATTGAAAGTTCGAACCATTTTAAAAGTCCACAAAGACTTATTAATTTCTTTTTTCACATCTGATGGCCACAGGTAGCTGTTACCTAATAACAAAACTGGAAAAAGAAAGGAATTGATTATTCCAAAAAGAAGTATCTGCCTGCCTAAACACCTGCTTTTTTGGTCTTAAAGATTAGATTACAGCTTGCGTTCAGCATTAAAGGAAGGTTACTAAGAATACAAAGTAGAATTACCATTTGGGCTAAGAATACAAAGTAGAATCGCCATTTGGGCTTAATTCAGGCGGTAGAAAAATTATAGAAAATATTTGAAATCAGATTTTAGGTTTGTTTGATGGCATTATGGTTGCAATATCTTAGACCCAAAAAAAAGGGAAACAGAGAGAAGTAGGCAAAAAATGACAGCCAACAACATATGTCCAAATCTAGTTTGTAAGCACCATGAAAAATCTGAAGCTACTCTCATTCTCCACAACTAACCTTGACAGACTAAAGAAAAGGATTTAATTTTTGGGAACCAACCCACCTACACACGGAAAATGTTGGTCCAACTCAATTACAGAGTTTAACTCCAAAAAAAAAAAAGTGAAGCTAATAACATGACAAAAATTATTTTAAGGTGAGTCCATTTTGTTATAATGGAAAACAATAATTTGTGTTTTGGGAGACCGGAAATCTGGAACCCAGAAGACAATGAAAACCGTAATAAGACTTTGAAACAGACAAAAGAAAGCTGACAAACCAGGAAATGATTATCAATTTCGACATGCTTTAATATGCTGTGGTTAACAAGCAATTGCAGTGAAATGAATGAAAATTTTGTGCGAAGATTACTTTCAGTAGAACCCCTTTTTTTCTTTTCTTTTCTCTTCTTGCTTTTGTTTTTCTTTCTTTTTCCTACTACAGGATCATCCAATTTTTCCTTGCACATGAAGGAATTAAAGAGAACTTCACTAGAAAAAAGAATCCAAAGGTGAAAAAATGAAAAGAAAAACTAGACCTTTGGTGTAAAGGATGAGTGAACAACCTTGTTTTGTCTCCCAGCTAGCCAAAGCAGAGTCCTCCTTGCAAAAGATGGTGTTTTGGCTTGTGAATCCACGCTATAGCAGCTTTGATTTTCTTCATCATAACCTAATTCACTTCCTCCATTTCCCCACCTGCCAGAGTCTATCTCAGAAATGGTATCCCTGGCACCACCAATACCATTCTTCACCTTCACAGTGTCATCTGAAGCAGCAGTAGTAGTAGCAGCAGCAACATTCTGATGCACCGGAAATCGAAATGAAAACGCCCTCCTCGGCGAATCCTCTGTAATTTTCTGCTTGTCCTTCTTCCCCCTAAGCCAAATTTTCGATATCGAGAAGCTTTCTTTCTTGCTCTTACCAATTGTCTTGCTATTGTTGTCGCTAGTGCTAGAACCCCCATTATTGGTTTCAAAGTTTCTCATGATTTCGAAACCATTGAACCCTCTTCTTGATTCACAATCACATTCAGACATGGCGGGGCGGTGACCAGGAGTCAATGGCAATGAAGTCTTCTTGCTTGACGGCTTCTTCATTGGGGTTCTTATTGGCACTTGCAAGAAAGAATTCTCATCCATCACATACTCAAACGACCCCATAGAGAAACACCTCCTAGCATCTGCATTGTTGTCATTACTGCTACTTTCTCCACCATCAACATTCCTAAACTTTCCTAGCCTAACGGGCACAACTTTCTCCCCAGAATCCACAACTACTGTTGGGTTGACTTCATCTTTTTCCAAGATTTCACATGATTTACGCTGGGATGACCCCAATTCAGTTTCTCCACAGAGACCCAGATGGGAATTCGATCTCAGAACCGAACTGGTTCTGCCAGGAACACCTTCTCTGTCCGTAACAATCTCTCTTGAGCTCTCACTTCCAGATTCAAGAACAAGAACAATGGGTGAACAGTTATTGTTCGGAGAGAAATCAGGGAGCAAGCTACCTCGACACAAGGGGCATGTGGAATGAGACAAAAGCCAGGTGTCAATACACTCCATATGGAAGGCATGGCTGCATTTAGGTAGCAACCTAAGCTTGTCTTCAGGCTCAAATTCACACAAGCAAACGGCACAATCAAATGGGTTCTTTACTCCTATGATGGCTTTGTAGTGAAAAACAGGGAGAGTATCTATAAAGGATTGGTCAACACCTGCATCATGGAGATGGAATAGTTGCTGCAACTGCCCTTGAAGAGCAGTCACACTGTCTATATCCTCTGGCTCTCTACTTGGTGGTCTCAAAAGAAATCTAACTAAAAGGTGAAGCAAACCAGAAACAAAGAAAATGATGGCTAGGATTATGATGATGAGCAATATACTTGGACTAACCTTGTTACTCAAATTGAGACTATCATCAGATTGCAAATTTTGTGGTGGAGGCAGTAGTGGTGGTGACTGAGGGAGGAAATATGGCTGCTCTGATGGAGAAAGCAAGCTTCTTTGCTTAATTTCATGGAAAATCCAGTCCATTGTGTTTTCTGGAGAAAAGATGGAGAGAGAAATTTACCAAGATTGAGACTTTAGACTTGAATCATATTTTGCTAGCAAGGATCCCATCTGGGACTATCAAAAAATTTATCCTAGGCTTAAATGACGAAACATCGATAGCAAAAGGATTTCAGGGTTATCATTTGTTTCCTTTCACTGCATGAGAAGCTGCAAGTCAAAAGGAAGAGAGCCAGAAAAAGCCAAAGAGGACCAAAACCAGATGGGGAAGAGAGAGAGAGAGAGGAGAATTGAATATGTTGTTAAAGGGTCGATATAAATGGTGCCAGAAAGGTGAATTTCAAAAAATGGGAACCAATAAATCTACCCAACAAGGCAGAAAATAAATGAGATTAGATCTCATTGCGCAAATATTGCAGAGTCAATCACTTTCATGCTGGAAAAATAAAGATAAAATATACTCATGGAAAATTAAAATAAAATCTCCTGTATCAGTTACTCCATGGTAAAAAAAAAAGGAAAATGCTAATGGGTGCCATGAGGCACCCTTAAGCACTAAATTTTAAAGCACTTTTTATGAGAAAAGGTAAAAGTATAATAATGATGTAGTGTTTTTTTTAAAAGATAAAAATATAATAATGATATCATTTTAATTGTTTATTATGCCTAGAATATCTTTAATAAAATTTAGTCTCAAATTTAAGAAATATTTAGTCCCAAATTAAAAAAACGTTTAGCCCCAAATAAATTTTTTTATTTAATTTTAAGGGTAAGTTCTGAAATTTAAAATACATTATTATAAGGTTTTAGAAAAAAAATTCACTAATTTATCAAAGTTTAGCCACTAATTAAAAAAATGTTTAGCCTCAAATAAATTTTTTTATTTAATTTTAAGGGTAAGTTCTAAAATTTAAAATATATTATTATAGGGTTTTAGAAAAAAAAATTCACTAATTTGTCAAAGTTTAGCCACTAATTAAAAAAATGTTTAGTCCCAAATAATTTTTTATTTAATTTTACGGATAAGTTTTAAATTTTAAAATATATTATTGTAGGATTTTAGAAAAAAAATCTACTAATTTATCAAAATTTAGCCACTAATTAAAAAATTTAATTTATGGGATAAGTCTTAATATTTAAAATATTTATTTTTTGTAAGATTTTAGTTTAAATATATATTATAATTACATCACTTTAATTTATATATTTATATTTTATAAAATTTTTAACCTTCATAAAGATATTTTTATTAAATATATATGTAAGGGTATTTTTATAAAAAAATTAATACTTCTAATCATTTTTAATTTATTATGTAACTAATTACTTTTATCATTATTACACCATTTTTACAAACAATAATTACTTTTTATCAGATGTCTATAGACACCCGATAAAAAAACCTAAAAAAAAAAAACTCCTTATGGTCGCTTTTGTCATGAATTCATCAAATACTAGGGCTCTTTCATGGTTGACTTGAAAGGGCCACTCTTGGTTCATCAACCCCAATGCCCATTCAATTCCATTTAAACTTTAAAAAGAATTACAATATACTCTCATGTTCTACTCCACAATATAAATAATTTTTAATTTTTTTATAAAATTAAAAAAAATAATTTTATTTGTTAAATTTTGTATATTTAATTATTTAATTATTTTATTTTTTAATTTTATTTTTTAATTTATCTTAATTATGATTATATCTATTATTATTTTTCTCTTTTTCTAAACGCATCTTATTTTAATTAATATTCTTTTTTTTGTCAAAAGAGAGATAGAGAGGAAATATATATTAAAAATGAAAATTTTAATTTAATAATGATAAAATTAAAAAATATATAAAAATATTATTTTGAATTTATAAAAATAATAACTAATTTGAAACCAAAATTTTTTTCAAAAACAACTTATATATTCTGAAACAGAGAATATAATCTTGCAGAAGAAAACAAATGCATTATTACACATGAATTGCATTAGGAAATTGGATTGGTATCTTTTTGGTAGAATTATTATTTGTTTTTCTTGTCTCAGATCCCCATTCTCGACAGGCCCTTCTATTCGAATTCCATCACTTCTTCTTAATCTGATAGTTTGCTACCTGATTCATATCACCCTCCCCTCTCTCTTCTGGGTAAGACAAAAAACAAAAAGACAGACAAGTGAACTTTCCGAAGTCTTTAACACAGAAGAGAGAGAGAGAGAGAGAGAGAGAGAGAGTATTTTAAAACAGTAGGAAGAGTGAACATAAATGCATAATATACGGATTCAGTTTACATGGAGAAAAAATTGAAAAAATAGGAAAAGAAATAAAAAAAAGACAGAAAAACAAAATATGGAAGCCGATGGACCCCAGAGCCTAGGGTGTGACAACTTTTTTCCTTAACCTTTCTCATGGATTTTGGTACTTGCCTTTGGGTGCTGTCTAAAGTGAAGTCATTGATGGAATCAAAAACCCATTTTAGGAGAAAGGAAGTCTCCACTTTTGATGTCTCAGTGGTTGGAAATCATCTTCTGGGTTTCCTGCGCTAGAAAAGAAAAAGTAATGGAGTGAAATACTCCTACTAGTTATGTATACTGCATTGTTTATAAGTATATATAAATTTACAGCCAAAGGTTGCATCAAATTTCCTTTTCCAAGTTTTACTTCAGCAAGTAAATAATTGCTACCTCAGGAATTATCAGAAACAAAACCAGGTAAAGAGAAATTTGGTACATTGAAATGCGAGATAATTTTAGCACTCTTGGTCATAATAGATCCGAATATTTGTTACTTTTTGTTAAAGTATATGGACATGTTGAGGAACCTATTCTCGACTAAGCAGCTTCATGAATTTCAAAAACAGACAAAGAGTGACAGCAACATTGAGAAAGATGAAAGTATAAGCAAACACTTAAACCTCCAGTCTTCTCCAAAGCCATTATCTTAATTAATCAGATGGTCCCCAAGCAATTAATTGTAACGCACTTTGTCAAGAATCAAGATTAATTGACCCAATTTCCTCCACAAGATTAGTATTAGTATTACGATAAGAATTAATATGGCTTAATATAGAAAAAGCTTAATACCCAAATTGGTCTCTGAATTATATAAAAAAGAACAAATTGATCCCTTAACTTTTATTTGAGACAAATTATTTTCTAAACTTTTATTTTGGGACAGATTGGTCTCTAAACTTTTATTTTAGGACAGATTAGTCTCTAAACTTGATAGATTAGGACAAATTGATCCTAAACTTTTATTTTGAGACAGATTGATCTTTGAATTTTCTTTATTTTTTTTTCATTCAGGATCTATCTGTTTCAAAATAAAAATTCAGGGACCAATATGTTTTAAACAAAAGTTCAGGGACCAATCTGTCCCTTTTGGTATAGTTCAGAGACTAATTTTGGTATTAAGCCATATAGAAAATAGTCCTCGAACTTATACAAAATTATCGTTTTGACCCTTTAACATTTATTTTGAAATTTTTGACCCCGAAACTTTTATTTTGTGCATAGTGTAACCCTTAACGCTGACATAGCTTATCCATATATTGACACGTAGAATTTTTTTATTTCGCTACATTAATACTAAGAGTTATATTGTATATAAAATAAAAGTTCGAGAGCGAAAAATTCTAAAATAAAAGTTGAATGACCAAAACGATAATTTTGTACAAATTCAAGAACTATTTTATATATTAAACCGATTTAATATATAATGATACAAGTTTAAGTCAGTCAAGTACCCCTGAAATTCATCCGAGTTGGTGAAGATTGAAGAATTTGTGCAAATAATCGACAAATATACATAATTAAGTAGGTATGCAACTGCTGCGTAGTGATTTGTTATACCATGGATACTTAATTAATTGGATTTGAAAACATGGTTCTTTTTCCTTGTAACCGTTGGAATCAATACATGCATCTCGAACTTGTTCCCTTGCACACCAGATACATTACTCTTTTTCCTGTTTCAAACAAATAAAGTACAAATACCAGCTGGAATGAGGATAAAGGAGGGCATTAATTGATAGGGTCTTTCTTCAAATTGGGTATTAATTAATTACTACTACCTCTGCAATTCAAGCACAAGGTCGCGTCAATGGTTTATTTTTGTATAAGTTTCAAAGGTCGTGTGTATGCATCAGTCAACATTCAATAAAAAGTTTCCAAGATATAGTAACAGAATACTCCATCTTACATCACATGCATGGATGGTCCATTAAAGTTGTATGTCAAGTGAGAGTAAATGTAAATTAAGTTGTAGACATATATCTCGGTCACAATCTTAGGATTTAAAGACAGATCTATAAGTTTCACTCCCCTTATTTTAAGATTCGAATCTGAGACCTTTAAAATGAAAATGTCACTTTTAAGACCAATGCACTTTGCTGGATCAAAACAAGACCCAAGATTAGCACTTGTCAATTGAATTATAAGTATCTATTATCCCTAAATTTTGATTAGGTCGAGGGGATAACATCTCCTATCGTAGTAAAAAGTTAAGAATTGGACTGTGACTTATAAGTAAGGTCTCTCATTTCCTTACATGGCCTTTTTTGCTCAAAAAACAAATTGTGTATACCACAATAAGCTCCGAACAATAATACATCATAATAGGCACAATCCCGTCATCAACTTTTTCAAATTACTATATGATTTTTGAACGTAAGACTATGTTTGGTATGAGAAAATATTTTCTGTTTTCATTCTCTAAAAAATACAAAGAAATTATCATGTAAGATATGTGTTATGAGGGAAAATGTGTACATATTTTTTAAAATGAAAACGGATTTAGAAATGAGATTAAAAAAATTGTTCTCATTTTTAGCCTAACATTTTTATTTTTAATGTTACAACTAAGCGATGTTACCATCTTTCGCCTACAAAGCAATAGTAAACGGCCTATCAAGAACTTAGAAATTTAAAATTTCCGGAACAAAAGGGTGGGTGTGTCTCAAACTATATATAAGATAAATTGGATTAAATTTTAGAGATAGTACTAGATGCAATTTATTATTCCATTATTATGGATTTCGTCATAGTCTAAACTCCAAACTTTGGCGCTGATCAAATCCTAGTTCTTCATCAGTCCACTGCAGAGAATGGGCGCTTGCAGAGTGATGCTTCTCCAAATGTATGGTGACAAAACCACTTTTCAGTTATTTTTGTATAAGGTCATGGTGTTTCCATTCGAAGACTTTAGCCTCCAGGATATTTTCAAAAAAATTTGTTTCCTTGTTCACCAAACCTCTATGACCTATCCTACTTGAAGGAGAAGATGTGGTCAGGAGCTTATTTCCCAACAAAAATTGCGAAAAATATAGAGAACTGCCTAACGTTGACAATTTGAAGCTGCTTAGTCTATTACCAAACCTGGACATGGTCCTACAAGTTTCCAATTCTTCTTTCTGAGAAAATTTGTCTGTTGCCTTTGGCTGTAAACATGGTTCTTCTTTTAACAGTACTTACGGCTTACACATGTCAAATGGGGGTATGAAAATGAAATGAGAGGTAAATTTTCAAGAGGAAGTATCGAAGGGTAAAAATTCTATATAACAATATAATAATAGCCATATGGGCCTAAATAAAATTTTAAAATCCAAATTCTTGTTATTTTAAACCTTGTTTAATTTTCTGACAAACATCAGTGCAACTCATAGTAAGACAAGTGAATAGAAGTATCTTTGGAGGAAAATCGCAGATGAAAATGTTAGATTAATTCTTGGTTTTGACAACAGGTGGTTAGAAAATAAATTAAGGTAATAATTAACAAAAAGAAGAAGGAACTAATCGACTACTACTAATTTACTACTGATTAGTTTTATGAGGAAGAAGCCCATGATATACAACTCATTTGTCCACTATAATGAAGGGGTTTTTCTTCTTTTTCTTTTTTTTTTGGTGGGGGGGGGGGGGGGGGGGGGGTTTAATTATTAGGAAAGAAACAACTTTTTCTATTTATCCATTTTGTGATGATTGTGAAACAAGAGAGAGTAGTTTGGAAATAATGATTGAAATTGAGCATAACTACTCCACTAGAGACTGATTCAGTGATTTGTATGCAACCTTTTGTGGTGGCACATTTAACTATTTGACATATATTACTATATAATAATATTTGCTAATGCCTACGTACGTACACAATTTGTTGGCATGCACCGCCCTGTTCTAATCTAACGTTGTCATGTTTATGTGGCAAAACAATATATTTTACTAATTGCTTTTCGCTTTTCCTTTTTGGTGTAGCTAGGGAAGGAAATGGTCTGTATTGAAGGGAACTCGAGACCTTTTCCAGGTAGAATCATCTTGATCAAAATAATGCTTTTGGCCATTCTTATTTCAATGTTTCTTGTACGAAATGGTAAAAAAAAAAAATCAGTACTTCTAAGTTCTAACTACTAGTATACTCTAATTCTATACTAGAGAATCATTTTTCCGATACTATTATAAATCAAAGACTTTTAAATTTGAAGAGAATAAAGAAATCAAAGTATTATAAATTTCTAGAGTTATTAATTATAGTGTTTTGCTAGGCATGAGTCATGAGGGCCGATAGAGAAGTATGGCGTTTCCTAAGATTTGCCAGTGGATGATGATTTCGGAAATCGTCAAACTATACCGACACATGCCATCGCCACCTAACTTATGAATCTCTCTCTTTTTTTGTGGTGACGGTGTTTATTTATTCTCTTATATTGAGAATGGCGACCCAAATATATTCTCGAAGAAAGCAAGCGTGTCAAATATAATTTGCATTGTGCACTAGAATTTTGACAACTATGAAACTTCTTTTCCTGTTGCTACAAAATTAGGTAACTGAAGCTATAGGTGAAATTAATTAATTATCATCTGTATTAATCGATTGGATTTTTTAATTAAAAATTCATTTATATATTTATAATTTATAGGATCTATATAGTAATTAATTCTTTTTTCTAAAAAGAATGCTTAGAGAAAATAAGAAAAGAGATCACAACTGATGCCTTCAAAGAGCCGAACACTTAGGTCCAGTTTGGTACATGAAAAATTTTAAGGAAAGAAAAATATCTAGGGAAATTAAAAAAGTTGAAAATGAATAGAGAAAATTCAAAATCCTGAGTTTGTTTGGTGTTAAAGAAAATATCAAGGAAAACAATAAGAAATTTGTTTTCTCATCTATGTTTGGTTCATGGAAAATATTGAGGAAAAAAGAAGGAAATCCAACCAAAATTATTCTCAATTTTAAAAGTTATATTACAAGAATAAGAAAAACGAATTAAAAAAAGCTATTATGACAACCAACCAAATTTGATTGTTTGACAAAGTTCTATGGTACCAACTTTCTCACCCTTCCCCCTTACATCCGCACTATCTTTGAGAAATTTCTTACAAGGAGTAACAATTAAAAATTACCTATACCATGTGCAACTCTAGATCAATTAACTAGCACTAAGGTGATCTTCCAAGCATCTAAATGGCGCTAATGCATAGACAAGTAGCTGCTGATCTCCATCAGCATAGTAACTAATCAAGTTAACAAGATTAGGATTATGAAGAAGGCGGAGCATAAGAACCTCAACCAGAAATTCTCCATTACCCTAGAGTCATTTCTATCCAACTGTTTGTGTTTGACTGCAACTATTGCGAAGGCAAAATATCTTACATATAAGTTAAAAGATGACATCAGCTCCTCAAGCCATACAAGAATTAATTAGTCATCTCAACTATAAGAACCTTAGGCTATGTTTGGTATGAGAAAACATTTTTTATTTTTATTCTCTAAAAAATACAAAGAAACTATCATGTAAGATATGTGTTATGAGGGAAAATGTATAAATATTTTTGAAAATGAAAATGAAAATAGATCTTGAAATGAGATTAAAAAAAATTGTTCTTAGTGTTTAGATCCATTTTTATTTTCATTTTCTAAAACATACACACATTTCTATAAACTACACCTATCATATATGGTGATTTCTTTATATTTTTTAAAGAATGAAAACAGAAAATATTTTCATATACTAAACATAGCCTTAAGTTGTGTGTTTTCAGAACAATCCCAAATGGATCCTTATTCAAATCTCCTATACACATGTATGACAATCCAGTTACATAGGAACGATGATAGTTTTGGCAAAAACATGGGATATGCAGTCTAAATTACAATGTTAAGTATACTCACATGTCTTAAAAAAGATAAGTCTAATATTAACAAGTAATGCTGCAAGGTATGATTTTCAAACTCATCCTAATAGCTACATAATGACAATACCAAGTGGAGAATTAAATCTCATCTATCCATAAATGCCCAGAGTTACACAACATTTTGTTTAGAGTATAACTCTGCAAGAATTGGTGATTCTTAATTACTAGTAGGGTGCCCCGCGCTAACGCTGCGGGTGTATTTTGGACTTAGTTGAATATATATGTTGGTTGCCTCTAATAATAGATGTAGGTCTATTATAATAATAGAGTTAATATTGTCTTAGAAAATAGTCATCTTCACTTTACTACGCTTGAATCTATGCATAATAGGATTCTTTTCCGAAAATTATCATAACAACAATTCTCTTCTTTATTTATTAATTAATTATTACATGTTACTTTAAACCTTTGGCTTTCCCCTGCAATTACACAAGAAATAGAGTAGTAAACTAAATCAAATCGGATTCAAAGTTTACAATTTTAGATTTTGAAAAAGTTAGTATATAAATAAACAAGTTCGAATAAAAAAATTTGAAGTTTAGTTCTTCCCAAAATAATTTATGGCCATTTATAGTTTTTCACTCATGAATAATTGCAACAAATATTAAAAAAAAATCATATGGGAGAAACATTCTACAACAATCTGAAAAAATCGAAAAAGAGTGATCATTAGAAGTGAAATGAAATCTAAGTTGTAAATCATTATGAAATAATATGATGTACATTTTTTTTTTCAAACATATACCTAGTTAAAAGAAAATTCCTCAAAGGAAAATGCAAGATCGAAAAGAAAAGGGGAAAAGGTGTAAATGACCATGAGATTATTTAGAAACCAAATGGTAGCAAAGTCAAATGCCCAAATATAACCATCGGAACTGAAGAGATGATAGAAGGTGAATGGGTTTTTTTTTTCCTTTTCTTCACAAGAAGAATTAACACCATATTTTTTGTTGTTGTTAAGCTCTATTAAAGTGCCACGTGTCAGTTTTTGGGAGCATTGGGAGATAACTTTAACATATTGTATAGATAAGAAGCAATGAGAGACCATACATAGCAGTAAAAGTAAGAAATTTACCTAGGAATACAGAGAATCAGCTTCATGTGAAACATGATGGTGCAAGCTAACCGTAAAAGGTAGAATAACCTTCCAATATTGAGTTTTGTTGAATGCTAAGAGATGGCCATGGACTTCTTTACCATTGCTTCAAAGAAGGAACTTCCAACCAATAGAAGATCAGGAACAGAGGCCAATATACGAATTGGTCAATTGGGGGTATCAAGCAACCCAAAGATAGCATTATTCTTTAATACACCTATATCAAGAACTTTCCTTGCCCATCCACCTCCTTCATCTGGTTAGAAAAAAAAGAATAATATAGTACCCTAATGGAGAAACAAAATTGAGCAACATCAGGCATCCATATATGAGGCTAATACAGTTAAAAGTCTCAGGGACAACGGTTTAAACGGTCCCAAAAGGCTTTTAATCTTCTTGATTGTAAACAGAAAACATACTGCATTCTTCTAAGTTGTCATGCCAAGTGATTCTTTTGGCATTATGGTTGCCGACCTCACATCTTAAAAGCTAAGCATACACTTTTCTTGGGCTAATCTCCATATCTCCAATGCACTAGCACTAGGCTACAAACCAAATTATAGGAATATTCCATTATCCACAAACCCATATTTATAACTAGATTCAAAAGGCTCCCTTATCTTTAAAACCAAACATTAGATTCCAAAGAATGAAGATTATTGGAGTCTTAAAACAATCAAATCCAAAGAAAATGAACAAGAAAATCTAAACTGATAGGGATGGAATGCAAATACCTGTTGTTCAACTGAAAAGAATTCCTCTAGAATTAGAGGCCGTTGATTTGCTTGTGGACTTGATGAGTTAATCACACCATAGAAGCCGCAACTTGAAGGCGACTTGAAGATGAAGAACAGATGGAACAGGAGTGTTTCATTGACAAGAGATATAGACTGAGAGCAAATAGAGCTAAGGAAAGGGGACATCGCCATTACCAAAGCCAGTACTAGAAGGTGATCGAACAAAGAAGGCTAAGGAGTTTTGGCATTCATGAGGGTCGGTAGGAAGATTCCGGTGCCAACCAACACTATAAGAAAAAGGGCATATAGGAACGAAAAACAGGAACAAAAAAATCCCTCCATAAATTAGGGATGGTATTAGTAACGGAAAAAAAAATCCGTCCCTAAATCTGATCCTACAGAGTAGAACGGGCTAAATGGGACAGACACAATATCCATACCAAAATCCGTTGCAAAATTGGGACGGATTTAGCGAAGGCATAAATTAGGGACGGAAACGGGAAGCCAAATCCGGAATAATTTTGGGACGGTTTAAGGGACTCATTTAGGGACGGAAAAAGAGAGCAAAACCCAGCAAGATCTATCTTATTTGTGGGACGGTTTTAGGGACAAATTTAGGGAAAATCGTCCTTAATTCCGTCCCAAATTTTGGCAAAGAAATGTTTTTAGGGTTCTGCACCTCACTTTCTCCGCCTCCCTCCGCATCTTCCTTCCTTTTTCTTCTTCATTCTCTCAATTTTACCATAAGAAAATAGTAGTAAAAGTCAAGTTTTGTGTTGATTTGATGGAAATCAAGGTAATATCTTTAAATCTCTTTGTATATGATTTTATTTTCATGATTAACATATGTTATAACTTAAGGAATTAGATAATATTTAGATTTTGATGAATTTTTTTTTAATTTTAATGTTGAGTTTGGTGATTTTTTCCATATATTAGTGTAAAATTGTTAGATTTCTTTGAATGCTGATGAAGGTTATGGTTTCTTGTGATGCTTATTTAACTATGTACCATAAACTAATTAAAATTAAATTACATAATTAGTTTAATAAGTGATTGATAAGTTGGATTGTAATATTGATTTCGTTGTGTATAATTGTTTTTATTAATTATAACTTAGTAATTGATATTAATACGATTCACATTGTTTTTATTAATTATTAATTGAACGGAATTACTTTTATTACATTTGTTAAGTATTTTTTAATTGAAAGAACTTACATTAAGTATCTTGTTTTATATTTTTTGCAATATAGTTTTTATTTCCCTTAAAAGACCAAATATAATTGAGTTGAAAAATGGTAAAGAAAATTTATATATTTTATAATTCATTGTAGATTCATTTCAGTTATTAACAATAGCGATTAGGGTTCGAGGATAGTAATCGAACTAAATTTATGGGATATTTTACAGGAAAAATGGAAGAGTTGATTTGCAGCCGACAATGGATGTATCATCGAAAGGAACCAGGAAAGAAGGGTGTAACCGACGAGTTCATGGCTGGTGTTGGACAATTCATTAGTTGGGCATCAAGTCAGGATGCATCTTGGAAAAATGGGAAAAAAAATTCGTTGTCCCTGCACTAAGTGCAATAATATGCCCTTCTTTTTACCAGTGAGAGTTGCACAACATTTAATACTACGTGGATTTAAGGAGTATTATTGGATTTGAGTTAGTCATGGTGAACCATTGTGTAGGATTGAAAATAACGAGTAGTAGCAAAACAAGTGTCATTACCGGATGAGATGTCACATTGGGGTTGCTATGATGACATAACATGGGATCAGCGTATGGTTTTTGATGCTGCACAACCGAGTTTTGTCCAACATAATGAAGATGAGGCCGGATCTAGTGGAGAAGCAGCAAACCAATATGGATATGAGTAAGATCCTTTCACAGAGCAATATGTGACACAGTTAGACGACAAGTGGTTTGACATCGTGCAAAATGTCGATCAGCCTTTGTTTGAGGGATCTAGTGAGTCACAGTTGTCTTTTGCTTCCACCTTGTTAAATAGGAAAGTTTTACTGGAGGAAAATAACTTTCCTCCAAACTATTATCAACATAGAAAAACCATCAATGAATTAGGTTTACCGAAGGTAAAGATTCATAAGTGCAAGAATGGGTATATGTTGTACTGGAAGGAACGTTCAAACTCTGATTGTTGTATGTTTTGTGGTGAACCTAGATTCAAGGACATTAGTCGATGTGGGGAAAGAACTCGTAAAAGAATTCCGACAGCCATTTAGAGATACTTGCCACTAACTCCCCGGTTGTAGTAGTTGTACCATACCGCGGGCATAACTGAATAAATGACATGGCATGCTACACATGAAGCTCAAGTTGGGGTTATGTGCCATCCATTCGATGCCGAGGCATGGAAGCATTTCGACAGGACATATCCTGATTTTCGGTCAGAAGCTCGAAATGTTAGATTGGAACTATGCGCAGATGGTTTTGCACCGCATGGGCAATTCGGAAGTACCTATTCTTGCTGGCCAGTTATTATAACTCCTTACAACCTTCCTCCGAGTACGTGCATGAAGAAGCCTTACATGTTCTTAACATTGATCTGTTCGGATCAAAAAACCTGAAAAAAAACATAGACGTATTCTTGCAACCTCTGATTGATGAATTGAAGCAATTGTGGGAAGAGAGGATCTCGACATATGATGCTTCGAGGAATGAGCATTTTCGCATGAGGGCCGCTCTTATGTGGACCATTAATGACTTCCCTGCTTATGGCATGCTATCCGGGTGGAGCACCGCTGGAGTATTAGGATGTCCCATATGTATGCAGGAGAATAGAGCATTCGTGCTTCCACATAGTAGGAAAGCGACTTATTTTGATTGTTACAAGTGCTTCATTGACTCGGATCATCTATACAGGAAGGATAAGAAGTCTTTCTGACGTGGTCGAGTTGAAAATATGGCTGCACCACCAAGGTTAATAGGGGAAGAAATATATGGACATGTTTGGCATTTTCCCACAGCTATGGGTGATCCGATTAATATGGCTGAATATTATGGCACTTATCACAAATGGACTAAGAGGAGTATTTTTTTAGAATTTTCTTTATTGGAAAACAAACTTGATCCGTCATAACCTCGATGTTATGCATATTGAGAAGAATGTTTTTGATGCAGTGTTCGGAACTGTCATGGACATGAAAAGCAAATCAAAGGACACTTTAAATGCCAAAAAATATATCAGTGCGATATGTTCTCGAAGTTCAATTGCAGTGGATCCTAAAAGTGAGCAACGCACCAAACCTAAAGCTATTTATAATTTGTCCAAAACACAGAAGACAACTATTCTAAGATGGTTGAGGAATTTGAAGTTTCCATATGGGTATGCATCAAATATTAGGAGATGTATTGGCATGAATGAAGAAAAGGTTTCCAACATGAAGAGTCATGATTGCCATGTCTTTATGCAAAGACTACTTCCAATTGCATTCAGAGAAATGTTGCCTCATAGTATGTGGAACGTTGTGACAGAACTTAGCCTCTTTTTTCGGTGCATATGTTCGAGTATGCTGGACATTAATAAGGTTCAAGATTTGAATGAGAAAGTTCCGATCATCCTTTGTAACTTGGAGAAGGTCTTCCCTCCAGCCACGTTCGATTCAATGGAACATGTAGTTGTTCACTTGCCGTACGAAGCATTAGTTGGAGGTCGGGTTCAATTCTGATGGATGTATCCCTTTAAAAGGTAAATAAACAACTTTTTTATTTTATGACACCTGATAATTTAAGTGTTTATAATTTCGTTGAACAATGTGTATACGTGCATCCTAATAAATATTTATTTAATTGAATTCATATATGTTCCTTCACCAATTAAAGAAGATAATTCATAATAAGGCTCACGTTGAAGGAATTTAATTACTTTGCGCAAAATTACTTTCATTCTGACGTGTACTGTCACACGAAGCGACCCAGGTGCAATGATGAAGGATTAGCCAATGAGTCTCTGAAACCATTCTCCATTTTTAACTATCCAACTTGATTTCAAGGTAAGGAGAAAATGATGTTGCTTGGTGAGAAAGAACAACGTGTAGCACATACGTATGTTCTGCGAAATTGTCCGGAAGTGCAACCCATCATTAAGTAAGTTAATAGCAAATCATTAAAATAAATGAAATCGTTTCTTTCAATATATATAGTTGGTTTCACTTATACAGATTTGTTTTTACCTCAGCTCTTTTGTCTAGTATTATCGAAATGATGGATTTGATCAACGAACCATTGATGATTTAATTGACGCCCATTTTGAAGATTGGTTCAAGCAATATGTTAGTATAATTCGATTTAGATAATTAAATTGTTTAGAGATTTTTAGAGATTAAAAGGTATTAGTTTGATTATTCTAACTCTTGGTTATCACATACAGCTTGATACACCAGTTAATCGAGCGAACTATATTGATGATTTGCCGGTGCTTATGCTACTTGCTTGGCCACCTTCAAGGAAGGCAACCTCTTGGCCCGGTCTATTTATAAACGGGTATAACTTCCACACTTTTCAACGTGGAGCTGGAAAAGCCACAATGAATTGGGGTGTTTATGTTCGAGGCACAAATACGGACGATCCTTCCACCAGTTATTATGGCCTCTTGAAAGATGTTTTGATGCTTGAGTATAATTTTTCAGACAGCATGGCCATAGTTGTTTTGTTCGAGTGTGATTGATTTGACCCTATCAACGGAATGAAGGTTCATCAAGATTACAAGTTGGTTGACGTCCATCGAGAAAAGATGTATCAGAAACATGATCCATTTGTTTTAGCACAACAAGCCATTCAAGTTTACTTCTGTGATTATCCGGGAGCTAGCAGAGACAAAGCCAATTGGTTGGCCGTATATGAAACAAAATCGAGGAGAGTTGTTCAGAATGTTGCTGAAGAAGTTGAAGATGATGCTCCATACTAAAATGAAGAAATCGTGCAAACCCCAGCTGTTACCACTAATGCAGATGTAACACAATTGTTTGACATCACTGGTATCAACCTAGCTGTTGACTTAGGGAAGCTTCAACCAATTGCAGAATTGGACGACTCGGAGGATGAGTTCGATTCAGCTAAATCAACAAGTTGCTTTAATGACACTAATGATGATGATGGACATAATCCAAATAAATTTTAACTTGCTTTGTATCGGGATTGTAATGAACAGATGCCATACTAATATTTCCCCAATTGAATAAGCAATATCTTAAGTTATGTACAAGTTCAAGTTGGAGATATGTAGTTGTTTAATTCTCCAATTATTCTTAACATAATTTATAATATGAGAGTATTGTTGTTATAATTGTATGGTGTGAAGGGAATAAACTAATACCCACCTCAAGTAAATTGTCCAATTAAAAATTAAAATCATATTAGGGACGGAAAAGGCACCATCCCTCCCTAAATCCGTCCCAAAAAACATGATCTTAGGTATGGATTTAGCAACTGTTTAGATCTAAACCGTCCATAAATCCGTTGCTATAACAAAGCATAGTGTACTTGTAGTATATTCGGTGTAAGTTTATTCATTCACCTATAGGGACTGAAATAGGGACAGAAAAGTCACAATCCTTCCCTAAATCTGTTCCTACACTAAGTCTATATGAGTTAGGTACGGAATTTGCAATGGTTTAGGGTAAAACCATCCCCAAATCCATTGCTATAACAAAGCATGGTGTACTAGTAGTATATTCGTTGTAAGTTTGTTCATTCACCTATAGGGACGGAATTAGGGATAGAAAACGAAGGGTTTAAACACTAAACCGAAACCCTAAACCCTAAAGCCGTCTCTAAATCCATTCCTAACTTGATATTAGGGTTTAAGGACTTTTTTATGCCTCAAACCCTACGGTATAATGATATACCATCCCTAACCCTAATATCCGTCCCTAATACCGTTTCTAACTCAACTTCCGTTGCTAAAACCGTTGCAAATCACCTATATCGTATGCTATCGATAAAAGGCTTAAACCGGCTCATTCGACTTTCAATTTATCATTAAACAACTATAAGTTGTCATACATATGAAGATGAGAGTATCCAAAAGTTGGATAACTTATCAGACGTCTCTACCGGTTTTAAATTTATTTTGCGCTAAGAGTACTCGATGTGTTAGTAACATAACTATAATATTTGACTAATACGTTTGTAGAATTCATAGAAAACTGATGTGATTTAAAGATTACATCTTGTTAAGATGTTAGTTTGACCAAAATGCATATATAATTGAAAGTACTGATCCACATTCTTAATTAACATCGAAACCGGCAACACATACCGATTTTTACCATTAGGTACGGAAAAATCCGTTACAAAATCCGTCCTCAAACCATGAATCCGTTCCTCTTTCCGTGCCTGTATTACAAAAAGAACAACTTTTTTTTAATTTTAACATTATGGGAATTTAATTGAGGGATGTAGTTAGGGATAGAAAACTAGATATCCGTCCCTAAAGGAAATAAATTTGCGCTGTTTGTTCCCACCCACATTTTTGTTTATACATTTGGGACGAATATAGGGACGAAATATTCAAAATCCGTCCCTAACACCGTCGCTATTGAAAAAAAGTTTGCGCCATTTATTTCCGCCAATAGTTTTGGTTTTTCATTTTGGGACGTATTTAGGGACGGAATATTTAAATTTTAAAAGTATCTGTCCCTAACGCCGTCCCTATACGCCACGACTTTTCGAATAATTTGTGTTTTACATCTGCTATATACCAACAGAATTAGGGAAGGATTTTATTAAAATTTAATATAATCTGTGACAAAATCTGTCTCGAAGCTAAAGACTTTTCGAACAGCTTCTGCTGGCCAGCTGTTCTTTAGGGACAAAGTTAGGGGCGGAATAGTTCATTTATATTTTCGAGATGTTTATTAAGAACGGATTTAGGGACGGATTGCATTGTTAAATTAATAAATCTGTCCCTATATTTCACGACTTTTCGAACTCTATTTTGGTGGAAGCTGTTACTTAAGGATGGATTTGGTTAGTTTATATGCTTTAGGGACGGAAATTAGGATAACCGTTGCTAATGCCGTCCCTAATTTCCGTTGCAAAATTCGCCCCAAATCATTAAATATAATCAGGCTCAGCCCCTTTCCCCCAATTTCTTTCTTCTTCTCCTCTCCTCATTCCCTCCCCCCCCCCCCCCACCCCCCCTCGGACCCATGCCGTGCACAACGCCATGGACAGCCACCGCTGCTCTTTTCGGCCGCCTTTCTTAATGTCACCAGCGGCGGTTTCGCAGCCTCCGATCACCAGAGTTCTTCCCCTTTGTTTTCAATCAAATTCTGGCCAATGACTAAATATGTCTTTTAAGTTTTTAAACCTAAAACTTCTCTATCTTCTTTTCTTTTTCTCCCATGTTGCAGTTCTCATACCCTAGCCCCGACGGCTGCCGCCCCTATTTTGGAATCACCATCTTTGCCCTTCTCTCGGCTGCTGCTCTTCTTTTCAAATCACCATCTTCTTTCTCTCCATCACTCTATTAACAAGAGAAGTTTTTGGTAAGAATATTTCGTTGCTTCAGTTTTATAAAGCCTTAAAATTGGAGCCTTTAATGTTTTATTTGTTTCTTCTTTCTTTCTTTCCCTTTTCATCCTTTCATCTTGCTTTCTACATTTATGTTCTTTGGGCAGCCAAAAAATTGGCTGAAGAGATTGATGGATGGATCAGGGCAGCTGGATTGCCTAAATCTTCTGATGTAAGAGGTGTAATTGCTCCGTAAGTTGTTTTAACACCTCATTGCTTGTTTCTCTCCTAACATAAACTACAGTTCTATTGTATTATGTTGTTTTTGTTTTGATGGTTGGCTTGGGCTATTCATATTCAGGTCGCGCGGCTGCCTATGCGTTTGGAAACATAGACCCAACAAACATGTGAGCCTTTTTCTTGCATTTGTTCTCTTTTATTATAGTTTAATATCGCATTGTATCTCAGGAAAGATCCTCCTCATTGTTTTTTTGATGTTGCTCCATAGTTTGAGCTAAATTTATTCAAATATAGTGCCTTAACTGCTCTCGGAGCATTATATTTGAACAAAAACGAATTACTTCATCTGTATCATTCACTGCTAAAGCTTACTGATATCTGAAAAATTTGAAATTTCAGTTCTAGGGTATTCCTTCTTGGTCCATCTCACCATTATTACACTCCAAAGTGTGCTTTGTCACAAGCTACAGTTTACAAGACACCTATAGGGGACCTACCTATTGATTTGGAAGGTGATGTGATGACCGTTTACATTTGAATCTGAATTGATTTTTCTTCTTGACTTATCATGATGACAAATCCAGCATAATTTCCTATATATTTGTATTCAGTTGACGACTATGGTTTTTGGGTTTGTTATTCTTTTGCTCTCTTAAGTTAGTTGAATGGTTTGTGAAATGACTTTTTATTGTTCAATTGTTCACTACTTTTATTCTCTCTTTTATTTGTCCTTAAAGCCTCTTTGTGCTTTGATGTACTTTGATACAAAACTTTAGTATAATTATATTTGTTTCATCTTTCAGTCATTGAAGAGCTGAAAGCTACAGGGAAATTTGAATTGATGGATCTTCAAGTTGATGAAGCTGAGCATAGCATGGAAATGCACTTGCCATATCTTTCTAAAGTATTTGAGGGGTAATTTTTTCCTTATATGAAATAAGGTTAGACATTTTAGCAAGCGTTTGAATAATTAAAACCTTTAAAGCAGGGATCTATAGATGCTTATATTACCTTAAGATGTAATATGCCCCAAATTTTCATCACATAAATATAGCTGGAATATTTCAAGTCCATTAGTTTTAGCCAAGTACCACATTTTACCTACCACAAAAAAAAAATAACTTTTTTCAGGTTTTACATTTCTATTCTATTTCATATTTCTATTTTGGACAAGTTACTTGTGTTGTTTGCATGCCTATGTGTGCAGTTTATTTTGACTTTCAAAAGCATAATTGAAATGATTTGACAAAGTTAATATTTATTAATTGTCCATTCTTGTGCTTATAGTCCGTGTTATTCAAATGTTCAATTATAGAAAGTTAACAAGTGACCTTTTTTTTTGGTGGTAGGCAGCATATCATCATGCACACCAGATGCCTTTTCTACACCACTTCAGCCCAGAACAAATTCATCCACCAGTCAAGCTGTGTTGGATGGTGATTCTTCAATGAAGGAAAATTTAGATGACAATAATAACGCAGAAATTTTAGATTTAGGTTTATTACTGTTATGATATTGATATTGATATTGATATTGGCATTATTTTATTATGAATTTATAATACCGGAATATGGGGTTTTATAGATGAGAGATTGCTTTTGTTTAATTTATGGAAATGAAGGGAAAAACAATTTGATTCGAGCTTCAATCGAGCTCGAGCTCGAGCTCAAGTAAGAGCATAAGAATATTTATGGTCAAATCGAGTTTACTAGCTCTTATCGAGCTTAATCGAGCGAGCTCGAGTAGCTCGATTTATATTTCGAGTCAAGCTCGAGCTAAAAAATCAAAACTCGATCGAGTTCGAGCCGAGTATCGAGTAGTGAATATTCAGTCGAGCTCGAGCTCGAGCAGCCTACTACTCGACTCGAGCTCGACCGATTACACCCTTACCAATGACAGTATAAAACAGTGTTTATAATTTTGATGAATTTAGTTTTGTGTGTTTCAATTTAATAAATTTAAATGTATGTTTGTTAATTAGTTTGATAAGTTTAAATAGTTTAATAAGTGAGAAATAGTTTAATAAGTTAAAAACATTTAATTTGTTTAATAAGTTTAATTATTTTAATTAGTTTAATATGTTTAATTAGTTTAAATATTAAATCATTAGTAATTAGTTTAATAAGTTAAAAATTTTAATTAGTTTAATAAGTTTAATTAGTTTAATTATTTTAATTAGTAAGTATTAGTAATTACCTTAATAAAACTAATTAGTTTAGTAAGTTTAATAAACCTAAATACTAATTAGTTTAATTAGTTTAAATATATAATCATTAGTAATTAGTTAACTAAGTTAAAAAATTAAATATTAAAATCTAATAAGTTTGTTAATTACCTTAATAAGTTTAATTAGTTTAAGAAGTTTAAATATTAAATATTAACATCTAATAAGTTTGTTAATTACTTTAATAAGTTTAAATACTAATTATTAGTTTAATTAGTTTAAATATTAACTCATTAGTAATTAGTTTACTAAGTTAAAAAAATTAATTATTTTGCACCGGTTAATTAGTTTAATTAGTAATCATTAGTAATTACCTTAATAAAACTAATTAGTTTAATAAACCTAAATACTAATTAGTTAAATTAGTTTAAATATTAAATCAGTAGTAATTAGTTTAATAAGTTTAAACTAATTACTAATGTTACAATCTAATAAGTTTGTTAATTAGTTTAATAAGTTTAATAAGTTTAAATACTAATTAGTTTAATTAGTTTACATATATACTCATTAGTAATTAGTTTAATAAGTTAAAAAATTAAATATTAAAATCTAATATGTTTGTTAATTACCTTAATAAGTTTAATTAGTTTAATAAGTTTAAAAGTTTGTTAATTAAAATCTAATAAGTTTGTTAATTACCTTAATAAGTTTAATTAGTTTAATAAGTTTAAATATTAAATATTAAAATCTAATAAGTTTGTTAATTACTGTACCATAAGTTTAATAAGTTTTAATACTAATTAGTTTAATTAATTTAACTATATTTAAATCATAATATTAAATAATTAAATTAATGAATTAACTATATATAATTATCTTTTATTAAATATACTATTCAATAATAATTTTTTAATTAAATTTTGCAGGGTTCACAGCACGATGACCATACCTCGAGTTTCGGGTGAGGACGAGAACGAGGTCGAGGCCGAGGTCGACAGGCCAGTTCCGGTCGAGGGGGCTCTGTCACTCAGTCACGTCATTCAAGATTAGGATCTCCCTCAGTCGGTCCTCCTACTCCTCGATTACCACCACCTCCACCCCCAATTCTACCTCAGGAGACGTTCCCTTCCCCACCTGTTCCGGTTTTGCAACATACACAGGCGCTTATATTTAATAAGAAATTTTTTAAATATTTATTAACCAAAAATGATTACTACATTAATTAAACTAACCATTTTGTTATAATATTCCGTACATAGCCGACGTCTGGATTAGCGGTTTGATCTCATTCCCCATCACTTCCGTTGGTTCCAGATTTTCGTCTACACTCTTCCATTCCTACATCTATCCATGCTCCTCCAGCACAGAGTTCTGGTGCATCTCCATCTCCACCGCCAGTTCAGGAGGAGTACGTGACAGTCGGAGGATTTACGTACCGTCTTGTGCCTACGGATTAGACGCATCCTTCCCAGCGCGCCTCCACTTCCTGCACCGCCCAGCCATCTTTCCAGCCTGCCAAGCCTTCCCAGCCCTCTCAGCCTGCCCCACCTGATGTGTTTGGCCCATCTGAGTTAGACCTACTGACACTGATTACCTTGGCCACCATATACGAGTAAAATCTTAACTTGTTTTTAATTTTTTAATTATTCTTAATTAGATTTACTTGTTTTCCTTACTAACTACCTTTGATGATGAAATTTTAAAGGGATGAGAAGACAAATAAGAAGGTGAAGAAAGAAATCAAGCATATCATCTACGGACATTAGATCGAGCCATAGTTGTCTTGGATGAAGGTTCCGCACGAGACGCGGAACTGTATGTACGATTTATGGCTGGTAAGTAATAACTTACATTAATTATTTGTTTATTCATATAATTTAATTATTACATTATTATTATTTGACTATTTCATTTATTTGAATTATTACATTATTATTATTTGTTTATGATTTAATAATTATTATTACCATTTCTTAATTTGTTTAATTGAATTATGACATTATTATTTGCTCACTTTCATTATTTCCTTTTTCATTACAGAAGCGTTACTTGTTTCCCGCCGAGAAGCGTAAGGCGGCACGGGCCTTCTTCGATGCCACAGCCGATAAATACCTCAAGCATGAGTTTAGCAGGGCTCGGAGCTCACGTAGGGCACCTACTTGGCTTTCAGACGAGGTCTGGGACTGCCTCTGTGGTATGTGGAATGCCGACCCTACTTTTAAGCGTCTCAACGATCAGAACAAGAAAAATCGCAGCACTGATTAAGCGATTGTATTTCGAGGTGGCAGTAGGGGCACTGCATTCCACTAGTCGGATTTGGTAATAATTAAATCCCTCTTTTATTTTGCTTAAGTTTTTTATTTCATAAATATTTTTCTTATACTTAGTTATAAAATTTTTTGCTTTTGTAGGTTAAGGAGGCGGGTGGTGATCCCGATCCTGCCCATTATTCGGCAAGCTGTACAAAACCAAGGCGGGTGATTATCCCGAGGGTCGTGCTAAGACCATTGTTGTAAGTTTAAGTATTTAAATTTATAATTATTGAAGTTAAATTTTAAGAAATTATAACTCATTATATATAATCATCTTAAGTAATTACTTATAAAATTGTAACGTTCATTTAGTTTATTGTTATACAATTATTCAATTTACAATAAAAATATTCAATTAATATTATACTTCATTAACCAATTTGTCACACCCCGATCCAAATGGGTCGAAATGTGACAATCGCCGCATGTTATAGATCTTGGACGGCGCGCTTCGCCCAAAACCTAGAACACGCAAGGCTTATGATACTCGAGCCAATGAACACAAAGTACAATTAATAAATATATGAAATACAACTTTATTTATATTAAAATTGGTCCTTTACATTAAAACAGAAATCTCATAATTTGTTAAGATACTAATAACTTTAATAGTTCGAGACCTTTCACCTTATTTTATATATGAAAAATGTTCATAAAATTTACAAAACACTCAAAAAGGAAGCTTGAGTGAAGACAAAGCCGGTGGATCCTCAGTGATGGTATACAAAAGGTTATTTACATACTTGAAGAAAATGTCAGCTCCAGTCGGGTTTGCTGTTCCTCGATTGTCTGTCTCCTATCTACAATCTTTCAGCCTGAAAATGGTTTTGAGAGAAAACTAGAGTGAGCATATAATTTAATGCTCAGTGAGTGAGACAAGACTATAAAAGATCTATTCATAAATTTCAAAGAAAAATTGATGGATATGCAGGTTAAAGTAGGAACGGAATGCACATGCATACCCGTCGACGTGCAGGCCCTTGGCCGTCGATGGGTAAGCTATTCATTGACTACCAATTTCGAATCCAAACCATCCGTCCACGGATTGAGGGCAGACGTTCACGGTTAAAATTTCCAGGGTGCATTTAATATTAGACGTCGACGTCTCCTAACCTGACCGTCGACGGATGGAAATTTCTGACTTTGAGTGCAATAAGGTTATTCACGTATCCGTCGACGTGTAAATATGTGCACGTCGATGGGTACCTCGGGCTAGCACTTGAGCTGAGGAAATGAGCAAACACGTCGACGTACAACACTTTAATCGTCGACGGACAGAAGTTTCTGACTTTGAGTGCAATAAGGCTATTCACCCATCCGTCAACGTGCAAACCTTTAACCGTCGACGGCCCACTGGGTGTTGAGACAACTTTGACTACCAAATTAGGGAAATTTTCAATAAAAAGGAAAATCTTCCAAAGTTTTTGAATGAAACACGTCAAATGGATTCTAAAGGGGCTTGCCAAATCACATTGTTCAAATCCCACCCGGCCAAAATGGGATTCGAACTCGCCGAGATGATTTTTCTTTGTTATATTGTAAGAAAAGCCCATTTCTTGACGTTGGCATGAACCTTTACTACGGGTGGTACGTAGCTATGTCCATAGTACTCCCACAGGGGTCGCAAATCACAATCACAGTGCGCACATCAATCCCCTGTACCATCCACCCCTTGTGGGAGTGATAAGCCTACTCACGCCGGCTCCACAAGCTCGGACAGTGAGAGGCGCCACTGCAGTGACTTCTAATCATCCACCAGCATTCATAATCGATAAAACAATCATTTTTCAGAGGTACATTGTCATTCATTCAAGAAAACATTTCATTTGCACATAAGGTTTAAAGCAAGGTTGAAAATGCAAGAAAACACATTTTAGTCTATCAAGCCTCACTCACAAGTTTATGGAGGGTATGCACTCCCACTAATCCTCCTTTCCTTGATCCTTAGAAGAGGGTTCACCACTTATACAATTGGTTAAACAATGGATTAAAGTAAGCTAGAACGCTATTTGAACTATTGTGCCAAAATTGACTAGTTTATGGACCAAATGTGCCAACTTGGAAACTAAGGGTCCAAATCAAGTTCTAGTGGTCCTATAAGCATTCTCAAGGTGTGAGAAAGTTTGTTTCGTCAAACAGCACCTGTACATACTTTCCGTTCGGGCTAACTCCTTATAACGAAAAAGTTGGACGATTTTGCCCCTAAAATAGGTGAATTTCGGGCTGAATGAGTTAGGGGTATGGGAATTTTGTGATTCTAATTCCTACAGTTTAAGCACGTTGTAGGGATGCTATACACCAAAAATGGTTGTATTTAGACACCTACATTGTGTTTTGGAGGGAAAAAAAACATTATTTCTTCACACTTGGATGGGTCATAATTGGATATGGTATTTGCTTAAGGGTGTTAACCCCCTACATCTATTTCTGCACCCATTTATGATTTGTTCCACCCTTGAATGGCATCTAACGAATCCCCTAGGTGGTACTTGCCCAAGGTGTCCACTATTAGGCCATAATGTGGGTTTATTTTACAATTACTACTCCTAAACTTCTTTCCAACCATTTCTTGATTTACAACACTTTCTAATATTGCCAAACTATTATTTATGGAATAAAATTCCATGGCTATGACCAGAAATATAGGGCTTCCTCTAGGGTGGTATAATGTTATTTTCATGGAACTTGGTCATTTAAGTGCTAGACTATATTTTTCTCTATTCATCTAAGTTTTTCTACTTTCAAAAGACTATTCTAACACCTCCATTCTATAATTTTGCCTTTGCCTGATGAAACATAAAGATTATGAAGATTTGGAGCTATAAACTAATAGCAAAGTAAAGAAAATGCAAAATATTTATGCATGAAGCTTAATAATCATCATTTTATTGCTAAAATTGTAAAAGAAATAAAAGGAAATGAAAACGCACCTTTAGTTTTGATAAAAACTTGAAACTTATGTACTTGGTGTAATTTGCAAGGTTTTTTCTTCAAACCTTCTTGATGGAAGGATTGTTTGGGAGTTAGAGTGATGGATTTTCTTGGATAATTGGATGAAATTTGATGGGGTTTTGATGTAGTTTTGGTGGGAAGAGTTTGTGTGGAAAAAACTAGAAGTTTGGAAGTTGAAAAATGATGGAGGAAGGCTAGCTATAGGGGATTTCGAAATTGACCAAAAAAAAAGGATGAAGACAGCCAAAAAAAATGGTCTTGAAAAGTCTAGATTATTCATTTGGTCAATTTACAAAAATGCTCTCATTAAATTTTAAAAATTACATTTGTGTCCTAACAAGAAATTATGTAAATTGGGATAGAATAAAAGAATTTTAAAACTAAAACCAATTGGCAAAATTTTATAAAAATAAGGTGAATTTATTGAAATATTTAAATCATTAAGCTATTGGGAGCAATTTCCCATTTTGGCATTTAAAACTTGTACAAGGGTAAAACGGTAAATTTCACCCGATACTTTCACGCAGCAACTTGGCAGTTTTCAAGTTTGGACAGTGTATAGTAGTATGAGACTCTTCAATACTGTAGGAAAAATCATTTTCAATGACGAAAAATTCAATTTGTAACTTTGCTAATATTTATGAAAATGTCATCGGCTATGCGACATTCTTTTCTGCAATATTTTTATCTAACTTCGGACGTTCAAAAAAATACCGCAACAACTTCAAAAATTCTTAGACTCACTAAAGAATATCCGAAATTTGTTTTTTGTAGAGGCTAAGTAGCTCTCGAAGGGTGGTACATGAATTTTTGAAAAAAATACACAAATGACCCTTGTTCTACTATGTATAAAATTTATCCTAATGGTGTAAAAATTAAGTTCTTCAAAATGGAAAATTTTCACTAGGTGAAAGTTGTTTCTAATTTCCACCTAAGAATATATTTGTATGCATGTCATGTAAAATTTGTTAATTTGTTAGCCTATGACTCCAATACAAAATAATTTGAGGCTAGGCATTACACAATTAATCCATTTTATATTCTTTTTTTAGGAGGATTATGACAGAGCGATTGCGGAGCCATGTGCACGAGCTGCCGATGAATCGGAGGTCAACACGCATATAGTCTTTCAGGATGTAGCGGGTGGCGAGCGCGATTAGATGTTAGGGTACGGTGACCTAGTTCACCACCCCCAGTTTCAAGCCGACTCATCTTCCATCCCATCTTAGTCGCAAGAAAATATTTCGTTGCGACAACAGATGGCCGACTTACACTCCGATGTCGAGAGGAGGCTGCACGGCAGTCAGCTCGGATGTTGGCAGAGAGAGATAGAGTGTGGGAGGAGCGATTACAGCAGATGCAGCAGATGTTAAGTCGTTTTCCTCTGCCTCCGGGAGCTCCTCATCCGACAGACGATCCACCTCCTTATGCTCAGGTTAGGACCGGAGAGTCCATCTCGCAGGTACAGCATTTGGCCAAGGACGTCCATCATGCAGCCCATCAACGTGAGGCCGGGGACGAGGCCGAGGGTAAGGGCGATGGCGAGCACGATGACTTCGATGAGATTGCTTCCCATTTAGGTGATTTTTAAATTCATTTTTGTAAATTTTATGTATACAACATTTACAATAAATGTATAAAATTAAAATTTAATATTCATTTTGGTCTATTTTACTATTATTTTATATAGTAGTAGTAATAATAATAATAATATTATTATTATTATTATTATTTATTATTATTACTACTGTTTCATAAAAAATTAATAATAAACCATCATTAAATATATAAAATATTATTTTTAAAAAATTAATTGTTTACCTTTTTCCATCCCTAAATCCGTTCCAAAAAAATAACAATCCATCCCTAAATCCGTCCCTAAAGAAAAAATCCGTCCCTAAATCCCTCCCAAAAGCATTCTTTAAAACCAGTCAGCGATTACACTTTGCTACGGAATCCTATCGTTGGAAAATCCGTCCGTAATTCCACCGCAATATTTGTATCGCCGTTGCAAAATCCGTTTCAAATGTCATGACCTTGTCTCGTGACTTTCATCAGATTTAGGGACGGATTTAGTTTAGGGACGGATTTCATTTTCCGTCCCTATATTTTAGGGACGCCAGTATAGGGACGGATTTTGTTGCATCCCTAAATCCGTTGGAAACCTTTTTAAGGATGGATTTCTCATGTTTTTCCATCCCTATTTCCGTTTCTATAGACCCTTTTTCTGGTAGTGCAAGTGACCTCAGACTGAGACCAACGCCAAGAGGTTGTTGACCGAAGAAAAGAGTATGGTTGCGACAGCCATGGTTGCAATTGCTCGATGTATCGTAGGTCGCACGGTTGACGGAGAAGGAAGCCTTAGTCTCTAGGAGAAGAACGTGACAAAGTTTCTCCCTTCTCTACCAATTTTCCTTAGTTTTGTGTAAGGAAAGTGAGGGAAAATTTTAATTCTATATTTTACGCCTCATTTTCCCTATTTTAATTTTCCCCAAATTTTACCTATTAACCAAACAGGCAAACTGAAAATCCAAGATTTCATTTTCTTTTCCTTAGTATTTTTCCTAGTACCAAACTAAGCCTTAAAGATATTACAGAAATGATCCTATGGCCTCGATTCAATAGAAGTTATCATGAAACCAAGACGTGGCATAAAGTTTAGCCACTAGTTTAAAAAAGTTTGCCTCAAATAAAAATTTTAAAAATTTTCAAGGTAAGTTTCATAATTAATGACATTTATTGGAGTAGCATTTATGTTAAGGGTAAATTACCTTAGTGGTCACTTAACTTTTAAAGATTTTTTGTTTTAGTCACATAACTATCAAAACTTACAATTTGATCATTATCTTTGTAAAATTCAATTTTGTGGCACAATGACCATGTCATGTGGCATGTTTGATGACATGGCATTGTCACATAATGATTCAAGTGACCTTTGAGATGATGTGGCATGCCACATCACTATGTCACGTGGAATATTGGATAACGTGGCTGTGCCACATCATCAAATTATTATTTTCTAACACTCGGATGACCATAATAATTAATTTTATAAAAATAAGTGACTAAATCATAAATTTTTATAATTAAGTGACTAAAACATAAACCCTTTAAAAGTTAAATGACTAAATTTATAATTTACCCTTATGTTAAATATGTGGCCATAATTATGCACATCTTGATTCCATGATAATTTCCATGGAACCAAGTCTATGGGATGATCACTCATCACAGCAAGCTTATTACATCACCGAAAAGCGAATAAATCATAAATTCTAAAAATTTAGAATTTTTTTTAGTTCAAATAATGAAGAAAATAGATTTGAGAAAACTACATCTATATTTGAGATCCGATGTGAATCAATTTCAAATTAATTGGGGTTTAAAATAACTATGGGATATTAGGAATTTATGCAAAAAATAAATGAATAAATAAAATCCTTGACTTTGGCAAGACTGTCAACAATAATATTTAATTTGATTCCTCACTATTATACAATTACCCTCCCAAATGGTAATTCGATGCGAATTAATTGTGGACATAATGATGTATAATAAACATTAGTAGCCTGAAATGGTATGAATTCAAGGGATCCGGCTCCTCTCCTGTTTAACTTTCAACTGGAGAGTCTGATTTATGGTTGGATGAGATGCCAACACATTAAAAAATATATCAATGGTGTAACAAGAGCCACCTCATAAAATGTGAAAATCCTTTCCCATCTCAACTATTTTCTTCTTCCGTTAGGGGTTTTAACTTTTTAGTCACCCATCCTCCTCTGTTTCCCTTCATCAAATATTGCTTTTTCAAGGGTTCTTTTTCTCATTTTTTTTCAAATTCCAGTTCACAAGAACATGAGAATTTGAGATTAGAAGAATTATTTTAAAAATACACAAGAAGTGTAAATAATCCTTTTGGGAAATAAGTATAAATAATCTTATTCTACAATAAAGGGTAAAATCTACATATTCAAATAAGAAACTAGCAGTTTGAATTTACTTTCTCATCATCTGCAAAATTAAAAGATCAAAAAGATTGCTAATTTCGTCCTATCATCTCATCTCAAAACAGAAAAATCAAGACCCAATAAGAAACTTTGTCATCTTTCTACCATTACACACATCAATCAGTTGTAGAAACCCATAAAAATGCTTAAACCGTATAAAATGTTTTGGGACAGAAAACCCAGATTTGAAGTCGTAGTTCTTGCTGCAAAACCCTCAAACCATATAAAACGTTTTGGGACATGACATTTTACTCTCAACATTCTTCTCGGTTCAAGATACATACTATTTGAAGAGAGTTGGAGTTAGAGCTTGATTAAAAATCTGGAGATTTTTCCAAAGATAGAAAGAGAAAATAAAGAGAGAATACTGTTATTCTGATGAAAGAGATGATGGCTGAACACTAACGGTGTCAATATTAGTTAGTTTGTGTCAGATAACGTGGCTCTTTTAAAGCCATTGATATTTGCTTTGATGCGTTGGCATTCTATCGAACCATTAACTGGACTCTCCTATTGAAAATTCAACAGGAGAGGAGCCATATCCAAATTGAAGTTAGGATGAAAAGAAAGTAAAATGCAGCCAACCAAATTCCATCCCTCCTTTTGTTTTGGTTAAACCAAAAGGAAGCTCCTTAACAAGAAAAAAGTTCCTATAAACCACAAATCTTCTACCATTTTCACCAACCATACTTAACTATATATGAAAAAGCTCATAGGATATGCAATGAAATTTATCTCAAATCTAACTTGAAAGTGTCATTCAAATTAGATATGCAAACCAATATTCCAACAAAACAAAAGGAATATTAACATAGAAGCAATGCCTTATGAGATTAGCTGACCCACAAATTTCCCCTCAACACTTTTTGATCAATGTGTTAACCATGAAAAACCTTATAGATGCATATATGTCACCAACTCAATTATTTATAGATAAACAAAAAGAAAGCTAACTAAAAAGAAAGCTAACTAGAAAGAAGGAGCCAAAACTGTTAAACCAACCAACTCATGAACTCAACAAATGTCTCTTTAAAGTTTTCAAACATGTAATGTAAGAGATTACCTAATAAAGATTCAGTTATTGAGAAAAGAGATCCTTAAAACAACCAATTATTCACCAGCTCCTCATCATTAACAAGTTCCTTTTGGTCCCATGTGGTGTTTTGTTGTCAAAGATTAGCTCTAATAACTCACCAAAATATGGAAAATTAGAATGTCAAAGGTTTGGAGCAAAAAACAAACCCCAGCTTCACACGAGCAATCCCCAAGCAATAGGCATCCAATAGGGTATAAAAAAATAGAAAAATATTAGTGTATGGCTTTGACAAATTGTTGGATATAGACTTCACAAAGAGAGAGAGAGAGAGAAAGTCCATGTGCATGTGTAGCAATTTGTCAGAGGGTGGCCTAAATAGGCTTTTTGTTTTGAAATTATTTAGATTGGTCAACGATAATTTGGACTGCAAACAATATTCAATATAGAATTCTAAGATATCGGCCAACAGCAATCACGAGAGAGATTGGAACCTTCAAAAACTTTCCATATCGTTGGGATCTTAGCAGCTAATGTTTCCTTATCTTGTGGGGTTCTTTTTCTTATTTTGGCTTTGTTTTTTTATAAAAAGTATAAGGCAAATTGATGGTTGTAATTCGCAAGGATCTTCTGATCCCATGTGATGTTGGACATTTGGGGGTGTTTAGTTGGGACTATATTACATTACCTAGAGAATGTGTATTAGGTTAAGTTATATGTCATCATTTGGTTACTTTATAAATAGTATCAGATGAGCATGTGATTACTACTGGAGTGGTAATATGGGTAAAAATGTAATATCCACCCCTTTCTTAGGTAATATTACATTACCTACCCTTTTAATTCCAATCTTCCTATTTTACCGTTCATTTTTTTTTTTGATCCATGCTGCCCTTATATTAATCTCAAAATATAAGTTAGTGGTACTAATCTTTAGTTTAACAAAGTTAGTTGTTCATATTGTTTATAACAGCAAAAAAAATGTCTTCTTTTGGGGTTCACAATATTTATGTTCAATAAAAAAAATGGTAGTTTCAATGGAATGAATTTTAGTTTTTTGATGTTAATTATTTGATTTTTTATTTTGTTAATATTTACTTTTTAATATTGAATTTGTTTGAAAACTTTAAAATGTGTTAATTTACCATAGAAAAAAGGTTTATATAAGTGAAGATAAAATGGTAAAATAATCATATATATATATGTCATATTCGTACATTAACCAAATAAAATAATCTAAGATATCTATCCTCGATTAAACCAAAAAGAAAATACACACATTACGAAGGAATCAAATTACCATGTAATGACATGGTAATCTTAGTACTACAAGTAATGTAAGATCACTCCAATGAAACGCCTCTTAGCGTTTCTTGATCACCCAAAAAATAATATTTCTTTTTTAAAAAATTATCTCGTACATTGTTAGTGAAATTTCTAAACTCAACAAGCGGATTTAAAAAGTTGACAAATATCTTGTACGATATTTTTAAATGTTAATTAATTAATTACTCAAATAATGAGATATATGTCACTTTTTTAAAATATAAACACTTTAACTTCACTTACAGTGTAAGAATGAGATAATAATCCATTATTTATCTTAATAGACAAGGAAAAAAAAAACAGACTATGCCTATGCAAAAGTCAAGAAAGAGTTGGGCCCCTACTTTGTTTTCACAACCAACCAGCTGTTTAAAGTAGACTTGCTTCAAATGGCCCAGACTTGTAGTTAAGCTTAAGATGGAACAAACCTCTGGGCCTTGAAGGCTCGAACACAAAGTAGACCTGCCTGTCCAGTTAATCCCTGTAGTTATGGGGGCTGGGCCTCAAAAGTTTCAATTCTGTTCTTCGGCTGAAATTTTTCCCATGATTGAACTCTACGTTTGCATCAGTGTTTTTTTTTTTTTGGCAAATTTGTTTGAATGGGTTTATACGAAGAAGATTACACGATTAATAATATTAATTAACTTTTATTTATGAGTTTGCTTTCTTGTAAAAGAAAAGCTTCATGTTTCTCATTCTAAAGTAGATTTGGTAAATTTAGCTCTTTATTGACTATGCCTGCTTGAACTTCTTCTTTGAAAATAATTACAAAATAAATAAATAAAGGAGTTTCCTCAACATCAAATGAGCTGGCTGGATTGAGTCGTCTTATTCATAAATTGTTTGAATTGATTTCTTGATAGCTACGTGTCCCCTACTACTCTGATTTTTTACATACACGTCTGAAACGACTATTTTAAATTTGTACCAACAGAATTAAAGAAAAGAAATGCTACTCTTAAATAAAATAAATACTATGAAAGTTAGTAGTATTTAAGAAAGAAATTAATTAATATATATGACAGTGGATGATTTCCTTTTTGGTCAAAAGAAAAAAAAGGAGGGGGAGGCTATCAAATTAATAAATCTCCAAATACGATGTAAGCTGCGCCTAAAGATGATAATGTGGGCGGGTTGGGTTGGCACGGTCCAAAAAGTCGTACTGCCGCACAAATATGGACCGTGCCGTGTTGGTCCGAAAAAAATATGGGCCTTGTTGTGCTAGTCCATATCTTTTGAAGGTTAAACTAAGTTCAACCTGTAATCTATATGAATCGTGCCGTGCCAGCACATGGACTAAACTGGGCTGGCACATGGGCCAATAATGTTTATTAAATGTTAATTTTGTTAATTTTTTATTTTTATTTTTATTTTTTCTAGATTTTATTTTTTTTAATACTGATTATTAAATTAGATTTTAAGAATGAAAATTTTCACATAAATTTACGTGGTTTGGCTTACAATGCCTATGTCCACGGAAAAGGGAAACATTATTCACTATAAATAATAAAATTTACAAATACTAATTGATATTATAAAATAAGGAAAATCTATCACCTAAACAATGAAAAAAAAAAGAAAATCAAATTTATTCATTTTCATCTTTATTATTATTATGATATTATCTCATTTTGATGATTTTATTATTTATAATTAATTTCTTCATTAAAAATAATTTTAAAATATAATTTGATAAAAATTAAAATTAAAATATAATTTGATAAAAATTAAAATTAAATTTAATAATTATTACTACTATTTTATTTAATTTTACCACTATAATATTATTTTTTTCATTTTAAAATAAAAAATGAATAATTATATAATTATTATATTATTAATATAATTCTAAATTTACATTAAAAATGGGTTGGCCCAGATAGGTACACGGGTCGTGCCGTGCTGGCACGTGGGTTGTGCCGTGTTGGACTATTTTGGTGGGTTTTGCCGTGCCAGTCCATGTGCCACCAAATGACTGTTCAATCCGTCCATGACTAATGGGCCGTGCTGGTACGGTCCACTAAAAAAATAATATGAATCGTACTAACACAACCCGTATTGAATTGGGCCATGCTGAGTTTCATGCTGCTCGTCCATTTTGCCATCTCTAGCTGAGCCGACAATCCTTTTAAGGATTTATACATAGTGAAATTTTAAATTTTGGGACCTTGGGCAACACTGGACTACCATCCGCCCCAGTAAAAGCAGAGACTTGGCTTGCTCAATTCAATACATTTTGAGATAGGAATATTTCTGTGTGATGTCAGTGCTTTTATATATATATATATATATATCATGTTGCAATTTGAATGATAATCTTGAGATTTGCGGGAACCTCCAAGTTTCCCGAATTGACTTCTAATGCTCGGGGAATATAATTTCCTAGAGATTTTAACTTCTATTTTTGATAAATGATTTTATAGAATTGGTTTCGTGGAAGTTATCATGGAATCAAAATGTAACATCGAATTTATCATACTTAGTTTAAAAAATTTTACACTAAATTAAAAATTTTCTAAATTTCAAGGTAAATTTAAAAATTAATAACATTTATTGTGATAATTTTTAGTTTAAAATATGTGGTTGTAATTATGTCACGTTATGGTTCTATAGTAATTTTTATGGAACTGATTCACGGAATCATATCTTTATTCTTTATTATGATGTTTTGTAAAAAAAAAAAAAGAAGAAAACTTGATTTCATCTAATTTCCATAAAACTATACTATTAATAAAAAAATTTCTCTTATATTTTTATGTAAAACTCATTCTTCAAAATGAGATCTCAAGCTTACAACTTCTAAGTTGGAATTTCAAATTTTAATTATTTGTCCCCTTGAAAGCCCAGTTTATGATTTTATAGTAGAGAAATTGTTCAACAAGCTATGTTAGAGACCTACCAGATTTGGATAATGGATACAACACAAAACTAGATTTAGCATCATTTTTTTTTTGCCAGAGATTTAGCATCATGGAAACAGAAAAAAAAGAAAAGAAATGAATAAAAATCCCATGCCCTTATTTAGTCTCCCATTTTGTGCCTTATATACCATAAGTAACCACATGTTCCAATCACTTAACTCCTCTTATTTTTTATTTGGTTTTAACAAAATAAATCAAGAAAAAAACTTTAATTATTTTCTTGATTTAGACTAAAACTCTATCCCAATAATATCATAAGCATAAAAACTTACCCTTAAAATTGAAAAATTTTAATTGGGCTAAACTTTTATTATAGATGGTATTTTTTTTTCTATAGAATAGTTTTAAGAACTTTTGTTTAAAAAAAATCCTAAAACCAAATAAAAATAAATAGAATTAACATGTGACGTGTTTTGGTAAATGAGGCATAAACTGAGGTACTAAAATGAGATTGGTGATTTCCATAAAAAAAAGGGTAGAAGTACCCCACAGATCCCTCAACTGTACGAAAATGTTCAATTTAGTCTATGTACTACAATTTGAGTCAATTTAATCTCTCTACTATTAAAAATCGAATAAATTAGTCCCTATCACTAAAAAAGTTAATTTTTATTATCAAAATTGCTGACGTGGCAATGACACGTCATCACAATACTGACGTGTTTTTGCCACATCATCACAAATGTTGACGTGGCATGCCACTTCAAAAATGTGAATTAATAAAAATTTTAGAATGACTAATTTGTTTAATTGTAAATAGATAGGGACTAAATTGAACAAATTTATATAATATAAGGACTAAATTGAACAAATTTATATAGTATAGGGACTTACTAGAGACTTTAAAATCAATACTTAGATAAAATTTTCTTAAGTTATACACAAGTTTATATAGAATATAATTATTATTTGAAATGTTTTCTATAATTAATAATAGAAAGTGGAAATAAATTAATAAATCAAAAGTATTATACTATGTTATATTTTTTTTATTATACAAAATTGAACAATGGTTATTAATTGTATGAAGAAAAAATGCTTAGTACTATATAAAGAAGCCTATGCTTTAAAAATATTTGTTTAGTTTTTATTTTTCTAATAGAAGCATGTGGAATACTTAAAAAAAAACTGAACAAATCATTATTTATTATAATTATATTCAAAATATATGACATAATCATTTAGGTTTATTGATTTATTTTCACTTTCTTCCTACCATTCATCACATAAAAACATCTTAAATGATAATTATATCTACTTACCATAACTTAAGAAAAATTGTACAATATTATATTACATAAATAGATACGTGTTATAAAAATATTTGTTTAGATTTTATTTTTCTATTAGTCAATTTTTTTTATAAATTCTACATAAAAAACTATTAAAAATTAAATAAAATTAGATTTGAATTTAAATATATTTTTCTTTAATTTTAATAATTTTATAATTTAAATGTATGAAAATTGATTTTTAAATAAGTCAAACCTAAACAAAAATCTTTAGAACAAGTATCTATTTATATAATACTGAATATTTTTCTTCATACAATTACTTATCAATGTTTAACATTTTATAATAAAAAAAAGAAAATATGATTTACAGTTTTGATTTATCAATTTATTTTCACTTTCTTCCTATCATTAATTATATAAAAGCACATTCAATTAATAATTCTATACTATATAAATTTGTATATAATTTAAGAAAAAAATTTCAAGTCTTGATGTTAAAGCTTCTAATAAGTCCCTATGCTATTTTTTTTTTCAAATTTAATCCCTATACTATATAAATTTGTTCAATTTAGTCCTTATACTATTAGAAATTAAACAAATTAGTCATTCTAAAAATTTTATTAATTCATATTTCTAACGTAGCATGCTATGTTAGCATTTGTGATGATGTAGCAATGACACATCAGCATTGTGATATTTTATGTGTTTTTTATGTTAGTAACCACTAAAACCTTATCAAGTGTCCATTCACACCATTAGCCAGTTAACTTCTTTTTAACACCATTAACTCTTTTTTGTTGTCTTTTTTTATTCCTTTTGTGCTTTTTTTTTTTCTAAAATTTTACCACAATATATCTATTTTAAAAACTCCAATCAAATTTTTTTTCTAAAACCCTATCACTATATTTATTTTAATATTCAAAACTTACCCTTAAATAGCTAACTTGTTTAAAAATTTGGGCTAAACTTTATGATACCTAATAAAATTTCTTTCTTCTAAAACCCTACCACAATATTTATTTTAAAATTAAAAACTTACACTTAAATAGTTAATTTGTTTAAAATTTTGGGCTAAACTTTGTGATACGTATTTTTCTCATAAAAAGAAAGAATAATAAAACAGATAAAAAATATTCTATAAAAATTTTTACTTCTAAAGGTGTTAAAAAAGTGTTAATTAGTTTGTAGTATAAATGAACACTTGGTAAGATGTTAGTGGCTATTAAAGTGGACAGCATCTAAGAAAAAGGATATAAGTTCTGTCCATAATTAATTTCCATCAGGAAGTCTTGTTTTCAAGAAATTATTACATGGGTCTGTCTCACTACATCAGTCATGAGACCAACCAATAAAATTTTACCAACCCAGAAATTTATCTACAATTACTAAAGCCCCACACCATTAATGTCCTTAATTTCAAGATTTACCTTGTAAATCCTACTTTTTAAAATTAGGAGTTAAACCTGTTGCTAAATTAGCAACTAAATCTTAGCAATTATTATGAGTTGGTAGGATTCTATTGGTTAATCCCATAAATGACGTGGGACAAACCTATATAATAATTTCTCTTTGTTTTTCACCTCATTTATTTCCCAGTTTCCACCAACTAATTTGTCTAATTCCTTTAACACTAATAAAATTTTAATTACCCTATGATAAGATTAAAGTTTGTTCAACAGCAATAAAAAAGAAAAAGAATTAGTAGTTAAGGTAACAACTAACAAGTTAATAATCTAACTGAAAAGAAAATTAATAAAACACTAATTAATCTTTAGTTTATTATTCAATATTCCATACATTGTCTCTATAGATCTTAGTTAGATTTAAACTCCACAATCCATACTATGAGAAGAATGACAGATATCCTATTATTTAATGGTTGAATACTTAAATCATCCTCTAAATTATACAAAAAAAGATATATTGGCCCTAAAATTTATTTGAGACAAGTAACCCCTCTAACAATTGATGAGTTAATTGTCTAAAAATAATAGTTTTGAGGGGTTAATTGTTCAAAAATAATAATTTAAAGTGTTAACTATCCCAAAGTAATATAGAGCTCTCTATTTGGTGCTGACCTGGCTTTCTTTTATGGGTCTCAATCTGATATGATAATCTAGGACTTATCTCTTCCCTGCCTAATCTGGTTTCATTAATGAGTGAAAATTTCTAACCTATTGCATGTTCTCCTTCAATGGGTTCTATATCATGTAGCAGTAGGTCCAAATGAAGAACTCCATTCAACTAAGGATTATATTGTTTTAAAATAATATTTGAGGGGTTAATTATCCTAAAATAATAGTCTGAGGGGTCTATTATCTCAAATAAAAATTTAGGGTTAATTTATCTTTTTTAATATGTTTTCAGAGCTGATCCCATGTGATGTCGGACTTTTGGTGTTTCTTGAAGACCCTGTAAATAATATTTTTTAAGGAAAATTATCATGTATATGGTTAATGAAATTTTTAAACTCTACAAAACGGGTATAAAAATGGACAAGTATTTTATAGGATATATTAATATTAATTACTTAAGTAGTGAGGTATATGTTCCTTTTTTATGAAATCTAAAAACTTAACTTACATGTGTAACAATGAGATAATAATCCATCATCTCGGCCGAAAAAGAAAATCCATTATCTTACTAATAGACCAGGAAAGAGAAAACAGGCCAGGCAAAAGTCAAGAACGAGTCGGGTTCACGACCAACTAGTTGTTTAAGGTAGACTTGCCTGACATGGCACATACTTGTAGTAAAGCTTAAGATGGAACAAGGCTCTCGGTCTTGAGGTAGAGATGGCAAAATGGACGGACAGCACGAAGCCCAGTACAGCCCAATTCAATATGGATCATACTGGCACGAACTATATGATTTTTTGATGGACCGTACCAGTACGGCCTATTAGTCATTGACAGGCTGGGTAGTCTTTTGGTAGCACATGGACTGACACGGCACGACCCACAAAAATAGTCCAACACAGCACAGCCCATGTGTCAGCACGGCACGACCCGTGTACCGATTTGGGCTAACTCATTTTTAATGTAAATTTAGAATTATATTAATAATATAACAATTATATAATTATTCATTTTTTCATTTATAGTGAATAATATTCCCCTTTCCCGTGGATGTAGGTATTGTAAGCCGAACCATGTAAATTAGTATGAAATTTTTCATTCTTAATCTAATTTAATAATCGGTATTAAAAAATAAAATAGAGAAAAAATAAAAAATATTAACAAAATTAACATTTAATAAAAATTATTGGCCCATGTGCCAGCCCAATGTGGCCCATGTGCTGGCACAGTAAGATTCATATGGACTACAGGCTAGGTTAGGCTTAATCTTCATAAGATATGGGCTGGCACGGCATAGTCCTTTTTTGGGCCAGCACGACCCAACCCATATTTTTATGGACAACCCAGCTTTTTGGGTCGTGCCAACCCAACCCGCCCACATTGCCATCTCTACCTTGAAGGCTCCAAACCTTAAGGAGGTGTTTGGTTGAGGATATCTTACATATCCTGTGGGAATGTGTACCATGTCAAGTTACATGTCCCCATTTTGGTTTCTCTGACAATAGTGTCAGAAGACATGTGATTACCACAAAGGTGGTAATATGGGTGGGAATATGAATACCACCCCTGTCTTAGGTTATGTTACATGTCATACTCTTTTGACTTCAATCTTCCTATTTTACCTTCACTTATTTCTCATTATACCAACAAATTATGGGATTCTTTTTTAGTTTAACAATATTTATATTTAAATAAAAAACAATTGGCAATTTTATTTGAAGGAATTTTAGATTATTTGTATCTTTATATATTTGTCAATTATAAATATTATTTATCAAATTATTATTTTTATTGTTAATTTTTTGATTTTGTTAATGTTTAATTTTTGATATTGAATTTATTTAACACCTTAAAGTATTAATTTAGTTAGAATACAAGTTTAGAAAGCTTTTTATACAAGTGAGGATAAACTAGTAAAATAGTCATTCATATACGTCACATTCCCACACCAACCAAACATGATAATCTAAGATGTCCATCTCTCCAACCAAACACAAAATGCACACATTACCAGGACATCACATTACCAATATGATGGTAATCTTATGTCCACAGGTAATGTAACATCACCCCAACCAAACGCATCTTAACTTATAGGAGATGGGCCTCAAAGTTCAATTATGTTCAGCTGGAAGTTTGCCCATGGTATATAGGACTTGATTCAACTCTATGATGAGAGGGGATCTGAGAGAGTTTTACTTCTATAATAAATCGATAATTGACTCAATTAAGAAGAAGTTAGTTGTAAATCGTTTAATGGATATAAATACGTGTGATCATGGAATAAAAAAATTATATCAGGCCGATCAGTTAAATCGAAAACCTCAATTATTTCCGATCGTTGAAGGTCATTGAACCAACTTTTCGCTTAACCTCTTTTTAGACCGTCTTGAACTAGGAATCACTGGCAAGTCAAGTTCAAAAATGCCACAAATTAATGAGAATAATATCTCTAATTCTTTATTATTATTATGTTTGGACTTTAGATTTTGAACTTTGAAGTTTATATATTTAATTTCTTTTATTATAATGTACTTCCATAATAAGAATTTAATTTCTAATGTAAAGAGTAATTTGTAATATTTATTTAATTATGTATATAATAATGTTTTCTATTTTTTCTTATTTTAAGAAATTTTCTGATTTTTTGAAATTTTTTTTATTTTTTAAAGAAATAAGTCAAAATTAAAATTCTTTCTAGTTAAACCGGTTAAACCCGTTGTCCAATCGATTGAAGAAGCAATCCAATCTTTTATTCATTGCATGTGATTTACAAAAAAAAAAAGGATGGTTATAAGAAGATTTCTTTTTTTTTTTTAATCTCAAAAATTTGTTATAGAAAGATTCCACAATTAATAAAATTAATTAATTTTTATTTATTGGTGTGCTTTTCTTATAAAAGAAAAGCTTGGTGTTTCTCATTCTAAAGTAGATTTGGTAGATTTAAATAATTATTTACTATTTGTGCTTGAACTTCTTTAAAAAAATAAACTACTTTTGGGGATTTATAAACTTTTTTTTATCCTAAATCTTGTCGCACTTATAGATCTTCATCTATAAGGAATTGTGAGGGTTCAAACAGTAAATAACTATGTCACCACTGATCTTGTTTGGGGGAGTGGTGAGATTGGGCCGATGAGATTGAGATAGTGAAAAAATTACTGTACAGGTAAGAAAGTTGCTGTATATATGAGAAAGTTGTTAGAGTAAATACTATACAGATGAAAAAAAAATCCTTATGTTAAAGTGGAAAAAATCTCACAACGGTTATGTCTGACTTGCATGAGACCTTTATGTTCAAGTTGGGTCTTTGCATTTATTGCAAATTAGTTTTAGGTTAGATGCTTAACATGGTATCAAAGTTCAAACCCGTTTCTGTTGCCTATTAGTTTTAAGTTGAATACTTAACATGGTTTCAGAGTTCAAGCCCATTTTTATTACTCTCGTTCCGTTATCCACATGTAGGTCCATTTGTTTCTGTTATTTCTTCGGGATTACAAGTAAGAGGGAATATTAAAATAGAAAAATCAAACATCAATTGTGTCTAACTTACCTCAGGCCTTTATATTCAAATTAAACCTCTCGACGGTGACTTTTAAGACTGTCTCACGTCTGCCAACTTTGTGGGCTATGACAATGGGTGATCAAGATATGAGAGCAGCAATTTGTTTTTATTTATAAAAATATATAATCCAAGTGGTTGCATTTTCTTCAAATGTATAAGCATCTACTTTCTTGTACGTTTTGATGTTTGAATCTTGAACAAGTCAAAAAGAAAATACTTTGTTATTAAATTTAGTTTTGGATTTTGTTTATCGTAGTGTAAATCTTTTTTTATTAAAAAAGGATTTGTAAGTATTTTTTAGTTGAACTATAGTTTAGGGAAAAAAAAGTTTTTTCATTGTAAATAAAAAGAAATTTTTATTGTAGCACTTATTTCTTTTTTTAAAAAAAAGTTGAGAATGAAGATAGGATATCTATTGATTTGTGCTAGAAGTGCCCGGATTGGGCTAAAGGCCTAAAGCCTTGTGGGCCTTAAAATCTTTGCCGAGTTGGCCATATCTTTCCATTTAGCTAATCACTTATAGATTAAATTTTAAAATATGATTTTATATTTGAATAACATCTCTTTATTTTTTGATACGTAGGAAGCAAAGAAAGGTGTTTACTTGAGGAATAAGAAGTTTTGAATTCGAGAACCCTTATATAAATTCTTTAATCTCTAACAAACTTAACTCAAGTATGAATAAAGAGGGAGTTTCGAGTAAAATCTCTTCAACTAATATTAAATAATTAATTATAAATTGAATGTTTCAAAAAAAAGTTGCTTCATAGCCTAGAGAGCTTAATTAAGTATCTGATCAATTTTTTTAAAATTATTTGCAGTAAACAAGAAATATGATATAAAACAAAAGTATTTGGAAGCAATTAGTAACGATGCGGTATCGAGTGCTTGGCACACCAAGAAAGGAAAAGAAGATTCCAAATGCCTTGCAAGTGGCCCAGACAACACATTTTATGACTTCGTCATCATTCCTCAACATGCTGGTTTTAAGCACTAACACATACTAATAAATTTGAGCTTGGCTTCGTAATTTATTTATTTCCATGGCAGCCAACTTTTTGTATACTTTTGTTCCTCTCGGTGTGACTGCTAGTGCTTGAGCCATGATGCATTTTGCACACCACGATCCTACGAAGGCTACCATGCTGCCTTTCCAGTCTCCGCCACCCAATCAATAAACGGATTATTAACCCTAAATTTAGGGCCATGGGCTTTTCTCATTCTCTAACTAGAATGACATTTACACCATTATTTACAAGCCTAACTAGAGTTCGAATCGAGTCCTTACCAGATAAGGCCATTTATTAATTTTAACGCTATGCTATTGATTACTCATTTATATGATCGGCAACTTTCATACGGTTTAATTTCAAAGTGTACGACACAATTTCATTATTCTCTTTAAATTCATACCAGTTATTTTAGATATCACAAGTACTTTTATCCCCAGATCACTCCACATTTAAATATGACAAGTATAATTTTGCGAAGAATGAATGAAAATTTTAAAATAATGAAAGTTGCCGTTCAATAAACTACACAAAAAATCTTCACCAAATTATATATATTCATACATAATTTTAGTATCTAATTTAAGATCAAATGCAAAATCTTTGAATTTGAGTCTAAAGTTTCGATATGTTAAGAATGTCGATTTAATAAATTTGTAAACCGCAATTTATACTTTCCATATTTGTAATCTTTCAACAAGTTGGAATTTAATTTCATTGTTAAAATCGTGGAAATTCACGTAAGGTAAAAACTTGACACTTCCCCTGTCTTATATATTGGCCGGTACAACTCGATCAAGGCATTGACTACAAAAATTGTGGGGCTTAATACATAAAATAACCCTCGAACTTGTATGGAACTGTCGTTTTAGTCCCTCAACGTTTATTTTATAATTTTTGATCTTCGAACTTTTATTTTATGCACAATATAGCCATTTGTGTTAATGTGACCCAATGAGAAAATGTCACGTGTCATATGAAAATTTTACGTGTCAATATATGATTAGGTCACGTCAGCATTAAGGGCTACATTGTGTACAAAATAAAAGTTTGAGGGTCAAAATTTCTAAAATAAAAATTGAAGGGCCAAAACGACAGTTTTGTTTAACTTCGATGACTATTTTGTGTATTAAACCAAAATTGTGGTAAGTTACAATGTTAACTTGGTTATGCAATTCTTTCTCTTCATATGGTTAGAATGCTGTATATGGTTACAAGCACTTGGCATCTCATTCATGTAATTAAGTTTAGATATCTTTTGATTAAAAGAATTTAGTGTGAATTTCCTTATTTTTCTTAAAAAAAGAAGAAGAAGAAATTGTAGTTGCAAAATGTTCAAACATAAGATTTTAAGTGGAACGGTTCGTTAATTACCTTCCTCTAGAAATTAAATTTTTTGTAGGATTAATATTCGAGTCTCAACTTCTTCATTCTCTTTCTCTAAAGAGCATACATCTTTTGTATGAAAACAATATTCATTATTTGTTGTTAATTTTTTTTTTCTGTATGTTAAAAAAATACGAGCGCAAAGAGATGGCTCCAAACATCCAAGCTAGAGTTTTTTCGAATATTGACATCTAGATAGATAGATCACCCTTAACAACTTTAATAATGAAGTTCATTCGGCTTGGTCCACTAATTGTCAAATCCGTCATGTTCTTTTTCACTTAACACACGGTTACAAATTGAATACTAATCACCCGATCAATGAATAAACACTACAAGAAAAACACGGATTTGCGACCGACGTTTGCGACCGCGATATTTTGAAATTGGTCGCAAAATGCATATTTGCGACTATGTTTGCATCCCACTTTCGGCGGTCGTTAATAGGCGGGTGGCAAAACATTTGCAACCAAAACTGAAATCGGTGGCAAATTAGCGACCACAATTGTGGCCACTCAGAAATGTGGTCATAAAGTTTGATTTCGAAATTGACGAGTTTTGTAACTTATTTTACGACCACCAAGCGGTCACAAATTTTGCTACCACTATGTAGTAACCTCAAAATTGGTCGCAATTGAGGAGTAAAGGTAACATATTTTGCGATCTTCTTTGCGACTGCTTGCATGACCAGATTCTTGTGATCATTTTGGGGTTACAATTTTGCGACCACTCTTGCTATTGCACTTGTGGTGTCCATTTAATTTATTTTTTAATTAATTATTACATATGAATTGATATATTTTATAATAATTTAAACATCATTAATAAAATTTATATTAAAATATTATTGATCAAATGCATATTAATAAAAAATAACATGCAAAATATTCAACAATTAATTATAAAATATATAGTGCAATATATTTACAATAGAAAGTGTGGCAATATCCAATAAAATAAAAATAAAATACAATAAAAACTAATTTCTATAACAATGACCATTCTTTCCCCCATGGCCTCGAATTAAAGTACATTATTATTGATCTCAACTCCTTCATCGGCTTCATGGCATGGAGGAATTTCTCCTACAATAATAAAATTAATAAATGAGTATGTAATTTTAGAAAATTAATTAATTATATAACTTAACATCTTAATTAATTATTCAAGAAAGTAAAAACTAATAAGTGGCACCTATAACCTCTTACATTCAACTTTTTAAATGTAATAGTACTTTTTTCATTCATTTTTAACTTTTAATTGACTATTACCAAATTAAATATCAAAACAATATATCACACAATCCTTCAACTAAATAATAATATAAATTTATATATTGTACAATTGAAGTGAAAAATACAATAAATTCACACCTGAAAAAGTGAATAATTTGTAAAAATTGGGGATTAAGGCTTTTGGGTTCCTACAAAACAAAAAAAAAAGGAAATTAGTAATTTAGTAATTTAATGAACCGTTGCTAATTAAGCATGCATGTATATATAAAATTAAAAGAAAGAACAAATTGAATCTTGAAAGAGAGAAAGAGAGAACAACCAAAGCCATTAAAGAAAAAAGGATAGATTATATATAAACTAGAGAAAGACCCACTTGAATCTTGAAAGTGAGTAAGAGAGAACAACCAAAACCCTTAAAGAGAAGAAGATTGATGAAAAATAAACAACCTAAGTTTTTAAAATGAAGAAGATTGATGTAAAATAAGAGAGGGAAGAAGAGAGCTTAGGTTAGGTTCGGAGAGAAAATAAAAAGAAAGGGAGAAGAGATTTTTTGAGAGAATGAGAGGAAAGAAGGGTTAAAGATATATAAACAGGATTTTGCGACTGAAAAAATGGTTGCAAAATCGGTCGCACAGCCGTGAAAGTTTTAAATTTCAAATTTACGGAAAAAAAGCGCAAAAATTTGGACGAAAAGCGGGAAAAAAGGCGCCATATTAATTTCATTGGCGACCAAAGAAATGGTCGTAAAATTGGTTGCAAATCCGTGAAAAAGTTCAAAATTCACAATTTGATGCGAAAAGTGAAATTTTTTTTTATAAAAAATGTCTATTGAATTGACATTGCGATCACTAACTCAACTTGGTCGCAAAACTAGTAACAAACATGATATTATAAATTTTTTTATAAAATTGTAATGGACATTGTAACCAATTTTGTAACCGACTTTGCATTTACTTTAAGTAGTAAAAAATATGGTCACAATTGTGGTTGTAAACTTTTGCAACCGGTGGTTATCGCAAAAGTAGTAACAAATTTGCGACTACATTGCTGTGGTTGAAAAATTTGCGACGAATGATGGAAAATTGCGACCACCTCTAAAGTGTCAAAGGGCACCAAAATCTCGCACCAAATTTTGCAACTAATTTTGCAACCAAGTTCTTGCTTCTTTGTTTTGTGACCATTTTTGCAACTTTTTGCGACCACTGGTCACAAATGTGTCACATTGTTGGTTGCAATTTTGTGACTCATTCATCGGTTGCAAATTCGGCGGTCGCAAATCCGGGTTTTTCTTGTAGTGAAAAAATCGAACCGGTAGTCGAACTGATTGGTCATCCGGTTATTGGTTCAATTGGTTCAATTAAATAAATAATTTAATTTTATTAATTTTTTTAAATATTCAAAAAAATTTAAAAAAAGAAAAAATTCAAAATATTCCTTAAAAAATAAGAAAAAAGTAAAAATATCAATTAAAAAAACTAAAAAAATTAAAATTTAGATTGAACAGGTCCAACAGGTTCGTCGGTTTAATCAGTTCAAAGGCGGTTCAACAGTAATCCGATTTTGTGATCCGAAAAGGACCGGACTTGTGACCGGTTCCCTATTCAACCGATTGAACCGATCGATCCGGTCTGATTTTTTATTCCATGCACCCGATTATCGTAATTAAGATTCCAATACTCTATCGTCAACCAGACAACTACATGACTTGGTTTTCAGGAGAAAGAGGCAATATATTTTCATTAAGTTATATAATGGTTGGATTACAAGCACCGATGGGAAGATGACCTATCCAAATTCTATGATCACCCACATCACATTCGCATTTTTGCCATATTATAAATAAAAACATTTGCCTCAAACTCAAAAGAATACTGAATTCAAAATAAGCAGCTAGATGAACAATTTCACCAACCAAGTGACATCCCTTCCATAGAGATTGGTTACCACACTTGACTATTATCCAATAAGTTTTTGTCACCTATAGTTATTTGTTTCAAATGGGTTTCATCTTTGGGCTTCATGTTAATCTCAAAAACCAGAGTTAATTCTAACAGTTCATGTTCTTTTCTCAAAGGGACAAATAGAGAAGTCCAAGAGACAAAGAAGATTAAATTAAAAAGAAAGACCCTTAAAAGCCAATGAGAAAGAAGATTGCAAAATCTAGTGAACTTTTTTGTCTTTGCCTTAGAAGAACACGTAAAACTCACATTATTAAGTTGACAAATGACAATCTACCAAAACGGCCATGTTATATGTTCTCTGATCTTGTCTTGGAGACAACAATAATAACACTGCAAATAATTTATAAAAAATAAGCTTGAAAAAAAAAAAAAAACAGAGGCCCGCCCACCAGATGAGCTGACTTGTATTGTAGTATAACAGCCATGAAAAAATGAAAGTTTCCCTATGGAGAGATTGAGAAAAACCTAACTACTATCCCAAAGTTGACTGCCAAATTCCAATTGGCCAATAATAGCCAATCATGGGGGCAGGCTTTTTTATTTTATTTTATTTTGCATTTTGAGTTTTGTTATTGCAGGCCAATTTGTTGGCTGTGGTTTGCAGTAAAAGGTTGCTGTCTCCATAAAAGCATCCCCCACTTTTATCTCTCTTTTAAATTTTGGATTTTAGATTTTAGATTTTGTTCGTAGCAAATTTCAGTTTTAGTTACCCATTTTTCCACTTTCAAGTACAAACGTGTCTTCTCTTGGTCAAGTTCTTTTCTTTTTTTTTTTTCGGTTATTTTGGTAAAATTGGTCAAGTTCTTTTCGAAAGGCTTGAACTTTGATAAATTGTTTGGCCCCAAAAAAAGAAAATGGAAAAAAGAAGGATATTTTTTTGATCTGGGTATTTCAGATTCTGATACTTTAAGGAGTGTCTGGAATTGGTTTTTGCAGAATTTGGTTCGTCTTGAAAAATATGGAACTGGGGATATGTTGCTGTAGATAGTTTTTTTTATCTGAGGCGGTGGAGATTATGGAGATTTCAGGCGTTTATTTGATGAAAATTTGGTTCTGATTCTGAAGAATAGGAATCTCAATTTTTTTTTCTCTTTTCAACGAGAATAGTTTGTAAGAACTTTTTGTTGTATGGCGGTTTGTTGGGTTCTTTCTTGAAAATCACGAGATCATTTCCTAACCCATAAAACAGTCAACATCATGATCATTTTTTTTAAATAAGTAGTTGCAGAGAAGTTTTTGTTTTTAAGTTCTTTGTGATTTGTCAAAAATTATAAAAGGAAGTGTCAAGAGAAATCCTTCTCTCAATCCATTTAAGGAAGTGAGATATTGGCCGTTACAACTTCTCTCAGATGCATGTGGGAGGGCTTTATTGTTGGTTGTTATTGGTTTGGTAGATGTTTGAGGAGATCTTCGGCAAAAATAAGGATTAGTCTCCTGTTTTTTCTCACATTATCTAGTTCTCAAATTTTGGGTGGTTTAAGGATTGGGACTTAGGACTGCTTTTGTCATGCTCCATTTTTGAAGTCAAGGGACTTCATAGGCTTTGTGAACAAACTTGTTTTCAGAAAGCTTGGCTTTGGTCAGCAATGAGGTTCCTGAGCCTTGTGGGAAACTCCTTTGGATGTTCTGCATCTGGGGAACGCTTAGTTTCCGCAGCAAGAGATGGTGATCTTCAAGAAGCCAAGGCTTTATTGGAATACAATCCAAGGCTTGCAAGGTATTCAACTTTTGGCGTTCGCAATTCCCCTCTCCATTACTCTGCTGCTCAGGGACACCATGAGGTAGTCAATAGCTTAAATTGAAGCTTACAGGAAAATATAGTATAATGATTATTGATTTTTTCTTCTTTGGCATGTTTATATCAGATAGTCTCACTTTTGCTCGAGTCTGGAGTGGATATTAATCTCAGGAACTATCGGGGTCAGGTAATTTAATCTTTTTTTTATCTTTGTTGTGTTACTGAAATTTTTGTGTGTGTTTCTTTTCATTCATTGTTTGATTAGCTTGATTTGAGTTTATTTGTCACATAAACACCTAAAGTTACAGACTAGTTTTAATTGATGCGGCTTTTTGGGTGTTTTCTTTTTAGGCTTATTTTTATTTAAGTTTCATGGGTAACTATTGTTTGATTTTTGTTTTTAACTGTTATACACAGACTGCTCTGATGCAAGCTTGCCAATATGGCCACTGGGAAGTTGTTCAGACTCTGACTCTTTTTGGGGCCAATGTAAGGCATTTAATTGCAAGTTTTGCTTCTTCAAAATGAATTAGAATTGTGAAGTTTACAAAGTTGATTAGCATAGGATTATTATGACAAGTTAAGCTTATGCGGAAGTGGTTTTTAGATTCACAGAGCAGATTATCTTAATGGGGGTACTGCACTCCACTTAGCTGCCTTGAATGGTCATTCCCGGTGCATAAGGCTCCTCCTTGCTGATTATATTCCTAGCATTCCCAACTGTTGGAATATATTAAGGAAGAGATCAAAAAACAAAGAATCTACCTCAGAGTTTGATGAGAGGTAAATTTATATCAATGCTCTTTCTGTTTTCTTATACCTACTTTTCTTTCGCTATTCATTCTTGTGTTATCTTTATCATCCAGTGCTCTTCGTGAGGTCATCAATAGACCTGCCGATGGAGGTGTCACTGCTCTTCATATGGCGGCATTGAATGGGCATGTTGAAAGTGTTCACTTGCTCCTGGATTTGGGAGCTTCTGTGACTGAGGTCACCATGGAAGATGGAACGACAATTGATCTAATAGGTAATTTACAGGTGCTGTTGACCAATATTTTTAATTTTTCTTTCTTGATTCACTTTCTAATGGTTTTACAGATAATTTTAGTTGAGCATTGATAGCAAAATCATTTATAAATTAGCAGCTTGATTCTGCATTGCTCTTTTTTCATGTCCATAAGAGTTCTCCTCCTTTTCTCCCCTGCCTTTGTTTCTTTGTTGAATACTACTGCAGCTGCTTTTTCCCCCTTCTCTTTCATTTTGTCCTTCCTGTTTTCTGAGCTCCCATTCCAGTAAAAATTACTATATTTGGGTGGATTTCCTGTCTATTGGTACACTTCCGCCTATCTGCTGAGAATTTGTACATAAATACTGTCAGCAGTTAATTCCACATCCCTAAACTCCCCTCTCCCATCCCATCCATATCTTAAAATGTATTGAGGCTTTGAAACTGCAAATTGGCCTTTCTGTTCCTTATGTGTCAATTTTTTTATACTTGATAGAGCCCAGTATACAATGTAATAGATTCTAGGTACCAGAACATTATGGTTTATGGGTACATAGGTATGAGAACTTTAAAAATGATATTGGCTTTTGGGAAAGTATTCTCCCTTGCAATCTGTTCTCTCTCTCTCATTTTGTTTTTTTGTTTCTATTTGTTTTTATATATCAACCTTAATAATATAATATAATATAATAGAGTCCTTATTACCCTGCAGGTGCTGGGAGCACTGCTCTTCACTATGCTGCTTGTGGTGGAAATGCACAGTGTTGTCAGGTATCTTCCCAGTCTCTGCATCATGACAGCCTAACAAAAGAAGGGGATAAAGGAACAAGAAAAAAATTAAAATCATGTATCCATGTCATTCATGCTATAGAATTTTCCATTCCGATATTTAATTTTTAGGTATGGTGTCTTCAGATTTTGATTGCCAGGGGTGCAAATGTTACTGCTGCGAATGCTAATGGGTATATTACTATGACTCTTATTATGTTTAAATCTTATAATCTATTTGGTGCTTTTATGTTTGTGTTACCCTTATTGATGGTATTTTCATTTGAACAATGCGTAAATTACATCTTTAAGCTAGAAGTTGGAATTTTAGCTTCTGCCAAAATGCGCATTAGTTAACGTTAAAAATATACTAGGATTAGAAAGATGCAAGAGTAAGGCAGTATGTCTGAAGAATAAAAATCAGAAGACTAGAAAGTATTAGTGAAACTTGCGATGTGGAGTTTTGCTCCATGGTTAGCAACTATAGCAGCTGTATGGAGGAAGGATACATTTTGATCAAGGAGGCACAGGCTTTATGCTTCATTGTTAAAATTACACCTACTATTTCATGCCTGTGGTTGCATTTTCATGTTTCGAAGTGATGCTACACTGCCATTTAAAAGGGTAGGAGTGATGCTGTATTTAATTTGAACTATAAGATTTACTTTACATCATTTTAACAGTTCACCCTGTCATCAGGTGGCTGCAAAATATCACTTATGGCGTTATAAAAATTTATCTCACGTTTTGATGAAAATGGAAGTCTGGAAGAATGTGGTTAATACGGACACAAATTCTATAGTAAACTTAACCTTTGAATTGTAATAGTTGATGCATGGATGTCAGATTGTTGTCTGCAATAATCTTTTGTTTTGTATGTTCTTATTACTTTTCTGAACACCGTGTTGATGAAGTGCAACTTATTCTTATTTCAAAAGAGAAAAGTGAAACTTATTCTTGTGTTTTTATTTTAATTATTACCCAAAGGTGGACTCCTTTAATGGTCGCCCGTTCATGGCGTAAAAATTGGCTTGAGGGGATCCTTAGCACTCAGCCTGAAGGCCAATCACAAATTCTTCCTTCGCCCTTTCTATCTCTTCCCCTCATGAGCATTTTTAAAATTGCTAGGTGAGTAGAATCTCTACTTATCTTTTCCTATTTTACGTGGTTACGTCATTCTCTGAGCCATGACATTTTCTATAATCATGTTGAAACTGTTAGTTGTTGCATGTGCTGTGTTGATCTATGAACTTTTATCTTTTTTTAAAAGGCTGCATGTTTGTTGTTTTCTAGCTGAGTAGGTTGGAGTGCTCACACTTAGTCAGAAATAGAGACCAAGGAATTCACTATCACCAATCACTCAAATTTCACCTGCCAGAAGCTTGCATATGTTCTTGGTTTCCTTCATATCTGGTAGACAGGAGTTTCACTTACATCAAAATTGCCAGTATGTTAGACTAAATTAGCAGGATTCAGCTTCTGGACAGTATGTTAAGTGATACAACATGCTGTTTCTTTGGGAGAGTAAAAGATGGGCAGAATGTTTTGTGTTCTAGTAAGATGGAAAGGAGGTAAAGGATGATGCTTAGTTATGGAAGCAAACTAAGAGTTAGGGAAAGAAAACCAGATGCTAAGCAAGTTGCTTTTAGTAGTGGACTTTCCCTAGGATTTTATCTTCTTATAGGGGACATGGAGCAGCTAAATCTCCATGACATTGTCTAGAAGACATTATGCTTCTTCTGTGAAGTTCTTTAGTCATTTGACAGTGAAACCTGCTATGAGATTACCTTCAAGGCTGCAATAATTTGCCATGCCTCTTACTTAATCTGAATCAACCTCCTCCCTGAAAAGTTAGAAAACATGCTTGTTGTTGATGACTTTTCTAGTGGGGAGGAACAAATCTTCAGCCTGTGCTCTTGTGGAGTTGAGAACTCAAGAACACCTTCCAATCTCACTTCTAGGCACTCTTCGTCTGTGTCTAAGAGATGAGATCTTGGAAAGACGAAGGGGGCACTGCGCTTAGGCCAATGGACCCTCTCTGATGCCTTAGTCGGTTTGGGGAGGAAAGAAGAGGAAAGCAAGGTTTAACAATGGAGGGAAAAGAGAGAGAGAGAGGTCAGGGAAAGAGGGAAAAAGTTGAGACATTTTGAGAGGAAGAGAATGAATTGTGGGTTGACGAAAATACCTATTATATGGGGTTAGTTAGAGTGGATGCCTTTTGGTGAGAGTTGGTATGTTACATGGGTCTTTGTCAACTGTTTTGTACTTTCTCAATAGACTTTGTCCCACTCGTGTTAACTTCCTTGGGATCTGCTATAGGGAGCTTGCTTGAGGGAGTTTGTTTTGGGAGTTTGTCCCCCACTTGTGCATCTCAACTGTAATTGTTGATGACTTTTCTAGTGGGAGGAACAAACTTCGGCCTGTGCTCTTGTGGAGTTGAGAACTCAAGAACACCTTACAATCTTCACTTCTAGGCAGTTTCAGTCTTTCTCAAAGAGATGAGAACTGAAAAGACAAAAGGGAGCACTGGCCTTGGGTCAAATGGGACCCTCTTCTATGCCTCAATTAGTTTAGGAAGTAAGGAAACCCTGTAAAGAGCACAGGCCAAAGGATTGTTCCTCCCCAGTAGAAAAGTCATCAACAATTATTTGTTGCGCATAGCCCAACAAGCACCACAATCCAAAACGAAACTCCCTCAGAGCAAACTCCCTTGAGCAAGCTCTATGCTAAGATCCCAAGGAAATCAATACATCGGGGGGGCGCAAAATATGTTGACAAAGCACCAAAGGACTTTGCTGTAATTTATATCCTCGCCTATAGCTCTGGTTGCTTTTCAATTTTCAAGCAAGGTTATCAACAAACAAGCAAAGATCACTTCAGAATCTGTCTTCCCATTTTTAGCTGACAAATAGTTCTTTGCTACACATAAGACAGTTTCATTTTTTTTCTGTGTCCAGTAACTTGCAAAAGAAAAGGTATGCAAGTTTTATTCGCTCTATTGTCTAGTATACTCCTATTAATTATTATGCAATGTTAAATCATTGACAAATAATTCTTCGCTTCACATAAGATAGTTTCATTTTTTTTTTTCTCTGTCTAGTAACTTGCAAAAGAAAAGATTGGCAAGTTTTATTTGCTCTATTGTCTAGTATACTCCTATTAATTACTATGCAATGTTAAATCATTGTTGGTTCTTCACTTTTTCTTGCCTTATTTTGTGGCACATTTTTTTACTTCTAATTTAAAATAACTTTGTAACCAATCACATAGTGGAGTGTCATTTAAAGGTTTCTTTTGGTAGTGCCACAGTCTAATAGTGACATGGCATTTTTTTAAGTCCATATTGCATATTTTCTTTCACATAATCTGCTTGTTCAATGAGCAAATTGGACAACAAAAGATTGTAGTTCATGTATCAAGTTGAACAAATTAACAACTTTGTGTTGAGGTCAAAATGAAACATCAGCTCCTAGTTCAAGGGCCATTTCTTTAGATATCACCTGTTAGCTTACATATATTGCTATATTACTAATGTCCAAGCAGTAACCCGATGAACAAAGTTATGCTGTGTCTTTAAATTAAGCAACATATTTTTTATTGTGTTTAGCTGTTAAATTAAATCTGGGTTGAAGGTGATCTATACTGTTGAATTAAGATCCATATCAAGATTAAGAACAGGAATGTTGGCATGGAGCTGATGCAAATAAACAACTTAACATTGCTGCTTCTTGCCATTAATAAGAGAATAAAACAACATGGGATAAAGACATAATCTATTCAGCCTTGATTCTTTTCAAATATATCTTATAACAATTGCTTATACATTCAAGGAAACTTAAAAGAGGATATATGTTTGGACTTGCATTTGCAAGTATACGTAGGCAATGAGCATATATTTATGAATATGAGCTACGGATGTCCCATTTAAGTTTACTGCCAAAAGACTTTGTTAGATATCAGATAACTGAACCTTTTCTTCCTTCTCATCTTATAAAGAGAATGTGGATGGAGGACTGGTGATTCTTTACCCTCATGCCAAGATCCATGTGCTGTATGTCTGGAGAGGAAGTGCACGGTAGCTGCAGAAGGTAACTGTAATTTTTCTTTGAAATGTAACAAAACTTGCTAGAGTATATTAATCTTTGTTTATTTGGCTAGGATCAGTGTAGTCTATAGGATATTTGAATTGGTATGGGTATTATTGTTAAGGATTCTGTTATGTTAACCATGGTTATATTTGTATTCCTGTATCAGAATATATTTCTGTTTATCATTTATATTGCACCCAAGGATACGAAGAGATGGAATCCTTTACTAAATTTCTCATGTGAGAATGACATGGTATTAGACATGTTATTTATCATGTGTCTCAGAGACACGGACACATGCATAGAAACCTTTTTTCTACATGCACAGAGGCATAAGGTACAATCGTCCTTGTAGTAGTAAGGTTGCAATCATATAGCTGACAAATTTAGCAGTGTGCAGGCTATCATGTTGCAATTGTAAATGGTATTAGTTATGTTTTAGAGAAGTAGAAGTTGCAGTGATGATTTTCTTGGGTACTTGTACAAAATACAAACCTACATATTCTGTAGAAGGCAGGAAGATAGCTGGAATAGGACAGAGATGATGCTAAGGCAATTTTGTATTGTTTAGATTTGAATTGAAGGTTTATGATTTTCTTTTATGAACATTCTTGCCAGTTATTTTGAATTAGTAACATATAGCCTATAGCATGAATCGTGTCATTTTGAACCATGTGTACATTGGATTATAATTTCCTAAACATATTAGGACATTCCTCTTTTATTCTCACGTGGATTTTGATCCATATGTGAATACTTTTATGAAATTCAAAATCCATTTCTTCCTTATATCTACAGCCTCCGTGTTTCATGATATAGTATTGAGAATTTGTTTGTCATTGATGTTTACGGTATATATAGGACCAATTGAAACTGAATCAGACTTTGCAACTCTATCATCCGTTCTGCAGGTTGTGATCATGAGTTCTGTACACAATGTGCCTTGTACCTCTGCTCTACAAATAACACAGCAAATGTTGCTCAAGGTCCAACTGGCTCAATTGCCTGTCCTCTTTGCCGGCATGGGATAGTATCATTTGTCAAGCTTCCAGGAACAAAACCAACCGTTAAGGCAGTTGCAAGAACCAGTTTGTCGCTATCTTTTTGCACATGTTCTAGTGAAATACCAGCGTCAACATCGATGACAACCCCACTTTGCAAGCCTGAGGTCCATTGCACACGAATTTCTCCCCTTGGATCTTCCTTTCGCAGCCTAAGCTGCCAAAGGTTCCCATCAATGAGAATCTACTCTAGCCTTTGCATGGGAGCTCCCGATACTAATTCTTCTTTGGTACCCTGCCCTGCCGAACGGAATTTACGAAACCACTTGGTTAGGTGCTCAAGATCGGGCTTAAGACGATCAGCTTCCGAGGGCCGAAAATCATGGTTCTCGGCGCTTAATCAATGTGTAACCACAGGCAGTGGATGCTGATTCTTTTTGTATATTTTTTTTCTCCATTTTTTCCTATTCCATGTCACGAGTTTCTTCCTTTAATTTTGTCGATAATTGTAATTCCAAATCTCTTTTCGAGAATGATTCCTGGTTGTGTAAATGCCAAAGATATCTGCAGTTATATAATGAATCCATTGTATTCAGCTTTGCATTCCCATGGCTTTCATCCCCCAGTACTTGTCTAGAAACTGAAGCGGAAATTTTATCAAATAAATTCTCTTACTGCGCAAGAAAAGATGAAAAAAACCATTTGGCATGTACTCCAAAGTTGAAGAATTTAGCAGAAGTGAAGGATCAATATTATCTATGCTAAAAATTAAGACTCATCCTTGTTTTGAAGAGTAGTAAACGGAATTTGAGGTTGCATTTCTGCCAGTTCGCAGGGATGAAAATTGAATGAGAGCTTGTTTGATGCTTTTATGGACCACCATTTTGGAGCAGCATATGCAAGCCTTCATGTTTGTTTGATGATGTGAATCTTTTTACCAAGTTAGGACAGATGTAATGGCAACTCATTACCAAACTTCAAGGGTGCTTATATTTTGTGTCTAAATTAAGTATTTGATTCCATGGCAGATACATGATCCCCTATATCGAAGGATTTGACTTTCTCAAATATGAAAAATGAATAAAAAAATCATGTCAAATAATTTAGATATTATGTTGTGTGCTAGTATCTTCTTCCAAGGGCTTATCACAAATCTATTGACTCGAATTAATCTCTTTTGGATTAAGAATGTGAAAAGTAAAATTTTCCTAATAAATATAGTTATTGGAATCAAATTTTTATTCTAACCCATTACCGGTAGTTTTATTTTTTGTTTTACTTGTCTCTATTTCAAAACGGGTTTCAATTTAGATGCCAAGAATATTATTATTATTATTATTATTATTATTATTATTATTATTATTATTTAATAAAGGAAATATGGTCAAATTTGATTGAGCTACAAGGGCATATTCCCTCCCCTGCCCAAAAATCAGAACTTGAACAACGAAACCCCTCCAGCCTCCACCGCCGCCCCACAACCTCGCCGAAAACCAGACCAACCAAAAGAGAGAGGAAAAAAAAAAAAGAAAGATAAAAATCCAAAACAGTATATATTGCCATTTCGAGTCACTTGTTTATTATATTATTTTTGTGAGAAAAGAGTTGGGCTGTTAAGAAATTTAGACAAATTTCAGTAATTCATTTCTTATTGCAAGTTGCCCAAAAAGGGCAAAAAAAAAAGTCAATATGTTCGAAAGAAATAAACAAAAATGTACATTTTTTTTTTCGAATATAACCCATTAAGTTCTTATCAATTTAAACAATCTAATGTTATAATCCTTTCAAGTTGTTTACTTACTTTGGTCGATCCATTAAAGGATATCCATATAGAGTATATCTTATTATTATTATTATTATATACTGAGATTAGGAAAATAAATAAATTTAATGTCAAAAAATACATATAGACATAGAAGCTATTCTTGCATCATGCATTACACTGAAAATTTAACATCTAGTCATATTCATGTCGTAGAGAAACATTTTAATCAGGTTGATTAGGGATGTCAACGGGACGGGAAATATGCGGGGGGCATACTCCCCGTCCTAGACCCCGAAATTAGAAAACCAGCTCCGTCTCCGACCCCATCCCTGGATTCGGGGATAGATTTTTCCCCATCCCCGTCCCCGTGAGGAATATCCAAGGAACGAGGAATCCCCGACCCCGATTTGACCCCGATTTGAGTTTTTTCACATAATGATTAAAAACTGATTTGAGAATGAAAAGAAAGACTAAATAGCAAAAGCCAAAAGATAATCAAAAGGAACTGATATTCTTGGGTCCGGCATAAACAAAGTTCATTTTAATTATAGAATATCAGTTCTATAGAAAGTTAAGATCATAAAGCAATTCAATCTCCAAACATAAATTATAGTATATTTACTGGTACAAACTGCATGTAGTGATATACATATAAGAGCTTACCACTAGATATATAGTGTAATAATCAATAAATTTTGCACTTGAATGGAGGAGCGGAAAACAGATAAGCATGAACAAGAATGCTACCAATATCGGTGAAAGAAATTATGCTGAAATATTGCACATGAGCTGCCTACCTTCTGCTTTAGAGTGATCTTATCCCCAACCCTAAGAGCAATTCCCTGTGTCTTGCTACGTATCCTGGTATACCCACTAAGCTTTCCATCTGCTTGTTTCTCAATACTCACATTTACCAAGGCATCCTCCCCAAACACACTCTTAGCATACAGGTTAGCTGCCAGGAATCCACACTCACCATCTCGTGCAGATCTGCACTGCAAACCAGACACCAAAAAAGGACAAGAATGGAATTAAGTAGATGATCTATAAAGAGCTAGTATAAGAGGATCTATTAAAAAGGAAACCATGACAGTAGGTTGTGATTCTAAATAGGCTAAATGTTCAAATTAGGACTCAACGTTCGGAGTAATTCTCAATTAAGGGTCAAACCTTTCAATTGTAACATTTCAGGACCTAAACTATAATGATTGTAACAAATAAGGACAGAAGAAGACGGAAAATGATGGGTGTGCAAAACGCGCCATTAACATAATAACAGTGACACGTGGCATTATATGAGTCGATATATATAAAAAAGTAAAATTTTAAAACATTTTTTTAAAAAATTAACAATTGTATTTTTTTTTATTCTAATTAGTAACCATTATGATTTTCTCCTACAAATTTTCTGGCAAACCAAACACTTTCCGAAATCTCTAACCCAAGAAAATCTCACAATGAAATCAACCCAAAAAGCCAAAACCCAGACTTTGTTACCCGAACAATCACTGTTCTCACAAAGTTTAATTAACCTACTGTCACCATCATGAAATTCATTGTTATTTGATTCTAAAATACAAAAATCTTGAACAGAAGGCATTAAACTCATCAACATAAGCATTCCACACCCACTACAACCTTCAATCTTCATGCTAAAACCTGCAATTTTGACTTTCATTCTGACCTTTTCAAATTGTATTTCCAACGATTCCTAAAACCCACTATTTCCCACCAAGCAAACAGTCTTCAAATTCCAAATCTAGAATATCCAACATGAAATCAACCTAAAAAGCCCATGGACATAAGAGTTACTATTACTGGAAACAAAAAAACCACAGTGAAAAAAAGAGCAATTTGTTGAATCCCTCTAATGCTGACGATCTAAACTCAGACAAGAGAACAAGATTGAAGAGAGATGAGGGAGATAGAATATCAGAAGAAATAGAGAAGGGAAGAATGTAGAAGAGAAACTTAGATGACCTGGACTAAAGCGTGTATCACTCATTCACCCTCATCTCTTCAGCTAGGCAAATTTGCATCACTCTTCTTTCTCACCAAAATTTAGGTTTTCAATGGCTGTTCCTGGGGATTGATTTTTTATGAAAGGAGCACAGATTACAGAGGAAAGAGAATGGAAGAAATTTATATGTTTTGTCTGAGGTAAGCAAACAATTTCCAGATTGGGTTGAAATTTCGGGTTTTTAGTTTGCTGGAAGATTGAGAGCTTGGTGGGTTTTGATTTGGGAAAAATAACCTTTGATTCTCTGTTTTCTCTAAAAAAAAAAATTGAGATGGCTGTTATTCGCCATTTTATTCCTTTGTTTTTTTTTTAAATTTTCTTACATTTTTTCTTATTTACTTATTTACAAAATTAAATAATTTAGTTTTATTTCAGTTAATAATCAGATGGTGAACACTTTGCCACGTGTCAAAATCTTGTTCTTCTACGCATTTCATTGGGTACGTGTATAACACGCACTAACGTCAGTCAACAAGAGTCCTGAAATGTATCAATCCGTGAACGTTAGATCCTGATTTGATGTTTTTGAAAGGTTTGGTCCTTCATTGAGAAAACCCGTAAACGTTAGGTCCCGATTTGAGCTTTTAGCCTTCTAAATATTAAGCTGCAAGGTATGCAGAATCAAATAAGTTTAATATTAGATTCTAGATAAATTCAAAATAAGGCAGACTTACGGAGCAGTAAGGCGTTTCATGTTGGTAGTGGTGGCAAATGGGCGGGTTCGGGTGGGTTCGGATCAGGTTATTTTCGATTTCAGGTCATTTCGGATTCGGATTTATTTCGGGTTCAGATCATCTCGGGTTCGGATAATTCCAGTTTCGAACAATTTCGGATTCGGATATTTTCAGGTTCGGATTGTTTTGAGTTTGGACATTTTCGGATTCGGATCATTTCGGATTCGGACAATTTCGGTTTCGGGCGGTTTCGAGTGGGTTTCGGGTCAATATGGGATTCAATAATTTATTATTTTTTTAATTTCAAATTAAGAAAATTTTTTCTTATTAATATTTTTTCATAATAGATAAAGATAATTAAACACTAATTTTTTTAGCGATTTAATAAAGTTTTAAGAAATTGATAATATTTATATTTTTTTATAAATTTTAAGAGTATTTTTAAAAATTCAAACTTTCAATATTGATTATATATTCAATATTTTTGTATTTTTCCATTAATGGAAAAAAACTTCTTGATTTAGAGAATATAGAAATAAGGATGATAGAACATAATAATAAATAAATATATCAAATAATTTCAACAGAATAATTTAAGTTTGTAAAAATATAATCAATTAATAATGATATATGTAAGATTAAATTGATATATTGTCACCTCTAATTCTAATAATATTTTTTTTCATATTCAAACTATTAATGAATTAAGTATGGTATTAATTCTAAATTATCCTAATAATTAAGTCTAAAAGTTTAAGAAATCTATAAGACTATAACTTATATAATAAAAAATTGCTTGAATTCGGGTCTTTTCGAGTCATAAATTCAAGTTTTTTTGAGTTTCGGATCGAATCGATTTCAGATTTCGGATCATTACGGGTTCGGGTTAATTCAGATTTGGGTTGCGTCGGGTTCGAGTTATTTCGGTTTCGGATTACCTTCGTATCAGATAAATGTCGAGTTCAGATCTCTTCGGATTTGGATATTTTCGAATTCGGATCTTTGACTTTTTTTAATCAATTCGGATTGGACCGGGTTTGGTTGCAGGCGGATTTGGAAGAGTTTTCGGGTTCGGTCAAATTTTGCCACCTCTACATGTTGGTAGACTTGATGATATGGTCAAGGAATTCCTTCTCATCTTGAATAATAGTGTTAACAGCAATATTAATATTCAATTGAAGAACACTTTGCATTTTAATTAAATAAATTAATATAACAATTATATAGTTTTTCTAATTAAATCAAATTCTGTGAAAATATTAAATTAGTAAAATGAATGTATCTAGCTCTTCACTACAATATTAATATTCAATTTTGGAGAGAATATTGTAATATTCCTTCTTCTTTTTTTAAATCCTATGACCAAAATGAAACAAACAACAACTAATGAATAAATAATATTATTCAAACGAAAAATCAAATATAAAAAGTCGGCATAAGTAATAAGTTTTGAATAATAAAAATTTAAATATTTTTCATGAGAAGTTAAAGTAAGACAACTAGTTGAATCTTGAAATGGTTGTAAAAAATGAAGGTGTTGAGGTATGGAAATCCGAGACCTCGACGGGAGCCTGAGCTAGCCAATAGCGACCTGAAGAGAGGAAAAACAATGAAGAGGGTGACCGGCAGGTGGCCGGTTGATCCCACTCCGATGCTTAAGTCAGCTAGGGTTTTAGAGAGGTTCTAGGAGAATGGAGCTGGAAGAAGGAATCTCATACCTGGTTGCATGGTACTGTGCGTATATATAGGGTTTACATGTGGGTTTTGCCTAAGCATGGAGTCTGGAGATTGGGCCTTTCTCATTGGGCTGTCTCCTTAGTGGGATAGTGGCTGGCTCTGCCGAGTCATGGTCTGGGCTGAATGGTCATGAGGCCTAGGCCGAGTGCTTTGGAATGGCACTGTTGGGCTTCTACTCAACAAGTGCCCCCTAGACGTGGAGACGAGTACAAAGTGGTCGACTGCACGGCTAGAGTAAAGAGTCTCGTATCGGTGTCGCCTGTCGGATGGTGAAATGTGGGTTGTCTGGGTGGCTAAAGTACGGTCTGGTATTATTGTTGGGTGGTGGAGTGTGTGTCGTCTGCTCGGGCCGGTTGTAGCAGATGGACTTGTTTGTTGCGGTTTGAAAGGTGGTGAAGGGAGTCGTCTGCTCAAGGCTTTTGTGGAGGATGGGTGGGTGGGAGACAGCTGGAGTCTCATGGTACGGGGTGCGTGCGGGCAGGGAAATTTTGATTTTTAAGAACCCCGTTTTGAGAGGGAAATTGGAGGTTTTATGGATTTTGGGTGCCACGTGTTGCCTCAAGGCTAAAATCGATTGAGGTATAAATGCCTTTCTCTCTCTTGGTCTTTTCATTTTCAACTTTGCTGAAGATTTTTGCAACTCTTTGTTTCCTTTTCTCTATTTTCTCTTCGAGTTTCTGGGTTTTGCTTTCGGTTTCTTGAAGTTTCTGTCACTATCTCGGTGTTGTGGTTAAGGTCGAAGATTCAGTTCACCGCGTAGAGGGATTCTTCTACAGCGTTCGGTGTCGGTTGCGTTCGTGGCTAAGAGTTTTAGTTGTTAACAGCCATTCGAAGACGAACAGTTTCTTGGTAAGTTTGTGTTTTTCTTTTTTGGGGTTTTCTTTTGGGTTGAAGCATGAGTAGTGAAGGTGAGAGTAGTGTTATGGGAATCAGCGGTGTTCGAATGGAGGAGGAAGACGTCGTTTCTAGCTGTAGCCAGTCGGTTTCTGGGCACAGTATCGCCGGGAAAATGGCGGAGGTAGCTTAGGAGATGTTGGCGACCGGGCCTGTGATTCGTGATGGTGGGCCCACTGCTTCCATTTCTGGCCATGTGGATTCTAGCCCGAGCCCGAAGAAAAGAAAGGTTTATGCTGGAAAGGGCAAGGGAAAAGCACAGGCCACAGAGGAGCCGGCAGATAAAAATGCGGCTGACCACTCGTCCGTGTACACGGGGGATGATTTGAGTGACGAGTACCGGGCTCGGTTATAGAACATCCCTTCTTTCTTTGCCATGGGTGGCTACCAGTTCAAGGCTGGTCCCATTGGTCTAAGGCCAGGGTATGTAGGAGACGGCGGGAATGCAGCCGTCTTCTATGAAGACTTATTCTTCGCAGGTTTCCAGCTGCAGCTTAATGCATTCTTCACCGAGGTGGTGAAGTACTATTAGATTGCACCGAGTCAGCTGATTCTGAATTCTTGGCAGATGGTGATCGCTTACCACTTGCTGTGCACCTACAAGGACTGGAAGCCGTCTTTGAATGTGTTGCGGGAGCTGCTCAGTGTGAAACAGGCAGGGAGTTTCCTTGCCTTATATGCCAGAAAATGGGTGAAGTCTCCCTTTAACTTTCTTGACACCAACAGAGACTGGAAGAATAAGTATATGGTGGTCAGGAAACCAGACGACGCGGAATGGGGCTGCTCTATGGAGTGGGTGGCTCACTCGGCGGAGTCCATAAGAGTCTTAGCCACCCGGCCAGCTATGTTGACGGATGCTGAGCGGGCCCAGTGTGAATACTTAACCGTGAAAGATCGTCTAATAAGGTGTACAGACTGCGCGCATTGCAACCGCTTGTACTCCGCCGGGTTGAGTGGGTATGGGAACCACCATGAGTACAAGGAGAATAAAATTCCTCTAAGTGTGGGAATGGAGACACCGGAGAGGATATTGAGGATTTTTGACCCGGAGAGGGCTGCAGCCAGAGGTGAACAGCCTCTATTTTCATCTTCGGGGGAACAGGGTGGTTCCCAATAGCCAGTCGTCGAGGCTGATCAACCTACCGCAACTGCTACCATCTAGCTTGCTGCGAGACAGGGGCCTGCTGCCTTGGGCCAAGGGAAGAAGACGGGTAGAGGGAAAACTGTGGCGAGGAAGTCTGTGGCCCCCAGGCCAAGTGTTGCTGGGGTAACTCCCGGTGCTGCACCGAGTGATCCGAATCAGGAGTTGCCGGCTGCTCAAGAAGGTAGTAATGGAGTTGAAGTTAATGTATAGGTTGTCTGTAGGTTGGTGAGGGGGTGGGACTTGGGTTTTTGGTGGTGTTCGTTCGTTAATTCCTTGGTCTACGTATGGGTCGTTGTTGATAACTTTGCTTTTTACTTGTAGCCACCATGCCGAGGACTGGGCTCAATTTCTCCAGTGCGGACATTCTTAATGCTGTCAGGGGTGCTACAACCCAGGCGTCTGAGGGCTAGAAGAGGAAGTCGGGTGATAACAGCGCCCAGGCTCCTGCTGCTAAGAGGGCCACCACCAGTGCTGTCTCCGGTGCGGGACGTTCCATGGCCATAGTAGCCTCCCGGGGGGGTGGGGAGTCACTCCAACGTCCGTATCCACAGTTTCGAGAGGCATTTGGCTCCTCACCCAGCACACGTGTCTTCCACAACAAGTGTGGGGGCCAGCTGGCACACTGCTCAGACACATGGCCAACAACAGCCTCGTACCAGCCATATCTCCACCCCCATGACGGGTGGGGCCAGCTCGAGTGCATCGGTGGGTCCTGCGGGACACCAAGAGACTTCTGCTCCGGCTGCTGCCATGCCGACGCCTGTGCATATTGCTACTCCAGTTTCAGCTCCAGGTGCCTCCACTGTCCCCGAGCAGGCTGAGGATGATTATGTGTGGGTGCATGGAGGGCGGGTGTTCCCGTTTACCGTGGATGGGCACCTGGAGGGGCATCGGAGTATCTTCACCGATCCCCTTTACGCGGCTCAGGAAGCACTCGTCTTCAGAAGCCCCGCTGACAGAAACTATGTCGAGGGGCGTCTGAGGGCTGCCGACTGCGTGGTCTCTACAGCTGCCTTTCTCGAGCAGGTTTGTTTTCGTGCCTTCTTCGAAATGAAGAATGTTGTGTTGCAGATATTAGCCGTGCCCTGATTCTGCTCTTTTGTAGTGACGCGTGATGCTTGCCACGGGTATGGGGCATCATGAGGTGGCTTGTCGCGAGAGCCAGAATAGGATAAGGGAGCTGGAGGAGAGGGTCAAGCAGGCGGAGGACAATTACGCGCGTCTACATGAGCGCCGATATTTTGATCGCATGAAGGTGGCCCAGGCGGAAGCCAGTGAGCTGAGGGTTGCAAACAAGGCACTAAAGCAAGAACTGCGAGTGGCTCAGGGGGCTGCGGAAACTGCCAAGGGTGAGTCCGCTAAGAAAGATCAGCGCATTGAAAATATGCGGAAGGCCTTGGACAGGGTTCGCGCTAAGAGGAGGGGGCTGAAGTTGGAGTTGCCGCCGAAGATAAGGACAAAAAGGTGGTGGCGGAGTCCTTGGCCATTGTACAGGAGCAGCACGCAAACTTTCAAAAGGATTACGCGGCACTGGAGCAGCAGCAGGCGGACTACGTCTTGCAGCACTCGACTTTGGAGAGGGATCACGCGGCTCTAAAGGGAGAGCATTCGGCGCTACAGGTATGTGACATCTCTTTGTCTTGGTAAATACATGATTTTGCTGTTTCTCACAGTGTGGTGTTTTGTAGGCGGCACATGACTTACTGCAGGCCACTCATGCATCGCTGGCGGATGACATGCGTGCCCAACTGGAGGCCACAGTGGCTAGCGTTGGGGGTATGGTGATGGAGTAGGTGCTTAGCCGTATGGCTATTCTGCATCCGGACCTGCAATTCACCGCTGCTAGCCTGCTTGAGCCTGTGGGGGCGCCGTTGGCAAGCGAGGGTGTGGGGGGCTTCGCCTTAGAGGCTATCCCCGAGGGGGATGAGGCGGAGACAGAAAGTGAGACTGTTGACGACTCCGCGGCTGTGCCCACTGCTGAGATGGGTGCTGATGCGACGACTGAAGTGGTGGGGGAGGATGTGACTCATGAAGGGGGTGAGCAAACCGCTCCAACCGAGGATGTTTAGCCTCAAGCGTCCCATGAAGCTCCTATGTTAGATCAAACAGCACCAGCTACAAGGACTGTGCCTAGTGACGCTCCTCCGGTGGAAGCTGTGCCTCCAGCGGACAAAGTCCCCCTGCCGAGTGATGTACCCACTGCGGAGGTTGAGCCAATCGTGGAGCAGGTTCCTCCATCAAGTGAGCCCCCTTCAACGGACGGCGGTGCGGTCCAAGGTGGGGATGGTGTAATCGTCGTAGATTAGGCTTTTTAATTTTGTACATTGTGGTGGGTGATATGGCCCACTTGAACGAATATCTTGTAATGAATTGTTGGGAATGGAGGCATTCCCCGAGGATTTCTATGATAATACAAGTATGTTCATTTCTCCTTATCTGCTTTATGGGAGTGTAGATAATTGTTGTTGTTTGTAGTTTGCCTGTGTTTGTAGTGATTGCGTGTTGAGTTATATTTGCCTGTGTATTGTAGACTTGCGATATTCGTATCTTGGGTCTGTGGTGTCTTGTGGGGATGAGTCGTCGATCGTGCCTCCTTCCTGAGAGCACGTTCATTCGTGTAGGAGGCCTGGCAACTGATTCGGCATTGGGTGCCTATCCGTCGGGTACCTTGTTTATCGTAGAAGGATGAGTCGTCGGTCGTGTCTCTTTCCTGAGAACACGCTTATCCATGTAGAAGGCCTGGCGACTGGTTCGGCATTGGGTGCCTACCCGTCGGATACCTCGTTTTTCGTAGAAGGATGAGTCGTCGATCGTGTCTCTTTCCTGAGAGCACCCTCATCTGTGTAGGAGGCATGGCGACTGGTTCGGCATTGGGTGCCTACCCGTCGGATACCTCGTTTGTCTTAGAAGGATAAGTCGTCGATCGTGTCTCTTTCCTGAGAGCACGCTCATCCGTGTCCCGTGTGTTGTATCTTATATGTCATTCGAGTACATGTAGCTTGTAAATGGAAAGAAAAAAAAATTTTGGAATGGAGACATGTAGAAACATCATCAATCGTGTCTTTGTATTACTTTGTCTCTGAAATTGCAGTGTAAAGCTGTGTTGTTCATAACAGAATGAGAAATTGCTGTCTTAGTAGACTGTACAAATGGAAGATGAAAATATGCTGACAAGAGAACAATAATTCGTGTATTATGGACAAAATAGCTAAAAGTAAAATTTCTTCAAATGGATAGCATTCCAAGTTCGAGGGATGGGCTTCCCTGCAAGATCTTGTAGCTTGTAGGCTCCCTTGCCAATAACTTTGTACACCCGGTAAGGCCCTTCCCAGTTAGGCGACAGCTTTTTCCTTTCTCCCGCGGGCCGAATGGCTTCACAACTTCGTAGTACAAAATCACCTACTTGGAATTGGCGATTGTGCACTATTGTGTTGAAGTATCGAGCAACTTGCTGGGACCTGTTTGCCGCCTGGATCTGTGAGCTGAGCCTGACTTCTTCCAGTAAATCGAGATTCAGGCGGAGCTCCTCCCCATTCATCGATTCGTTGAAGTTGGATACTCTGAAGGTAGGGAGGCCTATCTCGGCAAGTATCACTGCCTCAGATCCATATACCAGGTTGAAGGGGGTCTCGCCTGTGGTGGTACTGGCCGTAGTTCTGATGGCCCACAGTACTTTCGGGAGCTGTTCTACCCATGCCCCTTTTGCGTCATTAAGCTTCTTCTCCAAGGATTTTACTATCTTTCCGTTCATGGCTTCAACTTGCCCATTCGCCTGTGGGTGGGCGACTGAGGCTGCCCTGAGATTGATGTGGAAATTGTCGCAGAGTTCCTTGACCTATTTTCCTTGAAGTTGAGTGCCATTATCAGTGATTATGGCGTGTGGGATTCTGAACCGGCAGAGGATGTTCTGCCAAATGAACTTTTCCACTGCCTTCTGAGTGATGGCCGTGACTGCCTCAGCCTCCACCCATTTGGAAAAGTAGTCGCAGGCCACTATCAAAATTTTTTTGCCTCTTGCTGCTATTGGAAACGGACCCACAATATCTATGCCCCATTGGGCAAAAGGTCATGCTGACTTTACTGGATTCAGCTCCTCTGCCGGCTGTCTGTGGATCTTGGGGAATTTCTGGCATTTCTCACATTTCTTGACCAGCTCAGCACCGTCGCTCCTCATAGTTAGCCAATAGAAGCCCTGCCGCATGGCTTTCTGTGCCAGTGAGCGACTGCCCTGGTGGTTTTTGCAGACTCCTTCATGGATTTCCCTCAGCACATACTCGGCGTTGTCCGGGCTGACACATCTGAGAAGGGGAGCATTGAATGACTTTTTATAAAGTACGCCATCCATCAAGATATACCTGGCAGCCCTTTTTTGTATGGCTGATACTTCTGTTCGGGATTACGGGATATCCCCTTACAAAAAGCGGATGATGGGAGTCATCCAACAACTCTGCTCGGTGCTCAGCTCATGGACATCTGATGACCCCTGCCTGGTTGGGTGCTCGACGTATTCGAGAGTCGTCTTACCTCTGATGGTGGAACTTGTGGATGCTATTTTGGATAGCGCATCAGCTCGAGCGTTCTCTTCTCTGGGAATCTGGTGGAGGGATATTTTTTCAAACCTGACCCATAGGTTCTGGACTGACTAATGATAATCAGCCAAGTTAGGTTCTTGAACTTCATACTCTCCCAACACCTGCTTAGCCACCAGTTAGGAGTCCGTGTTAATTTGGACATGTTTGACTCCCATTTTCGCTGCCAAATTCAGCTCGGCAATCAAGGCCTCGTACTCGGCGGCGTTGTTGGAGAGTGGGAAGCCAAACGTCAGACGATACTGGTACTCTTCTCCTTCAGGGCTTGTTAACAGTAAGCCAGTGCCACCGCCTTCCTTAGTGGCTGAGCCGTCCACAAATAGTGTCCAGAGTGTGTCGGATGGTGTAGGTGCTGGGTTGGGGGGTTCCGTCTGGCTGGGGACAAAGGCATCCGATGAATTGGACAAGGGGAGATCGGGGAGGACCGTGGGCTCCTTGAAAGTGCATTCGACCACGAAGTCGACAAGGGCTTGAGCTTTGATGGCTTTTCTGTTCTTGAACTCGATGCCAAATTCACTCAGTTCAACGCTCCACTTGACAAGCCTGCCCGATATATCTACCTTGCTCAGGATTTCCTTGATCGGCTGATCAATTAGAACTGTCACCTTGTAAGACTCAAAATATTACCTGAGTTTGCGCGCCGCTGTCACAAGGGCGTAGGCCAATTTTTCTGGACGGGTGTAATTACACTCTCCCCCTTGGAGGGCGCGGCTACATAGAAGACGGGACAGTCTTCATTGTCCCTTCTTTTGACGAGGTCGGCGGCAACAATCTCGTCCGAGGTGGCTAAGTACATGAACAGCTCGTCCCCGGTCTCTGGCCGGCTCAAGAGAGGCGAGGAGCAAAGATATTACTTTTGCTGTCCGAATGCTTCTTGACACTCAGCCGTCCATTGGAATGGTGTCCGGGTGGTTCGGGCGGCTTTGGATCTAATGACTTTAAGAAATGGGAGGCACTTTTTAGCGGACTTCGAAATGAATCTGTTAAGAACTGCTACCCTGCCGGTCAGCACCTGGACCTCTCTCATGGTTCTTGGGGGAGGCATGTCGACGATGGCCTTTATCTTTTCTGGATTGGCCTCAATTCCCCTCTGGGATATCATAAATCCCAGAAATTTTCCAGCTTCAACACCGAAAGTGCATTTAGTTGGGTTTAACTTCATCCCATACTTTCGCAATGTGCCGAAAGCTTGAGCCAGGTCATCAAGATGCTGCTCAAAACTGATGCTCTTGACCAGCATGTCGTCTACATATACCTCAACGAAATTGCCAATCTGCTCCTTGAAGATTTTATTCACCAAGCGCTGATAAGTGGCTCCCGCATTCTTCAGTCCGAAAGCTACGACATCGTAGTAATACAAGCTGTCCTCCGTGATGAAAGAGGTTTTTTCTTGGTCTTCTCTGGCCAGTGGGATTTGGTGATAGCCTGAAAAGGCGTCCATGAAGCTTAGATACCTGTTTCCTGATGAGGAGTCCACCAACCTGTCGATCGGGGGAAGCGGAAAACTATCTTTCAGACAGGCTCTGTTGAGGTCGATGAAGTCAACACACATTCTCCATTTGTTGTTTGATTTCTTCACCAAGACCACATTAGTAACCCATTCGGGGTAATGGAATTCCCTGATGAAACCAGCCTTCAACAGTTTGTCGACTTCTTCGCGGATGGCCGTTATCCTTTCCGGAGCAAATTTCCTCTTTTTCTGTTTTACCGGCTTGGCTTTGCTGCTGACATTGAGTTTATGTTCCATCACAGACGGATGGATCCCGGGCATGTCAGTTGGTGTCCAGGCGAACACATCAACGTTCTTTCACCATAACCTCATGTTCTTGCGGGGTCAGTTTAGACCCTATCTTAGTCGTCTTAGAAGGCTCTCCTATCCGGAGGCACATGTCCAGAGTTTCCTCGACTGGCTGTGCTTTACTCAGCATTCCTTCATCCCTGGTATCCAGGACGTCTAGTGACAGCCAAGTCGGGCTTTCAGTGCCGCTTCCGGTGCCACTCGTCGATCCCACTTCCCAATTCAGCGTGTTGATTTCCATTGGTTGGCAGGAGTCTTGCCCCCCAATGTGAACTGTGGTTCTTGAGGTTTGCCCCCCGGTGTGGGGTTGAGTGGCCAGGGCTAACATCTTGTCTCTGGCGTCGGCAGCCTTCTTCGCCATGACTAGGGATAATAAGTGGCACTGGCGGGCTTGGTGTTGATTCGACTGCATGTAGCCAACCCCGCTTGGAGTCGGGAACTTGACTTTTAGGCAGTAAACGGCGTCAACCATTCTGACTCTCTTCATCATGGGGGGTCCAATTATGGCATTGTAGGCTGACGGCTGGTCTACTACAACAAATGTGTTCATAATGTTGAGCACATGTTCTCCGTCGCCTAAGCAGATGGGCAGTCTTATCATCCCTTTAACCGGTATTTCGTTGTTCCCAAATTTGTAGATTGGTCCCGTCGACAACAGTTGGTCATCCGTTAGCCCCATATCTTTGTAGGTCTTATACATAATGGCGTCGACTGCGCTGCCATTGTCAACCAGAATTTTGTTCACCTCAAAGTTGCCAATGATGGCCTTGACCACAATGGGGTCATTTCCTGGGTCTTGGAACAAGTCGGTTTCATTTCTGGAGAAAATGATGGACCAGTCTTCTTCCTCATGTTCTGTTCGGGGGGTGGGGCTTGTAAGCCAACGTGGCATACACTGTGCAAATGAGCTTTTCTCTTGGATTGGGATCTACCCACTCTTTCAGGGCCCCAACGATAGTGTTGATCACACCGCGAACAGCCGACCTGACGTGCTCACGTCGCTCTGGGCGTTCTGCCTGTTGGTTGGTATCTTAGGCTGGCTGGGCATTCTCTCTTTGGATGAAATTTCGAAGATATCCTCATCGAATCATATCTTCGATTTCGTTTTTTAGATCCCAACATTCTTTTGTAGTATGACTTCCGTCATCATGGAATCTGCAGTATTTGTCAGAGTTCTTCCCACCTTTCCTGGGATTTCTCAACCTCAGAGGCCATTTCATTTTGTTCGCCATGTCTCTATTGGAGATGTTATGGAGAATCTCCGTGCGGGAGGCATTGAGTGGAGTGTACTCGGCTGCTAGGCGTGGAGGAGGCCGATCTCCTATCTCTTGATCACGACGAGGGGCCTCAGACCGTAGGCTCTTGCTCTCACCTTGTCGATTACCTAGGTCTCTTCGTCGAAAGCCCCTGTCGCTTCTCTGCTGTCGGCCTTCGCCTTGGCGACCGCCTTCTTGTCGGGTAGGCTCCTTGGCCATGTCTTGGCTTTTTTAATAAAGTTTATCGGTTTGGATTTGGTTTTCTTCAACATCAGCGTATCTTTGTGCTTTGTCGAACAACTGATGTAGATGGTGAGGTTTATCCTCGGAGAGTGCATATTTGAGGTGTTCGTTATGCACCCCTGCTACAAAAGCTGTTGTAGCAAAGTCAACTGTTAATTCCTCAATCTCTGTGGTGGTCTTTTGAAACCTTTCCACGTAAGATTTGAGCGACTCCTCAGGCCCTTGTCGAATCGCCATGAGGGCCACTGTTGTCTTCCTTTTCTTTCTCAGGGCAGAAAAGTTGCTCAAGAAGGAGATACTCAATTGGGTAAAGTTCACAATGGAGCCTGCCTTCTGTCTGTAGTACTAGTCTCTTGCCGTTTTCTCCAGGGTGCATACGAACACCCGGCACTTCAACGCGTCGCTGGCTCTCTTGAGGTCCATGAGGTTGTTGTAGGACGTAATGTGGTCCTTTGGATCACTCGTCCCATCATACTTGAGCTTTGGGATCTTGAAGCCATCCGGGACGTCTTCTTGCTGGATGGCAAGAGAAAGAGGGCTGTCGTCTGTGCTTAACCATTCCAAATGGTCCTTCTTGCTCTTTTGGAGATTGGTCTCCAGGGCTTCGGAAAATTTGTTTTCTAATTCTGCTTTGAGGCCATCCAATCTTTCCTCCGATTGCCTCTCAGTATAGAGGGAGGTGCTGCCTGATCTTGCCGTGTGGTCAGGCCCCTCTTCCCGCCGCCTATTCTCACCCAATATTGTTACACTGTGGGTCGACTCCTCAGGGGCAAGTGGGACCGGGCTTGTTGCACGTATTCTTTGTCTCCCAGAGGATCTGTCCTCTTGTGGAGAACGTGCGCGCCCTGGCGAAGATCGTGCATGTCCTTGTGGGCCCCAGTCTCTACGTTCTCGTTCACCCCTCGGAGCATTGTCGTCCTGTTCCTGGGTTCGTGGAGGCCTTTGTGTGAGGTTGGCCACCACTGAGCGTAGCTCGGCCAGCTCCTTCTCCATCCGAACATTTTTCTGTTGGAGCTGAGTCACATATAACATAAAGTCATCATCTTGGGGGGCTTTGTGGCTTCTACGGCCATTTGGGCTTACCAGTTGGAGATAAGCTGGTTGGGAGGAGGAAGGGGTTGTATTATGAGCGTCAGGGAGGAATGAAGAGAAGGAAAGGTGGCGTCTTGCCAGAGGATCGGGCCCAGAAGGGTCGTTGTTTTCTGGGGAAGGGCAAGATTCTTGGGCGAAAAGGTTAGTGGTGGGGGAACTCCACATATCTTGGCTCGTGTTCCTCCTAGAAGGCAAGCCGCTTGTTTCTTCAGGCGTGGACATGGCTTTCTCTAGATTCCCACAGACGGCGCCAATGTTGAGGTATGGAAATCCGAGACCTCGACGGGAGCCTGAGCTAGCCGATAGCGACCTGAAGAGAGGAAAAACAATGAAGAGGGTGACCGGCAGGTGGCCGGTTGATCCCACTCCAATACTTAAGTCAGCTAGGGTTTTAGAGAGGTTCTAGGAGAATAGAGCTAGAAGAATGAATCTCATACCTGGTTGCATGGTACTGTGCGTATATATAGGGTTTACATGTGGGCTTTGCCTAAGCATGGAGTCTGGAGATTGGGCCTTTCTCATTGGGCAGTCTCCTTAGTGGGATAGTGGCTGGCTCTGCCGAGTCATGGTCTGGGCCGAATGGTCATGAGGCCTAGGCCGAGTGCTTTGAAATGGCACTGTTGGGCTTCTACTCAACTGAATGTCATGGAAGCAACTAATCGAATAGATCTGTGAGTGATGAGTGCAGAGGACAAGTGAGTGATGAGAGTGACAACTTCTTGGCAGCCGGCAGCAAGCAATGTGAGTGATGAGAGCAGCGGACAAGTGAGCGGCGGTAATGTAGAATTTAGGAAAGGTTGGTGGTAGGGACGTACGGTTCAATGCTTTGTTGGACAGCAAGCATCTCTCTTTTGTTCATTATAACAAACCAAAGTCAAATCTGCTGAATATTTGTTGGGCTCTACTTATTGGGTTGGTGACTAAATATGTGGATTATTTATTGGACTCTAACAAGTTAGGTTAAATGGGCTTCATTTTTTCCTTGTCCCTATCAAGAGATGGGCTTTTATGTTATAAAGTATATATATAACATTACAATATAATTCGGGGCCAGGGATCAGGGTTGGGGTCGGGTCCGGGGCGGTGAAGGTATCCCCCATCCCCGTCCTCGAACCCGACGGGGAATCAAAACTCCTCCCCATCCCCGCCCTCGATTCCCCAAAAAAATCCCCTTCCCTGCCCCCGTCGGGGCGGAGGATCAGGTTTTCCGTAAGGTTCGGGACATTTTGACATCCCTAAGGTTGATGTATATATATATATATATATATATATATATGTGAGTGAACACATCTATAGCCTAAAGTATATGGGATGTTAAAAATGACATATCTACACGAACAATAATTAAAGAAATCAATGATTTAGACTTTCGTTCAAATGGTGTCTTAACATATATATTATCTTCAACAAGAACGAGCCTTGATTGTTCTTCTAACAGACAAAGGTTCCCCTTGTCAAATTCTATTGAATTCTAACTCTTGCATCCTCTTTCCCTTAAACCTAGACCTAGTCTTTTATACATTGTCAATAGATTATTTTCCAAATATTATGATATGAGAGCTATAAGACAGCTCTCTATATGTTCTACAACAAACTACTACTATTACGTAAAAGGCAATTTTCCTTCCTTAGACCACCCAGTTTTCTTGTTCTTTTTTGGCTTAAATGTAGCAAAAACCTACCCTGAACTATTCCACCTTATTTAAATAAGTTCACCATCTCTCTTATTTGTATTGAGATAAATCTTTAAACCTTGGAAAAAAAAAAGGAATAAGGATTATTCTTAGAGCATCATCAGAATTTTAAAGGTTAATTTAGATAAACACTGAAATATAATAATTATTTTAATATACATTATGTTGAGTATAATTATATCATGTCATTCGGCCCAAAGTCACCTAGTTGTTCAGCCTAATTAGGACTCAATTACTTGACTTTCAAGTAAAGAATTATTCTTATGCAGAGCCCAAGATCAGGATAACGTAATCTCAAGAACCATATAAACATTACTATTATGATAGAACTTATATCTTTTTCCTTAGATGCTATTCATATTAGTCATTAAAATCTTATCAAGTGTCCATTTACATTACAAATCATTTAACATCTTTTTAACACCGTTAGAAGTAAAAAAATTTTCTAGAATAATTTTTATTTGTTTTATTATTCTTTTTTTAATGAGAAAAATATGCATCACAAAGTTTAACCCCAAATTTTAAACAAATTAACTATTTAAGGGTAAGTTTTTAATTTTAAAATAAATATTGTGATAGGATTTTAGAAAAAAGAAATTTTATTGTGTATCATAATGTTTAGCCCCAAATTTTAAATAAGTTAACTATTTAAGGGTAACTTTTGAATATTAAATAAATATAGTGATAGGATTTTAAGAAAAAAAACATTAATTGGAGTCTTTAAAATAAATATATTGTGGTAAAATTTAGAGAAAAAAAAAGCACAAGAGGAATAAAAAAAAGACAACAAAAAAAAGTTAACGGTGTTAAAAAGGAATTAATTAGTTAATGATGTGAATGAACATTTGACAAAATTTTAATGACTACTAACACGAAAAGCACCTAAGAAAATGATATAATGGACCGTTTGGTTTGTAGTTATGAGATTTTACCAGGTAAAGTAGTATAGTCGGGTATTTCACTTACTATATAATATTACTTGATGTTTCATGTTTTTTTCTTTTTGTCATGTTTGACTCAAAACTAATATTATCAGGATTTTCTTTTCCTCTTGCTTGGTTCATTATAGCACATTAATGGACATCCACAGTCTATAACAATGAAGTTTCAAAAATAACCTCCGCATAATAATTTAATTATTTTGATTAATTAATTAACTACTTGTTCTTATTAGTTAATTAATTATTTAGTTAATTATTTCATTCAATTAATTAATTAATGATTTCATTTTATTATTTAATCTAATTTAATTATTTTTTATTGATTAATTAATTAATTAGAAATTAAATTAAAATTAAAAAAATTAAATTAAATTAAATAATTACGTTAAATAATTAAATGAAATAATTAATTTAAGAATTAAATAAACAACAAAAGCTAGTAATTAATTAATTAATCAAAAAAATTAAATAATATAAAAACAATTAATTAAATTAATTAATTAATTAATAATTAAATGAAATAATTAATTCAATTATTAATCAAATAATAAAAACAAGCAACTAATTAATTAAATTAGATTAAATAATTAAAAATAAAATGAATTAATTACTTGTTTTATTATTAAATTAATTATTTCATTTAATTATTTTTAAATTAAATTAAATAATTAAATGCAATAATTAATTATATAATTAATTAAATAATAAACACAAGTAATTAATTAATTAATAAAAATAATTAATTAAAACAAGTAATTAATTCATTTTATTTTTAATTATTTAATTTATTTAATTTTTCATAATATGATTATTTAATTTAATCTTTTATAAAGTTATTCATGTTCAAAATATTTTAAAAATAATGATATTTTGATAAAAAAATTTAATTCAGATTACTATGAATATGATAATCTAGATAATCACCTCCCCCCATAGTAATCTGGATTATAATATTTATGATAATCTGGTTATATGTGATAATTTTAGATGTTCTACATATATCCATGTGAATAACAATCAAACGTGATAATATTTTCAGATTACCATTAGATAACCAATTATATTTTTAGATAGCTGCGAATTAGGTCCATAAGTCTTGTCTTTTACTATTATCTATCACACGTACAAGTTTCCTTCTCCACTCCCCTTTAATATTATTTTCCTTCTTGTACTTATTCTGATTTGTCTTACACATCACCTCATAGCTCTCAGACCAAGCTAATTTGGCTTCAACCCATTAAAATATAAAAATTTACTTAGGCAAATTTACTTAGGCAACAAAAGTGAAATATAAAGAACGAATTAAGCATGATTAATACATATACTTATTGGATAGTAAAGTGAAAATGTTTAAAAATATTTTTTATTTTCATTCTTTAAAAAATATACAGAAATCATTACCTAAAATATGTATAATCTATAAAAATGTATGTTTTAAAAAAAAAAAAACAAAAACACACCTAAAATTAAAAATATTTTTTATTACTTTTATTTGTAAGTTCATTTTTATTTTTTAAAATATACATATATTTCGTCTTACTACATGTAGATATCTAATAATATTTTTGCATTTTTTAAAAAATCAAAATCAAAAATATTTTGTACTACCAACCATAGCCTTAATTACTAATATTTTTAATATAAAGCTCTATTTAACCCGTCTAAGCTACAACTTGAAAGAAAAAACCCAAACAGTTTCAATTAGCTTATAAATGAATGTGGATTGTTATGATTTTACCAATTAATCCAATCAAATATTTTTCATAAGAACTATCGTACACTATTTTGTTTGGTACACCGTATAGGCAAGAACTAACTAACAGGCCACTGCGCTGGCTTAATTCCCACATTTATTTTTCTTCTATTTTTTTGGACGTGAAAGAAGAAATTTCTATGTCACATGCATCTCAAAAAATATTTTACAATCAAATCTCTTTACAACACCTGAGCCTATAGCGACGCTAGTGAGGCATCGATAATCTTTACATTTGCATCTAAAACTCAACCAAACTAGAAACCGATTAATATAATTTTGGTTGGGGTGGAGCTGACAGTAAACCATCTGCACTCAACGAAGATGGATAATGCCAGGAGAAACCAGCAGCTAAATTAGCTGCACTTCCCCATCCTCGGGATGATTGAACAGCAACCCAATCCTCCGCTTCATTTGGTTCTCTTTCCGTCAACCTCTAATCAATTAGTATCTCTTCTGGGATTTTGCTCAGGTCTACAACATACTACATTATTTTTTTCACTTAATCACTGTGGCAGTTCGATGGCTATTTATATCCACATGGTTTGGAATAAATTGTTTCAACTCTCTCATCTTGCTCTTTTTCATTGCCTTGCCCCAGTAATACTTAATTACAACTTCATCACTGCAGTTTTATTGAATTTCTGGTTGGTAAAAACGTACGCAGTAATTCATTATTATTAGAAAATCAGCAATTAGCTAGTACTAACCAGCTACTCAACATTAAATCCAAGTAGCTTTCACCCAAAAGAAAGGAAAAAACTAAAATAAGAAATATTAAGACATTCCAAGTATAGCAGCAGGGCGGGCTACAAAAATAACCAGAAATGATACCCATCTTGCCAGCCATTTAATTACTACAGCTCCTCTGAATTCACCGGCAAAAGAGTTCAAACTCCAAAATATTTATGCTCGCTTTCTTTTTTCTGTCCTTAGAAGGAAGTGGGCAAGAAATTAACACCAAATATTACTCGTAGAACCAGAGATCTTTCCATTTAACTTGCATATACGACTTAAACCTGAATAACAACATTAGGATAGTACTTAGTAAAACATTTTGATTTTTCCAGCATATATGTGATATTAATCTACCATCAACAAGGAAACCCTAGATATATATCTTGAACTATAGATACTAACAGAAGATTTAAAAATTAATTTCAACATTACTTCACAAATAACATGCAGTGTGAGCATCCTTTGTGAACATATATACTAGTACTTCAAGCTTGTACAAATTAGAAAGTGAAACCAGCTAGCGATTGCGGCCAATAATGTATTTTGAGAAGCCATAAAGCTAAAAGGATCACCCTGCAGAAGATCATACACGAACAAACTTCTTGTGACAAGCTCGTTAATGAAAATTCTGCAGTCTGATGAAATTATCAAAATTGAAAAGCCACAACAACTCTTGAAACTTGAAACTGAATAGCCAGCAAATGAGCAGAAAAAACAAACTATACATGTAACATGTTAGAAAGGGTACACGGTTCTTATTCCATACAAAAAGCTCAGGAGGAATAGACAAGAAAAGAGAAGATGGGAGGATTGATCAATATGAAAATAAAAAAACATAATAAAAAAGAAAAGAAAAACATTTTAAACCCTACTACAAGACATAAAAAGTCTTGCAAGGTCAAGAAAAAAAATTAAAATTTAAAAATAAAATAAAAAAAAAAAGCTCAGCAAGGATAGCACCGTCAAGTTCTTGATGCCTGTCTCATTTTGCACCTGCCATGAAAACCAAGACATGGATATTCTTCTTGGCACACTTCAGGGAGGCCGAAGCATTCTGGCGGCCTCCATATGAAGATAACCTCTTGATAAGCAGAAGAGAGCAGCAGCAGCATGAGAAAGAAAAGACGGGGGAAGGAATTAGGATTTTGAGAATAGAATATGTGTAGTTTTATGACATTAGGGTAAGCTGTGAAGTGAAGTGATATAAAGATGCATGAAGAGATGCTTTGCTGAAGGGATAGATAGGGTTTATATACAGTGAAAAAAGAGAGGAAATAAATGATATCCAGATGGTGCTGACATTCCAAAAATATGTTTAGTTTCCAGCATAGAGTCAAAAAAGAAAAAGCCCATCAGAACTTGTGGACCCAACAACCATTGAATTGAATAAAATAAAATCAAAACTCTCTGAGTCTTGTTTATTTGTTTTCTGTTTTTTATTTTTGAGGAATTGTTTATTTGTTTTCTTAATTACTGTTAAAGCAAGTATGTAAAATTTTATCCCATGTTTTTTCATTTCTATTGGGTATTCTCTTCTCTCTCTGTCTCCTCCTACATGAGAAGTCTACCATTATCAACAGTTATATGGGTGACTGATTTGAGAGAAGAAGAGGAGTGTGAAACAAAGTACAGGGAATAGCAGTGGAAGCAACGTGACTTAACTAAATAGCATCTGTCTGTCTGCCCTCTCTCTCACTCTCTCTCTCTCACATCTGTTTTCACATCTTTTACCTTCTCAGTTACGTTATTTTGGTAGAGTAAGGAGAGCATGGGAACTCGAATTTTCAAGGGTTCTTTTCTTTTGCTTTGATAATTTGAGAGATGAGCAAAAAATAGGGAGAGATTGACCTTAGATGGGGGGTTGCAGCAATCAATATGTAAAAGGAGAGAAGAATGGTAACATGCAGACTTGCTCTGTCTTTTTCTTGCAGTTGCCTCTCCTATACAAAGTCTTCAAAGCCTTCAATTCCAATTTTGTTTTCACAACTTGTACACAAATACAATTGCATTGCCCCTGTAGTTTCCCAATAGTATCTTCCCCAAGTGAATTTTCACGTCATTAATACAATTCAAATTGAACCTTGTTACTAAATGCTTCAGCCACATTTATTTCATATGAAGTAGTAGTAACTTATTTGCGTTTACCATTTTCATCATGATGAAGGAATGGCAGAGTTTACAGAGCACTTAATGAGTTCATAACTTAATATAGAAATGGTAATTAAAAAAACCCTGGAAACAATGGCTACCCATATCATTTTAAAGGTTCTTATATCCATTAACCAAATAACCAACATGATCCTCACAAATTAAGCTAAAAAAGAGTGCATGTAATTTGTTCACGAGAACTGAGAACTGAGAACTGGAACTGGGAACTGGGAACTGGGAAGTGTTGTGAGCTTTTGTCAAAGGATGAGATACACGTACGTCTTGGAATGACTTATGAGTTATGAACACACAAAAACCAATGATAGATAATATAGACTGGCAAAGAAGATCTTTTGGTGCTTTTTTTATGGTTTTTTCTCTTTTTCTTTGGGTGATAAAAAACATAAAATAGCTATGCAATTGGCTAGAGGGTGATACTACTAGTTTCAGGGGCAGACTCAATAGAAACTAGGGTTTTGTTTTGGCTGTGTTCTTTGTTTGCTTCAATTTTTGAAGCAGGAGGGAGAATCAGATATATAGGAAAAGGAGCAATTATTCCAGGGTGACAGACCTATACTGTAATTTATTCCAGGGTGACAAAGTTTAGGGCCCCAAACGCTCCCTCCAAACAAAATGCCTTCCACTTGATAAATCAGACGTTAGAAGACTTGACAAGTTCCCTGGAAGGGTCCCCAAGAGACGAGAGTGGCAAACAAAGAGAAGAAATGGAGCGTGGTGGTGGTGGTGCGGGTGATTCATCAGGATCTTTCCCCTGCCATAGCTTTTACTCTTTGTAATCATCACAACCTTTATGATGTGACAACACATGGTCAAGTCATCAGGCCTCTCTCTCTCTCTCAAACTTTCTTTGGGTCTTACGGCTTTGATCACTCTCTCTCTCCCCCTTCTCTTCATCTATCAAAAACGCCTACGTCAGAAAGCAAAGATTCAAAGCATAATGCTAGTAGCTACTACAATAAAAGTGGCAGCTACAGCTTCGGGGCCCTTGGGGCCTGGGGGCACCCACACCCCTTTCTCCATCTCTCTCTCTCTCTCTGCCTGCACCCCGCATGTGTGAGCCTGAAGCTTATTCCATCTTGTGCAAATTAAAGCACTCTGATCAATCTCTATCTGTCTCTCCTCTCCACTCTCAATTTCAAAAATTTTAACACTGTCGTAAGTAATTAGGGGTAATAATACACACCATCTATTTTTGTGGTCCGCCTAGCAGTATACCCCTTTTACGTGTTTTCCCGCATGGGCAGGGTTGGTGGGAGGGTTAATTGCTTTTATAAGTTTATTCATTGCTCTGTTTCAGCTTCAAATGCCACTTTTTTTTTTTCAATTTTTTACCACATGGAAAAGAGAGTAGCATGGCCAATTAGTTTTTTATTTTTATTTTTTCAAACAGAGCAATTAGTTTTTTTTACAGCAGGGCTCTATATGTATGAATTATGATTACGATGCCAGCTACTAAGGTTAAACTGTTGAAAAACCACTTTGCTTGGACTGATGGAGCTCTGCTGTAAATTCTTGATGGCCCAAAGACTGTGTACATATATTCTGTACATTGACGGGGAATAACATAGTAACATAAATAATTTGGATCAGAGGACAATTCATTAACTCATGTTCGTCTGGACGTCCACCTTAGGCCTGCAAGCCCTATTTTGTTTTTCTTTTAGTAAATTTGGATTTTGGAGTTGACACCTAAACTAAATCGTACCCTATAAAATTTGGACAGGTTTTCAAACTTTGAACAAAAAGAAAGTTTGGTTGCTTAAGAGTGTGTTGAGACCCATGCAATGTACGTCGCGAAGGAATGCAATCAACAATTGGGTAGTTTGTTGGCAGAGTATTAAAGATTAGGTTGCCGTTTGGTAAAATGGAGAGAGTAGTTTTAGTGATATTAAAATGATGAGATTAGTTATTATAGTAATAAAATTAAAATTATAACATTAAGAATAAAGTTAGCAGTAAAAAAAATATGTTTAATAAAATAACATTAACGTTGAAATAAAAATGAGAAATGATCAAATGGATATTAATTTATAAAAAAATTTTAACAAAAAACTTAAAAAAGAAAACAAATGGACATTTGGGGAAAATTCCTATAGCTATTTCACTGGTGCTTGGATCACTAGTGAGAAATCTACCCCTTCAGTGTTGTAGGCAAACTCCATCGCACTGGTCGAGTACTTAAGCACCAGTTCGATGCGATTAACCCGTGATTGGTGATAATCACACTAAACTGATGAAACAATCGGACCCTTAAAGAGTCTTTAGTCTTAATTTTAGTTGTTGAAGTTTAAAGCAGACAATCCCAAGTGTAAAATTGAAAAAAATTATGAATAGTTCACCATTATATTTACGGTTTGAAAAAGTGTTTCTTGAAAAATTACTATTGAAACGTGTAGTTGAGAGTCTTCAAAACTATTTGGCATTGCTGGACACACCCTTACCTTTTTTCGTACTTTCTGTACCATCAAAACAATGGAAAACGATGACTTGGCACGAGAAATGTATTAGTCCAGAAAGAAGCTTATCTTAGACATGGAGGTTGAAGTAGATATTGAGAATATGACAAAACGGAGTCGAAAGATACGGAAATAGATAGTGCAGGGATTGGCAAGTTAGGTTTAGAACAATCAAAATCCTAATCGTGTCCATACACTTATAAAATTTGTATGTGACCTAACTAGATATTAATTGGAGAAGTAATCATGTTTGGTGTAGCCTAGAAGAAGTGTATTAAAGTTTGACAAAGAGATTGAATTAAATCGGAGGCCAAACGAACCAAATTGAGGCTAAGAGAACCTTTGGCGTTGGAATTGACATCAACTGGCACTAAACGTGAATGGTAGGTGGAAAAAGGTTCAAGAATTGGCTCGAACAGAGAGAGGAAAATATCTTTACCACTTTTAGTGTTGGACCATGTCACAACCGACGCTGGAAGACACCTTTATATCACTGTGAGGGGGTTGAGAGACCTCATTTCTTTCCTTTTCCTTTTCTTTCTTATTCTTCTTTTCTCTTTCACCTCGTCCACCTAAACCACCCTCTAAATACTTCTCTAAACTTTCCAAAACAAATCTCAAGCCCCCTCCTTCATCAAATCAAAAAGAAAATAAGATAATGTCGAAAGAGGAGCTAGATGAGCCTTTGGAGCCGTTTTGGAGATCCGGTTAGTTCTCCTAATCTAGCCTACCAATCAAGGTGATTTTTAGATATGTTATTCTAGACTCTGTAAGCTTTAAAACACATTGTTATTTGCTTAATTCATGCACTAGATTGGAAGTTAGGTTAGTTCAAAGTTTCGATTTAGTTGTTAGAGTATAATTAGAGATGGTTAAAAAATTATGTAGTTTAGGTTAGTAGTTACAATAATTGAAGCTATAAGCATGTTGTGAGCTTGGATTGTGTGAATTTATTTTGAGAGGGAGGGGGGGTGTTGATGGAGGTTTAAGGTGGTTTTAAGCTAAGAGATGAGGAGGAGAATTCGGGTGAAAAAAACGTAGAACACGACTAATGTTGGTTGAGATATGTACCGATGCTGAATGTGTTACTTGGCTAGAATGGCCTTGTATCGAAGCTAGTGCTAGACCACCTCAAGACCGACGTCGAATGTGCCCTTTCAAGGGTAAAGTTATCTTTTTACTTCTAAAATCCTAATTTAACCCCGAACTAACGTGAGACATTTTCGAACTTTCCAATTCACTTCCTAACCTACCTTAAGACATCATAGAACCCCATAGGTGCATTGTAGATCTGAATTAGGCTTCTAACACGTTTCTCCATATGATTAGACTTTCGGATGATCAAGTGTGTTGACACTCCAAAAACCGATCGTGGAGGATTTCTTAAGAGTGTACAAACCTCCTAATACTGTGAATAGTCTAAATTTCATCATTCAGTCATTAGGATTAAGCTATTTAAAATTGTTTTAAATATAAAACATTTTATAAAATATTTATAAATATTTTGGGATTGAAGTAATCTTTTGCATATATTTTATTTTGTGATACACGGATTTAGTGGGTAAGATGATTTTATAAAATGTTATAAATGTTCTATATATATATATATATATATATATGAGATAATGATGATGACGATGATGAACTACGATTGCTTGACGATGGGCACAGAGAGATAGATATGAGAGGTCCCTTAAAGATGATTGAACTCGATGCTCAGATGAGAATGAATGACTGGAGCATGCTATCCACTAAGTAGCCGTGGGCTGTTTGAAAAGGGCACAACGAGCTAGAAGCCTTAGGATTGAGAGGTATGAAGGGAAACTCACTAAGGTTGAGATGAAGTAGCTATATTTACCCACAGCTATAGACACCCTTTCAAAAGTACTTTTTTGAATAAATTGGCCCTTTTCCAAATTACATTAAACCTTTTGCCTTGCATTGTATAATTTTCATTTTATTCTTGCCTTCATTCTTACTCATTTTTGTACTTCACTTTCATTGTTAATTGTGATTTCTTATCCTATCTTTTGTTCCTCTTGATTTTATGATTATCTCTTTGCTTGCTTACTTCCTTTGAAAGATGAAATTGGGCATGTTGGATTGACTTTGAATATTAAAAAAAAAAAGGAAATTTGTGAAAGCCAAGCATTATTCAAGGAATCAATTTACAAAGTGGACATGCCAAAAATGTGCTAAAAAGGGAAGAGAATGAAATTTCAGTTTGAAGGCCCAAGTTTACACATAAAAGGTAGCCTACACGGCCCACCACTTCTCCCCAAGACAAAAAACGGCATCGATTTTGCTTAAAGTAGATTGGCATGTTCAATAAACAGAGCACAACATTGAGGAAAGCACGTTTAATCTATAAAATAAAAAACAGAATAGAAAATTACAGGCAAGACAGGGACCTAAACAAGGTTAATTAAGCATAAACAAATATTAAGGACTTAACTTTAATTAGGCTTGGGGACCAAGTTTGCACAAGCTGGTCATCTCTTCTTCCTGTTGCCACAATAGCTCAGAAGAGGTAGAGTTCGTCTCTTAAAAAAAGAACGCAAGACAGTGGTCCATGCCATGTACTCTCTCTTAACAAACACATATGATCACACTTCCACAATGAGCCACCACAAGTAATCAGGTAATTAAACAATATCAAAACGCCATTTCAGCAAGCAATTCCAGCAAGACATGCAAACATAAGCAAAGTTACGAAATTTCGAATGATAAGGAAAATCAAATAATGCCCACATCAGCAACAAATGCTACACGTCTCCAAATTTGCCAAATTATCAAATTTCAACACAACAGTTGAATGGGGACAAACCCTAGGTTCAAAAGCTAGCAGCAGACCTAAACTGTTGATTGTAAAACCCTTCCTCAACTCTTCTAAAACCTGTAAAAACAAACAAAAAAACCAAGATGGTAACTTGGTAAGCCAATTTAGGCCGTTAGATAAGAGAGTGGAGAGAAATTCTCTACCATCAGATTCCTCCTAACCAGCCATATATATATGCTCCACTTGTAGAAATAGGGGGCCCCGAATTTCGGAAACTAAGGTTTCAAAAGCAAGATTAGGGTTTCAAATATCAAGGGTTTATGAAGATAGACACTTGAGAAGATGAGCAATCTAAGTGAGTAAAGAGGAAAAAAGTTGAGGGAAAACAACCATCTGGCCACATTTTGCTGGATTTTGTTTAAACCAAAGAGAGTTAGGGTTTTGATTTGGGTATCTCATATTCGAGGCTCAAAATGAAGATCAGATTGATGAATGGTTAGAGTTTGTTAGGGAGAACAACATACTCGAAGCACAAAGCAAACGGACAGCTGGATGTCGAAATCGGAGTGTTCAAAAGTTTCAGCCATAGGGTTTGAGATTTGAGAAAACTTGGTTATCTTATAATCGAAAAACTCTCAAATCTGGAGAAAGGAAAAGGAATAAAGATTCTTGGAGCAAGGAGACGGTCATTTACAACTTCTGGCGAAGCATAGAAGAGGTACAGTGGTTAGGGTTTTGTTTGGTTAGAAGAAAAAGGGCTATCAACAGAAGAGAATGGGAGTGAAGAGGAAGAGAAAGAAAAGAAAAAATATGGTAAAAGCCAAAACGCAGTGACTAAGCACCGTTTGGGGTATGGGGTCTATATTTCTTTTTGGGCTTTTTAATTTCAACATCATTATAGGCTTCTGTTTATCTTTACTTTCGGGTCATGTCTTGGGCTATTGCATATGTTTAGTTAATTGAGTTGCATGTTTGGATTCTAATTCACTTGGGTTTTAATTGGTTTTTATGTTGGGCCATATGTCTATATTCTGTTTTGGGTTTCATGGTTGGGCTTTTTGTGTGGATTTTGTTTGTATGTTAGGTTAGGTTACTTAGGCTTAGCTAAGTAGCTAATTAAATCTAGTTCAAAATTAGCAATGCACAAAATTAATTTTTTTTTACACTTTGTGCATTTTTATGGTTAATCTTGCATATATATTTATGTCATAAAAATTTAAAATAAATTAAAAATGTTAAGTTAAATAAAGAATGATTATTAGGGGAATTGTGATGGAATCTCTTTTAATAATTATTCATTGATTAATTAAAAAATGTGTCCAAAAGAAAATAAAAAAATGTTAAGTCAAATAAAGAATAATTATTAAGGGAATTGTGATGACAATCTATCTTAATAATTGTTCATTGATTAAAAGAAAATTTTTAAAAAATATGTTTTAAATAAAATAAAAAATTATTGTTAAATAAAGAATTATAATCCATCTCTCTTAATAATTATTCATTGGTTAATTAAAAATGTGCTTAAAAGAAATTAAAAAAAATTAAGTTAAATAGAGAATGATTATTGAGGGAATTGTAATGGTGATCTCTCTTAATAATTGTTCATTAATTAAAAGAAAATTAAAAAAATGTGTTTAAGAAAAAAATCAAAATAGAATTAAATTAAATAAAGAATAATTATTAAGGGAATTGTAATGTCAATCTCTCTTTATAATTATTCATTGACAAATTAAAAAAAGTGTGTTTAAGAAAAGTTAAAAAAAAAGATTAAGTTAAATAGAGAGTGATTATTAAGGGAATTATGATGGTAATCTCCCCCAATGACTGTTCATTGGTTAATCAAAAAATATGCTTAAAAGAAAAATCCCAAGAAAGTTAAGTTAAATAAAGAATGGTTATTAAGATAATTGTAATGGTAATCTCTTTTAATAATTATTCATTGGTTAACTAGAAAAATGGTGCTTAAAGAAAATCCAATTTTTTTAAGTTTAATTACGTATGATTATTAAGAGAATTGTGATGTCAATTTCTGTTAATAATTGAAAGGAAATTACAAAAAGAATGTTCAAGAGAAATCAAGAAGTATTGAGTTAAATAAAGAGTGATAAATTTCTAAAGAAATTGTGATGACAATTTTTTTTAAGTGTTATTCATTTTTCTCTAAACCAAATTTTTTTTTAAAAATCCTTTAATCATTGAAAAAGTGAAAATTTCTTAGGGAAGTAACAATAATTTCTCTTAAGAATTATTCATTTTCCTTAAAACAAAAAAATATTTTAATCATTGATAAATGATAATTTCCAAGGAAATTGTGATGATAATTTCTTCTATGAATTATTCACTTTCCCTTATAAAAAACAAACAAAAAATGTCTTTTAAAGAAATCATTAAATAAATAATAACTTGTAAGAGAATTTTGATGGTAATTTCTCTTAATAGTTATTTATTTTTCCTACAAACTAAAACCAAAACTCAGTATTAGAAAACGGAAAAGAAAATCCATTATTAAAACCTAATTAATGCTAAATTAATCGGTATCGTCATTTGACAGATGCTGTTGGGATGCATCTTTCCCTACATGTAACCAACTCTTGAACCTAGTTTTCTCAGATTGTTCCGTAGACTGCGGCCTGTCTAGCTTAATATGCCATTCAACGGTCAATGTTAAGTTAGATAAATTCCTAATAGGTGACTAATAGCACATAAACAAAAATGGTAAGTGACGACTCATGAAAATTTCTAATTTACCGAGCCATTATCATTCATGTCGTTGCAACAACAATGATGGCATCGTCAAGGAAAAATGCCTAACTGGAAAAGTGTATGCATATGTGTGTACGTATATAAATAAATTAAATATATATAAGAGATTGTCCTCGACGTAGCAAGTGCCAATGACCACTGCAGTGTTGAACATCCAAATTGTTAGATTGATGGTCCACTTGAGATTTTATTTTTACCAATATATATATATATATATATATATATTATGTATAAAATAGTTTGGGAGAACACTATTTTCAAAATAAAATATAAATAAGTTTTATAAATTATTTTGGATTACACCAATTTCTCTAACTCTTAGTAGATATTTATTAAACCTTTGTCATTCACCAATAGCCAATCTTATTAAATGCAGCTTTCGTTAGCAAGGATCCTTAGGATCATCAGTGGCCCATAAGAGTTTTTCTATTTCTGCTGTTTAGGTATTTCATAGAGTTAATCCAATGATACTCAATTTTCAGTTAGATTGTTTTATTAAATGATTTTATTATTATTATAGATATTTTCTAACAAAGGTTTTAGTTTCAAATTGTTTTATAATAATGATATCCAATCTAGTCTTACGTTGCATTAAGATACGTGACGATTGTCATGTGATTTGCCTCTGGGTCGGGCTTGACTTTATTGTAAAAAAGTATATTTTTAACTTAAAATCAATGATTATATGTAAAAACATATAAATATCAACTTTTTAGGGTGAGTGGGATTTTGTAATCAAAACTAGGTTTTGACACAAGCATTGTATTTAAGGTGAAAAGTCATTGTTTGACACTCAAATACAATGTTAAACACACTTTATGTAAAAGTACATTTCTTTTGGATGAAAATTTAGGAATGGCAACAGTTCGGATATTTTATTATCCATAACATAACCGAAAACCATTTAAATCTTCATTATTCAAATCTGCATAAAGAATCTCATAATTTTTAGACTTAGTATCCAAATTCGCACCAAAACCATTTAATGATGTTCAAATCCGCATTGCATAACTGTTTAATTTAAGCAGATATGCAGATGTCCATTTAAAAATCGAATACGAATTTGAAATCACCAATTTTTTAAGTCAAAAATAAAAAGATAAAATCAAGTACTTCAATATGTAACTAAATTAAATAGTAGTTAATATAAAGCTTAAAAAAATTTACAAAAAATTTGCAGATTCCTAAGAGGATGAGGAGGTATCTAAGATTTCATATAATTATATTTTAATATTATTTTTAATTTAATTTTTGACTTTCTAATAAGTAATTTTAGAATTATTTTAATGTGCAAATAAACTATAAATTAATGGAGTTTAAAAGGTTTTTAGGTAGATATCCATTATTCAAACCTCTTTAGCTTAAACGGTTTTAGATAGCAGATATTTGAAGCCTTAAACCGAAATTGCTTCAAATTTACGACGGATAGTGATTTCACTATACAAAATTGCTCCAAAATCATTTATTAAATGGTTTTAAATGGGACGGATATCTGTTTAGTATCCATCTATATTGCCATCCCTAGATGGAATAAGTTTGTTGGGTCAAATGAAACAACTTAAGTGTCATTTAAGTAAAAGTTTCGGGTTCGAATATTATATATAGAGAAAATAGATTTTGGAAAATTTTACTATTTGAAGTATATATTTGTTTAATGGTCTACGATTAATCATGTTCGAGCTGAGACTGACTCTAAATAGAGAGAAGCTCTTCTAAATTTATTTTCTTTATTGACAATATTCAAACCCGATACCTTACTTAAAGGATATTGAACTTATTCCACTCAACTCAATAATGTTAGTGGTTTGATTGACATAGTTAGAATGCAAAAGTTTAATCCAAAATAATTATTTTGGATGGAAAAAATAAATATACGAAACAGTTAACAGATGGATTAAAAGAAAATTTAAATCATTTTTGAATAAATCCAGCGTTCCGCCTTACCATGGTCAGCATGGTTCAGTAAATAAGCCATACAGCCATATTGGGTCGTTGTCAAACAGCAAAACGGGCCAGTCCTTGTAGGTCCGAGAAGTGTATGCGACATCAGGCTGAGCCCAAGACTAAGGAAATTCAATTATCCTACATCCTCTCGAGCTCGACAACTTCATCCTTCCTGATGACTTGGAAAGGCTGGAACCAACCATGCGATTCTTGCAACTTGCAACGGACAAAGATTGTTTAAAAAAAGCTGGAGCAGGGGGAACCTCTGATTCATATTTCTTAGTATGTCACAACAAAATTAATAGTAAAAAGAAAGTTCCCCATTCCCCAAGGAAAAAAAAATCCAAAAATGGCTCTCCTTTCACTACCTTTGCCTTTTTCTTGTAATTGTTTTTCCATTTCATTATCTTCCTGGGGCCTGTCCTCTGTGGACCTTACAACCCCTCACCGTGTCCGTTGTCTACCAGTGGCAGCTGCCGCCACCACTACCCATCATCAACAGTCTATTCCGATTGACAAGTCTTCGCTCATTGTTGCTGAAACGGCGTCGGAGGACCAGCTTTGGGCAGCCGCTTGCCTCCGTGTTCGCTCTTTTTATGACTTCCCGGCCTCCACCTATGGCATCCAAGTGAGACTTTTGTTTCTTCCTCCCACCTCTGTTTTTTTTTAATTGATAATTCTGATTACAAAATGAAAAGGAAATAAGTTTTGGATGTTTTTGTTTTTAATTGGAGAGGCATAAAAAAGGTGGGTCAACGCAATAACTCTAGTTGTTGGTTTACTGATTTAGTGCTAGTTTATTTTTCTTTTAGAATTGATATTATTAGAAATTAATGAAGCTTTAAAGGATTGCTGATTTTGAGTTTAGTGAAGTTTCTTATTATCTCGTCCATGGCAGAAGCCAGAAAGAATTTTTTTTTTTTTAGTTGTGGTTTTATCGATGCCATTGTCAAATTTGTGCTTGACAGAGGTCCAACGGAATTGAAACTGCCTACTTTGTACTCTTTCATGTGAAAAAGTCCATGGAATCTGCCACTTAGGTCTCTCCAATTTCTATCTATTCTACAAAAAGTGGTTGTTTGCTGGTTATCGGTCAAGTAATGAAAAAAAGAAAGGAACTTCTAAAGAATTATGGTCAATTTATCATAAGAATAAATTTTCGGACATGCACAATGTCCATGGCTTTTCCATCCATAGGCATCTTCAAGCAGCCTAGAGAGGAATCAGGCTCAGTTGCTTAACTTTTGGGTATGCCAACATCATTATAACTAAAATTTTGACTATTTTGATGTTTATGGCTTGAATTGACAATTGACAAGAAATGCTGAATGGTTGGAATAAGCTAAGGTCTAAATGAGTAGAGAAAGAAATGGAAACAAGACAATATATGATGCCATTGTCAATCAATAAATCGATCTGCTAATGGTTAGAGAGGTTTTTTGTGGAAGATGAAATGTTTCGAACTCCGTTTTGTTTTAGTAGTAAGGTTCTAGGCATAGACACTTTTTGCCTTTGGCTTCAAACTGAGAGCTCATGAACAAGATGTGCTCTGAGGAGAGATTGAATATTTGGTCACTAGATGTATTTCAATTGCAAATTATTGATACTAATGAATGGAGTCCCTCTTAAGTATGTCATTCTTTGAGACATTCTTGCCAAAGTGGGTAGCAGAGATAGCCAAAAAGCAATAGTACTTTATCCCATTATAGTTTGATTTTTTTGGAGGGAGGGAAATAGAAGTAGTTTTGAGGAGGAAGAGGTAGCCCTATCGAAGCTGTCAGATTCTTTATTTTATACTCTCTTTGTTTGGAGGGTGTGACTAGCAGCAGTTTGAATTGACAGGATGCTCTAGATTTTTTTGTTGTTGTTTTGTAAGAAGTAGCTTAATACTACCTTATAGTGCAGCATTTTTAAGCACACACATACACACACACACACAGAAAGAAAGAAAAATGTCTCCTTAAGGATTTTAATTTTTCTGTCGCTTCTCTTTGGATATGATACTGATGGTATTTTGCCTTTTTCAAGTATTAGGATCATAAAAGGTACTTGGCAGAACGTGAATTTGAAGCACTCAAGGAAAGAATTGCTGGGCAGAGGGAAGGCTTTAAGAGAGTTTCTTGCATAAATGCTACTCTTCCATTCTCACAGTTGTCAAACTCTGCAGAAGACTTATGTGCTGCATGTAAGGTTTGTTTGCATTCCATTTTACTTCCAATGCTTCAAGTTTCAAATTTCATGTCTGTGCATCTATAATAATCTCCTTGCTTACAACCACATGTAAGGTGTCATATATTCCTCAGGAGAATCTCTGTTCTAAAGTTGTAGAAATAAAACTGAATCACAAGAAATGCCTTTAAAGTAAACTCTTTTTGAGTTAGAATATATTTGATGGATTCTTATTTTTCATTAGTGGACACAAAGCAGCTGCTAGTTAAGAGCAATGTGCTAAGTCTTAGAGTTGTGTCTTTGGAATCAAATCAAGTTAAGCTCTAGTCATAATTCTGAAATATTTGATTTGTTAGAATAATAAAAAAAATTTAAAAAGAAATGAATCAATGTGGATAAAATACATGAACCGAGAAGCAATGTGTAGTGTTCCTTTGCCAGTATCCTAGATTTAAATGGAATCTCTGCTGATATGAAGGGGTTAGGAAGGAAAAGAATGGAAGAGGATTACCTCTGTTTTTTGTGAGACTGGCACTTAGATGTTTAAAATAAAAACAGACCAGTTCAGGATTATGTTGAATCTTCTGTAAATAGTTCTTTATAGTATGGTTATGCTCATAATTCATTCTCAACTGAGAGAAAAATTCATTAGAGGAAACTAGTACCTCACATCATAAATTTAGTTCAGTAAACTTGAGAGAAACGGTTAATTTAATAGAGGAACTGGCAAGACTTGGATTTTGCAATGTTGGTCACAAATTTGTATATAAATAGATCCTCTTCTCCAGACGAGTCCATTTTTAGCTTATTATTAAGCTCGATTTCTTTAGCTACCTTGTCCAAAAGGCTTAGTTAAGATGACAAGTGACATTGTACTTGAATGCATATCCATTTTCCTTCTGAACTGTTCCTTTTCTTTTTTTCCCTGATAGCATTGATGTGATTGATTTTACTATCAGTTCCCCATTAATGTTCTATAATTTAGTAGTTTATAATGTTTGCATGCTTGCTTAGTAGGTCATATCATATATCTATAGAAAATACTATTCTTTTATGATTTCCTCTAATGTAGATATTCATCATTCAGCCATTTTTCCTTGTTATGACTTAGGTTATGCGTTTGTTTATTTAGATAGTTTCATATAATCCTAGATAGCTGAGAGATCCCAAATTACTGTATTAGTGATCTTGCAGACATTGGGCAGGTGTCTTCGCGAATATATTTGCACTTATTAGTTCTATCTCTTATAGGTTTTTTTTAGGTAATTCACTTCCTTGATGGTTTATATGATGGAAAAAAAAATCCTGATGGTTTGAAATTATGCTTTTGCAAAACAAAGAGGGTTTTGGGCTCTTCTCTGTTGTATTACTATCAAGTGTAAATCTCTCCCTTGTCAAAGTTCTGCCCAGTTTTTGCCGAAGTTCTAGAGAAACTAATGGCTTCTTAATATTTGTTTGCATGCTCTATAACATCTAATTTTTCTCCTGCTTCTTAAGTAGTTTACTGACAATGGAGAGGATAGAGTAGTAGTTGGAAGCCTTGATCTTAACCAATGTCTTTGGCTTCCGGACGAAATAGCTGGATCGAAACCAGAGGTAATTATTTGTAATCAAGTATGCGCTTGTTTAGTTATCTGTTTGGGTTTTGGTGCTAAAGCTTCTTAATTGTTCTTCAAAACAGGAGCATCCTTTTATATGACTTAAGGTCATATGTACAACAATTTTCTGCCCTTTTATGAATTTCATATTGGAATTGAACAATCCAAATGTGGGTTTGTTTGTGCCGTGGGCTGTAGAAAATTGGACCCCAATCGAAATTCTAATGCCCTCAATGGTACAGTTCAAGAAAATTTAAATAATAAGTGATTTATTTATTTTTGTAGAAACTATATTCAATCCCAAGGTAAGAACATGAAACAAAAAGCAAAAGCGAATTTAATGAACTTCAAGATATATGAAGAAGAAATGAAATTTGGGGGAATTTATATCTGTCCTGCAGAATTTGGGGGATCAATGGAAGAAAAAGCAACAGAGGAATGAATAAAATGGGGAATGAGTAAGAGGGAAGGAAAGCTGCCCTATGGTAAATTTGGTTAACTGAATTAAGGGAAAATATTGACCATATTCTAGACATTAAATTAAACAAAGATCAATGGTCATAATGGGTGTAAAGCTACTTAGTTTTAATACTGGTGTAAGTGGATCCCGCCCTTTTTATATATTTATATATATATATAGTTCCTATTATCAATATTCAATAAGTGTAATTGATTGATCTATATTTGAGTCTGTTTTGACAGGGGGTTGAATCTGAGTTTGCAAGGGCATACTTGAGCAACGTATGTGTTGCTAGGGAATTGCACAGAAATGGCTTAGGTTATGCAATTGTCTCGAAGTCAAAGATAGTTGCTGAAGAATGGGGTAATATCATCATTTGCATTTTTCATATATGATGGTTTTGTCCCTGTTATAATAATGTTTCATATTCAAACTATTGTGTTGGACCGTCTGTTCATTGCCCTTTTTTTTCTTTTTGAAGATACTGTCTGTTGATTGCTAACTAAAATGAAACAATGAACTTTTGCATTAGGGTCAATAAATCACCCACTTGGGCTATTTGGTTCAGTCATTTAGAACTGTGCCCTGTCATGGCACCATATAAATGAGTTTAGTGAAAATAAATGCTCAGTTGTGTAAGATCCTATCTTTAGGGATTTTTCTTCTATCTGTTGTTTTGTCACAGAAAATTGAATAGAATTAGATGACAAAATTTATGTCCACTGATATCCCTCAATACTAATGGGTATGTGAGCATTTTCACCAAGCTACTGCATGCGGATGCCTTGGGCTTATCAGAACTTACAGAGCAGAATTGTCAATCTCCGGCTTATGTAACTTTAGAATAAGATAGTGAAGAGATGAGGTCCTTAACTTTTAGCACATTTTCCTTGTATAATTGTATTTATTATTATATACATAATTGCAATAGCTTTCCTTCTTAGGAAATTGATTGGAAAATAATATAGAATCTGTTTTACTTTCTGTGCATGTGGCCCTGCAAGGAGGAGGGATTGTCAAAATAGTGTACATTTTCTTCAAATAAGGGTCTACACTCCATATCTATACTTCAGCAAACAAAATTTGTGTCCTCCGATATTTTTCTTTTGTTATGGTTAGTGAAATGTCAGGCAGTGCTTGTTGGTAGAGACTGAGTAGAGTCTACCTCCCCCCAATATGGCCATATCGATATCTTAGTGCTGCCTTTCATGCATTTAGCATTCTTGCTTACGGTATATGTTTCAAAACTTACTTTGGAGAATCTTTTCATGCATTTATCATTCGTGCTTACAGCATTTGTTTCAAAACTTATTTGGGAGAATCCTTGTACTTGAGTGTTTGGCTCAATGGTGAGTGCATGGACCTATCTGTTCAAAGAGCTGGGTTTTAATCCTCTCTCAATCAAAAATTAAAGAGAAAAAGGGCAGAAACTTAATCTGGATATGTGATATTTGGTCTCCGTTTTTCGTATTGTGTCAGGCATAACAGATCTATATGTCCATGTTGCCGTTGACAATGAGCCTGCAAAGAATTTGTACCTGAAAAGTGGTTTCATTCATGAAAATGATGAGCCTGCATGGCAAGCTAGATTTCTGGAACGGCCCCGACGAATTCTACTATGGATCGGTCTTCCTTGCAGTATTAAGTTGTAATTTTATGGCTTTTCTTTTCGGGATTTAGTGCTTCTTCTTTTCTTTCTTTTTTTTTTTGGCCAAGTGGATTTAGTACTTCAATGTAGGTTTACTGTCATTCATAATTTGGAAAAACTGGCGCAATTGAAAATGTAATATAAGCTTCCTGTATATAAGAATTGAAGACAATATCCAATTGATTTGAACTTGAGACTATCTTTTTGGGGTTTCAACTTTAAGTTTAAGCCTTGAGAAAGCGACAGTTCATGAAATAAGAAGTAGGTTTTGAAGTTTTGAGGGCATCTTTCTGTGTTCAGAGAAAATCTGTCGTTTTTGTTGTGATTAAATCAAAAGCAAAGATGCAAGAAACTGTTGCAAATGTAATTTTTCAGGGTACGTAGAACACGAAATTTCTTTTCATTTCCCATAATCGAGGCACGGGCCAAGCTTTTAAGCATGAAGATGGCCCAAAATTTCAATATCATTATTGGCATGATAACAAAATGAGAGACGGAAGTATCAATTACCCTTTCAAAAACCATCACAAGCCCATGTGGAGGGGAGTCCTCTTCTGCTATAAGCTTCACCTTCTCACCCTGTACCCAAGAAAAGGTGAAAGAGTTATGTTTGAATTCTTAATCTCAGTTACTAAATTTAATCCTTAATAGTCTTTTAGTTAGAGTTAATCAGACATACTCGAAAAATTCTACTTGGACAATACCGGCGTCGGTATCAGCAATGGTAGAGAAAGCATCTTGAGAGAGATTAATGATTCCCTGGCAACCTGTCCTACAGTAGTCAACAACTTTAACCACCACACTCTTACCCTGCTTGCAAGGGTGCGGAGCATTGTTGGCTCCTCCTGTGCATCGAACTCTATACTTGGTTCCGCATGCTGCTCTGTTCTTCCACAATGCATCACTTACTCCCGCAACCATATTCCCCATGTCTTTGTTGCCATAACATGCCGAAGCTGTTGCAAAATCAAAGTTTTACTAGTTATATTCTATATCATATTTATGACATCTTCCGTACTCTTAATTTCGGTGATCAGTCTAGCCCCGCCTGGCATAATGGCCAGACTTGTAGTGGGTAGGACACCTTGATTGTAGAAGTTCAATTTGAACCTCTGATCAGTTGTAGAAATTAAGATGTAAATACTGCCTAAATTAGAGTAAAAAAATTTTTTCGATGATGCTTACGAGTATAAGGAGGTGCATAGAAAACAGCCTTTCCCTTGATGGCTCGAACAGCTGAGGTAAGAGACAGGACCACAGTTGCGAGTAGAAAAATTCTCATTCCGATCCCCATATCTTCCCCCTAACAAAATGGAAATTTGATATCTCTATAATACAATTAAGTGTTGTAATTACTTAAGTTCTTGGAGTTGGCAGGCCTTTTATAAGTCCAGTCAACCTCCGTATTCAAAAGAATAGCAATGTTTTTCATAATTTAGTGAGTCCTCCACTAGCATATCCAACTTTGATCATGATGAGTCAGTTGACAATTTAGTCACCCTTGAGTCCAGATCTTTCACCTACCCAATATGCACCATATTCTAAGCATTTTCCAGTTTTCCACCCCACCACTTGAACCCCATTAACTTCTCTAATCTTTCCATCGAAGAAATCCCATTTGAGAATTGCGGATATATATACATGATGTTTGCGTTTTGCTCGTATCGGAAAGGAATTTACTTTGATTTCAATCTGTCATTTCAGTTTTTGTTCATTTTTCACTACAAGAAAAATTGTCGATTCTCACAAAAATTTCCACCGAAAAAATTTTCCCATGAGCTTTATTATACCCACAGAAAAATTTCCATGGGTATAAGGCTGGTGGAAAAATTTTTCCGTAAGAAAGAATATTTTTTCAGTAGAAATTTATTGTGAAAAATCGGTCATTTTTCTTATAGTGTTAGGTCTCATTTTCAATCTTTGGGGTGCTTGTTTGTATTTTTCTAATGACCAGAAACCGCTGAAGCCGTGAAGCTTTCCAAACACGGCAGCCTTTATATCATCTCCGGATCTTCATTAATTATTCTCAAAATAATGCTTGTCATAGTCAAATGTAAAGTGTTTTGGTATAAAACCACTTCACATTTGTGCATGATGAATATGAATTTAGGAATAATGAAAAAATCGTCGCTAACTATTTGGTAAATATGCATTTGGAGTCTACACTCTATCAACTTTACTCGGTGGAGTGGAAAGTAACATGAAAAATTGCAGTAGGGGAGAATTAAGAAAATTTTCCTTCTCATGACTCTTTAATTTTAATAATTTTCTTTCCATTAGACTGCTCTCTACAAATACTTCTGTAATTTGCTGTAACGTGTTGATGCATCTATATATCTATGCTTTCGCAGCTCGTACCAATTTAAAGAAGTTGAAATCCGACGTAAAAAAAAAAAAAAATCAATAACTCATATCAATCCTCCATTGGAAAGTTTGAAGTATACTTTCTTGGTAATAATGTAAAGGCGTATGCATTCGAGTGCTAGCTCCCCCCTGCCCCAAAGACATATACTTCTTTCATTTCGCAATAACTGATGCTTTTGCAAAATATTTTTTGTTCTAAATTATTTCTCATTTTAAGAATTCTATAAAACAATAATTATTCTTTTTTTTCAATTTACTCTTCTACTTTTAAATTAATTCTACAAAGTATTAATTATCAAAGAGAGAGTATTTATTAGAATAAATCATTCTAATAAAATGATAAAATTACCCTTTCATAATATTTTATTTAAATTAATTTAGGAGAGTTTTTAACACTATCCTTCTTTTTTTTTAATATTATCCTTAATTCTTATGAAAAGTGAGAGACATGTAGGACGAAGGGAGTAGGTGTCTATCACTTAAATAAATCCTATAAAATTCTTAATCTATCTATAACAAAATATTATTTTGAGGTGCAGGATGTATGGGGGGCATTCATCCACAACTCATTGGCTGCCTTTTTACCTTTCCTTTTTTTTTTTTTTTTGCAATTGAGCAATCGTTTTGCTCTGAATGATGAGAATAGAAGGGGAGAGAAGAGAGAGCAGAAAAAGCAAGTGAGGGGAAGGTTTGGGAATTACTGCCACCTTCCCCCCTTACCCATCTCCCACGTACCACACCTCCCCCCACCGTCCTCATCTTTTCCTTTCTATTCTTGCCTTTTCATACAACACCAGGGAATTATCATTTTTTTTTTCAAATTTCAACACTTGGGATGAAACGACGTCGTTTCATTACTTAGAAAACAAAAAATAAAAAAAAAGAAAAGAAGAAAAGGAGAAAAATAGGGAGGTGACACGTGAATCACCTCTCAAGGAAAATAAGATTTAACACTGACATTTTTACCGAGGCCTACCTCATAATCTAATTTTAATAATGATTATAGGTAAATTATCAAGTAACTATATGTAGGTAACTATATATTATATAGTTAATAATATATACCTTTTCTTTGCTTTTTTGTTCATTAAAAAGGCTTAAAAATATAAGCTGAGTATCTTGACCTTCTGAAAATAGATATCAGAAGAACCCGATATTTTTCATAATCATGTATATCGAGAATTTAGAAAATAGAAAATGAAAACTATTTTTAGAAAATGAAAATAGAAAATATTTTCGTATATCAAACATAGCCTAAATTGTTACTTGAAAAGTGCAATGCAAGAAGCTTTTAACTTTTTTTCACTGCAAATGTATTCCTTGAAAAATGAAACATTTCCTTCTTTAGATTTTATTGTATCCAATTAATATAGACTTATATTGTTTTTATTGTGAAAAATATATTAAAATTGAAACAAGAAGCAAGTATAAAGGAGAGAAAGAGAGAGAGAAATGAAGAAACCAGAAGAGAGATCTTATTATTTTTCTTTTCATTCGTTCGTCTATTTATAGATGTAATAATCACTATGCATTATGCACTATTCGTAACTGAAGTACACTATTCATATGTGCAGTACAGTTCACTATTCGTGCAGTACAGTTCACTATTCGTGCAGTATAGTTCACTATTCGTGCAATACAGTTCACTATTCATCTGACACTATTCATCCTGGGCCCCATGAATAGTGATATGCATTATTTATCCAGTAGATTTTTATATCTTAGATAATATGCACAACTTGCATTTGTCCACTTTCATAACACTCCCCCTTGGACAAATGTCATTATTAAAATTTGGACATGTACTGCCTCGTTAAAATCCTTAAGTCGGAAAAACCCAGTGGGAAAAAACCGAACATAAGGGAAAAAGAGTACAATACAATTAAGTCCATCTAATATGTCTTCAGGACAATATGTGCTTCTCTTCAGGACAATCTATTTGTCTTCAGGACAATATAGGTAGGCCTATTTCAGTGGCCTAATTGGACGTGCTATTACTGCCTCATTAAAAACCTTAAGTCGGAAAAACCCGGTGGGACAAAAACCGAACAGAAGGAAAAAAGAGTACAGTGCACCTATGTCCATAATCGCTCCCCCTGAAATAAAACAAATTGCTACTTCTGGAGCATCTAAACTTTTCCACTTCTGGGGAATTCAATCTTGCATTTTACTGACTCGCCGCATACCAATGCCATAAACTAATTTCTCAAATGTTGATGTTGGCAAAGATTTGGTAAATAAATCTGCAAGATTATCGATGGAGCGAATCTGTTTAACATCAACTTGTCGACTTTCTTGGAGTTCATGAGTATAGAAAAATTTCGGCGAGATGTGCTTGGTCTTATCACCTTTAATATATCCTCCCCTGACTTGTGCAACACAAGCAGCATTATCCTCATAAATTATAGTGGGAGAATCTATCACCGGTTTGAATCCACTAGCATTATGAATGTGTGATATCATAGATCTTAACCAAACACACTCTCTTCCGGCCTCATAGAGGGAAATAATTTCAGAGTGGTTGGAAGATGTAACAACTAGTGTTTGCTTAGTGGAACGCCAAGAAATGGCTGTATCATTATAACAAAATAGATAACCGGTTTGGGAGCGAGCTCTGTGTGGATCAGATTTATATCCTGCATCAGCATAACCTACTAAACCAGAGTTAGTAGTATTCTTAGAATAGAATAACCCCAAATCAATGGTTCCTCTGAGATAACGGAAGATATGTTTAATCCCATTCTAATGTCTCCGGGTTGGCTCAGAACTGAAACGTGCCAACAAATTTACCGCAAAAGCGATATCTGGTCTCGTGCACTGTGCCAAGTACATTAAAGCCCCGATTGCATTGAGGTATGGTACTTCAGGACCAAGTATATCCTCATCAGATTCTTTAGAACGAAACGGATCCTTTTGGGGTTCAAGAGACCTTACAACCATAGGGGTGCTCAATGGGTGAGCCTTGTCCATGTTAAAACGTCTAAGCAATCTCTTAGTGTATGCTGACTGATGGACAAGTATTCCATTCTTTTTGTGCTCAAGCTCTAGACCAAGGCATAGTTTGGTTTTACCCAAATCTTTAACCTCAAACTCCTTTTTCAAATATTCAGCAGTTTCAGATAACTCTTCAGGAGTCCCAATTAAATTCATGTCGTCGACATAAACTGCTATAATAGCAAATCCGGTTTCAGATATTTTAATAAATACGCATGGGCAGATGGGATCATTTATATACCCTTCCTTTGTCAGGTATTCACTTAATCGTTGGTACCACATGCGGCCGGATTGCTTTAACCCATATAAAGATCTTTGCAACTTTATTGAGAATAAGTTGCGGGGAGTGTATGCTTCAGGCATTTTTAAACCTTCTGGAATTTTCATATAGATATTGGAATCTAATGAACCATATAAATATGCCGTCACAACGTCTATAAGACGCATTTCAAAATTTTCTTGGGCAACCCAACTTATAAGGAAACGAAAGGTAACTATATCCACTACTGGTGAATATGTTTCATCATAATCTATCCCAGGCCTCTGCAGGAAACCTTGGGCTATGAGTCGGGCTTTATATCTCACGATCTCGTTTTTCTCATTTCGTTTCCGGACAAAAACCCATTTGTATCCAACAGGTTTTACATTGTCGGGGGTTTTAGTAATAGGCCCAAAAACATTACGTTTGGCAAGGGAAGTCAATTCAGCTTGGATTGCTTCCTCCCATTTAGGCCAATCTTGCCTATGACGGCATTCGGTTATAGACCGAGGTTCATAATCATCATTCATAATCTCATGAGCAACTGAGAGAGCAAATGTATCATTGATGATTATCTCATTTCGATCCCATATCTCATTATGATAACTGATGGAAATTTCAGTATTCCCAAGGTTGGTGATCTTTTCATGGGTTTGTACCACTTCAGAGGTAATATGCTCATGAACTTGTGCCACTTCAAGGGTAATATGCTCTCTTTGAATATTATGTTGTGGCACTTCAGGTGCAATTTGCTTTCCTCGAGAAATATTAATGTGCTCATCTGGAGCAGAATTATACTCATCTGGAGCAAAATTATGCTCATCTGGAGCAGATTCTAAATTTCTCCCCCTTCTTTTTCGAGGAACAGTGTCTTTTGATCCCATCGGTCTACCACGCTTCAGGCGGGGGACATTTAGATCCATTTTGGGTGGTTCTACAGGAAGATCTATCCTAGCTGGAACATTCGCAGCTGGGATATGAGACTTTGTAACTTTAGCAGTCTCATTAAATGCATCAGGCATTTGATTTGCAATAGCTTGTAAATGGATCAATCGTTGCACCTCATTTTCACATTCAGGTGTTCTTGGGTCTAAATGAGACAAACTTTTCTCATTCCATGAGAAAATCTCGACATTTTTCTGCTTTCCATATATGGAAGCATTTGGTATCCCAAGTGATGGGAATACTGTCTCATCAAAATGACAATCCGCAAATCTAGCGGTAAATAAATCACCCGTCAATGGTTCAAGGAACCGAATAATAGACGGTGAATCAAACCCAACATAAATGCCCAAACGGCGTTGGGGACCCATTTTGGTCCTTTGCGGTGGTGCTACAGGCACTTGTACTGCGCAACCAAAGGTGCGAAGATATGAAATGTCTGGCTCCTGGCCCAAGACTAACTGAAGGGGGGAATATAAATGAGAAGTAGTGGGGCGCAATCTAATTAAAGATGCAGCATGTAAAACAGCATGACCCCACGCTGAGGATGGGAGCTTTGTCCTCATCAATAAAGTTCGAGCAATAATCTGAATGCGCTTAATCATGGATTCTGCTGATCCATTTTGAGTATGAACATGTGGGACAGGATGTTCAACTTCAATTCCTAATGAAGCGCAATAAGCATCAAAATTCTTTGATGTAAACTCACCAGCATTATCCATTCTTATGCTTTTAATGTGATAATCTGGGAAATGAGCTCGAAGCTTTATTATTTATGCAAGCAAACGTGCAAAAGCGACGTTGCGCGTTGATAATAGGCAAACATAGGACCATCTGCAGGATGCGTCCACTAGTACCATGAAATATCTAAATGGTCCACTTGCAGGCTGAATCGGCCCACAGATATCACCCTGGATTCTTTGCAAGAATGAAGGGGATTCATAATCAACCTTTGTTATGAAAGGTTTAGTAATGAGCTTTCCTTGTGAACAAGATTCACAAATGTAATCTCTGGACAACAACACCTTTGTATCTTTTAAAGGGTGTCCATGAGTATTTTTAAGGATTCTTCGCATCATTGTAGCTCCTGGATGACCAAGGCGATCATGCCAAAGTCCGAACACATCAGGGTTCATTAGTTTCCATGGCATCGTAGCATATGATTCTATAGCTCGTATTGGGACAAAATATAATCCCATACTAGAAGCTTCCAGCTTCTCATGGATGGTCTTCTGGCCCATCTTGTAGGAAGTGATGCAAAGTAATTCCTTATTTTGCTCATTAATTGTTTCTAGATGGTACCCATTACGGCGTACATCTTTGTAGCTAAGTAGATTTCTTTTTGATCTATCGCTCAACAATGCATCTTCAAGATACAATGTTGTGCCATTTGGCAAAATAACTGTGGCAGTCCCATAGCCATCTATAATATTAACAGGACCAGATATTGTCTGAACATTTGCCTTGCGCAATGTCACATTTGAGAAAAAGTGTTTGCCACAAAGTATAGTATGCGTTGTAGCACTATCAAGCAAACATATATCTTCCTTTTTCTCAATGTGTCTCATTTGCATTTATCTTGACAACTTCAGGTGTCAAGTTCCATAAAATTTAACAAATTAATAATATGATGCAAAATATAAATCAACAAATATGGAATAAAAGATATAAACCAACAAATTTAACAAATATGGAATAAACCAACAAAATATAAACCAACTGTTATGATGCAAAATATAATATAATGCAAAATATAAATAGCTTGTGGATATTGTCCGCTTTGGTACTTCAGGACCTCACGGATTTTGACGACCATATTTATTTAATATCTTCCTTGGTAACATAATTATCCAAGGGTATGACAAAACATAGATGAAAACCCTCAGGATCTATTTCTGGGGACTTATTATTTTCATCAACATTATAAAAAGAAATCAGAAACCTCAAAAGGTTTTTCATTGACCAAAACCTTATTGACTTCAGTATTAGTCTCAGTTAGGTCAATGGCATGGGTCTCAACATGCTTGTTTTTCTCCTTCTGGGATGCTTGGTATAGATCAACCAAATGTCTGGCCGTACGACAGGTACGTGACCAATGACCAGTCATTCCACAACGATGACAGGTACTATCATCATGCTTCTTCATGGGCCTTTTACCTTTAGGGTTGTGTGGGGAGTTATTTATATTACGGTTAAATCTCCCACTACCCTTACGGAAAAAATTCCTATGCCTGCGCTCACGGCCTCTAGGACAGCCAACATTCTTACTTGAGCCGGCATTTGCTTCAGGAAATGCCTTAGAGCCAGCAGGTCTTAAATCATGATTTTTAAGCAGCAACTCATTTGTTTGTTCTGCAGTCAACAGGACTGAGATCAATTCAGAATATGTTTCAAACTGGCGCTGCCGGTATTGCTGTTGCAATACAATATTCGAAGCATGAAAGGTGGAGAATGTTTTCTCTAAAAGCTCAGCCTCAGTAAGCTTAACACCACAAAGTTCAAGCCGTGATACAATATCATATAATGCCGAATTATAATCGGACACGGACTTGAAATCCTACAACCTCAGATGTAGCCAATCATATTGTGCTTGAGGGAGGATGACAGTTTTGGTATGATCATACCGCTCTTTCAATCTTGTCCACAAGATCAAGGGATATCGGACAGATAGATATTGAACTTTTAGGCTATCACTTAGATGCCGACGGATAAAAATCAAAGCATTTGCCTTATCTTTACCATTAGCATTTCCATTTGCACCAATGGTAGCTGCAAGACCTTGGCCTTGGCGATGCAGTTCAATATCGAGACACCATGACAAATAGTTATTGCCACTTAGATCCAAAATTTGGAATTTGGGCTTTTCAATATTTGCCATAATTCTGAAATGAATGGTCTCAATTAGGTTGACAACTTCTGGTGTCAAAATTAGGTTGACAACTTCTGGTGTCAAAAATATTTAGAATTAAATCTTTACACAATAAAAATTTAAATTAACTAGTGTAAAGAAAATGTTAAATAAAATAATGGAATCAAATCTTAAGAACTTACCAGGCTTTAAACTTGCTTTACTTTAGAACACTCGTGCTGACAGAGCCTCGTGCTGATAACGTATTGTGAAAAATATATTAAAATTGAAACAAGAAGCAAGTATAAAGGAGAGAAAGAGAGAGAGAAATGAAGAAACCAGAAGAGAGATCTTATTATTTTTCTTTTCATTCGTTCGTCTATTTATAGATGTAATAATCACTATGCATTATGCACTATTCGTAACTGAAGTACACTATTCATATGTGCAGTACAGTTCACTATTCGTGCAGTACAGTTCACTATTCGTGCAATACAGTTCACTATTCATCTGACACTATTCATCCTGGGCCCCATGAATAGTGATATGCATTATTTATCCAGTAGATTTTTATATCTTAGATAATATGCACAACTTGCATTTGTCCACTTTCATAACAGTTTTATGTTTATTCAATTTAATTATTTAACAAACATCATAAGGCCCGAAGTGAAGCGAGGGCGATAGCTCTAGTTATAATTAAATTAAAGAAATTAATTAAAGGTAATATCTATCTATAATACAATATTAAGGAGAGGCCCCAAATTCTTTTGGGGGCACTTGGCGGCACCTAATTGGGTGTTCTTTTTTCATTATTTTTCTTTTTCCTTTGGACAAAACGACATCGTTTGAGCTTTGATGGGCAAATAATTAAAAAAGGGGCTGGAATACTCTAGAAAAAGAGGAACAGGGGGCTAGTGAAGAATAAACAAAGAGAAGGAAAGAAATGATGAGAAGAGCAACGGGAGAGACGGGGGTTTTCTTTCCTTTTTTTTTCCTGGCAAGAGCAGAAATATTTTCTCTCTTCTATCTTCTCTCCATTCTCATTTTCTTCATTTTCCTTCTGATTTTTTTCTCTATGTTTGTGTGATTCCATTCGGTTTCTTTATTTTGTTTTATAGGTTCTAGGAGCAGAGAGAGAAAGAGAAAGGGGTTCATTTATCTAAACTAACTCTTTCATACTTACTATTTTGTTTTCTATTACATCTTTGATTATGTAGTGTGCATTTATCCAAACTAACTCTATTACTTAGTGTGCATTTATCCAAACTCTCTCTTGCACAACACTTACTATTTACTCCTTTTTTTTGTTCCACTTTTGGCAATAATTTGTCCAACTTTATGGTTTATATCAGCAAACAGGTTTGTCATTTTGTTCTTTCGTTGTTTAATAGATTTGGAATATGCATAAATTTATAATTTTGAATCTTAAGGAAAATTTGACTTTTTGAATCATATATTATCCATGTTTCATTCATTTCTCATCTTTGGCATATTTGATCTGTTAAATTCTTGGTGGCTTTTGTCTTCATTTACTGGCAATCTAAATTAAATTAGTAATTTTCAATTTGCATTGAAATTTTGAATTAGTCACGCAGGAAATACATTCAATCTGATTTGTAATCTTTGTTGTTGAATTTATTCACTTTTTCGGCCAGATTTTACTTTGGTTCGATTGTTTTAGTTTTGGTGTTGTCCTGACTCCTAAGCCTCTATTTAAGAAAATTACCTGGCAATGGCTTTTTTCTTTATTTTTATAATTAAATTAACATGAATTGATTTTTATTTTAGATTCAATGGTCCTCACACGTTAGATTTATGATGCTCAAAGTCTAAATCACTTGATCGTTGTCAACTTTGGATGATGTGATCATGTTTTTGCATGGCATAGAATCAAGGTTTGTTCCTGAGTTGTCCTAACTCCTTAAAATTCACCTTCTATATCACACCCGGACCTAGCATGTGTCACGCCCCGACCCGCAGGCTCGGCCACGTGACAACCGCCGTACCACCTCGAGATGCGTGCCTCGTCAGGCGGGCAACCAAGATGGCACAAGGCTTAAAAATAAAGGATATTCGAGCAATATATGAAAACATACGAATTTATCATAAATAATATAGTTCAAAAGTATTTAGAAATAAAGTCACACATCTTACAGTGCTTCATGCAGCGGAAAGTATTATTTATAAATACACAAATATATATGTAAGATGCAATAATATTCCGAGCCAAGATATACCAAGTAAAATGAGGTGGCACCTACAATATAGTGTCCACAGAGACGAACTGGGATCACTGGCCACTAGGACGTCCGCCGTCCAAAGTCTGATGATCTGAGAATAAAAGTGAATGGGATGAGTACATAAACTTGTACCCAGTGAGAGACTCGGTTATAAAGACCGATCACCTCAGGCTGGGGATATGAAATAATCCAAATATCAAATTTAATAAACCATTTACTGAAATATAGTAAATCCCATACCAAATCAAATATCAAATCCATAATAATATTTACATAAGGGCTGGCATCTGAAATCGTCCCAATAAGGTATACCCGTGCACTGGGTATCCACTGGACCGTCAAGGGTTACTTTATACTTTTAAAACATTTTTAATTTTACTCTCTGGCCCATTCCCTTGACGTTTGCCTTACTGTGGTGGAACACAGCTATCTCTGACCTGGCGAGCTTTTCTCCGCGCCTCTCTACTCCAGGCCAGTATATTCTCCGTGCCCTTTCAAAAAGAAACGGTCCACGGGAACCTCATATATATTCACCGTGCCCCTTCAAAAAGGCGGTCCACGGGAACCTCATAAGTATGCCTCTCCCTCGGTCCACGCTCCCGCATATTGGAGCTTCGAGGAAATAGCTCAAACTCTCATCTCTTAGGGGTACCGTTCCCCAAACAATAATCAATAATAATATCAATCTATCAGGGGTATCGTTCCCCATACAATAATTAATAATAATATCAATATATATAATTTATTGAAATTCCCACCCTTTAAATCATCTATAAACTCAGTATGTGAGGGTGGACAATTCATACCCCAAAACAAATATAAACAATTTAATAAAGCATTTATAAATAAATTCGAAAACGGTTAACCCTCAATGGTCAACCAATATAATCCAAGCCACTCACAAGTGAGGAGAGTTGTATATTCCCCGATTACCCACGAATGCCTTAGCTCAAACTGCTACCGGTTCCAACCTCGAACAATCACGTACCTAATAATCAAATTAAGTCTAATTTGATTAATAAAGGCATTCGACCAATTATTAAATCACAAAACAAAACCAATTAAAGGTCATGGAGTAAAATTGAGCAAGTCCGGAGGTCAATTGAAGTAAATTAAAGTCAATTGGGTCAAATGGGATCTAGGATTGCAAAATGACCATTTTGCCCATGGACTGTGATGATCCGGCGCTGGAACTAGTCAGAACCGGCGCCGGTTCTGTTCTGGAAATAAGGCCGAGTTTCGGCCTCAATTTTCTTCAGCCCGATTCAAGTTCGATTCACAACCAATCCGCATCAAAATTGAAACACAGCAAGATAATCACATGATCTAAGGATTTACAGCTTCAAGAACGGAATCAAACAACCAATCATGCTCGAATTTTGAATCAAATCACTAAGAGTTGACTTATCTCGGACAAGACAGAAATATCAACTTCAATCAACGAATTCTCTTAGCTCAGACCATGAAATCAAGCATATAAACTATCAAATTAAAGCTTGATGAGTCAAGAACAACATACCAAATTCTCAGCCAAAACGCACGGTTAAATCAAAAGATATGAGCTGATGAACAAACTGTCGCCAAATTTCCTGATTTCTAGATTTGATAATTTTCTTAGAAATCTTGGTGTTTTGATCTTCAAGAAGACAAGAGAAGTTGATATTGATGTTTGATTAAGTGTTTGAAAGGAGATTGAGGTTTTGATTCAGAAGAATCGAGAGAAAGCTCGGAGAAAATTTGAAGAACAAAGAGAAGAAATGAAAAATGGGGTTCTCGGATGGCCGAGACCCATTTTTAATCGGTCAGTTCCGGCGCCGGTTCTGACCAGTTCCGGCGTCGGAATCAACTGAGTCAAAGTTGACTCCGGTCAACTAGGTCAAACATTCTTGGAATCCATGCTCAAGTGGGACCCACATCTCGGAACTTCAATTTTAGGGTTTTTAAGCTTGAAATCGAGTTATATGAAGTTTAAAACATCCATGGAAAGTCAAATTTGGTATATTGACAAGACAACAATACATAAATATTCAACTTGACACGTGCGGACTAGGTCCGGGCGTGTCAGCATGACTTTTTCATACGAACGGAATAGTGCAAGATGACGTATGAATTAAACAATATGTCGGTCCGGCTGTGTCAAGTTAGAAGAGAAGTCAAACTTAAAGTAAGCCGTAGTTGGAAGATGAGATTGGCGACCATGCATGGAAACACTAAAGTGGACTTCTTTAAGTCCATAGCCAATGGATTGGACGTCCATTGGTGAATTGGTCGGTGGATCGAGCCAAGGATCGAAATTATAAAAGGTTTCAAATAGGGGAAAAAGTCTGACCCGGGGCCTGAGTAGACTCGGTGTCGGGCCTTGCTATAAATAGGGGGAGATGAGCTCTCCCCTCTCATTTTCTCTTCTCCCTCTCTTCTCTCCTCTCATTTGCTCTCTCGGAGCAATTTTGGACTTTTGACAAATCCGGACAAATCGACCGCAGAATCACGGCGAGATCTTGGTATGTTATTCTTAACTCTTTGATCTACGTTTTTCTATGTTTTCATGCATTTCCATGCATTGGTCTAGGAGAGATCCAAGCTCAAAGTTAGGTTTAACTTTTAGTTAGATTTTAAGCTTAGATTCGAGATCTAGGAACTTTGAGCTTGTGATTCTCGTTTTTGCTCCAGTAAATGTGTCGTGGGAGGTACGAGGAACCTCCATCTCGAATTTTACGACGAACGGTGGACCGAGGGGCTCTGGAACAGAGGAAAAGCCTCGGATCCCGAGGCTGCCAACGGCTCCCGCGTGGGAGCCGAGTCTCTCCCGCGCGAGACTTGGGCCAGGCCCCTCGCCGGACTAGGCCTTTTGGCCCAAATTCGGCGGTTGGGCCTTATTGGGCCCAAATCGAGTTGGGCTCGGCCCAACTCACAAGGAAGGGGCCTTTTGGGCCCAGAAATAAGCCGGGCCTGACCCAGCCACATAGGGGGCTTGTCGGGCCCAGCCCGAGTTGGGTTGTAGTACCTAGCCCTAAATTAACCCGGATTAAAACCATAGGCTTTTGTTTTAATATTCCTTCCATTTTACTTCAAGTTTCATAATTTCTTCTAAGGACACAAAGGTAATTTTTGAAAATTCAATAAGGGCATTATTGTCATTTCATTACCTACTATTCTGGAATATTCAAGAGTTCTTCCAAGTTTTTAGCAATTCACTTGATTTTTAATAATTTTCCAAAAAACACTAAAGTTTAAATACTTTGTGGGGCACAATGGTAATTTTTAAAATTTAATGGGGGCATTTTGGCAATTGGACCCAAAAGAATGGTCTAGATTTTTCAAGACCATTTTGTTGTTTTCTTCTTCATTTTTTTTGGAAGGTTGGCCGAACACCCCCCACCACCATTTTCAACTTTCAAGCTTTCAATTTTCTCCATGCAAATTCTCTCTCCAAAATCCTAGTAAACTACACCAATTTTCATCAAGTCTTTCAAGGAAAATCACCACCTTACCTTCCAAACAACCTTTTCTTCAAGAAAGACTAGAAGAAAAGCCTCATATTTGCATCAAATTCATAAGTTCTAGACTTTCATGGGAACTCCAGGTAGTAAAGCCGATCCAAGGGAGAAAGGGAATGAGGATTAGTGGGAGTGCACACCCTCCCTAACTTATGAGTGAGACTTTAGGGACTAAAATAATATTCTATGGCTTTTATTGTGTTTTCTAATACATTATGAGTGTTCTATATGCAAATAAGTTATTTTCTTAAAACATGAATGATGTGATGATGTTATGGACCGGAAAGCTGGAATGTTTTAAAGTGCTTGGGTTTATTTGACTTGTTTACTCGTAAGTCTTAAAAGATCTTGCTTTTACTTAAAATTCCCCTGTTTTAGTAGTTAAAATTGTTTTAGTATCCTCAGATCCGTCGACGGGTAAGGTCATGTACGTCGACGGCTGAGTGAACAACACGATTTATCCTGAGACAGAAATTTCTACCCGTCGGCGTGCATGTAGCTACCCATCGACGGGTAGGCGGTTAGTTTAATTTATTAAGTCAGAAACTTCTGTCCGTTGACGGCTAAAAGACTACCTGTCGACGTCTCTGCTTATCCTCCCAATTCGAGTATTGGTCTAAGTTACCCGTCGACGTGTGCACCCTTGCTCGTCGCCGGATGACTGAACGACTTGAAATTACTTGAAGTCAGAAACTTTTACCCGTCGACGTGTAGGGGGTTAGACGTCGACGGGTGTACAAATACGTGAATTTCACTCGAAGTCAGAAACTTTTACCCGTCGACGTACACATGCTTAGACGTCGACGGGTGTGCAAATAAGTTAGTTTCACCGAAGTCAGAAATTTCTACCCGTCGATGGTCAAGCTGAAAGACGTCACGTCTACTACTAAGTGTACCCTAGAAATTCTGACCGTGGACGTCCGTCGTTGATCCGTGGATGGATAGTTTAGATTCGAGAATTGTACTCATTAGACAGCTTACCCATCGACGGCTAAGAGTCTGCACGTCGACGGGTATCCGTGTAATCTTGGTTAAAGTAAATGTTTTCATTTCATTTGATTTGGCTTGAACGTTATGAAAAGGACTTTTGCATTTATTTAGGCCTGGTGGCCGAGATGTATATTTTGGATATTAAAGTGTTATGATGATTTTCATTGATTGGTGGATGGATGTGAGTCACTGCAGTGGTGCCTCTCACGGGCTGAGCTTGTGGAGCCGGCGTGAGTAGGCTTTCACTCCCACTTGGGGTGGATGGTACAGGGGATTGATGTGCACACTGTGATTTGTGATTTGCGACCCCTGTGGGAGTACTATGGACATAGCCACGTACCACCCGTGGTGAAGGCACATGCCAACGTCGAGTAGAGGGCTTTTTCTTATAATATGACAAAGAAAACCACCTCGGCGGGCTTGGATCTCATCGTGGCCGGATGGGATTTAGGCAATGTGTTTTGGCGAGCCCTTTTCAAAAAGGAATGATTTCTCTTACTGCCTTGATTGGATTTCATAGGCTATGGAAATACTACCTTTTATGATTTTAGATGTATTGCTGGAGTTTCATAATTGTGGGACCGTCGTTCTTTTATACCAAGTTTTCCTCAACCTCTTTATGAAAATGAAAATGTTTTCTTTGGGTGACTTGTAATCTCTTTATAACTTTCCCCTATTTGGGTGACCTGAGAATGACATGAGACGTGATTTCCCCCATTTGTTTGATGTTTAGTTTGTTTGAATTTCGGGGACGAAATTTTTGTAAGGGGGGGAGAGTTGACACGCCCGGACCTAGTCCGCACGTGTCAAGTTGAGTATTTATGTATTGTTGTCTAGTCAATATACCAAATTTGACTTCCCATGGATGTTTTAAACTTCATTTAGCTTGATTTCATGCTTAAAAACCCTAAAATTGAAGTCCGGGATTGTGGACCCCACTTGGACACATGTCCCAAGGAATTTGAGCTGAGTTGACTGGAGTCAACTCAGAATTGGTTGACTCCGGCGCCGGACAGGGACGGGTCCGGCGCCGGACCCGTAAATTCTATAAGGGGTCTCGGGTGGCCGAGACCCCCCATTTTTACTTCTTCTCTTTGTTCTTCAATCCTCCGAGCTCTCTTTTCCAAATTCTTTGAAATCAAACCTTGAATCCCTCTTTAAATACTCAATCAAACATCAATACCAACTTCTTTTACATCCTTGAAGATCAAAACACCAAAGTTTCCAAGAAAATCACCAAATCTAGAAATCTGGAATTTTGGCGACAGATTGTTCATCAGCTCATATCTTTTGATTCAACCGTGGGTTGTGGCTGGGAATTTGATATATTGTTCTAGACTCATCAAGCTATAATTTGATAGTTTACATGCTTGATTTCATGGTCTGTGCTAAGAGAATTCGTTGATTGAAGTTGAGATTTCTGTTTTGCCTGAGATATGTTAACCCTTAGTGTTTTGATTCAAAATTCGAGCATGTTTAATGGTTTAATTCCGTTCTTAAAGTTGTGAATCCATAGATCATGTATTTAACTTGCTGTGTTTCAATTTTGGTGCGGATTGGTGGTGAATTGAACTCAAACCGAGCTCGATTTGGTGCATGGCCGATCATGGCCATGTGCTGGAATCAGGTCCGGCGCCGGACCTGGCGAGTCCAGCGTCGGAGCTGCCAAATTTTGGGATTTCCTCCCATTTTGGCTCACTCCCACCCGGGAGTGAGCCACCAGCCGTCATGGGTCTGTAGCTTAGGGGCATTTTGGTAATTTTGCAGCCCTAGACCCCAATTAGTTTCAATTAACTTCCGGACTTGTCCAATTTAGTTCTTGGACCTTGGAGGCCTTAAATAGATTTTGTTTTATGATTTAATTGTTGATTGAATGCCTTTATTAATCAAATTAGATTTTAATTTGATTATTTAGGTACGTGATTGTACGAGTTTCAGACCGGTAGCAGTTTGAGCTAAGGCATTCGTGGGTAATCGGGGAGTATACAACTCTCCTCTCTTGTGAGTGGCTTGGATTATATTGGTTGATCATTGAGGGTTAACCGTTTTCAGATTTATTTATAAATGTTTTATTAAATTGTTTATATATGTTTTGGGGTATGAATTATCCACCCTCACACACCATGTTTACAAATGATTTAAAGGGTGGGAATATCAAATATTTTTACAAATTGATATTATTGATTATTGTTTGGGGAACGATACCCCTGAGAGATGAGAGCTTGAGTGATTTCCTCGGGGCTCCCATTTACGGGAGCGTGGACCGAGTTTGAGAGCATGCGTGATACTCAGCTGTGGACCGCCTACCGAGGGGCACGGTGAGTCGAGCCTGGTTGGGAGAGGCGCGTAGGGAAACTCGCCAGGGCTCCAGATGCTGTGTTCCACCACAGCAAGGCAAACGTCAAGGGAATGGGCCAGAGAGTAAAGAAAAATGTTTTAAAAGTATAAAGTAACCCTTGACGGTCCAGTGGATACCCCAGCGCACGGGTATACCTTTTTGGGACAGATTTCAGATGCCAGCCCATTTGGAAATATTATTATGGATTTAATATTTGTTTTGGTGTGGGATTTCCTATATTTTGATAAATGGTTTATTAAGTTGATTTTTGGATTATTTCATATCCCCAGCCTGAGGTGATCGGTCTTTATAACCGAGTCTCTCACTGGGTACAAGTATATTGTACTCACCCCATTCACTTTTGTTGTCAGATCATCAGTCTTTGGACGGCAGACGTCCTGGTGGCCAGTGATCCCAGTACGTCACTGTGGACACGACTATGTAGGTGCCACCCTTTTGCTTTGTGTATCTTGGCTCGGAATATTATTGCATCTTACATATACATTTGTGTATTTATAAATAATACTTTCCGCTGCATGGAGCACCGTAAGATGTGTGACTTTATTTTTAAATACTTTTGAACTATATTATCTATGATAAATTCGTATGTTTTCATATATTGCTCGAATATCCTTTATTTTTAAGCCTTGTGCCATCTTGGTTGCCCGCCTGATGAAGCACGCATCTCGAGGTGATACGGCGGTTGTCACGTGGCCGAGCCTGCGGGTCGGGGCGTGACAAGTCATGTCTCACTCACTGAGTATAATATAATATACTCACTCTTTTCTTTTTCTGTAAAAACTTAATTTTTCAAGGTAGTGGACCATGCACAGAAATTAGTTAGTTGAAGCTTGAGACTCGACTCTGGACCTCTCTTTCAAATGGTGAGGTTTTTATTTCAAACGTGCGGACCCACTAACACTGATTTGGAATTATTTTCAAATGTTGCTTAATTATGTTTTCCTAACTTAAATCACTATTCGGTAATGTTTAAGAATTTCATCCCATTTCTGTAAAGTGATATATATCTATATATATATATACATATGTACTTTTAATCTTTATTTCTGTATGAAGTACTTTATGCAAATGGACTCCTGACATCAGAAGCCTTGCGTGGTCAGAGTTTCGGGTGAGTGCGCCATTCGAAATTCTTACTACACGGCGGTTGTCATATTTCGACCCTCTCGGGTCGGGGTGTGACATGGGGGCCCATGGACCCCAGGGGCAATTTCGTAATTTTTCACCGTGTCCAATTTTTACCCTGGAACCTCTCGGACACTTTTCTAAGCCTCGAATCACATTCAAGTCCAGTCTTAGGTCATGTTAGAGCCTCATAGGTGCATTCATAGTTTAATTATGAATGCTAACGTGTTTCCGTGTACTAGGGCTCCAGGTGAATCGAATGCGGCGATACTCCGGAGGTAAAGCTACGTGGAGCGCTTGGGAGTATACGAATCTCCTAATACTGTGAGTGACCTAGACTTCTTTGTTTAGCCATTGGGGAAAAAGGTTTAAAAAAAATGGTTTTAAAAACATAAATGTTTTCAAAAGGTTTTTAGGATACGGGAAATCCACACACACACAGTTGTTTGTTATATACCCACATAGAGAGTAGGATGTTTTCAAAAAGAAATATAAATACTTATGTGTGTGTTTATATATTTCAAAAATGTATGTTTTATACATATATATATATATATAATTATGAAATATTATTATTATAATTTTTAAGGGTACGATACCCTTGATTGAGAGGGATGCTCCTCGGGCTCCAATATATGCAGGAGCGTGGACGAGTTGGAGAAAGCATGCTAGATTCTCAGCCGTGGACTGCCTATTGAGGGGCACGGTGAGATGAGACCTGGTTAGGAGAGGCGCGTAGGGAAGCTCACCAGGCTCCACTGCTCCAGTTCCCTGTGTTCCACCACAGCGAGGCACTACCAAGGGAAAGGGCTAGAGAGATAGAAAAGAGAAAATATTTTGAATGAGAAAATAGTTAGCCCTCGGTGCAGTAAGGCATAAGACGACCGACGGGTCGCGCCTTCAGTATGATAGAGATGCCAGCCCATTTTATGTACATTTATTTATTTATTTAAAATGTTTTTAAAAGAGGGTTCTCAGCAGGAGAACCAGAAAAGAGTTTTCCAAAGAAAAATATTTATTTTATTATTATTTTATTTTAGATTTCCCTCAATTGTCCTAACTCAGATGGAGATTCTTAGAACCTCTGCACTCACCTGTATCCAATGTGGATGGATGCAGATCCGCGTACGAGGTCGGCTGGTAGGTCAGAGGTTCACTAGGAGGTGTCGATGGCTTAGGCTTAGTAGTTTTTCGCTGCATAGGTATTTCTTTTAAATTAATCCACTGGTGCACCTTTTAAGTTTTATTATTTTATTAAATGGTTTTTAATTAAAGTTTTAGTTGTTTTGCAGCAATGATATCCATTTCAATGCCTTGCGGTGCTTCTGGTGAGTGACCGATCGGCACGTACTTCGAGGCAGCGCGGCGGTTGCCACGTGGTTGACCCGAGCGGGTCGGGGCGTGACATTCTAAATCTTACTTGCGGTGATGATTGTGAATTAGTTCTATGTGGATGGAACTTTGGTTATGTTATGATGACGATGCCCTCTCACAGATACTATTTCCAGCTTTGAGGAAGACAAACTACGACTGTCTGTGCAATATGGATGATTAAGTGAGATTTTAATGAACAAACTCTGTTCTTTTGTTTTAATTAATGTGACCAGATTCTCTCTTGCCCTACTAAAATAAAATTAGTTATTAGGGAAGAGAGAAAAAAGCTTGATATCTAAGGAACAATTCAGTGCTGATAAAATTGCTCAGTTGGCTCATAAAATTCCTTTTCAGAACTGAATTTCTTGCTAGAAGGTCATTTTGGTGTCTTTTGCAGGGTGATCTTGAGATGTGGTGAGGTGGTTGCAGTGAAATTGTTAAAGCTGCTAAAGGTGCTTTTGTCATATGAATAATTCTAATTAAACAAAAGAAAATAGGATTAAGAGATTAGAAAAAGACTAAGGTCTATTAGATCAAGGAAGGGTCGTCATCCTATTTAAAATGTCATTTTAAATGTTGCTAATGGGAAAAAAAAAAGAGATTATTTGAAAATGGAAAAAGTTGGATGTTATTGGAATGAGGATTCATGGATGACAAGGCGTTTGTGTCTGGTGATGCCTTTTAGATAGCATGTCCTTATTAAATTTAGTAGGGTGTAATCCTCTTATGTTTTGCAATATTGCTGAATCTTATTGTTCATATATGTCTAGAGGTCTAAAAGTGATTTAAATCTATCTTTTAAATGGTTTCATGTATTGTCTGATGTTCGAATCTCCTTTTTTAGTTACTATCATGTACATATTCACCAAAAGATAGAGGCTGTAGGTTCAACAACATAAGAGAGTGACATGGGTTATCTCTAAACAACATTTTTCATGGTACTTATTCTGTGCAGAATCTATTGATGAACAAACATTTAGATATAAGGACATTTAATTGGCACGGACTTCATGAGAATGTATGAGATGTTGGTTAAATGAAGTTCTATTCTTACTTGATAGTTTTGAGGTCCTACAGTTTATCTTACTTTTGCTTACCAATTTAGTCCTTACAATTTTGTTTCGCCTATGTTTTCCATGTTCTTGCCTTAACTATTTTATTTACCATGGGCTACTTTCTTTTGGTTATAAATTCATCTGATAGGGTTACATGGGAGAATGAAGTAATTAAGTTCAGCATATATCTTTTCTTTGTGCAAGGCATTGCAAAACTGAAAATGAAGTTATGAATTTGTGCACAGTAAAATAGAAGATCAAGAAATGATAATATGCTGGAGCAAGAATTTTCTATGCATATTGAAAAGCCTTTTTTGAGTCTAACCAACAAAACATGAGATCTTTACTTTTATTTTGATTTTACACAAGTAATGATTATTAAGTTTGATATATTCCTTATAATCTTTCTTTATAGAGATGTAAATAAGGGATTTGGCTCCTCTCCAGTTGGATTCCCAACTGGAGAGTCAAGTTCACGGTGTGATGAAAAGCCACGACATTCAAATGCAGATCAAAGGCTTTAAAACACCCACATCATTACCCGATATTTTACGTCGTTTATAAGTGTTTTCCAACTTTGAAATCTTTATATATTTTTCTCTTTCATCTTCTGTTTCCTTCTCTGTTTTTTTTTTTTGTTCTTTCATCTCGAAAACAAATTCCCCAAATATGAAATTAAGCTCTCTAATTCTCTTTCAACTCCCTTTCAATAGATTCTATGGAGAGAATAATTTCACCTTTTTGGTCTAATTCTCTAATCAGAAGTTTTTTCCCCCATTAAATGAATTGGTGTATTCTAAACCTAAAGCCAAAGAATTACTCAGGGTTTATACGATGCTTTTAGAACTGATATTGCGAAGCAGTGTTTGGGCTGTATCTTTCCTTGTTGCCAAAATGACCCAAGGGAATTGTTACTGCTATATGTATATGGTTGAACATTGCGCTCATTCATAGGGTCTTTTGAGACCAATATCTTTGAGTCGTTAAGAGTTTTCATAAAAGTTTTAGATTTGCAGAAATCCAAGTTTCGTTTTTTTTTTCCTGTAAAATGTGTAACAAACCAAAATTTATTTTGAGATTCAGAGCCAAGGAAGCTCTAAAAGAAGTAAGCTTGAGAAACCTTTATCATCTCCAAAGAAGAAAAGAATTGGAACGGGTAAATGATTAGGGCACATATACTAAAAAGAAACACTAAAAAAAATGAACTGAAGAAGAGCAACAACGAGAAGACAAAGGAAGTAAAGGAGATTGCTTTTGACGGCGGTTGATAACGGGTGAAATAAAATTTTTATTAAGTAGATAACGTGTCGCAATAAATACCATAAATTTTTCTTTTGATGAGATGGCTTCAAATCTAGCCATAAACAGGTCTCTCTATTTATAATGGCAAATGGAGATGAGCCGTATCCGTAAATATGTATCATAAATGTAAATTTAAGTTGTTTAAATATTTTGTTGATGAATTTTATTGACTAAATTATACTTCTCTTTTCCAAAAATTGCTCTCCTTTGCTACCATTGGAATGCCACATGCAAGCATTTGACAAAATTTTAAGGCCCGTGACGAAGCGCGGGCAATAGATCTAGTGCTCGCTAAAACGTCGCGCACTCTATAGATAGATGCCACGTAAAAGGCCTTTACTGTGGAGAAAAAAAAGAAGAAGGAAAAAGACATAATGCTAACTTTACAAATGGCTTATCAATTGAACTGCTCATGGATGAGGGCTGGATTTTTAATTTTCTGTTTTATTCTCCATTTATTTCTGCATCGTCAAGGTGCTTAATTTCTTAGTAAAACCCATGAAACATGCAAGTTTTTGGTTGATCGGTACATGTAATATAATATACGCAGGATGCTTATTTAGAGATATAGTTTAATCAAAGGTCAGCCCGTCCCTTTGCCCCATTTCAAGCCCTGCCAACATTAGGAAAATTGAAATTAGTCCATCATTCTAATGCATTTTCTTTCTATAAATGCAGAAAAGGGGAAAAGATGGCAGAAGCATACGGAGTGTAGTTAATTTTGATTTTGCCTGCGCCAAGGTTGGCAATCTTATTGAAAGCTGCTTGAGAAAGGTCAATGGTTGCTTGGCATCCAGGAGGAGGACAATAATCAACCACCGTGACCACCACTTCAGTGTTCGGCTTGCAGGGTGTCGGACCTTGGTTCGTGGCTCCCGTGCAAATAACCTTGAACTTCTTTCCACATACTGCTCCGTTGTTCCAAAGCACATTGCTTGCCGCTGCGACCATGTCTCCTTTGTTCTGATTTCCATAGCATGCAGATGCTGTCGATCAAAAGTCAAAAATTAAAGATGGATTAATCGAATATTATAAATGACATAAAAAATATATGCATAGTTTTAATTAATTAACAGTAATAATTAATCTCTGTTGGAATCTCCTTACGGATATAAGGGGGACCATAGTAAGTGGCTGTGCCAGAAGCTGCAGATGCCGGAGAGACAAGGGTCATGACTGCAACCACAGCCATGATCAGCATTGCAAGGACACTTGCAGATGCACCCGCAACCGCCATTTTTCTTTCTAATAAACTTCAAACCTCAAATTAACAGTATTGTGTAAATCTAATTAGTTACTAGTTCAGCTGTGCAAATCCAGGCTGGACTTACCCTTCAATTTATACAAGAAATTCCACAACACGGCCGCCATGCATTAACTGACATCTTACGTAATCTATTTCATTAGAGATGACTTCAATATTTATTTTCCACACAAAATTCGTCTCGAACCCTACAACCATACAGGGTTTGGCAGCAATTAATGGTCAATGCTTAATACTCCCTCATTTTCATAATATCTATTGCTTTTGGGAGAATTTTTTTTTTCAAATTATCGGTTACTTTAAGACTTCTATAAAGCATTAATTATATTTTTTTTAACTTTACTCTTCTTTTTTTGAATTAATCCTACAAAACATTTATTATTAAAGAGAGAGTATTTATGAGAATAAATCATCACCATAAAATGGTAAAATTACCCTTTCATAATATTTTATCTAGATTCTAGGAGTCTTTGATGACAACCTTAATTCTTATGCAAAACCTTAAAACGACAAATATTGTGGAAATGAAGTAATATGTAGAGTTCATTTTCGTTGAACTTCTCGAACCCCTAATTCATAGGAGCTCAATTTCTGTGGATGGGAGTAGGTTAAATCATCTGATCAATAGATTAAATTTTCTTTTCAAAATGTGGCAAAGTGACCTTTAATTTTTTATAGGGTTATCAAAGAACCATAAAACATTTGCAAAAAGTAAGTAATAATTAGTACTTTTCTTAACTTCCCACAAAAAGTAAATGTAATAAATTCTAGTTATATCATTGTATAGAACTATAGATAAAACTACCCTTATGTTTAGTGAGAATAAAAAATTACTAATTTTTATTTTTCTTAACAATATTTTTATGTCAAACTTTAATAAATTATTGAATTTATTTATCTAAAATTCTAAAATAATAAATATATCTTCAAAATTAGTTTTTTGTTTTAATATGTAACTAAAATTTTCCAAAAGAATTTTTTTTTTCTAAAACCCTACAATAAATATTTCAAAATTTAAGATTTATGCTCAAAATATTTTTTTTTAATTTAGGGCTAAATTTTGTCAAAAGAACAATTTTTTTCTAAAACCCTATAATAAAAATTTTAAAATTTGAGATTTTTCCTTAAAATCAAATTTTTTTAATAATTTGGGACTAAAGTTTGTCAGAAGAACTTTTTTTTTCCTAAAACCCTATCATAATAAATATTTAAAATTTTAAAATTTACCCTCACAATTATTTTTACTTAAATATTTACATTAGAGATGGCAAAATGGCAGGCGGCATGGAGCCCGGCACGGCCCAACCCCGCACGACCCATATTATTTTTTTAGTGGACCGTGATTAGTCATGGACAGGTTAGGCAGTTTTTTTATGGCACATGAGTTGGCACGGTACGGCCCATCAAAATAGTCCAGCACAGCACAGCCCACGTGTCAGCACAGCACGACCAGTTTGCTATTTCGGCCAGCCCATTTTTAATGTAAATTTATAATATATCAATTATATAATTATTAATTTTTATTTAGAAAATTTTGATGATCAAGAATTAGAAATTTTTGATGTTTTGGCATGGCGGAAAAGTAATGCAAAATTATGGCCTGTGCTTTCCATCATGACCCGTGACCTCCTAACACCTCTGATATCCACTGTCTCTTTGGAGTTTTGTTTTAGTGCAAGAGGGAGAGTTCTCGATGATAGAAGAAGCATATTGGCACCAAAGACCCTTGAGATGTGTGTTTGAAAGATTGATTGGATGTAAAATCTCGCTTACAAAATATACAAAACCAAGAGGAATCTTTAGACGAAAATGAATAAATTTGATTTTCTTCTTTTTTTCATTTTTTCAGGTGATAGATTTTCTTTAGTTTATAATCTAAATTAGTATTTGTAAATTTTATTATTTATAGTGAATAGTATTCCCTTTTTCCCGTGAACATAGACATCATAAGCCAAACCACATAAATTTTTGTGTTGAATCTTTTCATTCTTAATCTAATTTAATCATCAGTATTAAAAAATAAAATAAGGTAAAAACCAAAAATATTAAAAAAAATTAACATTTAATAAAAATCATTGGCCCATGTGCTGGCACGGCACAATTCATATGGACTGCAGACTGGATTGGGCTTAACTTTCAAAAGATATGGGCTGGCACGATCCAGCCCACATTTTTGCGGGCAACCCAACTTTTTAGGCAGTGCGAGCTCAGCCCGCCCATATTGCCATATCTACTTTACCTATCAAATATTAAGGGCAGTACTGTAATCTTTTAACTATGTATAGAATTTGAAAGTCCCAAAAAAACAAACTTTATGAGTAATGATTGTTGCTTAACGGGCATCGTTAGCAAAATGCCCTTTAAATATTCTAAAAGTCAAACGATATTCGTAATTATCACTGCTTTCATTCTAAAATATAAATGTCGTTTTTTAGCTTGACGCATAGATTAATTAAGAAATCTTAAAATTTAGAAATAAATTTCTTCTTATGTAAAGTTTACTCTGATATTGGAATTATTGACTCCTATTAAACACTCTATCTCTCTCTTATAAACAAATTTCATTCAATGCAATTAATTAAAAAAAGAATGGATAAAATTAGAAAAGTAACAATTAATGAAGCATAGAATTCTTAAAAAAATACATTTTGTGGAACAAAAAAATCTTAACAATAATACTTATTTTAGAATGGAGGGAGTAGTAAGTCCATAAAAACACAGTATGAAGTGCCTAGCTTATAACATGACAAAAGGTAGGTAGAATTAATTACTTATAATAAAAAAACCTTAGAAAGAGGGAAAAAAGGTAGGCAGGAACAAGGGAAATTAATGAATGATGCAAGCTTGACCATCATTAGAGAAACACTTAGGGGGCGTTTGGTGGTTTCCATGAAAAACACTTTGCTAGGAGAGTGATTCCATGAAACTTAGGAAAAACTTTGACACCTCTCCTTATGAGAATCACTTTTCTTCTCTGGTTAGGAGAGTGATTGCAATGGGCCCATCACTTTCTTTGAAAAGAGCTATAATTTAATCTTGTTGTATTGAAGAGGTGATATTTTAACCCTAAATTAAGGGTTTACAAAATCAATGAATATCGGTGGATAGTGAAGAGAATCTTTACTCTTTTTTTTCTTAATCAAGTATACTATCTTGATTAACTCAATTGAAAAATCATCTATATGTGTTTGATACTACCAAGTTTGCGTAAGGAAACCTTCAAATCTCCAAATATAGACTTTAATGGTATATAGCTCTGCCCATTTCCTTTGTTTATATATTTTCTCTGGGATTTTTAAGCTTAAAACCAGTGAATAAAAAATCGAACCGGTTGGCCATCCGGTTCTAGATCCAACTAGTTTAACCGGTTCGATTAAATAAATAATTTAATTTTATTAATTTCTTTTAATATTTAAAAAATTCAAAAAAAAGAAAAAGTAAAAAATATCAATTAAAAATAACTAAAAAAATTAAAATTCGAATTAAATCGGTCTAACCGGTTCAAAAACGGTTCAACAGAAACCTGTTTTCTGACTTTTAACGAACCGGACTTGTGACCGGTCCCCAGTTCAACCGGTTGAACCGGCCAATCCGATCCGATTTTTTATTCACTGTTTAAAACTGTCTCTTCTCAATGGGCCTCAGACATACTTTACTCCTTAAAGTTTTAACTTTTGACACTTTATCCTTTAAAGTTCTATTTTGGATGTTTTACTCAATGAATTCTTATTTTGGACACCAATGCCCCCTCGGAAGATTAACGATGCCTTGACAGTGCTGACATGGCAGGGTCCTTGTTGGATGATAATGCCACATGGCATTGTCCATGTCGTATGGTAGTGCCATGTAGCATGAGTCAACACGTGCCATGTGGCACTTCCATTCGACGTAGATCATGCCATGTCCGTACCGTCACATCGTTATTGGTCTTCTATCGATGGAGGAGGTAACAAGTATCCAAAATAAAAATTTAGAGGACAAAACATCCAAATTGAAACTTTAGAAGATAAAGTTTCAAAAGCTAGTAATTTTAGGGGTTAAAGTGTGCATTAAGTGGACCCTTTGTACGTATTAGTATTCTTAAGGGATGGGGGGAACTTTTGCTAATGCCCTTGTTTCGTTTCATAGTGAAATGTAATTCAATTTTCTCATATGATGATGGATGGGATCACATCAAAGGCAATTCGACCAATGTCAAAAAGTATACTTAAATTTTCATCTCACGATGACTGCCATAGAAATTTGTTTGTAACATAAATATCTTATTAGAGTAATTAAATTATTAATTATATAATCTTATTATTATTGGTGTAATATACGAAACATGGAAGTTTCTACTTTTTCCAGAATATTTTCCTTCCCGGGGACATGTATTCAATAACCACCTTCAGCCCATGGGAAGTCTTCTTCCGTTATAAGTATTAGAGGTGGCAAAATTTGACCGAACCCGAAAACTCGCCCAAATTTGCATGTAATCGAATCTGGTCGGACCCGAATTGACTAAAAAAAGTCAAAGACCTGAATCGAAAAATATCCGAATCTGCAAAGATCCGAACCCGATATTTATCTGATCTAAAAGCAACCGAAATCCGAAATTATTCGAATCCGATACAATCCGAATCTGAATGGACCCGAACCTGTAAAGACCCGAAATCTGAAATCGAACCGATCCGAAACTCGAAAAAACCCGAGTTTATGACCCGAAAAGATCCGAATTATAATCAAATTGTTATTTTTTTTAATGAGTAAATGAATAATAGATAATTTTTATGTTAAATAAAGCTTTAAGTTGTAAAAAGAATTATTATTTATTTCTTTAATGGAAAATAATAATTTTCACAATTCTATAAATTTACATAAATAATATATATTGAAATTTTAATAAAAAATATTTGGATTAATTTGTGAAATTTCTTTATTGTTTGACGAAACTAATTAAAGATAATATATAAATACTAAAACGCAAGATATTAATTAATTCTTTTCTTTTTGTTATTTTTATTATCACATTGAAATTAAAATTTATTGCTAATTAAACAATTAACTTTATTGATGATGTAAAAAATAAGAAAATAACAATATACAGATATAACATCTAAATTTTATACAATTTATATTTAAATAATAAATATTTTTATCACTTTTATTGAAATATAGATATTACTAAAGTTGGCAAAAAGCAAAAAATATAAAACCATGCATAGAGAATTCAAATAAAATGTAATAGAAGAAATTAAAATATGTTCCAAATCTTAAAATCAAATAAACAATGCTGTTTAATTTCCATCAAATAACACCAAAAATAAAAAAAATGTTCTTTAACAAGTTCCGAAGAAGAAAATCATATTATATTCCAAAATCCAAAATTAAGTATCGCAGAAGACAGAAGTCCTAAATCCAAACCTGTAAATTACAAGAAAAATAAGATACAATTATAATCATCGATTGCAAATTTGAATTTTTATCAAATATTTTAATAACTATAAGAATGCTATTACAAATAGAAAGTAAAGTAATAGTAACCAACATACATTGCAATTAACTTATCTCCAAAAGAAACCTACTCCAGCATCTTGATATCCCTTCCAAATGTACTTTTGTTTTTTTCTTCAGCTAATAATAATATAAATAAATAATAAATTAGTTATGTAATTAATAAAAATAAAATTATAATGATGAAATAATAAAAATATTTTCTTTTTGGTGGAAAAAATAATAAAAATCTTACCGTCATATCCATACAACCAATTACGAGTAGTAATTAGAATTTTCACATTCTCTGTTGTAAGACAATTTCTCCATTTGTTGATGACTCTACCACCCATACTGAAAGTTGATTCGGAAGCAACGGTGGTGATTGGAATACTCAATATATCTTTAGCCATTACTGAAAGAATAGGATATCGAAATTGATTATTCTTCCAATAATCAAGAACATGGAGTTGTTTCTCATAATCCTCCCTAGCTTCATCCAAATATACATCCAACTCCGATCTATTTGAAATAGAATGAGTATCATAGTTTTTGAATCCCTACAAGGTTAGAATAAATTAAATTATAAAAAAAATTGTATAAGTAAATCATTTAAAAAATAATTCATAAAGAAATGATTAAACTTACACTCATAGATGCAGAAACTTTTCTTCGACGGCCACTTTCATCATTATTACAATCCACCATAGATGACCTAGAAACAGTTCTACTATGATCCTCATACTCCTTGAAAAGTAGCTTCATTTGCGCAAGAATATCCTCCCACTTGTTTCCATAATTAGAGCCTAATTGGGGTAAAAGATATTGCATTACTTGCAATTTAAGGCGAGGATCAAGTATGGCTGCAAAAGCCAACACTAAAATATAATCCTTCCAGTATTTAGAGAACTTCTTTTCCATCTCTCTTGCCATATGTGCCATTAATGGATCTTCGGTCACAAGTTTATCTTCAATATTTTTTTGAACTTGCCACATGTTTTCAAAATACAGGTTAGCTGTAGGATAGTCTCTTCCTGAAAACAAAGTGGTGATTTCATAAAAAGGTTGCAAGAATTCAGAAATCTTCTCAATCCACCTGAGTTCTTGAGAACTTGGTAATTCTGAGCAATTTTCATCCATCCTCTTCAAAGTTACAAAAGCCTCACGAAAGTAGATAAATCTCTCAAGCATTAAATATGTGGAGTTCCATCTTGTTGCTACATCCAACCATAACCCCTTTGAATAATTCAATTTTTCTTGAATAACACACCCACGAAATCTGATCTTTCTAGATTCAGAACCTTCAACATGCTTCACAAGTTCTCTTACTTTCTCTAAAGATGCTTTAATCACTTTTAAACCATCTTGAACCACAAGATTTAATATATGAGCAGCACAACGAATATGGAAAAACTTGCCATGACACAATAAAGCACCTTGTTGATCAAGATGAGCATTCAAAAGTTGTTGCATGCAATCCATATTACTGGCATTATCCAAGGTAATACTGAAGACTTTTTTCTCAATTCCCCATTCTTTCAAGAGACCAAATATCATGTTATACAAAACATTTGATGTATGTGGTGGTGGAATGTGATGAAAATTCAAAACTACACTACGCAATTTCCAATCATCATCAATAAAATGTCCAGTCAAACAAAGATACCCATCACTTGTACACGATGTCCACATATCACAAGTCAAATAAAGATACCTTTTTTTGTATTTTTTTTATTGTCTGTGCTTGGCCCCCTTTTTTTCTCTCTTTCTTTGGTTAGCCTCTCTTTATATATTTTTCTTTGCTTGGCCCCCCCTCTCTACGTTTTTGTTTGGTTGGCCCCCCTTTGTCTCTTTTTTTTTTCTTTGGTTGGCAGCTCTTTATATTTTTTTCTTTGCTTGCCCCCCCTCTCTACGTTTTTGTTTGGTTGGTCCCCCTTTGTCTCTTTTTTTTTCTTTGGTTGGCAGCTCTTTATATATTTTTCTTTGCTTGGCCCCCCCTCTCTACGTTTTTGTTTGGTTGGCCCCCCTTCGTCTCTTTTTTTCTTTGCTTGGCCTCCCCTCTCTACGTTTTTCTTTGGTTGGCCCCCATTTGTCTCTTTTTTTTCTTTGGTTGGCTGCTGTTAAGCAGGAATTGTTGAAAGGGCCCTCGCGTGTTAAACCTCTTTGAATTTTAAATTTGCAGCTAAAGGTTTAGGTGATGGAACAGGAGGTGGGGGCGAATGAATTGATGATTTGAGGCAAAGGGAAGGTGGGAGGAGAGAGAGTGGAAAGGTCACGGGTGTTAAGAGTCTTATGTTCCAAAACATAGCAATTTTGGTTATTAGCGCTATGTCTCATGGTGGGGCTAATGAGAGCCAAATGGTTATATTTCCTCGTGAATTGCACTGCCTATATCTATTATCTGATACTCGATGCCCTTTTGATCTTGACAACTGTACTTTGAGCTGCTGTGAATAGCTCTGATTGACCTTGTGTATTTGTTTGCTTGATGAGGTAAATGTGTGCGATGTATTGTAACTTTTCCATGTTGTTCGTGCTGTGCAAGTTTCCATTTTTTTGAGGGACATACCGCCGACTGCATTGAGGGAATCTCGAAGCTGAGTGAGAGTACTGTATTTGCTCATTCCAACATCATATCCAATTATCTCATATCAAAGCCCACTCCATTCCAAATAGTAATCCAAAGAAAAGAAAAGAAAAACAATGAAGTTAAAATAAGAATAAATTCAAATTCAAATAAATCACATAAATAAAGAAAACAAGAAAGGTAGGAAGAAAAGAAATTAAATAATAAAAATAAGGTGTCTACACATCATAAGCATTTTTAAATTTTATCCATACCTACTTTGTGAAATCCTAGAATTGGAGAACTTGGCGATGATGAGAGTGAGTCTTCTTTTACCTTGTAGTTTAAGTAGTTGTGGTGGCTGTGTGAAAGGTGAAAGAGAAAGAGAGGGATGAATAAAGGAGAGAAAAATAAAATAAGAAAAGAAACCCTAATTAATTTGGGCATATTTGAAATTTTATTTTTTATTTTTATATATTTTTCTTTGGTGGGAAATTAAGTAGTAGACAAATTTTTTAGGTTTCGTTAAATTTTTTTCACTATCGCTCAAAAGTTTAAATCTTAAAGGACAATGCAAATTTAATTTTTTTTCCTTTCTAACTCTTATTTTATTTTAAAAAAAATTTTAATATTTATATTATATTATACATAATATACACGTAATTTAAACAATTTTTTATTGATATGTTATAGTTATTATATATGACTTAAACAGTTAAACAAATACACTTTTTAAAATTTTTCATTTTGCATACTTTTACGTGGTATTTGATCATTTTGGGCAAAGCAAAGAAAATATTTGAAAGGCATGACTTACGAATCAATCAATCAGTATAATGATTTTCAATTTTTTTCTTTCTAATTCTCATTTTATTTTTTAAAAAACTATTCTAATATTTATATTATATTATACATAATATACACATAATTTAAACAATTTTTTATTGATAGGTTGTTGTTTTATAAATCACTTAAACTTCTAATTTTATTAAGATAATTTTAAATTAAGATCATACTTAATTCATTAATAGTTTGAATATAATAAAATGTTAAAATTAGAGGTGACAATATATCAATTTAATTTTACATATCATTATTAATTTATTTTATTTTTTATTATTGTAAAAGTAATTGATCTATTTTATTCATTATTACGTTATATGCCACACTTATTGTCTTATTCCCTAAGTAAGACATTTTTTTCAACTAATGGTAAAATGTCATGGGAGAATATTGAATATAGTCAATATTATTTGAATTTTTATAAATAATCTTAATATTTATAAAAATTTTAAATATTATCAATTTCTCAAAATTTTATTAAATCACCCAATAATATTGAGTTAGTGTTTAATTATCTTAATCTATTATGGAGAAACACTAATAAGAAAAAAAAGTTCTCAATTTGAAAATAAAAAAATTAATAAATCATATGAATTACAAATTGATCCGAAACCCACTCGAAATCGTCCGAATCCGAAAAACGTCCGAACTCGAAACAATCCGAACTTGAAAATATCCGAATCCGAAATTTTTCGAAACCGAAATTATCCGAACCCGAGATTATCTGAACCCGAAATGAATCCGAATATGAAATGACCTGAAATCGAAAACAACCTGATCCAAACCCACTCGAACCCGCCCATTTACCACCACTAATATTAAGCATCAATCCATTCAAACCCTGTGCACAAGGAAAGGTGAAGCTAGTGTTGCAATTCTTAGTAACTAGATTTAATCCTTGATAGTCTTGAGTATAAAGAAAGGAAAAACAGGGTTAAGTAGACATACTCATGAAATTCTACTGGGACTATCCCGGCATCGGTATCGGCAATGGCAGAGAAAGCATCTTGAGAGAGATTAGTGATTCCCTGGCAACCTGTCTTACAGTAGTCAACAACTTTAACCACCACGCTGGTACCGTACTTGCAAGGGTGCGGGGCTTCATTGGCTCCTCCGACGCATTTTACTCTGTACCTCTTCCCGCATGCTCCTCCGTTGTTCCACAATGCATCACTTACTCCCGCTACCATTTCCCCATTGTCTTGGTTCTGGTAGCATGCCGAGGTGTTTCAGAATCCAAGTTTGGTCATTTATATTGTGTCTCATAATTAGGATTCAAACTCTTGCAGCTTCTAGTTTAAGAAAAGAAATTCGACTGATGGTGATAACAACACTTAAAAATTTAATATACTTACGAACATAAGGAGGTGCAAAGAAGACAGCCTTCCCCTGAATGGCACAAACAGCTGAGATAAGAGACAAGACCAAGCTTGCAACCAGAAGAACTCTCATCCCAATCCCCATATCTTTCACCTCATAAAATGGGAATTTGATTTTGATCTCTCTAATACAATTAAGTATTGTTAGTAGCTACTTGTAAGGGTTGCCACACTTTTTATAATTAGTCCAAAAGATTTACTAACCTCTGTTTTTAGTCATCCTCGAATCAAATTCTTGCTTTCACAGTCCCTTGCATTGCACCGTCTTCTACGCAATTTTTTCAGTTTTCCCCAGCCGCTTTTTGACCTTCTCTAATCTTTCCATCTAGAAAACTCCTCATTTGAGAATTGTGGAAATGAGGAGTTTTCTGCTTCCTTGGAATGACTCATTGACTGTTTTATGATTTGTTTGTTATTTGACATGTGAACTCGAATTGTACTCTTTGGAAAGTTTTGATATCAATAAAATCCTCTCTTCCGGCCAAGAGAAAAAAAAAAGTATCTCATAAATCAGTAAATCACTGACTTGCAATAGGCCATTCCAATTTTTGTCTATAATTCGCTTATGCCATTTTGGGTTTTCAGTTTTTTTTTTTTCCTTTTGATATATGGGTTTTCCGTTTTTAATCTTTGGGTTTGTCTTTTTTTGACGACCATAGGTTTTACTACATAGATTGGAAAGTAGAACGGAAAATGGGAAATATATATCTTTTTTATTTAAAAATTCTTTGTAAAATGGAAAAGTAGGTAGAAAACATAACTTTTCTTTCTTCTACCATTTGGTAGAGTTAAAAAATCAAAGTAATGATAAAATTTACCATTATTTTTTTATAACTATAGATACTCGTATTCATTTCAATAATTTACAATTAATATAATCTTATTCTAGCCAACCATTATGCTATTAATTTGTAATATAAAGAACAAAATAAATTTATTAAAAAAGATAGGTACCACTTGATTTAGAGATATTGTACTTACCCTACCAAAATTATCACGTCAATTTACCGCATTTGAGATCATAGAAACTTTTAAATTAATATCGCACTCTTACTAAAATCTTTATACTCAATTTTTAGATTTCATAAAGGTTTAGAGAATTGACAAGTGTCCATGTAAGATATATTTTTAAATAATAATAACAAGAAGCTTACAGTCATAATCCCGTCATATCAAACTGGTAACAAGATTCTTGTTCTAACAATAATAACTAAGAAATGAAAGTCACTGGTCGAAAGATCATGTAAATGCCCATCTTCCACATGGATAGTTGAGTTAACACTAGATAAATGGAAGCAAATCAAATGCATCTGAGGAATATTATTAACCTCTGCGTTTACGACAATAATGGTGAGATTTCCCAAGGGTCGTTTTTCCGCACGAGTAGCAAAATTGGGTTCCACACCTGTTACCAGATACACAAGGAGAAGTTGGTTTGGTGAGAATCACTTAATAATCATTGATCAAGATAACATGAACCAAAGAAGCATGTTTAGCAGCACACTTGTTGATGAAGGAAACAGGAAAGACAGAATAAAAAAGTTATGCTTCCCAATTTCCACTTTTTTCATAATTTAAAGCTCTCAATATGGTACCAAAATTCAAAGCTTCTAAAACTTTCAATATGATTCGAAAACTATATGCTTCTAAAGCAATACTTATACAGACAGAAATGTCACAAGATTTACCTCCTATGATTTGGACATTTGGGGGTAAGAAATGTGATCAGATAAGGGCCGTTCTCAATTAATTAACTACATAATAGAAGTTCCTGCACAACTGATACAGTGGCAGAACAAGAATGTCACTCACCATGTTAATGCTTTAGCGAAGTACTCTGTTTTTTGAGATGAAAAACCTTCTCTATGTCAAACTTCTTTACAAGTGGTTATAGTGCTCCTATTACGCAATTACTCAGCCTGCAATTACATTCTTAATCCAACTCCAAGTCAACAAAAACAACAGATCGGATGTTGAGCAATCACCCTAGTGGGATTCAAGGGTACCAAGGAACAGATTCTTTTGTTGAAAAGTGACAAAGCAATGCAGAGTTACAAACCAGTTCTTATTCAAAACAAAAGCTTATAAAACTCAAACATAAAGATACAGTAAACAGATAATGCCAGAAAAATTTCCCAATCCAAAAGTACCAATAGAGAGCTGAGACAATGGCATATCCAAATGTACCAGTAGAGAACTGAGACAATGGCATATATATGATTGTACTAAAGTGAACCAAAAATAAGCTGCAAAACTGATGGATTAATCCTACAAAACAAAGGGGAAACCGATTAATGACACTAACCTGCATCCCATATAGTTACAGCCTTGAGTTCTCTCAACGACGAATCTACATTTTGGACACCTAGCCCACTTCTTCTTCTTAGCAAGTTTCAACAACATAATATCTTCCTTATCTCCTTCATCTTTATGCAACCTCTTAAATTCCCTACAATCCATCTCAGGATGCCAAGGAACTTTACACTGTGCGCAAAACAATCTCCTGCAATTGGGACACTCAGATTCCTTCACAGCCTGTCCTCCATCATCAATGAGAAGCACGGAACAATCTTTGAAAGGACAATAAAACCTTTCAGACCCTAAAAACATTGCCTCGCATAAAGCATCTCCCCACCTCTCAAAAACTTCTCTAGGAAGTATATTGTAACAGTACTCAGGTTCTAATAAACCTTGACAGTTAGCCACGGGGCAAGTTATGGTTGTAATCTTGTCCTGCAGCTTAGAAGCTACATACTTGATAATGCAATCTGTACAGTAAGCATGAGAGCAACCCTTGATGTTAAAAGACTCGTTTACCTGCTTTGGTTCAATGCAAATTTCACAGACAAAAGGTGGGTCTTTGCTAGCCTTGGAGTTTGAAGACTCGCCGGGTTCAGTTGTGGAATGATCACTGAAGGGTTTCTTTGCTTCTGTGCGCCTCTTCCTAAAATGAATATCTAAGGGCTCGAAAGTAGGCACGACCAAGTCATCGTCGTAGTTGTCGAGATCTATGTAATTATTGTCAGAGGTTGTGATTTTGGTGGAAGCCTTAATGGCAAGTTGGAGGTCCCTTTGTTCGCTGTACTGTTCAACTGAGATTGCATTCTTTTTGGTGGTGCCTTTGTCTGTAAGATAAAACAAATCGCTTTCAAGGTCAACGATCTCGACCTGTGGCGGAGAACTGGGTCTCTCCATCTTCCGCTTCTTTATCTTTGAAGTTTCTTGATCAATAGGAGTTACAGCCATCATGGTGAAAAATAGAAGGGCTCTCTCCATTTGCTTTTCCTTTTTCTGTTTTTTTCCTGTGGCTGTGGGGGGGACGTCGGGAGATTCTCTGCCTCTTGGAGCCCGTTTGCTACTTTCTCTATAAAGTTATTCTAGAGAGAGTGATTCCATAGAAAGTAATTCTAGAAAATCATTCTCTAGGGAATCACTTTCTCACCTCCTCCCTTAGAATCACTTTCCTTCGTATGAGGGAAAGTGATTCCAATAGAAGCATCACTTTCTCTAGTTTTAAAATATACCAAATCAAAGAAAGTGTTTCTACCCTTTTAAAATCTATAGTTTAAAACAAACCAAACCATAGAAAGTTATTCCATCACTTTACTTTCCAGGGAAAGTAGATTAAAATCCCCATACCAAACGGGCTCTTGAGGTTTTCAATTTCACCTCAATTCACGAGCGATGTTTTTGAATTCAGATCAAATTCCCTTTTTGGCTACAAGAGGTCAAATTCTGTGGGTGAAAGTACGTAATTGGTCCCCCTACAATATGAAAATAGTCAATTTAGTCCCTCTACTTTAATTTTGGTCAATTTAATCCCTCTACTCTCAGAATTGAACTTTATTAGTCCCTCTCCGTCAAATTACCGTCAATTTGCTGACATGGATTTAACATCTGCCACGTTGCTGACGTGGCACCTACGTGTCATTTGCCACGTCAGCTGACACGTGGCCGTCCCTTTATTAATTATCTTTAATAAGTAGAGGGACTAAATTGCCTAAAAAATTAGTGTATGAGGACTAAATTGAATATTTCACTATAGTTAAGGGACCGATTTTAATTATTTTCTTAAAAATTTAATATGAATTATATGAAATAATTTGATTTTTTATATAAACTACATTATCATTATATTTAATTATGAAATTAATGTCTTGAATTAATATATTATGTAATAAATTATCAATATAATAATATATAAATAATATAATATATATTTTTATATATATCTAGGGCGAGTCAACTAAAACCTGGCCACACCTGGCCTACCACGCTTTGACCATTCAATAAAAAGCCCTGACCATACCCGACCCGATGCTCGAATCTCAAATAAAAAAATATGCCTCTATCAGTTTGAGGCAAGTCGGAACCCATCTAGGATGGATATTTTTGCCTTCTCTAGAATCCATTGTAGCATATAAGTAGAGATCTAATGGAAAACTTGGAATGCACCTTTTGTACAGGATAAAATCGTGAGGTCTTCAAGTCAAAGTGGATAATACCTCGTAGGTTGGCCATGTCTCCATAGTTTCACCCATTAAATAAAATCTCAAATATTTATTGTTCAATAAGATTATATGCAAAATAATTTTCTATTTCTAAAATTTTTCCTTTTCTTTTAGTTTCAATTTACTTATTTATTTTTATACTTATGTTATTCATTTATTTTAATTTTTAACTTAAATCAATAAATATAAATTGTAAAAAAAATAATTATACTTATTTTATTCATTATATTGTAGAAAAATATAATTACATATCTTTATAATATTATGAATAATATTACAGAATTTTCAATTGGAAAAATAAGTATAACATCATATTTTTCATAATATTATAAAGATATGTAATTATATTTTAAAGATATGTAATTATATTTTAAAGATATGCAATTATTTTTTTCTACAATATAATGAATAAAATAAGTATAACAATAATATTATATAAATATGTAATTATATTTTTTTACAATTTATATTTATTGATTTAAGTTAAAAATTAAAACAAATGAATAAAATAACTATAAAAATAAATAAGTAAATTGAAACTAAAAGAAAAGAGAAAATTTTAGAAATAGAAAATTATATTGCATATATTTTATCAAACAATAAATATTTGAGCTTTTAATTAATGGATGAAACCATAGAGACAAAGCCAACCTACGAGTTATTATCTACTTTGACTTGAAGGTCTCACGGTTTTATCTTATACAAAAAGTGCATTGCAAGTATTACATTACATCTAAACTTATATACTACAATGGATTCTAGAGAAGGCAAAAATATCCGTCATCGATGAATTCTGACTTGTCTCAAACCGATAGAGACGTATTTTTTTTATTTGAAATTAGAATATCGGGTCGGGTATGGTCAAGGCTTTTTTATTGAATGGTCAAAGTATGGTAGGACGGGTGTGGGTTTTAGTTGTCCTGCCCTAGATGTATATAAAAATATATATTATATTATTTATATATTATTATATTGATAATTTATTACATAATATATTAATTCAAGACATTAATTTCATAATTAAATATAACGATAATGTAGTTTATATAAAAAATCAAATTATTTCATATAATTCATATTAAATTTTTAAGAAAATAATTAAAATCGGTCCCTTAACTATAGTGAAATATTCAATTTAGTCCTCATACACTAATTTTTTAGGCAATTTAGTCCCTCTACTTATTAAAGATAATTAATAAAGGGACGGCCACGTGTCAGCTGACGTGGCAAATGACACGTAGGTGCCACGTCAGCAACGTGGCAGATGTTAAATCCACGTCAGCAAATTGACGGTAATTTGACGGAGAGGGACTAATAAAGTTTAATTCTGAGAGTAGAGGGACTAAATTGACGAAAATTAAAGTAGATGGACTAAATTGAACATTTTCGTATTGTAAGGGGATCAATTACGTACTTTCACCAATTATGTGATATCCTAATTAATTGCATATCAAAATCTCCGAACTCATTCATTCGGCCTAGGTTGTTTTTGTACTTTTCATTGCCGTGTTCTATATAGGAAGTAAATAGAAAAGAAAGAAAGAAAGAAAGAAAGAAATGAGAAATTATTATATGGTTCGTCCTAATATGGCATTTATGATAACAACCAATAGAATTTTGTCAATTCAAAATAATTATTAAAATTTAGCAGCTAATTTATCAATAGGTTTAGCCCTAATTTTAAAAAGTAGGATTTTACATGATAAGTCTTGAAATTAAGGATATTAATGGGATGGGGTTTTTAGTAATTGTAGATAAATTTTTCAGTTGGTAAAATTTTACAGGTTGGTCTCATGGCTAACGTGGTAGGATGGACCCATGTAATGATTTCTTAAAAGAAAGGGAGTGGAAATAAAGTGGGTAAAAAAATATAATTTTTCTCCGTTTGGTAAGATAGAAATACATTTAAAAGATTATGATGAAAATTGGAGGGTCTATTTCCTTACAAATTATTTCTGTCCCAATTGGATGAAATATGAAAGGAAAAGAGTAGTTGTTAATTCTAACACATAAGAATGATGGACAATTATCTCATTCACTTACCGTGGAGTTTTTAGACTTCACAAACGGGGTTAGACAGTTGACATGTGTCTTATAAGATATATTTTTTAATATTAATTAATTAGTTAAAAAAGTTGTGAGGGTATGTGTCAATCTTTCACCACTGCTTGTGGAGTTTAAAAATTCTACTGACAGTATATGAAATAATAATCCAAAAAAGATTATTATAGCCTTAAAATTTGTTTCAAATAACAAAATTCACCATTACTAATGAAAGATATTGGAAGTAAATTTTAGCCAAAAGTAAATAAGGATAAAATTATCATATCAATTAAAATAAATTTTATTTCTTTCCTATTTCTTACTTATGCCAAATAATAGAAATAATCAATTCTTTTCTTTCCTTTTTATTTCTTTTTTTATTATCAAACATAAGAAAAGAAATATAATTTTCTTTCTATTTCTTTCCTTTTCTCACTTATTTTATTTCCCTACCTATTTTCTTTCCTTACTATTTCATTCCCTCCTATCAAACATAAGTTAAATGTAACTAGATATATTGCCTTTACTTACATTGCGGGTATTATAGTATATATAATTAAAAATATAAGTATATAAGCATATTTGTCTGTTGTATTATTTTCAAGAAGGAAAAATCTATGACAGAATGGAAAGTTAAAATCAACTTATAATAACACCAAATTGTGATAAAAATGAGACTACCTAAAATTGAAAATTAAAAGTGAAAAATTGATTTGATTTGAGGAAAAAGGAAGAGGAAGAATCACATAAAGACTCGAGGAAGAAAAGGTTAAGGAAAAAATGAGATAGGAATGTAAAAAGAGAGAAATAATTAAATTGATTTATATGATAAATTTTAGTATTAGCTTTTAATGCATTTTTAAAAATTAAAATATTTTTTAAAAAAACTTTAGAATATCATATATGGCACCTCCTATGAATCCCATAGGAGATAACTTTTATTTAGTTTTATAAATTAATTAATTATTATTTAAGTAGTGGATTATTAATTTGTCATCATTCTAAGTCTAACACTATTTGTGAAGTTTAAAAGATTTCATTCGCGGTCTATGAATCCTTAAATAATTTGATGACCCATATAAAATCCATTCTAAAATTCTTATTTTTTAGGAATATCTTAAAATTCTTTTAATTAATAAGAGCATTTTTGTGAAAAAAAAATCTTTGCTTTTATGAAATTATATTTTACAAATTAAATTGTAACAACCAAAATCATAATTAAAAATCACCTTAATTCAACATGTATAATATTTAGTAGAGCAAATATTCGATATTTTTATCTTAGTTAGGTCCTCGCATCAAAATTACCCAAGAGAATAAAGTTAGCTAGTATCTGGATTAATTAACTTTAATTAATATTATTACAAGAAGAGCATGCAGAATCCTCCTGGATTTGTTTTTATTTCTAATTAGCAAATACGAAATACAAATACTTATGCAACTTGACGCTATCTATGGTTGCATTATTTAGATGATATGTACTATATTCCCAAGTCTTTGCGGATCGATCCCTTGCAGTTCCATAGTCTACAGATGCCTATTACACCCTGTAAAAAGAATAATAAGTAAAATTAAAGAAGAATAAGGCAGTTCCATAGTCGACAGATGCCTATTACACCCTGTAAAAAGAATAATAAGTAAAATTAAAGAAGAAGAAGAAGAAGAAGAAGAAGAAGAAGAAGAAGAAGAAGAAGAAGAATAGTTAATTTTTCGGCTAAATACCTAAATTAGCTTTCAAACTATATCAAAAATGAAAAATTGGCTCATAAATTTTTATTTAAGACAATTGATCCCTCAAACTTTTATTTTTGGACAATTAACTCCTCAAAGGGTTATATTGCATGGAATCTCAAGGGTTATATATTGTCCCAAACTATTAAGTTTGTGAGGTTAATTATCTCAAAATAATAGTTTTGAAGGGTTAATTGTCTCAAAATAATAGTTTGAGGGGGTTATTGTCTCAAAATAATAGTTTGAGGGATCTTTTGTCCCAAATAAAAGTTTAGGGACCAATATGTCTAAAAAGGTATAATTTAGAGGTCAATTTAAATATTCAGCCGTTAATTTTCACATATATAAAGAACATTACTGAGTTAAATTATGTCAATTTAAACATTATAGCATGCATATAAAATTAACAATTAATAATTAATAATGATAAGTTAAAGTTATATTTGACGTACTGATTGTACTCAATTTGGATTTTGCCAGCGTTAGGGTCAGCAATCATGGCAAAAGCCTCTTGAGAAAGGTCGATGGTTCCCTGGCAACCTGCAGGACAGTAATCAACAATCTTCACTGTTATAGAGCCACCCCGGCAAGGCTGTGGCACGCCCTGGTTGGTGGCTCCGGTGCACCGTACGCTGTACATTTTATTACACGCCGCCCTGTTGTTCCATATAGCATCACTCGCCGCCGCTATCATAACTCCATCATTTTGATAGCCATTGCACGAAGAAGCTGCCAAATGCAAATAAATAAATAATCAAATTCTACCACTATTTTCTCTGTTTATTGATCTAGCTAGGGATTCATATATACTTACGGACGTAAGGAGGAGTATAGAAGGTAGCAGTTCCTTGAATGGCAGATGCAACCGAGAAAAGGGTTGCTGCGGCCATTGCCACGATAATCATCATCTTCATAGCTCTCTTCATTTTTGTCCTCTCAAATGAAGTGTTAAATGCTTGTTTTTCAGGGAAAGAAGGCTGGTTTTCCAGTTTATTTATAGAGGGAAACCAAATTAGCGGGCCGGTGAATGCTCCATAATTATCTGTTGTCAATAATACAATTGACTGGAAAATGGAATAAGTTGGAAGAAAACGACTAAGATGGAATAGAAGACTTTTCCAATGGCCGTGCAAGTACAAACTGTGATAGCAATGGGGGAAGTTTCCACATGTAATATGCTTTTGAATACAAATTCTGAGACTTTTGCATGCATAAGCTTACAAATATAAACGATCTGATTTGAAATTCTTGGCTGCCGTGAAAATTTTTTATTTGAACTCTGTTTGTTTCTTTGCAAATAATTAAGACAATTACCAAAGCACCGGTAACTTAAAATGATTTTCATAAATAATTGATTCTTGTATATGGTCAATTCAACCCAAATATATAAATTTGTTTTCTTTTATATATATATATATATATATATATATATTAGAAATTGAAAAATCAATATCTGTTGAGTTAAATGAAAGGGATCCAACACTCTTAAAAAAAGTCTTGGATATTCCAATCCTGTAAATAAAAAAAAAATTGAGATGATCTTCTTAGTTGGTATTCTTAGCCGTGATAATCTTCTTGCACCGCCTTGACTTTTGGTTTGAGCTTGGTAAATTCACGTGCTTTGTAGCTTTTATAATATGCTAAGTTTGACTTTTGTGTAATATATAGGTGTTTGATAGTTAATGAAAACATTGCATTTGTCAGAAAAAAAAAAACTGGTTTGAGAAATTTTTGCATTAGGGAAATATATTGTGTAAGAGAACTTCACATTGACTTATAATTGTAATTTTGAAGAAAGTATTATATAGACCTGACCTACCATATCAATGACAGTCCAAGCCACTAATATTGCCCCAACTAAAAAATTCTCTTACAATTATTAAAAATTTATCTAATAATCCTAAATTTTAAGACTTATCATGTGTAAATCATATTTTTTAAAAGCGTGGGTTAAACTTGTAACTAAATTTTTTAATTACTAGTAAAATTTATGAGTTATTTTGAATTCATATAATTTTAGAGGTTAAAATTACCACGTGATGTAGTAGAACTGTCTTATCTAATTATTTCTCGTGACTAAGAAATGAGGAAAAACTTTTCCTATGATGTCTTATAATTCTTGCGACGAAGAGATGGAGAAAGACTTTTCATGTTGCATGCATTTGTGATAGCAGTGGGAGAAGTTTCCACATAATTTGCTTTTGAACACAAATTCTGTGATTTTCGCATATATAAGCTTACAATTATAAACTCTGATTTGAAATTTAATTAGCTGCCGTGAAAACACTATGCATCTCTTGTTTCTTTGCAAATAAGACAATTACCATCAATGCATATATATATATATATATATATATATATATATATACACACACAGACACATTAACAATGGACAAATACATCGGTGCAGAAATTAGTATATTAATTATATATAGATATTATATATATATCATAATTAAACTAATGAAAGTTTGTATATATTGTAACAAAAAAAAATTAGTGCATATTCAATGTATGTAGTTAAATACTAAAAGGCCACAAAGCCATATAAAACCCAAGAAAACAATTAATACTCATAAAGTATAAAAAATTCAAGAAAAAAAAATTAAAGCCCATCAACTTAGCCCATGAAAAATCTAACACTTATATAAAATATAAAACTCAAGAAAAAAGTCAAAGCCATAGACTCTATCAACAAATTAACATATGTTGAAATGTCTAATAAATATCCATCAACCCATCAAAAAATTACTTAAAATGGCTTGAAATTTGGGAGAATGGTGATAGGCATTCTTGTAATTTATATGTTAACTTTATATGTATTAATAATTAATAATTATTATTAATTAAATAAATTAAAATTAAAATATTTTAGAAAAAGAAGAGGCAGTGAGAAATAAATAAATTATAAATATATTAATAAGATGGGCTTAACAATTTTTTGTTAATGGATTATGGGGCTCATCACTATAAAAGAAAATTAAAATTTCAAAAAAATAGAAGAGTAGTGAAATTACTAAATTATCTTCAATCTTTTAAAATAAAATTGATGAGAATTGCGATAATGATGAGTGCTTTTGTAATTTCACTATCAAGTTTATATGTATTATTATTATTATTATCCTCCTCTTATTATTATTATTATTATTATTATTATTTATTGTAGATTGTTTAGATTGTTGTAGATGTTATAAATGTTATACATTTTTATAGATTGTTATATATAAAAGGTTCCTGCAATTGGCAAATGTTGCGTATGGAAATTTTGGGTAAAAGAAGAATTCCATTGACTTGCGATTTAGAGAAGTTTCATGTTAGAAAAAATTTCTGGCTCCAAACTAAGAAAGTTCAAAGTTCCAACAAATAAGTTTGCAAAAATATACAGCTAAATTCTGATTTCATATATAGTTATCACATGGCTCAACAATCCTGCTATTACACCTTGGAAGTATAAAACGCGTAATAGGTTGCTCAATTTATTGTCCATTCTAGAACCTATTTCTTTTACTCATATTTTTAGGAAAGCTATTTTCTTAGTTGATTCTCTTGCTAAATTAGGAGTTGCTAGGGCTAATGATTTTGTTGGCCTGACTGTAAACTCTTTCCTTTTTAATAAATTTTCTTACCTTTCAGAGAACAAAAAAAATCTGATTTCTTATACCCAGCCATAGAAAAATTGACGTAAATGTTTGGTCTGATCCCACCCATATAAACACCTCTTTTAACTTTCCATGCTAAACAAGAATAATATCTAGAAATTACTGACTTCTAGATAAAACAGTTTAACTTTTGAAGATTGTTTGTTTTTTTTTGGTCGCTACTTTTGAAGATTGTTGAGACTTTATGTGTTTAACCATTCAAATAACCTACCAAAATTATTACACAACTTATGTGTGTGAACGTGATATATGTTAATTTTACAAATTAAATTAGTGTTTTTTTTTTTACCAGAAACATAACACACCACTAAACAAAATCATAATTAAATTAGTTATGAACATTTTTTTTTCAATTTTGTTCACGTATATAGTGCATAGACAGACACCAAAATATTCATAAATATTAATAGAGAAATTCATTACACAAAATAAAACCATCCTGTAATCCTGAGCAAAAAAAAGCTATTCCCTGCTTTTGCCAAAGCAACTGCACATTGATTGGCTTCCCTGAAGATGTGCTTCAAGATAATTTCTTTAAACTGGTCCATCAGCCACCTACAATCATAAAACAAAGGTTTGATAAGAGGGTTAGTACAGTTTGAACCCTTCACGGTAGAGATTACTGAGGTAGCATCAATCTCTACTTCTAGTTTTTGAATATTAAGTTGCCTAGCTAAAAGAAGGCCATCACGGAGCCCCCAACATTCAGCTACAAAATTGGTGCTTTTGCCTAGGTGTCTTTGAGTGCCAGCAACCCATTCTCCCTTATGATTTCTAATCAAAGCCCTGCCCCTGCTTTGCCCGGGTTTCCTAATGAAGAATCATCAGTATTGATTTTGAACCATCCTTGGGTTTCCTAGTGAAGAACCATCAGTATTGAGTTTGAACCATCCTTGCATAGGAGGTTTCCAAGGGGTAGTAATAAAGTTTGGAAGGGGTACTCTACGAATATTGCCACTGACAGCAAAAAATTCTGCTGCATGCATGATTGCTCTTGGGAGAAGGAAATCCGGTTCCTTATCACCTGAAAAAATCAAATGATTCCTATACAACCAGATCCCCCAAAGAACATGAGTACAAATAAGACCTAAGGGAATTAAGTGTTGGTGAAGGGAAGATTTAGTGGTGACCAGGTTGAAAAGCCCCTAGCGATTATGCCAAGATCATTCCAAATACTAGCACTGACAGGGCACTCCCAAATAAATGTTGGAAGCTCTCACTTTCATTGTGACATAAAGGGCACTCATGGGTAACAATGCATCCTCTATGAATAAGAAGATCTCTCGTAGGCAGAATTCCATGGCCACATTCCCACAAGAAAACTTGAGCTTTGGTAGGATATTTAACTTCCATATCCAGTTCCAATCATACCCGCTTGGACTCTCCTTTCTCGCAAGATTATAAGCAGACTTTAAGGAAAAGTTGCCATCCTTTGAAGGGACCCAATAAGCAGAATCGCAACCTTCTTGTGAAATTTGAAAACGGAAAGGAAAACAGGTATCAACAACTGCTTGTGGGAGCTCAAAGGATACTTGTCCATTTCCTCTAACAAAGGCAATAATTGTCCATCATTTCACTATGCATCTATTTTCTATATTTGCTTGCCCTCTGACTCCTTGACAATGCCGGCTTATTTAAAACGTTCACAATAGGCAATACTCTGTTTGCGGAAGAAAATAGCGTTGGGATAAAAATTTCGGCTGGTCTTAAGGGAGGGAGAGAACTGTGCTATTGCTCTTTGTTTCATAGTGAAATGTAAATTAATTTTCTTAAATCATGAGATTACATATCTATAATATATATATATATATATATATATAAAAGTATGAATGTTGTAAAACTTTTGAATCTTCTAAAATACATTTTTTTTAAAAAAATATTTCAGAATTGATATTGATATTTTTGAATTAAATTAAAATTCTTTAATGATCTTTTACTAAATATTTTTATATACTTCTTAAATAATGATAGTAATTAATCAATTTTACTTTTATCATAATTAACTTACTCTTATATTAGCTCAAGAAAATAATTTAATTATAATCTCATTTCATGTTGTTTAATTTGAAACTTATTTTATAAATTAATTATCATCCACTAATATAGGTTTTTTTAAAAAAAGGTTTTTCTCCTTTTTTTTTTTAACAATAACATGTTGTATCACGTACAGCACACATGACAGAATGACTAGCATATATAAAAGTGTGAGTTTAGTAAGTGGTTTAAGTCATCTTAAATATCTATTTTTCTTTAATATATTTCAAAAATACCATTAGATTTTGGGCTTTGTCTTTTTATTGGGCTTGTTTCTATTTAAATCATCTTAAATTTTTTTTTCTTAAACATATTTCAAAAATACCATTAGGCTTGGGCTTTATCGTTTATATTGGATTTAAAAAAACAAATAGTTAAATATATATATAGAAGTGTAAAAGTTTTGATTCATCTTAAATGCTTATCTTTTTAAACATATTTTAAAAATACCATTAGTTTAAATTGGACGTTACATTTTACATTTTGGATATTTTTAAAAATAAAATTGGGTTTTATTTTATTTTTTATGTTCATTGTGTCCATTATTTAAATAAATATTATCGATTTTGATGTAATATAATCATCAACTTTAACGTAGTTTACCTTAATTGTTATTTTTATATACATTATTTGTAAAAGACAAATTATTATTTTTTTATATCTTTTGCTATTATTAATAACACATTATATTATGTAGGTCGCACGTGACAAACTGATTAATATATATTAAAGATACTTCCATTGATATTGATTTCAAAAACATTATTTAATTTTACATCCCACTACAACTTCAATGGAAATTTATTAGAAAGAGAATCAACTATTACATCTAAGCTTCTTGATTTTGCAATTGTGCGCCCCGAAATTTTTTCTTTTCAATTCCTGCAAAATGCAAAAGAAAATCATGTTATTGTAATAAACAAAAAGGAAGACTTAATTATGGATTACATATATTTTTAGGGCATTAATAAGGAATTTGCTAGGCTTACTGCTTGTAGTCAATGTTAATGATGCCGGCGACTGGATCGGCAATCTGAGCAAAGGCTTCTCGGGAGAGGTCAATGGTCGAGGGGCAACCAGGACAGTGATCCACCATCTTCACGGTTACACTCTTGCCCGTGCATGGATGTGGTACTGCATTCCGAGCTCCTGTGCATTTCACGGTGAAAAATTTTCCGCACACTGCCCCATTATTCCACAGAGCATCACCAGCTGCTGCGACCATGTTGCCATTGGGCTGGTTTTGGTAGCATGCAGAAGCTGCGAATACAATGGTTATCGTCTCAAATCAAAGTTCTTGAAGGTTGTGAAAATTCAGCAAAAAATGTGTTATAAACGAGAAGGATATAGGTTAGAAATTTGATTCGATTGATTATGAGAAATTCATTAAAGAAAAGAAATACTCACGAACATAATTTGTATAAAAGGTGGCAATTCCAGGAGTTGCTGAGGCAATGGAGACGAGGCAAGCTATAATGCCAACGAAAATGATGAGAGTAGGCTTCTCCATTTTAATCCTATAAAACAGTGACTAAATTTTTTATTTGTTTAGGTTTGTAAGTGTTGTAACTTGTGAGTTTAACCCTGCAGAGAGGGCCAATTTAATTATAGGCCTAATCGCTTGTGACACTGGCACACTGCCAATTAATTATTATTGGAAATTGTGTTCTAAAATGTAAGTTTGATCAAATTTTGGATTCACTGATCAAATTTTGGATTCACATATTTACTTACCATAATTATGTAACTAGGGATGGCAATGGGGCGGGGTTGGGGACTGCCTCAACCGCCTCCGTCCTATCCCTCCGTTGGTCTGAGGTGGATCGTCCCCTTAATATATATTTTATTTTATAAAAATACAATTAATAAAATAAAATTATATAATATATACTTAATATATCAAATTTAATATAATTTTCAAATATTTATAAAGTAAAATAATAATCTTAATTCTTAAGTTATATTTCTTTAAATTTACTACAAATACCTTTTATTTATTTATTTAAAAGTCACAAAAATATATATTTTTTGGTAAAAATTATTAATTATTATATATACGAGATGGGATGGGACAGGGCAGGGCAGGACGGTTGTAGTCATATACCAAAACCCTCCCGCCCCTAAAAAAAGCAGGACAGTTTGGTGCAGTATCTACGGAGAGATTCGAGCTTTGCCATCCTTATATGCACCTCATTGCCTTTTCTATACGATGCCTTGTATATCCTATTTCTTATTGAAAAGGAAAAAGGTTTTTAACCAACCAGATTTTATTCCATCAATTGATTCACCTGAGGTGTCACAAGTTTAAACACAATATTTTTTTGTTGATATCCAAGTTACCCCTTAAATTATGAGAAATGATCATACCGACTTGGTTCTGTGAGAGTTATCATGAAACGAAGACATGACACCATGTTTAGCTGCTAGTTTGAAAAAGTTTACCCCCAAATAAAAATTTTTAAAATTTTCAAGATAAGTTTCCAATTAATGATATTTATTGGAGTGAGGTTAATTTAAATGTGCAGCCATAATTGTGCCACATTTTAGTTCGATAGTTACTCTTACGGAATCAAGTTCATAGAATCATTACTCCTAAACTATACCTTTTTAGACATGTTAGTCCCCTGACACACCCAGACCTAATCCAACTTTTCCGTACAATCGGAATAGTGTAAGACGGCGTATTAACTCAATAATACGTCGGTCTGAATGTGTTAAGATGAAGAAGAGAGGTGGAAATTAGGATAAGACAGAGTTGGAAGATAAGACAAGTGATCATGCATGGAAGTATAAATTGGACTTCTTCAAGTCCATAACCAATGGATTGGATATCCATTGGTGAACTGGTCGGTGGATTAGGCCAAGGATTGAGATTATGAAAGGTGGAAAAAAGGGAACTAAGTCCGTCCCGGGATTCGAGTAGGCCCAATGTCGAGCTTACCTATAAATTGGGGGAGTTGAGCTCTCCCCCTCTCATTTCTCTTCTCCCTTACTTCCTCTCCTCTCATTGGCTCTCTCGGAGCAATTTTGAACTTTTGGCCGATCCAGACAATCTGACCGAAGGATCAAGGTGAGTTTCAAATATATTATTCTACTCACTTTAATCTTCATTTCATTAAGTTTTCATGCATTTCCATGCATCGATCTAGGAGAGATCCAAGCTCAAATTTAGGTTTAGCTTTTTAGCTCAAACTAGAGTTTAGATTCGAGATCCAGGAACTTTGAGCTTGTAATTCTCATTTTTCTTTCAGTAAACGTGTCGTAAACGGCATGAGGATCCCCTGTCTAAGTTTGCGGGACAAACGGAGGTCTGATGGCACGAGAATCGAGGTGGGGGCTCGAATCCCAAGCCCTTTGTCTCCTCTCCTGTGCAGGACTTGGCCCAATCCCTCACGAGACTCGGCCCAATCAGCGCGGGAATGGCCTTTTGGGCCCAATTTCAAGTGGGGCTCAGCCCAATCTATGTGGGGGGCCCAATGCCCTTGAGGGCATTTTGATAATTTTTGTCAAGTGTCCGACTTTGATCCCGAAACCTCCCAGACACTTTTCTAAGCCCCGAAACACATCCAAACACCCTCTTAGGTCATTCAAGAGCCTCATAGGTGCATTCATAGTTTGGTTATGAATGCTAACACGTATTTTTGCGTATTAAGGTTCAGGATGATCGAGTGCGGCGATGCTCCGAAGGCTTAGCTACGTGGATCATTTGGGAGTATACAAACCTCCCAACACTGTGAGTGGCTTAGATTTCAGTGCCTAGCCACTAGGGTAAAACATTTTCAAAAGATAAATTGATTTTCAAAGGTTTTGGGACACGGGGAATCCATCACCACACACACTTATTTGGTGATATACCCACGTAGAGAGTGGGATGTTTTAAAAGGAAATATAAGGATTTATGTATGTGTGTTTATGTTTATGTGTTTTGAATATATATGTTTTATACATATATATATCTATGATATTTGATGCGGATGAGAGGCGAGATGAGCAATTGAGAGGTGTCCTCGATGTTCCGATTTAAGGGAGTGTGGACCAAGTGAGAGGCATACATTGACACAGCCGTGGACCGCCTATCGAGAGGCACGGTGAGCGGAGACCTTGGGAGAGGTGCGTAGGGAAGCACGTCAGGGCTCGATGTAGTTGTGTTCCACCATAGCGTCTGGCACCACCTAGGGAACAGGCTAGAGAAAGAGAAATGTTTTAGAAAGAAAAGAGATAGCCCTAGGTGCAGTGAGGCATACGACTGGTAGGTCGAGCCTTCAGTATGTTAGAGGCCAGCCCATTTTATTTATATATTATTTACATAACTTTAAAACAAATTCTCATTTAGAGAATTTGAAAACAGATTTTGAAAAGAAAAATATTTATTTTTATTATTGCTATGTTTTGGATTATCCCCGTTTTCCCTAACCCCTGATGCATATTCATTGAATCTTTGTCACTCATCTGTATCCAATGTGGATAGATGCAGATCCACGTACGAGGATAGCAGATAGATTAGAGGCTCACTAGGAGGTGTCGATGGCTTAGGTGTAGCAGTTTCTGCTGCATAGGTATTTCTTTAAGTTAGCCCACTGGTGTATTACTTTTAAAAGTAATATTATGTTATTATATGATTTCTAATAAAATTTTAGTACTGTTTTGCAGCGATGATATCCATTTTTTATGCCTTGTGGTGCTTCAGGTGCATGACTGGCCAGCATATACTTCGAGGCAGCGCAGCAGTTGCCACGTGGCCGACCTTTCGGGTGGCGGCGTGGTACCCCCAAACTTTTATTTGGGACAATTGACACCTCAAATTATTATTTTGAGACAATTAACCCCTAAAACTATTATTTTGGAACGATTAATCACTCAAAACTATTATTTTGGGACAATTTAACCTCTCAAGTTATTATTTTAAGATAATGTAATCCTTAATTGAATAGAGGGGTTACATTGACCACTTGAAAAGTTTGTCCTTTAAGGTTACATTGTCACAAAACAAAGTTTGAGGATTTAACTGTCTCAAAATAACAATTTAAGGGATCAAATGTCCCAAATAAAAGTTTAGGGGTCAATTTGTTCTTTTGATATAGTTTTAGAGCTAATTTGGGTATTAAGCCATTTTTTTTATATAGCCATAGATATCTATATCCGTTTATCAGTCTATGATTAATTCTGATTGAGCCACGTCGGACCCTAACTGAGAAAAAACTCTCCTAAACCTGTTTTCTCCATTTATAAAGCTCGAATCTGATACCTTACTCAAAGAGTATTGAGCTTCTTTCATTCAACCCAACAAGTATTAGTTAAACACAAATTTTATGGGACTTAATACAAAAAAGAGCCCTCAAACTTATACAAAATTATCGTTTTGACCCTTCAAGTTTTATTTTGGAATTTTTGGCCCTCGAACTTCTATTTCGTGCACAATATAGCCCTTGATGCTGAAGTGGCGCAATGAGAAAATTTCACATGTCAATTTATGATTAAGTCACGTCAGCATCAATGGCTACATTGTACACAAAATAAAAGTTCGAGAGTCAAAAATTCTAAAATAAAAGTTGAACGGCTAAAACGACAATTTTGTACAAATTCTATAGCTATTTTGTGTATTAAGCCAATTTTATAGCACTACTCTATGTTCCAAATCTCTCTATACCGATTATAAATTCTCATTGGCCCAAAAAATCCAAAACGTCAAATGTCCTTTAGAAAACAGGAATAAATTAGAATTTGATGAATATTAAAAACTTGTACCAAAGTTTTAGCATATAATTAACCACATAATATAGCTTTTTACTTATTATCTCCACAATTTGAAGATTTCTAGTCAAAGATTTACGATAATATACTTTTCCTCCTTACATGAGGGATATTTATCTTTCCATAAAATTTTTAAAAAAATTTATTAAACTTGTAGCTTATGTTTGGTACGTGAAAATATTTTCCATTTTTATTTTATAAAAAATATAAAGAAATCACCATCTAAGATATGTGTAATTTATAGAAATATATGCATGTTTTAGAAAATAAAAATAAAAATAAAAATGAAAATAAACCTAAAATTGAAATCAAATTTTTTAATCTCATTTCCTGCTCCATTTTTATTTTTATTTTTTAAAACATATCTACATTTTCCCTCATAACACATATGTTAGATGGTAATTTTTTTTATATTTTTAGAGAATGAAAATAGAAAATATGTTCTCATAACTAACATAGCCTTAATTTCTTTTCTTTTTTTTTTTTGAAGAGCAGAGGCTAAACTTTCATTAAGATGTAGAAATATCTAGATTACAAATATAGCATGGTAAATGGTTAGACCAGACTACATGATCACCCAACTGACACTCATGTTTAGCCATATTATGAGCCAACTTATAAGCCTCGCTCCTTACATGACAAAAAGAACACTGATAAAAAAAACTTGCTAATAGATTAATCTCGTCCACCAAGATGTTCCCCTCCCATAATGATTACTCACCTTTTCGAATTTCTAAGAGAACATTCACCGCATCACTTTCAACTGTAATGGATGTAAATCCCTTGTCCCAAGCAATTTTAAGGCCAAACAAAATTGCCATAGCCTCCGCAGGCATGATAGATATTATGCCACCTATCCGAGACACACTACAGCACACAACATCACCCAAAGCATTGCATATGATAGCACCAAGTGAAACCTATTACGTGGCTTCACTAAATGAGGCAGCAACATTGAGTTTGAGGGAACTAACAGATGGTGGAGACCATCAAGATGGAATCGTCCCTCCCTTTAACACTTGTCTTTCACCATGAAACGCCTGCAGACCATTTTCATATTCATGCATATGATGTCAAGCCCTGAACACCAACTGTGAAGGCATCCAACACCCATTCTCATGCAAGCATTGGTTTCGATTAAACCACAAATACCATAAAGTACAAAACACCAACTCCAAAGAATTAAGTTGATGAGCCCGAATGATAAAGTTTAACCAGAACTAGTGCGAATCAGACCACTCTTGCAGAAAAGCAAAGATCCAAGTGCCAATCTCTGCCCATACAAAAATTGCAAACGAGCATTCAAAGAATAAGCGGTAAAGAGTTTCCCCTTCAGCACCATAAACAGTACAGATGTCTACAACATCAATATGTCAATTTAATAAAATGCTTCTTGTTAGTAAAGAATTATGTAGTAATCTCCACATGAGGAATTTGACTTTCGATTTGACTTTTGCACTCCATAGTAGCCTCCAAGATGCATTTCGCAATTCCATATTCTCCACCTCAAAAGCCAACACCTTGAAGAAGAAGCTGATATTGACGAACCCAGTGTCTGTAACCTGGATTAGCAACCATTGTAGGGGCCATGGAGGGTGAGTCTGGCTTCTGAATTTGTTGGGGTGGGCAAGGCAGAGTTCTATCAATGTAACCAGAAAGTTTATAGCCAAGAAGAATAATGTTGAGTTGAGCTCGCTAAGAGGGAAAGTTACCAGTTGTAAGTTTCAAAGGCAACTGAGCAGCGGCATTTATAGTAAACAATGAGTTGGAGTTGGTGGTGGGAATAGTGGTGGAGGAAGAAACAATTGATTGATCAGTCATATGATTAGAGGAAAAGAAAAAAAAAAGGTAGATTTGTAGAGTGATAGAAAAGGAAAGGGAAATAGGATCAAAAAGCTATTAAGCAGGAGCTCTGATAACCATAAAGAGAGATGCAAGAGTGATATTTGAGCAAAGCTCAAAAGTATCGTATATTGATGAAGTATTTATATACATACACAACAGAGGATAGTACATGTATTTGAAAGTATTTAAATCATACAGATAGCAGATAAGATAATATCATGTGAGAATTTGAATATTTGAATTTGAGCTGGCTTCAGCTAGAATTGGATGTGGTTGAAGTGGAGATGAATTCCTTTCAATAACACCCCCTAGCAACATGATAGGCCGATTTTGCCATGAATTGGCCTAGCTTCGACTTTAATCACATCAGTTGATCTCTTTGAACATTCAAACTAAGGGGAATCTGATAAGTGGGGTACAAATTTGAGAACGATCAGGGAAGTTGGAAATGAAGAACAACCTCCGAGAAGTAATCTCACATGAACAAAAAAACAAGAAACAGAGAAAAGATAGAGAGAAGAAGAGAAAGGTAGTTTTATTTCTAATCAATCCACGAATCCTTCCTACTATCATTCTTTGGTTTTTATACTAAAAAGGTAGTTTTATTTTGTTGAGGACCTTTTGTAGGGCCTGTAATGATGGACAGATGGCTCAGAGGGGCCTCAGGATAGCAATCTGCAAGAAAGAACACAACAAAGGGGGGTCGGCCTTAGGCCGGTAGATTCCTCTCCGATGCTTAAGTTAGTAGGGATAATGAGCCAGAGAAATATGGTAGTTCTGTGTTTTTGTTTCCCTTACCATGCATGCTATGAGGTTTGCTTTATATAGGCAGCTCGTTGGGCTGTACCGAGCAGGCCGTTGGTTGGTCATGGGTCGACTAAGTGATTTGGGCTTCGGTCAGCCGGCCCAGGATTGGAGAGATTGGGCCTTGTTGGGTTACAGGTTGTGCTCAACAAGTGCCCCCCAGGTGGCAAAGCGATTATAAAGTGATCGGTTTGACGGCTATAAGGGGACGTGGTTAAAGAGAGGTTGGGTGACGGAAGGGAGTATTGTCGGCTGAGGCTCGTTGGTCGACTGAAAGGAATGCTGGTGTTACAGTCGGGTGAAGGGGAAAGGTTGAGAGGGTTAAGAAAGGAGCCGGAAATAGAGGAGACGTGGGATAAGTGGGTCTCGAGAAAATTTCAAAAGAGATTTATGGGGGGTAAAGAGAAAGATCGTGGTGTCGGTTGAGTTTTCGAGATGCCACGCGTCAACGCGGGGTAAGCGGATGAAGGTGGTATAAATAGAGTTCTCTCTCCCTATCAGTCACATTTTGCAAAAATTATTTGGCTTTCGAGATTTTTGCTGGCTTTTTCTGAAGTTGTTTGTCTTCCAGAAGAAGGTCGGTGGTCTATCGGCGGTTTGTCATCGGTTTTTCGGTGGTGAACGACAGACTTCTTGCATTAGTAAGTCTGATTTTGTTTTGTTAAGGTAAAAAATGGCAAGTAGTGAGGGTAGTATGAGTGAGTCTAGGGAAGATAGTGGGAGGGCGTTCACCGAGGAGGAGAGCGTCGAGGAGAGTGCTAGCCATTCGGGAAGAATGGCCTTGGGGGAGGAGAGGGTGACCTCAGGCATGGGCGACGGTAGAGGCACGAGCAGGCGTCGTGGAAAAGGCAAAACACCAGCGGAGGAGGATAAGCCGGCCGATGAGGAGGCGTCGTGGTACAGTACGGTGTACTTGAACTGTACGGTGAAGGTCGAAGACGAGGAGAGGGCCGGGGTAGTGATCGAGGAATGTGGGCTCCGTGCATACAAAGTGGTGACGGTAGAGCCAGACCGGCGGCCAGAAACGGTGACGCATGACGGCAATTGTGCCTGCTTTTATGAAGTGGCCTTTAGGGTCAGATTTAGGGTTTCGGCGTCGAGATTTTACAGAGAGGTGCTGCACTATTACGGGATTGCCCCCAACCAGTTAGTGATTAACTCTTGGCGTATAAGTGTCCTTTGCTGTCGTCTGTAGGTATAAAGGGTGGGTACCGACTGTAGGCGTGCTAAGAAGCAGCACAACTCGTTTCAAGTACCCGACAGTAACAGAGAGTGGAAGAAACGTTACTTCGGGGTAAAGTAGTCGGCTGAGGAAAAATGAGGTTTCTCGGTTGAGTGGGTGCGCCTGAGCGAGGACGTGCTAGAGACACTCAATCGGGGCCCCAGTTTGTCAATGGATGAGGTGAGGCAAGGATTGTACTTCTTTGAGAAGGGACTGAAAATCAGCTGTGACGATTGTGCTCACCCGGCTAGACTAGTCGATTACGGTCTAAGTCCACCGGGCACTGGAGGGAGAGCCAAAGAGGGTTATGGACCACTCGACGTAGGAATAGAGGTGTTGAGTGTGATCCCTCTTATGGGTGAGCCAGATGCCGCCAGTACATCCGCAGCACCAGCCTCTGTCACGCTTGCTATACCCGTCGTGCCATCCGTTAGAGGGAGGAGTTTTGTCTTTGGCACCTATGGCAAGGTCGCCTGTAGTTGAGGCGTCGAATGACCCTATATCAGGTAGTCATCGGGTTGGGGGTATTTGAGTTCCTTGAGTCTGGGAGATGATAGTGAATTTAACTTAAATTCTTTATTGATAGATCCTGAATTAGCTCTGCCGTACTTAGAAACGCCCTTTGAGAGTTTACTCGGTATTGTAACTTGAACTAACTTAATCTTCGTAGCTTCAAACTGTCTACAGACTGACACTTGTCGCCTGTTTCAGGTCCTGAAGAAATGCCTATTGAGGGTGGAGACGGCAAGAAGGGGTATAGCGCCAAGGACTTCGCGCGCATAAGTAAGGGGAAGCCTTCAACCCAAAGGCAAGGAGGCAAGGGGAAAAGTCGAGAGGTCATGGGGCAATAAACGTCTCAGTCGACTGTACCTCCAACTGGTCAACGTGTGGCACCAGTAAGGCAAGAGCCAGCAGCCCCCGTGAGAGAGCAGGGAACCTCTGCTGCTGGTCGAAAGAGGGTAGCAGCAGCAGACCCATGGGAGGAAGCTGCCCACAAACGTTTAGCCGACAGCAGCAGCGGGCAAAGCTCTCATCCCAGTATCCCCAGCGCCGGCAGGGTTCAGGCGACCGTGGCCTCTAGAGGAATCGGTCAAAGTGCCACGGGTATGGGAAGGCTAACCCACCTTGCGGCCATGGTGGGGCAAAGTGCGGCCGAAGCTCACACTTCGGGTGCGGGGCTGCGTACTAAAGCTGAAGCCCCAACCTTGCACGGGGGTAGATTATGCCCCTTCCTTTACGAGAATGCACTGTTCCGAGGGGATAGCGCGTTGACCCAGGCAAGCGTGGCCGCCAGATACGCGTTGGAACTGGTTGAAGGGATGGACCAGGACTACATGTGCAAAAAGATGAATGCCATGGACTGTTTCATCTCAGCTGCTACCTTCCACGAAAGGGTAAGTAGGCTATATTTGTAAATATAGGCGATGATAGCTGCCTAACACACAATTGTATAGATACATTTTAATAAATAAATGAAATTCTTTTTCTGATAGAACTTAACGCCGTGATAATTATAAATTGTTGTAGTTGCTTGTTGATCAGATGTAGCATACACTAGTCGTCTATGACAGTCGATGTGACAGTAGTTCATGGTTATAACTATTTACATACGTAGCCCGTTCCAAGTCTAGAGTTATAATGGTGTTAATCAAATTGGTGAGTAGATAAACGTGTGTACTTATGTGCCGATTGGAGAATATGTCGATTGTAAGAATATGTCGATTGTAGAATATTCAACAAGTAGCTCGATAAATTTAAGTAGCTTGACTCATGTCGCTTGAATGAATGTTAATCATAACAAAAACATTGTAGATTGTAGAGTGTGCAACAACATCATGATTTAAACTTAAAATGTAACTCATCCTTGAATGTAGCTTGACTTAAAAGTAGAATTTCTTCAGGTGTACGGCATTCCAGGCTCTTGGCAGTAGTTTACCGGCCGAGTCTTTAAGTCGATAGGCTCCCTTGCCCAATACTTCAGCGATCACATACGGGCCTTCCCACTTAGGAAATAATTTCTTATGTTCACTGGCGGGTCGGCTTGCTTCGCAGCTTCTAAGAACAGAGTCGCCCACTTGGAATTGTCGAGCGGACACCTTGGAATTGAAATATTTAATGACTTGCTGGGATCTGCTGGCCGCCTGTAACTGAGAGTTTAAGCGGGTTTCCTCCACAAGGTCCAAGTTCAAACAAAGTTGGCTGTCGTTGGTAGAGTCGCCGAAGGTAGATATACGGTGGGTGGGGATCCCAATCTCAACAGGAATAACGGGCTCTGAGCCATACACCAAGTTAAATGGAGTTTCACCTGTAGTAGTGCTGACTGTAGTCCGGATGGCCTAGAGTATCTCGAGTAGTTGTTCGGCCCATTCTGTCTTAGAGTCGCCCAGCTTCTTTTCTAAAGTTTTCACTATTTTGCCATTCATGGATTCTACCTGTCCGTTGGCTTGTGGGTGTGCCACCAAGGCGGCCTGTAGCCGAATAGAAAAGTTGTTGCATAAGGTTCGGACCCTGTCGCCTTGTAGCTGTGCGCCATTGTCCGTAATTATAACATGTGGGATACCGAAAAGACAGATGATGTTCTGCCAAATGAATTTCTCCACTGCTCGCTGAGAAATGGAAGAGAGAGGTTTTCCCTCGACCCACTTTGTAAAATAGTCACAAGCTACTATCACAAACTTTTTGCCGGCGGTTGCGACAGGGAACGGTCCCAATAAGTCGAGTCCCCATTTGGCGAAGGGCCATGTGGAGGGTATTGAATGTAGCTCTTCAGCCGGCTGCTTCGGGACTTTGGAGAATTTTTGATATGTTTCACATTTCCTTACAAAGGATTGAGCATCCCTCCTAAGTGTCGGCCAGTAAAAACCCTGTCGAATGACCTTCTGAGCCAGTGTTCTTCCTCCCTCATGGTTACTGCATACACCCTCATGAATCTCTCGGAGGATATAGTCGGCTTCCTGTCTGTCTACGCATCGTAGTAAGGGCCGGGAGAAGGACTTTTTATAGAGTGTGTCGTTCAAAATAACATATCTGGAGGCTCGACGTTGTAGAGCTGTAGCTTCAGTTCTGGATACGGGTACTTGGCCTTGGAGGTATCTGAATATGGGGGTCATCCAACTATCCTTGTCATTTATCTGGTGAGTGATTGATTGGAGCAGGTCGGAGGGGCTAGAAACGTGCTCCAGGATGACCTTGCCGCGGATGGTTGAACAAGACGAGGCTATCTTCGACAGCATGTCCGCCCGAGCGTTCTCTTCCCTTGGGATTTGGTGCAGGGATATGCTGGCAAATTTCGACCATAAGTCTTGCACACTTTTATTGTAGCCGACCAAATTGGGTTCTCGCACTTCATACTCTCCCAATACCTGCTTTGCTACCAACTGAGAATCGGTATTCACCTTTACATCTCGTACACCCATCTTAGTAGCCATACTCAATCCGGCTATCAAAGCCTCATATTCTATAGCATTGTTAGACAGTGGAAAGCCAAATGTCAGGCCGTATTGATATTCTTCTCTGTCAGGGCTGATTAAAACAAGGCCTACACCTGCCCCATCTTTGACTAATGAGCCGTCGACAAAAAGGCACCAGGGCTTTTTGTTGAAAGTTGCTTGACCGACGGTGGATGAGATGGGCTGCCCATTGGAATTAGAATGTGGTATTACATGCGGTAGTTCAGTCGGCCCGCTGAAGGTGCATTCAGCTATAAAATCAGCTAGGACCTGCGCTTTAATGGCCCTTTTATGCCCGAACTCAATGCCAAATTCGCTCAGTTCTACACTCCATTTGACCAGACGGCCAGATAAATCGACCCTTGTTAATATCTCTTAGATCGGTTGATCAGTTAAAACCGTGATTCTATGGGATTGGAAGTACTGGCGTAGACGTCGGGCCGCGGTCACCAGAGCATAAGCAAGTTTTTCTGGTCGAGTGTAAGTGCATTCTCCACCTTGAAGAGCGCGACTGACATAGTAGATAGGAGAGTCATTTTGATCTTTTTCCTTGACCAACACGGCAGCTACTGTTTCATCAGAAGCTGCTACATACAAGAACAAGTCATCACCTGGCTCTGGTCGGCTCAATAGTGGTGGGAGCTCAAATATTGCTTCAGTTGGTCAAACGAGTGTTGACAGTCATTCGTCCAGGAGAACTGATTCTTTGTCGTCTTAGTCCGAAGGACTTTAAAGAAAGGCAAGCACTTATCCGCCGACTTCGACACAAAGCGGTTTAACGCTGCAACCTGGCCGGCCAATACTTGTACTTCTCTGACGGTTCTCGGAGGTGACATGTCGACAATAGCTTTAATCTTTTCCGGGTTGGCTTCTATTCCTCTTTGGGAGATCATAAACCCCAAAAATTTACCTGCCTCTACTCCGAAAGTGCACTTTGCTGGGTTTAGCTTCATGTTATACTTTCTGAGTGTGCTGAAGGCTTGGTTCAAGTGGTCCAAGTATCGGTCAAAGGTAGTGCACTTGACCAACATGTCGTCAACATACACCTCTACTGACTTGCCAATTTGCTCCCTAAAGATACGGTTGACCAGTCTTTGGTATGTCGCATTGGCGTTTTTGAGATCGAACGCCATTACATCATAGCAATATAGGCCATCTTCTGTGATGAAGGCGGTTTTCTCCCGGTCTTCCTTGGCCATAAGGATTTAATGGTAGCCAGAAAGGCGTCTATGAAGGTGAGATATTTGTTGCCGGACGACGAATCTACAAGTCGATCGATAGATGGGAATGGGAAACTATATTTGGGGCAGGCTTTGTTCAAGTCTATAAAGTCGACACACATCCACCATTTGCCTGTCGGTTTCTTGACCAGCGCCACATTGGCCACCCATTCGGGATAATGAACCTCTCGAATGAACCCTGCCCTCAGTAGCTTGTCCACCTCTTCTCGTATAGCCGATAGTCGGTCTGGGGTGAATCGTCGTTTCTTTGTTTGACCGATTTTATCTTAGGATCGACATTCAGCCGGTGTGAAATGACTGAAGGATGTATACCCGGCATATCAGCGGGTGTCCAGGCAAACATGTCGACATTCTTTTGCAAAAATTCGACTAGTAACGACTGTTCTTGAACAGTAAGTTTAGAGCCTATTTGTGTCACCTTGGACAGCTCACCTTCTTTGAGAGGCATGCTGAGGGTTTCCTCAACCGGCTGTGGCTTGTTTAATGCCTGTTCATCCCTCGTATCCAAGACTTCGAGGGATAATTCACAGTTGTTGACAACTTGATTCACAGATTCCCCAATGAGCATATTCAATTCCATTGGTTGAGACTGTTGCCCCCCAGCCGAGCCTTCTGCCAAGGCTGCCAATTCTTCTGTAGCTTCGGCGGCCTTCTTGGCCATGACAAGTGATAGCAAGTGGCACTAACGAGCCATGTATTGGTCAATTTGCATGTAGCCTACACCACTCGGGGTAGGGAATTTTACTTTAAGGCAATACACGGCATCCACCATCCTTGTGTATTTCATCAATGGCTGACTGATTATTGCATTGTAGGCAGAGGGCTGATCTATAACAACAAAGGTGTTCATGACATTCAACACATGTGCGCCATCGCCTATACAAATAGATAGCTTGATTAGTCCTTTAACTGGGATTGGGTTATTGCCGAAACCATAAATGGGCTTAGTTGGCTATTGAGAGTCGGCCCACTCCTGAGTGGCACCGACAATAGTGTTTATGACTCCATGTACAGTCGGCTGCTTATGTTCACGACGTTCGAGCCGTTCTGTAGGTTGAATCTCTCTATCTGTCTGTGCGGAGTCTTTCCTGATGTAGTTCTGGAGGTACCCCCACCGAATCATGTCTTCTATAGCATTTTTCAAGTCATAACATTATTCAGTGGTGTGGCCTCTATCATCGTGGAAGGCACAGTAGTTACCTTCGTTTTTCACACTCCAATTGGGTTTCTTCATTCTTTGAGGCCACTAGATTCTGTCGGCCATTTCTCCCCGAGAAATACTATGCAGAATATCCGCACGAGTAGCATTGAGTGAGGTATACTCTTCCGCTCGGAATGAGGCAGGTTGATTCCGTCTGATTTGGTCATTCCTGGGAGCCTCCGATCGAAGGTTCTTTCCGTCTTTCTGAGATGAGCCTCTCCCACGTGGCCTGTAGCTTCGGTCCTCTACACTGGGACGACTATCATATGTGGGACGGGTGTGATCTCTTCCCCTAATATCCCTGGCCGACTTTGGGGGTCGTCTGTAGAGCTCATCTGGAACATGTTTGTTTTCCTCCAGGTCTGCATATTTTTGCGCTCTGTTAAGCAAGTCATGAAGTTGCTTCAGTTTACTATCCGTGAGAGAGTACTTTAAGTATTCATGCTCAACCCCTGCAATGAAAGCGTCGACTACAAAGTTGGTAGTCAACTCCTCGATGTCGCCTATTGCCGCCTGGAATCGTTCTATGTAGCTTTTCAACTATTCTCCTGTTGCTTGTTGAATTGCCAACAATGAGGCAGCAATTTTTGTCTTCCTCCTCTGACTGGAGAAGTTGTCCATAAACGCCATGCTCAACTGCATGAAGTTGGTGACTGAGGCAGGCTGTTGCTTGTAATACCAAGTGTGTGCTACCCCCTCGAGCGTACAAATGAAAGCTCGACACTTCAGGGTGTCTGAGGCCCCGTATAACCCCATCAGGTTGCTATATTGTGTAATATGGTCCTTGGGATCACCCTTACCATTATATCTCAACTTCGGGACTTTGAAGTTAGGCGGCGTCTGCTCTTGGCGAATGCATAATGCGAGCGGATCCTGCTCCTCATTCAGCCATTCCATATGATCCTTTTTGGTGAGGCTGTTGACTTCCAAGGCTTTAAGCTTATTTTCAAATTCAGCCTTTAACCTGTCTAGTCAGTCCAATATAGGCTTCTCAGGGGAAGCTGCCCTTCTTTTGGACGGCTGCGAGGGTTCTGGGTTCTGCGAGAGTTGCTGCGCCTGCCTTGGTGCTTCTACTGTCGCACTATGGGCAGACTTAGTCCGTGTTTGTCTAGTGAGGGCCTGGGTGCGTCTGGGCCGACTAACCGAATATTCTCTCCGTGGACCCGGCGCCCGTTCATGATGGCCGCGCCAACTTGATCTGGGGGTGGTTTGGCTAGTCTCGATGTGCGGTCGTTGATGCGACTGCTCTTAATGACGTAGTTCTTCCCTGTTCGGCCGAGTCACTTTCAAATCGGCTATTGTCCTTTGTTGCTTTTCCACCAAAGTAGTAAGCTCATCCATACGAGTTTGCATGTGAGCCAAGCAGGACGTTACATCCATCACTTATGGCATTGCTTGCCCCCCGGGTGTAGCCGTGTTCAGTGCAAATACCAAAGGTATCTGTTGGGATGATGAAGGATCACGTTGAGCAGTTGGAAAGGAGAAAGAAGGAATGTTGGTGGCCGGACTCTCGGCGTTGCTTCCTTCCCCTGGGAATATACTGCGTCGGACTGGCATTTGAGGCTGTGTTCTCCTTTGATTAGTATCCTGAAGCTGGCTATTATCATTGCTCTCCGGTGAAGCCATGGCCACTATCGTTCCCACAGACGACGCCAAATGTTGAGGACCTTTTGTAGGGCCTGTAATGATGGACAGATGGCTTAGAGGGGCCTCAGGATAGCAATCTACAAGAAAGAACACAACAAAGGGGGGTCGGCCTTAGGCCGGTTGGTGGCCGGACTCTGAATTCATAAAGCAAAAGGTAAATGATTAGAGCAGAAAGATACAATGTGTTCTTCAATAGAAAACGAAAATCGCTCTAACCAGCATTGGCCCACCAAAATTCAATTTAACCGTTCATACACAGCTGCTCCCCATTCTCCTTCCTCCACATCATAAAAGGTACCTATACCAAGAGTCCCACCGAACCACACTCATCAACCACAGCTCTAAACTGGTCAATCTGCCAAGCAGAACGCTCCATCCCTCCAATTTCTTATTAGAACACAATAATTCATTGAAGTCTCATGCTATCACGCATGGAAACTACATGGAACCACATAGATTATGTACAAGATCCTATGATTCTCCCCTCCGAGCAGTCTCCGGGTGATCATAGAAACCAATGAATCTCCAAGGTGCACCAAATGTCTCAACAGTGATTTCTACCTCTATATGAGATAAAGAAAAAGAAAGAACATCTACCTGCCAGCCCTCTTTCCAAAGTAAGGCAAGCCCACCAACCCATCCTACACAATCAACAATAAAACATCCCCAAAAACCCTATCTTGCCTGTAGCACTCCATCTCACCTCGCCTACGTTTAGTTTCACTAAGAAATATAATTTGAGGGCACACGTACTTGACCAAATTGATCACTTCATCAATTGCTCGCGACGCATCCAAACCCAACAATTCCAAACTAAGATACTCATCCTTTCCTTCCAAATTCATTCTACAAAATAATGAAAGGAAATAAAAGAAGAAAATTGTAGGCATAGTTTTAAAGGTATAAAGGGGAAGTAAGAAAGGTTTTTCCTTTGACTTTTTCAAACTGAAGATTATAGGAAACAACTAAATATGGAAAAATAGGATTTATTAGGACAACTGAAGCTGAAATTGGGCGGATTGTAGTCCAGTCCTGTCCAAGGCCTCCATGATTTTAAATCTTTTTTCCCAACATGGCGATGGCCACCCAAAAAAAAATTTTATTCAATTTGGCCCCTCAATATCAAACGCGATCGCTCACAAGATTGTAAATGCCTGCTTTGAAAATAAGATTAACTAGCCCTTTGGCATCCAAAACTAAAACCACATGATTAGGAAACCTTCATACTATGCAAAATTTCATAAGGCTTGTAGTTCCTTCTTGTTGACATGTTTTTTTTTTTTTTTCTCATTATTTACCTATTTTTTAATTCATTATTACACTTTATTTTATGTTTTTTTCATATATATTTTACAAGCATAAACGCAACGGAATCTATAGTTTTGGTTTTGGCGGATTATGCTTGCTGTCAATATCAATTAGTAACAAACTTTGGATCCATATCGGCCAAAATAAAAGACCAAACTTTTTGACTCCATATTATAACATCAGTGGAATCTTAGTATCGTTTGTGAAGAATATCCTCCGCAACACAAAGAGGTTGAATGTAGTCAGTTCTCAAATATTATCCCGTAAACATCAATTACAAATATTGGAATTTATAATAATCATGGTTTTTTTCTAATAGAGGCTGTCGAAGAAAGAAGCGAAATCACAAATCGGTGAAAAAGAAAAAAGAAAAGGTTTTCTTATTCAAATATATATATATATATATATATATATATATACTGAGAAAAAGAAACAGATCTCCTATTATATATTATAGTAATAATAATATTATTATTATTATTATATAGATAAAACTACAAAACCATAGTAGTATGTAATTATTATCCAAGTCATAATCATACCATCGGAAGAGGACACATAAGTCTATCGGCGGAACCACAACGGTAGGCTCGGCCTTCAAGCACTTGCAAGTTGCGACCAAAGCCCATAGAGAAATTGCAATACCAATAACTGGTTAATTCTGTTCCTAATAAAAATAAATAAATAAATAAAAACTTTGACTGTGTCCGTGTCCTTATGTATCTAAAGCCACTCACGCTCTCTTTCCAAAAGTTTGCTCTTTCCTTTGTTTTTCATCACAAACTGCCACCGAGAAAAAAGCGCAATCTAAACAAGGAAGCTCCGCCATGCCGCCACCTCCCCACGACTCCTCCCACGGTGGCTCGCTGCCGCCGCCATCGAAACCGAAGGAAAAGTTCCTGTCTTTAATCCTGAAAGCCATAATTATGATGTTCCTGATCTCTTTCTTTTTCCTCCTCCTTCCTCTAGCTTCTTTGCTCCTCCTGCTTCCTCTTCTCGTTCGCCACCAGCGCCACCGCCATCGTGGCCACTCTCATCCCTCTTCTGGGTTTTCTCCTAAACAGCTCAAAAAGATTCCCCAATTCAGATTCTCCGAGGGAACAGAAGCTACCCGTTTGGAATCTGTCTCTTGCGTTATTTGCTTGGATGGGTTCAAACAAGGGCAGTGGTGTAGGCACCTTGCCGGCTGTGGCCACTTTTTCCATAGGAAGTGTGTGGATATTTGGTTAACGAAAGTTGCTGCTTGTCCGATTTGTAGAACAAAGGTTTGCTCGGATCATGAGGAGAAAGGCATTTGGGGTTTCGGTACAAGAAGAACAGATTTTCAGGGATTGTTAGATTTGTAAGTGTTTTCTTTGGGTTTGCTTTAAGATTTTTGTAGTCTATGAAAATTTTGGTCTTTTCTTATTAACATGTACAGTTCTTTTCTCAATAATCAATGTGAAAATTCCTGCAATTTTGGTTAACGGTCTTTTTTTTTTTTCGTTGGTTAACGTTCTTATTTATTGTTTTCGTTAATTGTTCAACGCCCATGAAAATAGAAAATTTTAGTGATTGAATTGGCTTTTCTTTTCCCTTTATGACTGTGAAATAGAAGGTTGTTGGCAGCTTAAAATTTTTCTTTACTTGCAATTTATTATAACGAGGCAGTCGGTTGTTGGGGGCTGAGAATAATACATCTCCTTTGAGGTATCTTGATCTCATAGATGGGTAAAGAAAAAGGGAATATAGAAAGTATCATTATTTTTGGCTTGTTGAGGTTTAAACTATGCATCATTGCCTGTTTAAGTGATATCCTCCTCATTATTCTGTCTGTTCGCAATAAGTCAAAGATCTTAAGAGTTCGATATGTAACTTTGGAATTGGGATTTCATGTCTTCTTTTTTGTTATGATTTATCGTTTTCTTTTAAGATATTTAAGCACTTCCTGGCGAAGTATTTATCTAAGGAGACTTTGGGTTGAAAAATGATCTTTATGAGAAGCGAGATAACAAGTTGGGGGATTCTTAAAACACATTAATGTCTCTGTCATGCAGTTTGCTCATTTACATGGTTTGACACATAAGTTTCATTTGGTCCCTAACCTTTTTTTCTGTTTCACTCCTACGCTCTGAATTAACCCATCTTAACTTGTCAAGTGGTTTTATTTTCATCCTTACTTTACAATTTTCTGCTAACTACTGAAAAGAAAGAAAAAAACAGTAGTCCTCGTGGAATGCTAAGTAATCTACTCAACCAAGCAATTTCAAAGATTGAAATTGAAATGGAATCGCTTTGAAGATTTAGGACTCAAATGGAACAGTTAGAGATTAAGGATTAAAGTGAAACTAGAATAAAATGTTAGGGATTATATATGGAAGTACCTTTTGAGGTGTAATCGATCAAGCTCAAGCCGATATAGTGGGGTGCTCTAGCTTGAGCTTGACTTGAAACTTGCAGCTCGATACTCAGTTGGAACTCAATTGAGTTTTATTTTCAAAGCTTGAGCTCGACTCATCACATAAGTCGAGCTACTCGAGCTCGGCTCGATTAAGCTTGATAACTAATAAAAAGGTTAAGCTCAACAAGGGTTAAAATAGAAAATTTATAATTAAAATTATAATATATATATATATATGTATATCTATTATATTAAAATTATAACACACACACACACAAATACTCGATTAGGCTTGATGAGCGCTTGAGCTGGGTATTAGAATACTCGAACATGGCTCACTCAACTACTTGAGCTACTCGCGCTTGAGCTCTGCTCAATAATGACTGAGCCAAATTTGAGTCTTCCTAGGTCGTGCCCTAGTAGCTTGCTAGTATAAGTGTATCATTTATACCCCTAACTACCTTAGTTTGAGACTAGGTGACCATAGTTAGTAATATAAGGAAATTTAAATGAGATTTCTTAGTGTTCTCGATGTTGTATATTCCATAACAAGATAAAAAAGCCTAATATCAGCCGCTAATGGTCCAAATGATGTAATAAAATGTTAGTGAGATTATTCTTTGTAGAAAATGTCGCTCTTCTGCGATATCAAAGCAAGCTTAATATCAGGCTCCCTTTTCCTGTTTTCTGCATTTGCAAGCTATAATTCATTTCTCTTCTAGGAGATGGAAACAAGCTTAATACTGAACCCCTTTACCCTTTTGGGGTGTAAAAATATATCATGTTTAATGGTCTTTCTGTTTTTGAGGTCAGAAATATTTTGCGTCATTTACTCTTATCCTTTTGCCTCTTGTAAATAAACGGGATTACTGTGTTGGAGGAGAGTTCAGCAGGTAACATTATTTTGCAAAATGGTATCCTATAGCTATAAAATTATAATTATTTTCATTTGTTTGCACTTTATTACTTTCCTACATCACTGTACGTAGTGGATGAATTTCTTTGTCAAGGTCCTTATGGTAGTTGCTAAACTTTCATGGAACCATATGCTTTTGGATGATTAATGCATGCAGACACTTTACTTGCTGATTATTACTTTCCCGTATTATTCTCCGTCTGCTATTGTTGAGACCATAACTGTGTAGGATGTCATAGCAGCACAGCCCCTATATCCACTTGTTTACCTTGATAGCTAGACTATGAAGTGGTAAGATTTAGTCACAAGAATCTGGTTTATAAAACGCTGGTGACTTGTAATTATTGTTACTAGATTTTGCATCTTCCAGTTACTGATGTTCACTTGTCTAACATGAGTATAAGTTCCATCATTGAGTAATGTGGTTAAATGTTACAAGATACGGATGAATCTGGAAACTAGGAAGAGCAATTAAGTAAAACCATGAATAAGTTTCAATTTTCAGAGGAAAATGTTAGCAATGTTAGCTGACACCACGTAATGCTTTCTCCTCGTTGATATGCAAAGCATGATTTATATCAAGAAGTTGTTATATGTAATATATGCTGATATTGTGGGGATTGAGTTGGGTAACTCCCAAGCTGGTCACTTCTGTCTGTATGGTGCATAGTTTGTTTATGAATTCATTCTCTTATTAGAAGACTTAAGACCTACTCTTTTCCATAGCTTTCCATGCTCCTCTTCTAAACTCACGGTCCTTCTCCCTGACTTGTCTCACCATTCTCTGCTTTCCATCAACTCTTAAAACCCCATGCAGATTGCCTCTAGCAGTCTAGCCGGATGGAAAGCTTTCCCCACTCTGATGGTCAAACCCATCTCAGTTCTTAACCTGCCATTGGCTCATTCACTGTCTGCTTTACACTTGATTTGTTCATCACCATTTACTCGCGATGCCAATAGAAGAATTCTGATTCAAGATCGAGTGTTAACCAAAACAGGCTTAGGGTGATGAGCTAAAATATGTCATTGCTAGAAGCCCCTCCCTTTTATCCTCTCTTCTAATCCACTTGGGGGGCCACCATTTTTTGGACCTAATCCCCCACAAGAAGTCAGGACCAGACATCAGCAATCGTCGTATAATTTCATGAAGATCAAGAATCTGATTGGTAGCGAACGGTAGATAATTAATGCTGGTTTGAACTATGTTAATCAAGTCAACCAGGATGGTGGAGAGTTTTGTGACTGCCGGTGGTTCGGATGCATAGAGAACGACACTATGCTCTAGTTCCATCTTGGTATAAGGGCTAGAAAGTTGACCAAGTGAGAACCTTCGCCAGCTCTGAATGTTAGATTCACAACGACTTAGACTCGGCCACAGGTTTCGGCAAAGGATAGTCTTCTCCCAGGAATCTGCAAATATATATTTCCATCGAGTCCAGTTGGGTGAGTTGAGGCTGCAGCTTATGGCTCCACACTGATTTAGTAACATTGAGTGCTTAATTAGGATAGCCACATGGGCAGCGAACTAGCTAGTCCATGTAAGACAAGCCTGGGAAGTTTCGAATTGTACGTGTAATTTGTGAGTTTCGCTTCTAGCGCCAAGGAAATTCATTGGCCCTACAATGTTTCTTATAAATCATTGTTCGTTCCAGGAAATTTCCGTTTCACCATCTTCTCTGGTTACTTGTTTGTCGGTGTTCCCGAGTCCCAAACAAATTTATTCCTTTTTGGAGCCGGCGTGGTTATGTGAAGTTTTGAACCTACAGACACATTCACAAACATTTTTACCAAATGTAGAATTCGATCCTTCCAAGTTCCAAGCAGTACTTGGATTCTTTTACTTTTGACAGTTATAGATTTCTTTATTAAGTATTATTATACCCCATCAAATATACAAATCAATAGTGAAAGCAGTTGTGGGTAACTGCCAAGGGGTTAATGTCTCGCTCGGGATTTCCTACACATCCTGCCGATAACAAGTTACTGTTACTACTGTTAGCACTGGTATTTTATGGAAAGCCTCAACCGACAGAGACAAAAACAATCAATAATAAATAAATTAATAGTAAAGCATAAGCAACATAAACTTGCATTGAGCATGTTAATCATCAGCTTTACAATTTACTACTATAAAATATACAGATGAATAAAAAATGAAGGAAAATGTTGCCAACTCCAAAGATACATGTACAAAATATTAAAAAAAAAAAAAAGAAGAAAAAACCAACATGCTTTTCTCATAATATAATTATCAAGTGTCTCATTACTTAATTAATTTAAAAATCATTTATCAATAATCTAATTAATTTTTCTTTATATATATGTATATATGAGTTTTTTCTTTGTTATAGTATCATCTCAAAGATGTGTGGAGTTTAATTCAGTTATATATCGGTTCGTTTATATATGTACCAATACTTATTGGGTTGAGTAGAAAGAATTCAATATTCTTTAAATAAAATCTTACATTCGAGTTTGTTAATGAAGAAAATAAATTTGTGTGAGAGCCTTCCTTCGTTTGGGTCCAACGCGACTCAACAAAATTAATCATATACAGTTAAATAGATGCAGACACATATGATCATATAAAAAAAACTTATCCATTAATTTAACAAGATTTTTTCTTTTTTATTTATATTGTTTGCTGCTCCAGTAAAGGTCGGAACACGCGTCTCATTCTCGCACATGTTGTTGTTGATGGTGATAGCCTGTTAGGCTTTTAGCTCCTTTTTCCCAACACCCCTGTCCTAACCCTTTTTTTTTTTATATCTTTTAACTTTTGGTTTAGATCGATGCTTCTTGCAAATTTATTGGATAAATTAATTATAATTATCTTTTGGATATGTAATTATCGGTATCTAATAATTATATTAGGTTTCGATTAATTTGAAATTGAGCGATATCTTAAATATTCTTTCTGTCTCAGAATATAAATTATTTTTAAAAATTTTTTTGTCTCAAAATATTTGACATTTTTATAAAATCAAGTAAATATTTTTATATTTTTTAAATTTACCCTTGTTAAGATTAGAAACCCTTCTTTAGTGGACTTTCTTCTTTAGAAGAGAGAGAAAAATAATGACAAATATAATCATAAATGAGAGAAATAAAAAAAGTGAAATAGAAGTAAAATAGATAAATACATAAAACTTAATAAATAAAATTATTTTTGTTACTTTGTGTAAAATAATTGAAAGTGACTTATATTATGAGACAAAAAGAGTAAGAAAGTTCTTTCAAATCTCTTTTATTCATTTATAATAATTAAATCTGAAAACTTGATTAAGGAATATTAAAATCCTTTTCCTCTTTCAAAAAATCCTCGGTACATTAAGTATCATTACTAGTATGCATTAAACTCTCTTTATTTTATCAATATTTAGTAGGTTAAATGAAAAAAAATCAATGCCCTTTAAATAAGATTTGAGGGAGTTTTTTTATTTTGAATCTGACACAACTCGAGCAAGTTTTTTCATTTGAAATTCGATAAGACTCGAATATGATTAATCGTAGACCGTTAAACGGTTATAAAAAAACTCTTTATTTTCTAAATAAATAGAATCAGTATTTTCTTTTTTTGGGGATTCGAAAAAAATAGAATCAGTAATTGACTTATGACATTAACCTTCCATTCCTTTTAAGAACAAATGAAAAAATCTAATAGGCTAGCTCAGCATTTTCACCTTTTTGACAACAAACAATCAAACAAACCCAACATATTATTCATCAAAGAAAAACATCCTTAGTAATTTTGAGAGTTGAGGCTGCAAAATCATTCGACTTCGATATCACCAACTTCTTTCATAGGCCCCTCTGGAAAACCAACGATCCCTCCTGTAAATGCAACATTTGCCTCTAATTTTCATATCTTCTTCAATTTACCTTGAAATTTTCACTGTTCATATTCCACCCCAAACGTAGAACAATTCAACTCTCCAAAGAAAGGGAAGAGAAAAAAAGAGGAAAAAAAAAAACCAATGTCCGAAACACATGGCCAAAATGAACAACATAAGCCCGCTAAATCTTTCTCTTCTTCTTGTTCATCTTCATTTTCTTTCTTCCTTGAACTCTTTTTGGACCCCTTTAGAATTTTCTTCCGAAACAAACACATTTTCATCCCAATCCTCCTTTTCTTGACACTCCCTCTTTCTTTCCTCCTCTTCTCCCTCTCTTTCTATTCCCGCCCTCTCAAACGCCGCATCTTCCACCTCGAGTCCGTCGCTCTTCGTTCCCCCACGCGCTTCGAAGCGCGTCACGTCCTAAAAGAATCCCGTGAAGAATCCCTTTCTCTCCTCCGCCTCAAGCTTCTTTTTTCCCTTCCTTCCTCCATTCTTTCCCTCCTTTCCTTTATCGCCACCGTCCACGCCACCTCCCTCTCCCCTCCCTACCGCCCTTCCCTGCCCTCGACGGCCATAGCCTTCAAACTCGCTTGGAAACGCGTTCTCGTCACCTCCCTCTGTTCCTACGCCCTCTTCCTCTTCTACGTCCAACTCCCGCAGCTTTTCGCGGCCGCATTTCGAAACCACCCTTGGTTAAGCCTAGCAATTCTGGCAATTGGGTCGGGTTTTGAAGTTCACTTAATGGGGGTGTTGGGCACGGGCCTGGTGGTGTCGACATTGGAGGAGAAATATGGGTGGGAGGCCATTCGAGCCGCGACGGATTTAATGGCGGGGAGGAGGTTCTGTTGGTGGTGGGTTACTTGCATGTTGGTGGCGGTTTCGGGTTGGATTGGAAATCAGTTTGAGAAGTTAACAGACGGTGAGGATTCGTTCAAGTCGGAAATCTCGACGTTGGTGATGAGGTGGGAAACGGTGGCCATTTTGTGTTTTTACGGGGTGGTAGTAATTTGGAGTTTTATTGTTACCACGGTGTTTTACTGTGGCTGTAAAAAAGGGGTGGATGTTAGAGGTGCAGTTGTAAATGAGAATCCAACCGGTGCGGATTTAACTGATTTTACAGTGTAAATTGTTTTTCTTTTCTTTTAATTAACTAGTTAACTTTCATTCTTTACATTTTGCCCTTTAATTACTAAGGCTGGTTCTTTTTCTTTTGTCTAATTGCTCAATTTAAGGTTCAAGATTTACGATTTTGTTGGATTTGGATTTAATTTTCTATTTGATCAATTTTGGTTCAATTAAAAACCTTTTGTTAGAATTTTGATTCAATTAAAAGTATTCTCAAAATACTCAACAAATCCTTCATTAGACTAAAATTATAATATTAGATCTTAAATTGATCAAATTAAAAAATAAAACTTTAATCGAATAAAATCGTAAAAGTTGAGTGTTATATTGAACATTTTATTTTTTTAATATAAAAAGGGGTGAAAATATAAGTATCAAATTAGAAAATAAATACTACTACTTAACAAATAGAGAAGAGACAGGAATTGGATTCCTTTATCAGTGGGATAATTTAAAGAAAGGGATTTTATCTTTATTCGCACCGGCTGTAATTGGACTTGGGAAACTGGAAGACTTTGAGGCTTTGCCACCATCCACACCTTATTCCGGAATAAAGTTTGTCCTTCCCTCCTCTTTCACTGTATAACCAAACAGGAAAATGTTATAAGAGGGCCCAAATTTATGATTGTTTTGTGGTTGAGTTCATTTTTTGTGGTTGATTTCCAATTTAATTTTGGATTAGTCGGTGTTTAATCTGATTTTTGGATACTAGAATGTTTATAAAAAAAGGTAAAAAATTATTTTATTTATAATAAATTAATTTTTTTAAAAAGTCATTCTGTCTATATATATATATATATATATATTAATCTATTTATGGAAAAATTTAATTTTGAAAAGACAACTTAAGTTGGTTTTTTGGCATATGTTCTTGCTTAGCTATGAGCATATGATAAAAATGCTACTATTCTCAACTATCAGTCTTGCTTGATGCTTCAAGTTATGCCTTGTTGAACATTTTTTAGATGTACTCCTTGAAGGAAATAAATTTCTGATGGAACACATTCTATGTTATGGGATTAAACTTAAAACTTTCGATTTAAATATCAGGTTCATGGGTAGTAATTATTTTATGAAAGTTTATTTTATACCTTATAAATGAAGTTTTTTAATCTCACAAGTGAGATTAGAGGATCAACAAATATTTTTATAATGTACTAGTCTCAGTGTTACGTACAGCGCATGTGATACAACACGTTATACTAACTCGAGAAATTCGTCTAATCGATCCAAATCCTAATTTAATCTAACTCGATTTGAAATTTGAAAGAAATAAACAACTTAAACCTGACTGGTCTAAAATAGGATTAATCCGAGAACCGAATGACTCGAAACCCAATTGATTCAAATAACTCAACATGCTAATTTAAATAACTGAAAACATAAAAACTTGAACCTAAATGACTCGAAAAACCAAGGACCAAACTCGAAAGACTTAAAGAGTTAAATCAGAAAAATTCAAAACCGATTGACCTGAAAACTTGAATCTGAATGACCCGAAATTTGAATGGTCCAAAAATTTCTTTGGGTCAATTTAACTCAAACCTATAACCTATCTATCCGATTATTTTACACCTCTAATTTTTAATTGTGTAAAATCTAATTTAATAAATTGATGGCATTCTTTAATACCAATGAGTAAAAGCCCTTTAAAATCCTAATGTTTAAATCCAATTTAAATTAATGGCATTCTTAGACACTAATGAGTAAAAGTCCTTTAAAATATTAATGTTTAATTATTTATTTTTTAAAAATCTAATATAAAAGTTGAAACCAAAATCAAATTGTATTATTAAAATATGTTAAAGAAAAATTGATATTTAAAGTGAAAAAAATCTCTTACCCGACTCACATTTTAATATATATATATATATATATTATATTATTTATGTGTTATGTGTATTACACCTAATAGAACGCGTTATTAATAATACATATTTTTTAAGAATCTCATTTAATTTATTTTTCAAATATATTTGATTAAAGATAATACAATAATTTATATAAGAGCAATATGTAAATTAAATTATTTTATTTTTAGTATTATAAGACAATGTATACAAGAATGATAATTAAATTAAATTACAATGACCAATGATATTTTGTATTTTTTAATTAAGCAAAACTCAATTTAAACCAATAGAAAGTTTTAAAATCTTAATGTTTAATTATTTACTTTTTAAAAGCCCAATATAAAAGGTAGAATAATTAAACTAAATTACAGTTGCCCATGATATTTTTTTTTAATTATACAAAACTTAATTTAAACAAAATGGAAAGCCTTAAAGTCTCAATGTTTAATTATTTAGTTTTTAAAAGCCCAATGTAAAAGGTAGAGCTCAAATCCAATGACATTTTTGAAATATGTTAAAGAATAGAGGATATTCAATAGGTATAAAGTACTTACTCAAATCACACTTTTATATATATTATAAATTATAAATAATATTAAATATTAGTTAATTGAGTAATAAGATGTGTTATTTTTTTAACTCTGTAAGAGTTTAGGGATACAAATTCGATTATCTGATAACATACTTATTTGGAGGATTTTACTTTCAAGGCTTTAAAGCTCCAAACACAAAAGATGAGAATGTACTTGTTGGGAAGAAAGAAATTTTGAATTAAAACTCAGGAATATCCTTGATTAAATGAAATAATTATCACTTGAAGTGACATTCAATTATATAAATGGACGGTTTGAGCCCAACTTGGACAATATAAGATATTGGTCCAGTGGGCTATGGGATCCCTGTAGTCCGAATAGTATGTACCTATTTAATGTAATTTTCTTTGGCCAGGGTTATCATTAAAATTTCAAGATTCTTTGGGGTTTATATAGAAATTTAACCATCTCTTAACATTTTGGGCTTCGGAATAAAGAGGCTCGCCAATAAAAGAAGACGTAGAAAATTAAAACTTAAGGAGATATGATGTCGGTCTCCACATCTCTGCAACCACAACCTTTCTTCAACGGAAGTCTCCCTGTCTCCTCTGCTAATCTTCGATTTCATCGTCACTCTGCTGCGACCATCTTCAGGTGAACTTCACTATCCATTTTCTCCGATACCCATTTCTCCTCTTGCTCTTTTTCTCTTGCTTTTTCATTCTCTTTTTGTTCTTCAAAGATGTCCCGCTATATCCTAATCCTCCTCTTGTAGACCATTTCTATGAATTTTTCGGACCAAGTCTTGTTTTGTGGACGGGAAATGTGATTATATCTGTAAATGCATCTGTTTTCACTGGGAAAGAAAGAAGAAAGAAGAAAGAAGGAAAAGAGCCCAGAAAAGAAAAGGGCAACCTTAATTACTAATGTGGGGTTGGAATACTAAATTGGTTAGGCGGTTTGTTTTCAGACAGCCTATGTATTTATTTTCGTCGTCCTACGTCAACTGAAGTAGGAGTTATTTAGTTCAGGACGTTTTCTCCTATGTTAAGTTTTGTATGCTTCTATGTCTGTGTTTTACCCTTACTTCAATGCCCTGCTTATACTGCTGATTCAAACTTATTTTTATTCTTAGTTTTACCCTTTTCAGCTTTTACTGGGAGATAGGTTTGTGCTAAAGGTTGTTGCTAGTTGACTGCCCATGTTGAACCTCTGGAGTTCACTCAGAAATCTTTAGTACTTTTGCTACTGATGAAATACCTTTGCTGAAATAGTTGAATTGAAATCTGGTGGAAGCTAAAACATCTCCCAATGCATTAATGACTCAGCTCCATGACACCATTTTGACATATGCCCCTTGCCTCATGTATCTGCACAAAAATTTCCGCCTTGAATGCTGTTGGGAGGATCTATTTTACGTATTAAATCTCTAATACATGAAAAGTTCTTTATAGAAAAATTAGTGTTGCTATTACCTAAAGCTTTAGCATTTTCTGATGGAAATCATGGACATGCTTCTTTGAATTATAGTTATTAAAGGAATTCACTCTAGGTAGGCCATAAAATTGCACATAATAACCTCTGATGGCTTCAGACCAATGGTGAAATTTGAAGTTATCATTTTGTTTATGTTACCAGTTGTCTATGATCCATGCTCCAAAGTCTAGATGACAAAAATAGTTGAAATCCTCATTTGTGTTTTAGGATTTATTCAATTTTAATTTTTCTTTCTATTTTCAGCTGGAGATTTGGAAGACGTCAAGATTCAAGGCTAGTTACAAGTAGAACCAAGGGCCAAGCATTTCGAATCTTGGCAACTGCTAATGTATGCTTCCACCAAGGCTTCCCCGTGTATAATGCCAATATATTTGGTTTGAAAATGGTCAAAGGTTTTGTAGGTATGTCTAATGATTTAGTCCACAAATGGCTTATGGTAGTAATCTCCATGTCTAGGTGAATATTGGTTGATCAAAAGGTAAAAAATACAATTGTTTTCTTGTAGAACTCAATATATAAATGTTGTTGTGACAATTACGAATATGGAGAACAAAAACTGTAAGGTTGTTTTACTGTGCTTGATGAAGGAAGTCCAGCACACAATGACTTTGTTGCCTAATTTTGGCTGCAGATTGTCTTTACCTTGTTTGTGACTGTAAACTACAAAATGATACATATTGGCCTCAAACTGAAAAAATCCTTAAAATGATAGTTATTTCTATTAATATCCCACTATTTGACACTTAAAAAATTAGCTAATTTTAAAACTGTGGATTGACACTTGATTTCTTCAATCTGGAGATTATTTATTGTATTAAATCAATTTAAATTAGCTAGATTGCGACATTATTATATTCTTCTTCTTTAATCTGTTGTCCTTCATGTCATGAATGAATGAAGTTGTCTGGTGGGAGGAAAATTTTTGTCTTCCCCTGTTCTATCACTGCTAGCGCCACATTTTTAAATGGTAGTCCATAAGAAGGGAAACCTACTATTTTTCATACCAAAGTTTATTTGACCATGGGATCATTTCCATGTTATATCTGATAGGTGCCGTCGGGGAAAGAAGATCCAGGTAAAGATGTCATCATGGTTGACCCTTTGGAAGCTAAAAGGTTAGCCGCCAAACAAATGGAACAAATTAGAGCCAAAGAGAAATTCAAGGTAAAAAGGATTTCATCACGTTAATAAGAATTAGCATAGTTTCTTGTATGGGTGCTATTACTGCTAGAGAAAGTATCAGCGGCAGGAATTTCCCACTAACGTTGTCAATGAAAATTAATTAAAAATTTTACCAGAACCTGTGATAGTCCTTTGATATTCAACTTGCACATGTGGTTCTATTAATCTTAATTGTTCCCAAGTTTGGTACTCTTGGTAATCTCTGGTTTGTCCTAGCTGTTAGTTTATTTTTCTTGCCATCAGTTTCCACTTGTTCTTAGATTTTCTAGTTTGGTTTGCTAGAGGGCTATCAGCAATATAATTTTGTTTTCAGAGTGAAGAAAACAAACATATTTTTTCCCTAAGAATAGGGGTCATAGTCATACGCATGGTTTTGCAACAGTATAATTTCTGAAGAGTGTTTGCTGGAACTTTTCCCGTCTTTTTAGAGAAGACGCAGAATTGAAGCAATTAATGGGGCATGGGCAATGATTGGTCTCACAGCAGGCTTAGTTATTGAAGGTCAAACGGGAAAAAGTATACTAGCACAGGTAAGAAGTTTTAATATTCTTCCCTTGTGAGGGAACATAATAATACCCTTGTCAGTTGGCTGGATTGCTGAATACTTCACTAATGGACATGGTGGTTTATTATTTCGCAGTTGGCTGGTTATTTGTCCGCAATCATCCATTTTTTTATTTGATAGGCTTGTTCCTTCTGCAGATGATATGGGGAATGCAGGTTCATACGTGAACTCTTCTTTTTCTTTTCTTTTTTTCTGTTTTTTTTTTTTTTTTTTCATATCAAACATGTAAGATTTAGCAAACGATTGATGTTTCGTGCTATTCACTGTGTAACTCATTGCACTGTATGTACACAGCGTCTTTGCTAACCTGTTTATAACGAGTGTTATCATTCTTTATAACAAATGACATCATTCCTTCTTCAAGCTCCAAGTATTTGTTAATGTATTGAGTTAGGTACAGGTTCTCCGGCGGCTTGGCTGCATTTTTTCACCTGTCAATGATAAGTAAAAACTTTGGAGGAAAATTTCACCCATCTCAATCACTATGATTGTGTAATATATTTTGACATTGTACTCTTGACAATTTGGAATCAGTCAGCTTTACTTTTAATAAATGAAGAGGATAATGGCAGAATGAGGCAGCCATAACTTCTGATCTGTTGATAGAATGCTGAATGTTAGCTTCATTCTGCGGTGGAATGCTCGATGGTTTTAACTTTTAACCACCAAACAAAGAGACAAATTGTTCGGGGAAAAGCTTAATTAGTTCTGGGAAAAATACTTGGAATATGAACAATTAACAGAGAAAATAAAAGCTGTCTGGAAACTTTAGAAGCCTTTGATGGATAGCATTGTGAACAAGAAATTTTCTTACAACAAAGGGAAGTCAATGATTAAAAATCTAAATTGCAGCTTTTATCCATCATTTGAAAAGAGAAATTAAAGACCAATCATTGCAGCAGCCATTCTGTTTTCGCAGCAAACAAGTATGAAGTTGAAGAATGGATAAACCAAGCCAAAACGGTGCCAAACCCTGGCTTCTGTAATATCACTATTTTCTATTTTGATGACGAATTCTTCTGGCAATTTAGTTCAGACCAAGTAACTTTGCAGGAAAAAGACAGAGTCTAAGAGTTCTGTTTACCGACAAAATCATAAACCTAAAGTGTGATTTATGGTCCACCAAAAAAATTCACCTTTAAGCCTTGCGTTTCTTTCACGCTTAGGAGGCGTTTGATTTAAGGTATCTTAGATTATCAGAGTTATGTGATTACCAGGTTATAACATAACCTAGTGCATATTCCCGGAATGTGCACAAATTTTGTTTGGTTGAAATTCTCGGAATATAAGATTAACCTATTTGGTTGGAGGGTATATGTTCTATTAAAATGGATAGTTTACTATAATGCCCTCAATACAACACTTAAGCTTATTTCTTATTTGTTCAATATTTTGTACAATTGTTGTAATTTTGTTAAGTTTGATAATTAAACATGACTAATATAAAAATTATTTAAGTAATAAACTTAGTAAAATATTATATAATTAATTTAATGATTATATAAGTTAAGTTTAATTATGCTTTTAACAAAAAAGAAATTGTGCTCTTAGTTTAATTGAACTAACATATAATTATTAATTTAGTAATTATATAAGCTAAGTTTAATTATGTTTCTTAATCAAAATAAATTATGCTTAAATAATTATAATTTATCAATTACATAAGGTTATTAGGATCCAAAAGGGTAAAATACTAAGGGTAAAGTAGGAAAAAATTTTAACATAACCTGGTAATCTCACATTACCTAAGAATTTGGAGGTTATCAGATTCCTGGTAATGTGCACCAAAAGCTGACGTGTCAGTAATCTTATATTACCTCAGTAAGGTGATTACCACAAACCAAACGAAGTAATGTTACATTCCAATGTGCACATTACTGGGGTTATGTAAGATAACCCCGAACCAAACGCCCCCTTAGTGTTTTTTTTTCCTCGCCTACTGATCTTTGCATTTAATTTTAACCCGTCTTTAACTTCGTTGACCTTTTGGGTTTCCTTTACACTAGAAGTTGCCCGGGCTTTGCCCCGGGACATATAAATATAATTAAAATTAAAATTTTAATTAAAAATATATTTAAAGGTTTTTTGAGGATTTTTAGTATTAAATTAAAAATATAGGATAAATAGAAAGTCAATTCTCTTTCTTTTGATTTTTATTTATAAACATCTCTCATTCTTGTAATAAATAGTTACCAATAATTTTTATTTTTTTTGTTATTATAAAATTAAACCCAAAAATTAATCTCTCATTTTATTAATTCTCATATAAACATTGAACTCACCAAATAAAAATTTAACACTTAAAATAAAAAAATTCACCATATGAGTAATTTTTTATTTATATCCATAAATATACGATCGATAATTCTTCAAAGCATCAATTATGACCTTAATTGACCTAATTAAAGTAAGTTATTAAAATATTTTTAATTTTATATATTTCATTTTTACTTAAAAATATATAAATCAAATATTAAAGTTTTTTTTTCAATAATTATATTATTATCCTTAATTTTGTATGGGACTAAAAATTTTTCAAATGAAATTAGAATATTTTCAACAAAATTTAATAGCTTTTGTTAATTATTATATTAATACTTTTATTAATACTTCATTTATAAGTATTTTTTGGCATAATACTTAATTTATCAAATAAATTATAAAATTATTTAAATTCTATCATCAATAATAATAACTAGTAACTTGTCCCGTACTAACATTGCGGGTATATATGAAATTCGATTTGATCAATTTGTTTATAGAGAAAAAAAATTCTTATATAATATTCATTTATAACTTCACACATAACAATTAAATAAAATTTAAAAAATTAATAAACTTATATATGAGATAAAATAAAAGGAAATTAAGTTAAAAAAGAAAGAATAAATGTCAGCACACTTTTTAAGATATTGAATTAGAAAAAAAAAGTTAAATTCTCACATTTAAGTATTTTTCATAAATGTAAAAAGTATTTTAAAAAAAGTTTCTTGGACAAATTACAAAATAATCTACCTTTAAAGCTACCATTTGTCAACTTAAAGTCAAAAAGGAAATTTTCATACAACATTGATTTCTTTAGTACAAAATTACAATTCAACCAAACAAGTAAGTTACTTTATGCAAGATTAAAGAGGTTGAAAGGAAATTTGTTATGGAATAAAAATAAGATATAAGTATAGATAGTAGTAGTAGTAGTAGTCAAAAAATTAATTGAAAAAATATTTTACTAATCAAAAACTCTTTAGATAACAATTAATCATCTTAATTAATCACCAATTCAATCATAAAACCAACCTTACCATCCTCTAGTTATCCATCAAATACCCCATTAATAACCAAATAATCCCTCCAACTTTCCAAATTAATCCAAAAACAACATTAAAAAATTCATAATTACTCATGGAATGCAATTTAATAAGTATATAATCATCACTTCTTTTACTATCTTTTTCAGGTGTGATTAGTGGTCGAGCTAATGACCTATTGAGCTCGCATGATTATGGATTTTCCCTCATTTGGTCTTAGACCTCACTTTGTGTGAGTCCTTTAATGGTGCACAGATTTTGTTTGAAGTGGATCCATGAGGCAATGTTGGCTAGTATTAAGTGAGAATTCTCCTTATATATTTCTCAAACCAATTAATTTTAAGAATGGTTTGATATTATGTAGTTTGTGCAACCATCAATCCAAATTTTCTTAAGACAAATGTTTTCTTGCTCTTGTATACATACATATATATATATATATATGTATGCTTTTTCTTTCAAAACTATGTAACTGTCTTCTGCTATTAAAATGGAAAGGTTTAAATTAAATTGTGAGATGTGATATCTGAGACACCCGGACCTAATTTGATTTTTTCGTACAACCGGAACAGTATGAGACGGCATATTACCTTGAGAATACATCGGTTCGAATGTGTTAAGATGATGAAGAGAAGTGAAAATAAGATAAGACGGAGTTGCAAAATGAGATGAGTGACCATGCATGGAAAAATAATGTGGACTTCTTTAAATCTGTAGCCAATGGATTAGATATCCATTAGTGAATTGGTTGGTGGATTTGACCAAAGATCAAGATTATGAAAAGTGGAAAAAAGGGAAATTAAGTCTGACTCGAGATTCGAGTAGGCCCGATGTCCAGCTTATCTATAAATAGGGGGAGATAAGCTCTCCCCTCTCATTTTCTTCTCCCTCACTTCCTCTCTTCTCATGGGATCTCTCGGAGCAATTTTGGACTCTTGGTAGATTCGGACAATCCGACCAACAGATTAAGGTGAGTTTCTAATATGTTATTCTACTCGCCTTAATCTACATCTTATTAAGTTTTTACGTATTTCCATACATCGGTCTGAGAGAGATACAAGCTCAAAATTAGATATAGCTTTTTAGTTAAATTTTAGCTTACATTTGAGATCTAGGAACTTTGAGCTTGTGATTCTCATTTTTGCTTCGGTAAATGCGTTGTGGGAGGTGAGAGGAACGTTCATCTCGATTTTCAACCCAAACCACGGACCTAGGGGCTCAAAAATCGAGGAAAAGCCTCGGCCCCCGAGGCTTCCAAAAGGCTCCCACGCAAGAGACGAGGCATTCCTACGCGGGAATGGCTTGTTGGCCGAGTCCAGCACGGGAGTCGCCTTGTTCACACTGTGGGCCTATGGGCCCCCAGGGGAATTTTGGTAATTTTTCACATAGTATCCAATTTTGACCCCGGAACCTTCCGGACACTTTTCTAAGCCCCGAAACACATTTAAACACCCTCTTAGGTCATGCTAGAGCCTTATAGGTGCATTAATAGTTTGATTATGAATGCCGACATGTATTTCTATGTATTAGGGTTCCAAATGATCGATTGCAGCGATACTCCGGAGGCTCATCTACGTGGATCGTTTAGGAATATATGAATCTCCCAACACTATGAGTGGCTTAGATTTCTATGCTTAGCCACGAGCACAAAGGTTTTAAAAAGGGTTTTAAAAACATAAATGTTTTCCAAAGGTTTTGGGATACGGGGAATCCACACACACACACACATTTGTATGGTGATATACCCACGTAGGGAGTGGGATGTTTTTAAAGAAAAGAATAAAGATTTATGTGTGTGTGCTTATATGTATGTTTATATGATTGATAAATATATGTGCTGAAATATATATATATATATATGATATTTGATGTGGATGGAAGAGAGATGAGCGATTGAGAGGTGTCCTCAGTGCTCTGATATGAGGGAGCATGTGGGCCAAGTGAGAGACGTGCACGCAGATACGTAGCCGTGGACCGCCTATAGAGGGGCACGGTACGTGAAAGACCCTATGAGAGGTGCGGGGGAAAACTTGCCAGGGCTTTTTTTTCGACTATATTCCACGCACAAGATTGGCATCACCAAGGGAATGGGCCAGAGAAAGAGAAAATAAGAAATGTTTTAAAAGTAGAAAAGAGATAGCCCTCGGTATAGTAAGGTAGACAACCGACGGGTCGAGCCTTCAGTGGATTTGTGGCCAGCTCATCTTAGTTATGTATATATTTATTAAAAATTGCTTTAAAAGAAGATTCTCACTTAGAGAATTTAAAAGAGGTTTTGAAAATAGTATATTTATTTTTATTATTATGTTTTGGATTACCCTATTTCCCTAACCCCGATAGAGATTCATAGAACCTCTGTCACTCACCTGTATCCAATGTGGATGGATGCGATTCGCGTACGAGGATAGCGATTAGCTAGGAGGCTCACTAGAAGGCGTCGGTGGCATAGGTTTAGTAGTTTCTGCTTCTTAGGTATTTCTTTTAAATTAGTCCACTAGTATTCCTTTTAAATTTAATTATTTTATTAAATGATTTTAATTAAAGTTTTAATTGTTTTGTAGTGATGATATCCATTTCTATGCCTGACGGTGCTTCAGGTGTGTGACTGGCCAGCACATATTTCGAGGCAATACGGCAATTGCCACATGGCCGACCAGGACGGGTCGAGACGTGACAACTTTAGTGGTATCAAAGCGTTTAAATGATTCTAAACGTTTTCAAAACCTATAAAGTGTTTTTAAAGTATTTTCAAACGTTTTTAAAGCCAGTGGATTACTTAGGTATAAAATTCTAAAATTCGAGTACGTGGTTACTCAAGTGCGTCAAAATGACCAAATCTACTCTTAGAATACCTTCTTTAGCAGTAAGCCATCATATAGAGTTCTTGAGTGTGGTCTTTAGGTGAAATGACACCATGACCACCTTTATCTTGGCCTTTCCGAGAAATCCCCAAAACTAATTCTTTAGCTTATAATGTTCCTTCTACTTGATAGCCAAACCGAATAAGGAATGGTAAATTCCTTGAGATGATGAGATAGGCAATATCTCGTCCAACCCTTTAGGATAACCTAGTCAGAGGCTTACCAGCGAAGAAAACTGGTGCAATGCCAACCCTTGAGGTTGTGGGCATCGAGACTCGCTAGTGTAAAGAAGCGAGTTTGACTTTAAACCCAACCCAGATGCGTTTGTCCCATTTTTTACACTAATGACGTGTAAGACTTGGGAGGAAGTGAAGCTACTAGAATGAGGCAAGAAGCCAAGATGGGCCTGACGTGCATGAAGACTAACCCCACTTCTCTCGCTCTTTACACCATTAGTGTGTAGCTTAGGAGAGAGAGTTGGGTTAGGATGAAAGAAATCGAAGAGATTGATTACGGAGGACGAGGTTGACCAAGACCTTAGGACGTGAGATAAAGCATCCAAGCAAATGGATTAAGGATCGAGGAGGACCTCACAAGGCAACAAATGGAAGGATGAAAAGATGAAGCCAAGGAAGAGCTAGCCAAGTGTAGAGGTCGACGAGGGACCCATATGGAACAACTCAGCCAATTCTCAGTTGGTTGGTGAGAGATGTACTATTGGGAGCAACGAAACCCTTGGCGGCTAGGGTTCGAGGTGCGTTACAATGCACTGATAGTCGAACGCCTAGGCTTTGGGGTAGCATATGAGGTGTTTGGGCTCGACCCAACACCGAGGTAAACCTAGTGGGATGAGCCCACAAATTGGTAAGTCTGTAGGGATAAGCCCACAAATTACCTAGAAAGTGCTCTTGGGAGTGGGCATAAGGTGAGAGAAGTTGCAACAAAGGCTATTAACTTCTTTTGTTCTTACACTATGGTGTGTAAGTGGTGAAAGAAAGGGGGGTATTGGTGGACGAAAGAAAGTCCGCCTAGAGTTAATTGAGGAAGACCATCCAAGGAAAATTGAAAGAGATCGAGTGAGCCCAAGATCACGAGAGGTGAGATAAGGGGGAGTCAGTCGAGGATAATGCAAGATTGATAAAAAAAACCCTAAAGGATTCGAGGATGGCAAAAAGGATAGTAAGGAAATGAAAACAAGAGGGAAGCCATTCTTGGGAAACAATGAGGAGAAATAAGGCAAGGATGATGAGATGGAGAATGAGGAAAGAATGAAAAGAGATCACATCCATATGGTCAACGAGTAGTACGTCCGTTAGTACTTGTCTGACCATTGGATACCAAGGTTAAGAGAAGATATCAGAGAAAGAAGAGAAAGGAAGTAGAGATGGAGAAAATGGAATAAAGAGAGAAGTAAGCTAGAGACCTCCATTCCTAAGGGGATTAAAGGTGATGAACCCCTTATCATTGGTTGATGATAAAAGTAAGAAGGAGAAGACCTCTAAGGGATAATAAGGAAGGACCTTGACAAGTCAATGGGAAGTAAGTAAACGGAGAGAGTAGAATGCACGACAATGGTGGGAGTACCTGCATGCGTGCAAATAGAGGGCACGGAGAGAATTTCCCCCAGAATTTTGAAGACATCACTAGAATGAACTGGTGAGAAAGAAAAAGGGGAAAGGAAAAGAAAAGAGAAGCAATGTCACGCCCCGACCCGCCCCGGGACGGCCACGTGGCAACTGCCGCGCTACCTCGAAGTACGTGTCTGCAGCCACGCATCCGAGGCACCGCAAGGCATGAAATAGATATCATCGCTGCAAAGCAAAACTAAAATTTCAATTAGAAATCATTTAATAAAATATTTATTTATAAGCAATACCAGTGGACTAATTAAAAGAATACCTACACAGCGGAAACCACTAAACCTAAGCCACCGACGACTTTTAGTGGGCCTCCTTTCTAAAGCTGACTCCGCACGCGGATCTGCATCCATCCACAATTGGATACAGGTGAGTGACAAAGATTCAATGAGTCTCCATCGGGGTTAAGGAAGACAGGGTAATCGAAAATATATTAAAACAAATAAAATAATTTAAATTTAAAAACTTTGTTTTCAACACTTCCTGTATCAAACTCTCCAGGAGTGAATAAAACAAATTTTGTTTTTAAAACCTCTTTTGAAATTCTCCCAAGGAGAAATAAATTTTAAAACCTTTAAGATAATTATACTAATGGGCTGGCACCTAATACACTGAAGGCACGACTGGCCGGTCGTATACCTTACTGCACCGAGGGTTATCTCTTTCCTCTTCAAATTCATTTTCTCTTTATCTCATATACTAGCCCGTTCCCTCGGTGGTGCCTCACTGTGGTGGAACACAGTGAACTGGAGCTCTGGCGAGTTTTCCTACACGCCTCTCCCAACCAAGCTCGACTCACCGTGCCCCTCGATTGGCGGTCCACGGGTGAGTATCATGCATGCTCTCAAACTCGGTCCACACTCCCGCAATTGGAGCTCCGAGGAATCCCACTCAATCATTCCTCTCCCAGGGGCATCATACCCCAATAATCATAATAATAATATTATTATTATTTCTTATATAAATATTAAAACATGTAAACACACACAAACTTTATATTTTTAAAAATCATCCCAACCCCATAAGTGGGCGTATCACAAAATAAAAAGTGTGTGTCGTGGATTACTCTTATCCCAAAACCGTTGTAAAACCTTTTTAAAACAATTATATTTTTAAAACATTTTTCCCTAGTGGCTAAGCACTGAATTCTAAGCCACTCACAGTGATGGGAGAATCGTATACTCCCAAGCGCTCCATGTAGCCTTAACCTCCGGGGCATCGCCGCACTCGATTATCCGGAGCCCTAGTACACGGAAATATACGTTAGCATTCATAATTAAATTTATGAATGCACCTACGAGGCTCTAGTATGACCTAAGATGATGTTTGAATGAGGTTTGGAAGACTCGAAAGTGTTTCGAATCGATTTGGGGTCAATTAGGGTCTTGGTAGGTAAAATGACCATTTTGCCCCTAAAGGGCAGAAACGGCGCCGGAATTGGAGTGAACCGGCGCCGGTTCTCTTTGACCCGAAGGTTGGTCACCGAGAAGCAGAAACGGCACCGTTTCTGGACAGAACCGGCGCCGGTTCTGTTCTGGGTTTCAAACCCGAAATTTCTCCAATTTCTTCAAAATTCGAAAACCGATGTAATCGTCTACCAATTTAGTTACAATTTGAGATGCATGAACCTTAATGCATCCACTACACGTTTACCGAAAGAAAAACGAGAAATACAAGTTCAAAGTTCCTAGATCTCGAATCTAAACTTAAAATCTAACTAAAAGCTGAACCTAACTTTGAACTTGGATCTCTCCTAAACCGATGCATGGAAAAGCGTACAAACTTAGAAAAACGTAGATCGTGGAGTTAAGAATAACTCACCAAGATCTCGCATCGAACTGGCGGTCGGTTTGTCCAGATCTGCCAATTGTCCAAATTGCCTCCGTTTGGCTCCAAAGAGAAAAAGAAAAGAAAATGAAAGAAAAAGAAAAAGAGAAATGAAGAAAAGCTTTGGCTCACCCCTATTTATAGAGGAGCCCAACACCGGGTCTACTCGGGCCCCGAGTCAAACTTTTCCCCTTTTTCAACTTTCTTTCATTTTCACCCATTGGCTAAATCCTTTGCTTTCTTGTGCCAATGGGGCCCATAATAAATTTCTAGGGACTTAATTGGAGGTCTTTTTGGCATTTATTAATTTCCATGCACGGTTAATTACATTATCTTCAAACTCCGTCTTATCCAAATTTTAACTTCTCTTCTAACTTGACATAGCCGGACCGACTTATTATTCAATTATTATGTCATCTTACACTATTCCGTTCGTACGAAAAGGTCGTGCTAGGTCCGGGTGTGTCAAGCAAATCCTTAAACAAAGGATAAAGAGGTGTCATGATATAGTGCGAAAGCTTTCTTAATAAAGAAAAAAAAACATAAAACTCTAGGTAAAAGAAAAATCTAGGCTAATCAGAGTTGAATAAGGCCTAGAAGAAAGAGAAACTTAGTTCAGTTGATGAACTAGGTATAGGTTAACTAGGAGTAGAGCCTTAAAAGAAGGAAAACCATAAAACACCTTAGAAAATTTTAACCTTAATCGGTGCTAGTTTCATAATGAACCATAGGTTAATAACTCCAAATGATTGACAAGGATTAGTAAAGGAGTAAGATTAGGAAATTAGGATTTGAGACAAAACCTAGGTAGATAACCTAGGGATAGGTTAAGGAAAGAGAATAAAAAGGCCTAGAAAGGGAACTAAGAAAAGTCTTAGTAAAAGAAAGTGAATAAAAGACTTAGAAATGGATATTAGCTAAAGAAAGTCGAGCATAATGAACCCTAAATTCGAGTCAAGCCAAGGCACTACATCATACTATGAATAGGTTAAAGAAAAAAAAAAGTAAACAAGAATGATTAGAGACCAAAACGACAGAGAAAAGGGGTTAATAATGTGAATTCGTGAAAAGAGAGGAAAAGAAGGCTGTAGACACCATATTATTCATATTATTTTTATTAAAAAATAAAAAAAATCCCAAAACCAATACATACTTACTCATCATCCACCCACATACACTCATCATTTCATCCACCCCATCTCCCACTACAAGATGCCTTGCCAAAAAAAAGCAAAAGCAAAAAAAAAACTCATCAATAAAATAGGGAGAAGAGAGGGGGGGAAAAGGGAGATTAACAGAGAAGGAGAGGAGATTTCAGAAGGAGCGGAAATTACTGGAGGAGAGCATGATTTCTGGGTAAGGAGAGAAGAAAGAAAGAAAGAAAAACACAGAAAGATTTATAAAAAAAAAAAACACAGGGAGATTAATGGAGAAGGAGAGGAGATTTCGGGAGGAAGAAGAAGAAAAAAAAAAAGGAGATTTCTGGGGGCTGAGGAGGATCGGCTCATCGCCCTGAAGATCTGCATGCCAGCCCGCTCGTCACTCTGAAGATCTGCATGCCAGCCCGCTCGACACCTTGAGGATCCTCGTGCCAATCCACTCATCGCCCTGAGGATCCGCTCATCACTCTGAAGATCTGCATGTCAGCCTGCTCGTCGCCCTGAGGATCCTCGTGCAAATCCGCTAATCACCCTGAGGATCCACACATCGCCCTGAAGATCTGCATGCCAGCCCGCTCATCGCCCTGAGGATCCGCTCATCGCCCTGAAGATCTGCATGCTAGCCCGCTCATCACTCTGAAAATCTGCATACCAGCCTGCTCATCACTCTGAAGATCTGCATGCCAGCCCGCTCGTCGCCCTGAGGATCCGCTCATCGCCCTGAAGATCTGCATGCCAGCCCGCTCATCACTCTGAAGATCTGCATACCGGCCCGCTCATCGCCCTGAAGATCTACATGCCAGCCCGCTCGTCGCCCTGAGGATCGGTCTGCCAGCCCACTCGTTCGTCGCCCTGAGGATCCGCGTGCCGCTTTGTTGACTCGCGTCCTGACCCAACCCGATCTTAGCAATCCGCTTTCCATTTTTTTGGTATTTTCCTAAATTATTTTAATTTAAGTCCATTCTTATTTCATTTACATGGTTTTCATCCATTTACATGTGTATTTAATTTACTCTTCTTCAATTATTTGTTTAATATATACTTAATATATTTTTGTGCTAACCCATGTCTTTAGTTTATGTTATCACATCATCTCATGCATCTAGAAGCTAGTGCATCGTTTTCAAAAAAAAATCATGTGCATTGGAAATTCCGATGATAGGGGATCGGAGAAGACCTCGTGATTACGAGGGCTTCAATGGTTCTCTTAGGTGAGGGTTTTTCGAGATAACCTTATCGGGATTCCGATCGGGCCTCGGAAGGCTTCAATATAAATTTCCGTCTATTCTGAAAAGTAAAAAAATGATTTTATCCATTTTTATTTTGAAAGATCATTTGCATATCACATCATATTTACGATTTCCTTAAAATTCCAAAAGTTTTTCTACAAATTTCATTTCTTCAAGAAAATCTTGAAAATATTTTTGAAAGAAAATCCCCTTTATCAGCAAAAGGAATTTCAATTCCGACATGGTTTTAAAAATTTAAAGATGTTTTTTTTAGGAAAATCTCAAACTTAATCAATAGTTGAGGTTTTTCTTACAAAATTAAACCTTGGTTAATTTTTTTATTCATGGTTTTAAAAATGAGATCCAAAAATAAAAGGAATTTAATTATTCCGACATTGTTTTCAAAAATCAAAAAATGTTTTTTGAAAGAGTTCAATTTGACCCCTACATTGAAATCTTTCTAATTAAACTTAATTTTTTTTCTCGAAACTTGCTTTTATTTAAAATCTACATATCAATAAAAGGAATTTGGTTATTCCGACATTAATTTCAAAACCCAAAAATATTTTCGAAAGATTTCAATTTAGTTCTTAACAATTGAGGTCTTTCCCAAATTTAACTCAGTCCTTTTCGAACTTGTTTTTTTTTCTTTAAATTAAAATTTATTTTTGGAAAATTATTTGTTTTAATATTTTGATTTTTTAAAGTTTATTATCGGAAATTCTAAATTCGGTTATTCAACATTGGGAAATTTTTTGACCAAGTTTCAATACGAATCTCATTAAATCGAATTTTCTTTGAAGGTGAATTAACCCATAGCAAAAGGAGTATTACACCGACATTTTAACTTTTAGTTTCTAAATTATTCTCTTCTTCTTGAAAACATTTTGTCATTAACCCTAAAATTGATTTTCAAAAGACTTTTGTGGTACCGATTTTCGGGCGTTTCGGGGGTGCTAATCCTTCCTCGAACGTAACCGACTCCCGAACCCAAAATCTGTTTTCATAGACCAATACCTATTTGACCTAAGGTAATCTTTGTAGATTATGTTAGGTTAAATGGAGTCAAAACAGCTGGCTAACCTACCTAAACCAAATGGTTAGTGGCGACTCCTCTTATTTTCTCGTTTTCAAATCCTTCTCTATTTCGCCAAAACTCCAGTCGGACGGATCTTCAGACGTTTCGACAGATTAGCGACTTCACTGGGGACTTAAGAGTCAAGCCAATTTTCAAAGTCTTGTTCTATTTTGGGGTTAATAATAAAATGTTTACACGACATCATGCATTGCATTGCACCTCATGTCATTTATTGCATCCATTTTTCAAAAAATAAAAAAATAAAAAAAATAAATAAAAACTTTTTCGAATTGCATGATGCATCGACATCCTCTCATTATTTTCATTTTACATTTTATTCATTATATCCTGATGTGCATATTTGTGAGTGTGAATCATGCTTGCTTTCCGTTTCTTTTACTTACTTTATTTATGGTTATTGTTTGAATTGGACTGATCATTTGCTCAATCTTTGTTAGTGACTATGCTTTGTTCCCTCCTTATTTAAGCAACAATGAAAGTGGTTGATAAAGGTTTGTTGTTCCTCCCACACACCACGTTAACTCACAAAAGTCCGGGATTTCGGATTCACCCTTTTGCACTGAGGCCCGGGATTCCGGTAGTCACCTTTTATAGGAAAGTTAGGGGGATGCCTCACCTCATTTTGTTCCTTAAGAATAACTTGAGATCCCATGTGTCTTAGAACCTTGGAACCAGCACGTAGCACCTTTGTGAGGATACCAAGCCTAGGTAGAGCCAAACCGTCTTTCGAGAGAACCTTTTTTTGGGACACGATGAGGAACGCTTTCTACCTTTGTCAATTCCTTTCATTTAGTTTTGTATATATTATCGCTCGTTAGTTATCTTTTATTATTTCTTTCATAACCTCATACTGACGCGTTTCTTTTTGTCTTGTTTTGCTTTTTCTTTTTTTTTCGCTCTCCATGTTACATTCCATTTTGCATTTCTTGCCCGGTTCATCCATAACAAAGTTATCACTAAAGGAATTTGATCATGACGGAAGAGGGAGAGATAGTAGAAGAGGGGGTAAAGGCCGTTCATATAGAGGTTGATTTGGAAGTGCCTATTATTTTTTATCCTACCAATCCAAATCTGGTGCAAGCACAGCATTTACAAGAGCAGAAAGCCCGGGGAGATTGTCTTCAAGAAGGTTTTGAGTCTACGTTGCCGAAGGTGGTTGAGTGCGATCTCGCACAGAATGACCTATCTGAGTTAAAGGAGTTATGGGGAAAGCTAGGACCGCACGGTCGGGCATATTTCCGAGAATTATATGGTGACATAGCCTTATTACTGGATGTGACGGTGGAAGAAGAGGTGCTTAAAGCATCACTTTACTTTTGGGACCCTTCATACCGATGCTTCGTGTTTGGCAAGCATGACATGGTTCCAACTGTGGAAGAATATCAAGATCAGCTCATGTTGCGAAATGTGAAGAAGGACAAGGCCTTTTGGCGAAGGAAAGATCATCTTAGAGACATGGCGAAGTTCATAAATGTCGAAACAAAAGACGTCCGGGATTCCATGAAAGATGGACAAGTAGAGGCCAAATATCTCGTACAATTGGCAGATCTGAATATCACCAACAAGACGGGAGCTGATCTTCTGGCTGTGTTAATTTATGGATTGGTAATTTTTCCTAGAACAGTGGGGTATGTACATCCGGCAGTGGCAACTTTCCTTAAAGAAGTTAAACATGGAGCTGATCCATCTGTACCCATCCTAGCAGAAACCATCCGATCTTTGAACTATTGTAGAAGTCAGAATGGGAGGTTTCAGGGTAGTGCTCACCTGCTTACAGTCTGGCTTAAGAGTCATTTCGGATTTGTCAAAAATGAGGGATTATGTTTTCTCCGGAGGGACCGAGAGCCGATAGCTGTGTCCAACAAGAACAAATGGCCACCAAGGCAGCCTGAGAGAGCATGGATTGATTGGTTCAAGGACTTGAAAGATTCTCAGATCATGTGGAAGGCGAGGTGGATGCCGATGAAAGATACTCCTTATATCAGTGTTGAAATTCCTTGGATTCCATTAGTGGGCATTTGGGGAACGATTAGTTATTTTCCACTGTTGGTCCGAAGACAACTGGGATCAAAACAGTTCATCCCGCTCACTCATGGCCTTGACTCTGTAGACTTTCCTCGTAAGACTGAAGGACAATTCAAAGAAGCGACAAAGCATGGGAGTGACTACAAAAGAACCCATAAGATGAGTCATGCTATATACACTGAAGATGTCATACCTGAGTATCCAAAATGGCACAACAACAGGTTGAAAAATGTGAAGAGCCCACCAGTGCTAAAAAAAACCTACCGAACGGTTGATGAGCCAGTGGATGAGTTCGACAGGTTGAAGATTGAGAATTGAAGGTTGAGAGAAGGAGATAAGATAACTGAATTGACTCAACAGTGTCAACTACTCAAACTGGATAATCATCGGTTGCAAGATAAGCTGTCAAAGAGCAAGTTGAAGATAAAAAGTTGGATACATGACTGGAGGAGTGAACGTACTATCAGTGGCCAGTTGAGATCCGAAGTCAAAGGATGGAGGGCCGAATCAGAAAAGGTCAGTAAGGAATCTGTGAAAAGAAAGAAGTTGCTCTTGGATTGCACCTAAGATTGGAGGATAGCCCTCACGCAGTACCGTTTGGTTCAAAATGAGAGGGACACCTTGAAAAAGGTGAAAGATCTCCAGACATGAACAGAGAAAGATTTGGTGCGACAAATTGAGGAACTCAAGATCAAATTGACCTATGCCGAGAAGGATTGTGTTGAAACAAAGCTGCAGCTGGAACAACTCAAAGGAGAGCCAAGAGAATAGGAAATTGGGTTAAGAGTGAATTTGGAACATTAAGGCATTATAAATAATTATAGATTTCTATTGTGCTTAGATGAGATGATGTCTTATTTGATGATCTTGTGGATATTGAGCTTTCTTTTCCCACTTCTGAAATGATCGGATATCTTTGTGATAAATTTGTTATGGATGGACCTCATTGTGCATGCATCATTTGAGTTATTCACATATATGCATGCTCTTGTTTCGTAGCATATATCCATTTAATTGAACATTGATCATATTGATCGGTTATTCTTTCTATGTTTTCTTTCCATTATTCCATCCTATTTTCTGCATTTTATTTTAAGGTTTCATTCACAAAAAAAAAAAAAGGGAAATTGATCATGGCCAGTGGACAAAGTCAGAAGGAGCAAGATAATATTTGGGGATGATGGATGATAGCCTCGTTTAATGGTCAATTTTGTTTGTTGCGAATAGATTTTTATCATTACATGCATTAATCATTTACATCATTTGTTGCATCATCACCTCATTATTTTCATAATAAAATATCCTGATCCATGTTGTAATAACTAACAGTTTCAAGATAGCATCCCAAGCTCCCCGATACTACACTAGATTATAGGCACGGAAAATGGCAGAGCAGAATACAGAGTTGGAAAATCTGAAACGGATTAATGAGGATCTGACGAAAAAGCTGAATGAGGTAATGGAAAGGATCAATGAGTTGAGTATGATGGTCAGAGAGAATACACCTGTTCATACTGAGACACCAATTCATGCTCTAGGGTATACGACCGAGACAACCCAGCAAAACCTACCAACACTCAACATTCCTATTCCACCGGCTGTGCTCGATATTCAAAATCAGTACCCACCTCCACCACCTACCGGACCTAATGCTAGTGGGTTCGTCTACACCACCCTGCCCACTCAAACTACCCAACCTACCCATGTCCCAACCATTAATGCTGGTACAACTTCAACAAACCTGGTAGTACTTGATCCGGATAGTTCCAAAGAAACATTTGTTGATAACAAAATGTTGAGTATGTTGGAGGAAAGATTGAAAGCAGTGGAAGGTGAACAGCATTATCGAGCAATGAATGCAACCGACATTACTTTGGTTCCCGGCATTGTGATCCCTCCTAAATTCAAGGTCCCCGATTTTGAAAAGTATGATGGAACCAGGTGCCCCCAAGAGCATCTCACTAGCTATGTAAGAAAGATGGCAACTTATACTTATGATGATAAGCTCCTGATTCACTTTTTCTAAGACAGTCTTTCTAGGGCAGCATCGAGGTGGTATAATCAGCTTGACAGGGTTAAGGTTCAATCATGGTCAGATTTGGTGAAGGCCTTTGTTGCCCAGTACAAACATATGATAGATCTAACTCCTGATCGATTAACACTTCAGACTATGGAAAAGAAGTCCACTGAGAGTTTTAAAGAATATGCTCAAAGATGGAGATATGTAGCAGCACAAGTGAACCCTCCACTTATTGAGCGAGAAATTAGTTTCATGTTCTTGGAAACATTGGAGGCGCCATACTATGACAAATTGTTGGCAAATGTGTCGCACTCTTTCTCAGACCTAGTTGTTGCTGGTGAGTTTATTGAAAGAGCGATTAAAACTGGAAAAATTAAAAGGGATGGTGATTTTGGAACCAAGAAAAACCATGATGATGAAAATGGGCATGACATTGGTCAAGGAGAACAACAAGTTGATTGTTTCGTTCTGCACAATCCATATCCAACATATCAGCCTTACCATTCCAGCATGAATCAAAATCAATGCCCACCCGTCCCACCAACCTATCCTTTTGACAGTCACAGAGTTTACACTAATCGACCTTTTCATCCACCTAAATCACAAAATACAAGCCATGCTCAATTGCCTAAGCAGATGTCAGCTATGCGACATACCACCCAATCAACCATCCCAAAATGACAAACAGAAAGGGTACATGAGTCATCAAGAGAAACACCGGTTTGACCAGATCCCAATGACCTACACGGAATTACTCCCTCAACTTCTTCAGCAACAACTATTGACCAAAGTACAAGTGCAACCTTTACAGCCTCCATACCCGAAATGGTACAATGCTGAAGCCCAATGTGAATACCACATGAATATTCAGGGACATTCAACTGAGGATTGCACGACATTGAAGAAGAAAGTGCAAGCATTGATTAAGTCAGGTCAATTAAGCTTCCCAAATGGGACCGAGCCAAGATTCAGTTAGGGTGCCTTACCTATTTGTGTGGGGACAACAGCAAGTTCTCATTGATGGATTCTATAAGTAGCAATAGAATCAGACTCTGATGCTTATGCCTAAGGGCATTGGGAGGATTTCAAGGGCTTTGTTTTACACATCTTGCACCAAAAGTAATAAAATGATGAGTTTTCATATTAGTCATAGGAGTGCATGATCTTAGCAATTTTCTTGTTTATTTTTGCTTAGAAAGCCATTGCATTTCATTTCATCAATACACATGCTCATGCATTTATTCAATCATTTCCATCAAGTTTCATTTAACAGGGGCAACCCTTTCGTTGCAACTTCAGGCCAGTCAATTGCAAGTTACAGAGTTCTATGGACAGTATGTCAAGCAGGGGCAATTTCTAATCCTTTTCACTCTTGTACATAATGTAACTTTTTCTTAGCCTTGTACATAGTGTCACTTGAAAGCAATAACTTTTAGATATTTGAATTTTAAAGGGTAAACTTTAGATTTTGAAAATCATGTCATGGTGTTTTAAATTGGATTTTCATTGTAAATATTGACTTCTTTTGGATTGCATGCCTTTTTGGAATAAATGATTTGTGTTATCCATTTTCCATTGTCACATTTGAAAAAAAAAAAGAGAAGTGAAACTTTTTTGAAAAATAAAAAAAAGATTTCATGAAAAGTTGGTGATTGCTTTCAGAAGTAATTCTTAACAAGTCTTTCAAACCATCTTTCTTGCCATTCATTGTCATTTGAATAAAATCTCAAAAATTGAGACTCAAAATAAAAATGAGGCATAAACCTTGGAAACCATTTGAAAGAGTCAATATTCTTCATCTGGATAATAAACAGAAATGATTGTTTAACAAGATGCTTGCCTAACTCTAAAAAGTGACATTTTGATATGTGTCAAAACTGCACTAGAATTTTGAATTCATTGCTTCCTTGTCTTGAAATCAACCATGTTCTTTGAATTCATAATGCCCATATGCTTTCCAATTTCCTTGAAACTCAAAAGTGATTGAAATGAATGACTTTTGAACACATTACCTTCTTGTTTCAAAATGAGCTCACCTTGATTTTTTTGAAAATAAGTAACCTTTGCTGCCAAGGTGTTCATTCACCCACCTTTGGGGACAAAATGATCAGAAAGACCAAAGTCACTTTGTAAGGTCCCGATACCTCTTTGCTATTGAGACAAATTGCTCAGATTGTTTGCCTTAGTTATAATTTGAAAAGGGTGGAAATGTCATCTTTTTTCTCATGATGAAAAAGAAAAAAAAAGAAAAAGAATAAAAAGAAGAAAGTTGATTGCATCATCATGCACGTGATATTTTAGGATTTTGAACAAAGTTTTCAAAAGCTTTCAAAAAAAAATTATTATTGTTTTTCAAAGTAACGTTTTTCTAAGGAATTATTTTTTGATGAAGATAGCCATACTTGAGAAGACAAATGGCCATTTTTCATATCCTATTCACTTTGAGAAAATTATCCATTGCTGTCCCCTTTGAGCCTAAATGAATTTTCTTTCTAATGAACCCAATCAAGGATCACCCTTCACATTGGGGGCAAATGCGAAGAAAGAGTTTGTTTAAGGAAAAACAAAAGAACTCCTGCATCTGGGCTAAAGAAATAACTCCCCAAAATGATGAAGAATTGCTTGATAAGAATATCCTTGAACTCATGTTGTCGAAAAAAAGAGAAGAAAGAAGAAAAGAAAGAAATGGCAAATTGAAATGAAAAAAAAAACTAATGGGATAGAGGCAAATGAGAAATCAAGCATAAAAAAAATGCATTCTTCATATGGCTGAAAAGTGATCCTTGATTCAGTTACCTTGAAATACTTTTTGGGCCTGTTTATCCTTTCTTTCTGAACCCTCAACCATGGCCTACATTACGTGCCTTGAAAAGTCCATTTTGATTGAGTATGGATACTCTAATTGAGGAGCATTTCTTTAGAAGATGGAGTCTTTTACACTGAACCACTTTTTTCAAAAACTGTTTCAATGAATTTTGAATTTTCATGTGCATGATGAGACAGTCATTGAAAAAAAGAGAAGAGAAAAAAAGAAGAACAAGAAATGAAATGATGTGGCTCTAGGGTGAAAACTCGAAAGGGCAGTCTAGAGCAGAAATGAAAATTCATGAGATCACCCGAGATTTGACTAAGACAGCAAAGTGAGTTTTAGAAATGTGCAATACCACTTGGGGCATCCGAAAATGATAAACCCAATAAGATGAGATATCTTTTTGAACTCTGAATATGGAAAATTGGGTCACACCTCTCTTTGATACCAATCTCACAAAATCTCAAGCCTTTCATGTCCAAATTTTGACTCATATCAAGATTGTCAAGTTAAGAGATTAAGCAAGCATCAACTTGATCTTGTTTTCAAGTCAGATTTTTTTTAAATTGTGATTTTCAAAAAGAAAGTTAATTGTAAGCCTAGATGAAGAGATATTCAAATTCCCTCTTTCATGAGACAATAAATAGCCTTTTTGGAACCCACTACTGTTGAAACCCACTTAGGAATTTAAAATAGCCTGTTCACCTACAAGGATATTTTGAAAAGCAATCACCAACTTTCAAGAGATCTGAATTTCAAAAGATGAATAATATATATTTGAATGCTTTGTAATTTGATGTTTTCTTAAATAAAGAGTGCTTCAGTGTAAAGCAACTTTTGATCATTATCAAGTTCATTGATTTAGATGTGAAATTGAAATTTGACTTGATGCACATATGAATTTTGAACCTTTATTGATGTCTATGTCAGGAAAAATTCAAGTTGTGAATGGGGCAAAGAAAATGCCAAAGAAAGTCAAGATCAGGAGCAAAGATAGACTCAAGCTCTACTGACCGAACAAAAGGACTGAGTGTTGGGGCAAACGGCAAAAAAAAACAGGGAAGTTCAATGAGTATCACTATCCTTTTAAATTTCAACACTGAATCAAGCACAAATGCATTATGTTTTCAAACATTAACCTTTTTGAACTATAGAATCTATTGTGAAAATGAATGTTTTCTATGAGATATTATTCATTTCCATGTGAGTCAAGTGTTAGCTTTGACCAATTCTTCAAAAATCAATTCTCATTTTCATATGAGTTTGTTTTGGTTCTATCCAAATTGGTACCAACCTTTTCAAAAGATAATACTCATTTCCATATGAGTTCACTTTGGTTTCATCCAAATTCCTACAAAATTTCCAAAAGTTATCATTCATTTTCAAGCGAATCCACTGTGGTTCCAATAAACTGCTCAAAAGAAATCCCTACTCATTTCCATATGAGTCTGTTTTGGTTCCGTCCAAACTTCTTTTCAAAATTAAAGACTCATTTCCATATGAGTCTATTTTGGTTCCGTCCAAACTTCTTTTCAAAATTAAAAACTCATTTTCACATTAGTCTGTTTTGGTTCCGTCCAACTTCTTTTCAAAATTAAAAACTCATTTCCACATGAGTCTGTTTTGATTCCGTCCAACTTCTTACAAACTTTTCAAAAGAAATCACTGCTCATTTCCACATGAGCCAAGTTTTGGTTCCGTCCAAACTTCTTTTTGAAATTAAAAGCTCATTCCCACAAGTGTCAAAATTAAATACTCATTTCCATATGAGTATGTTTTGGTTCCATCCAATCTTTTTCAGAGTTAAGTGCTCATCTTCACATGAGTCAAATTTTGGTTCTATTTGAACTTCCACAAACTTTATAAAAGAAAATTGCCCTTCCATGGGATTTCTTCAAGTTATCTTCCCTTCCACGAGATCATTATGTTTCATCTCCCTTTCCATGGGATCTCTTCAAGTTATGTACCCTTCCAGGGGATCTTTGCATTACGATTGCCCTTCCAGGGGATCTTTACAATTTCGTCTTCCCTCCATGGGACATCTATATTTCATATTCCCTTCTGTGGGATCTCTCTGAGTCATTGGCCCATCCATGGGATTGTTGCAAAATTAAGTCATGGCTTCTTGATTCGATTGGAAACCAAGGTATGATTCATTTAATTTGTTCATTGGGAGACCGAATCACGGCTCTCATTGCAGTTAGTGACCGAATCACGGAACTTGTTCCATTTTAGTGAACGAATCACGGCACTCATTACATTTTTTGAGACCAAGTCATGGCTCTTGTTTCATTTCGAGACCTATTTTAGGTTCTCGAGGATCATTTAGTTTATTGGGAGATTGAATCACGGCTCTCGTTACAATTAGTGACCGAATCACGGCACTTGTTTCATTTAAGAGACCAAATCATGGCTCTTATTTCATTTTGAGACCTAATTTAGTTTCTTGAGGATCATTTAGCTTATTGGGAGACCACATCACGGCTCTTGTTGCAATTAGTGACCGAATCACGGCACATTTTTCATTTTAGTGACCGAATCACGGCACTCATTACATTTTTTGAGACCAAGTCATGGCTCTTGTTTCATTCCGAGACCTATTTTAGGTTCTCAAGGATCATTTAGTTTATTGGGAGACCGCATCACGGCTTTTGTTGCAGTTAGCGACCAAATCACGGAACTTATTTTGTTTAAGAGACCAAATCATGGCTTTTGTTTCATTTTGAGACCTAATTTAGGTTCTCTCAGTTTAATTTGTTCATTAGGAGACCGAATCACTGCTCTTGTTTCATTTTAGTAGCCGAATCACGGCACTTGTTCCATTTAAAAAAAAAAGATCGAATCATGGCTCTCGTTTCATTTAAAAATCATGTTATGGTTTAGGTTTTAAAGATTCATTTAGTTTAGTGAGAGACTGAGTCACAGCTCTCGTTTCATTTAAAGACCAATTAATGGCGTTTGTTTCATTTAAAGACCAATTAATGGCATTTGACTCGTTTGGAGACCAATTTTTGGCTTTTGAAAAGTTCTAAAACACATGGTGTCTACTTCTTGGACCATTTCCTAATTATGTTGAAGCAAACTTCAAGGATCTTAGAAAACGCTCCAAGAGGAACAACTGTAGACACCATATTATTCATATTATTTTTATTAAAAAATAAAAAAAATCCCAAAACCAACACATGCTTACTCATCATCCACCCACATACACTCATCATTTCATCCACCCCATCTCCCACTACAAGATCCCTTGCCAAAAAAAAAGCAAAAGCAAAAAAAAACTCATCAATAAAAGAGGGAGAAGAGAGGGGGAAAAAAGGGAGATTAACGGAGAAGGAGAGGAGATTTCAGAAGGAGCGGAAATTGCTGGAGGAGAGGATGATTTCTGGGTAAGGAGAGAAGAAAGAAAGAAAAAAAAACACAGAAAGATTTATAAAAAAAAAACACAGGGAGATTAACGGAGAAGGAGAGGAGATTTCGGGAGGAAGAAGAAGAAAAAAAAAAGAGATTTCTGGGGGCTGAGGAAGATCCGCACATCGCCCTGAAGATCTGCATGCCAGCCCGCTCGTCGCCCTGAGGATCCGTTCATCGCCCTGAAGATCTGCATGCCAGCCTGCTAGTCACTCTGAAGATCTGCATGCCAGCCCGCTCATTGCCTTGAAGATCCTGGTGCCAATCCGCTCATCGCCCTGAGGATCCGCTCATCACTCTGAAGATCTGCATGTCAGCCCGCTCGTCGCCCTGAGGATCCTCGTGCTAATCCGCTCATCTCCCTGAGGATCCGCTCATCGCCTTGAAGATCCACTCGTCATTCTGAAGATCTGCATGCCAACCCGCTTATCGCCCTGAGAATCCGCTCGTCGCCCTGAGGATCCTCGTGCTAATCCGCTTATCACCCTGAGGATCCGCACATCGCCCTGAAGATCTGCATGCCAGCCTGCTCATCGCCCTGAGGATCCACTCGTCACTCTGAAGATCTGCATGCCAGCCCGCTCGTCGCCCTGAGGATCCGCTCATCGCCCTGAAGATCTGCATGCCAGCCCGCTCGTCACTCTGAAAATCTGCATACCAGCCCGCTCATCGCCCTGAAGATCTACATGCCAGCCCGCTCGTCGCCCTGAGGATCCGCGTGCCAGCCCGACGCCACATGAACTGCACCATCGACCCGCTCGTCGCCCCGAGGATCGCCCGTCACCCTGAGGATCCGTGTACCGCTCTGTTGACTCGCGTCCTGACCCAACCCGATCGCAGCAATCCGCTTTCCATTTTTTTGGTATTTTCCTAAATTATTTTAATTTAAGTCCATTCTTATTTCATTTACATGTGTATTTAATTTACTCTTCTTCAATTATTTGTTTAATATATACTTAATATATTTTTGTGCTAACCCATGTCTTTAGTTTATTTTATCACATCATCTCATGCATCTAGAAGCTAGTGCATCGTTTTCAAAAAAAATCATGTGCATTGGAAATTCCGATGATAGGGGATCGGAGAGGACCTCGTGATTACGAGGGCTTCAATGGTTCTCTTAGGTGAGGGTTTTTCGAGATAACCTTATCGGGATTCCGATCGGGCCTCAGAAGGCTTCAATATAAATTTCCGTCTATTCTGAAAAGTAAAAAAATGATTTTATCCATTTTATTTTGAAAGATCATTTGCATATCACATCATATTTACGATTTCCTTAAAATTCCAAAAGTTTTTCTACAAATTTCATTTCTTCAAGAAAATCCTGAAAATATTTTTGAAAGAAAATCCCCTTTATCAGCAAAAGGAATTTCAATTCCGACATGTTTTTAAAAATTTAAAGATGTTTTTTTTAGGAAAAGCTCAAACTTAATCAATAGTTGAGGTTTTTCTTACAAAATTAAACCTTGGTTAATTTTTTTAATCATGGTTTTAAAAATGAGATCCAAAAATAAAAGGAATTTAATTATTCCAACATTGTTTTCAAAAATCAAAAAATGTTTTTTGAAAGATTTCAATTTGACCCCTATATTGAAATCTTTCTAATTAAACTTAATTTTTTTTTTCTCGAAACTTGCTTTTATTTAAAATCTACATATCAATAAAAGGAATTTGGTAATTCCGACATTAATTTCAAAACCCAAAAATATTTTCGAAAGATTTCAATTTAGTTCTTAACAATTAAGGTCTTTCCCAAATTTAACTCAGTCCTTTTCGAACTTATTTTTTTTCTTTAAATTAAAATTTATTTTTGGCAAATTATTTGATTTAATATTTTGATTTTTTAAAGTTTATTATCGGAAATTCTCAATTCGGTTATTCAACATTGGGAACTTTCTGACCAAGTTTCAATACGGATCTCATTAAATCGAATTTTCTTTGAAGGTGAATTAACCCATAGCAAAAGGAGTATTACTCCGACATTTTAACTTTTAGTTTCTAAATTATTCTCTTCTTCTTGAAAACATTTTGTCATTAACCCTAAAATTGATTTTTAAAAGACTTTTGTGGTACCGATTTTCGGGCGTTTCGGGGGTGCTAATCCTTCCTCAAACTTAACCGACTCCCGAACCCAAAATCTGTTGTCATAGACCAATACCTGTTTGACCTAAGGTAATCTTTGTAGATTATGTTAGGTTAAATGGAGTCAAAATAGGTGGCTAACCTACCTAAACCAAATGGTTAGTGGCGACTCCTTCTCTTATTTTCTCGTTTTCAAATCCTTCTCTATTTCGCCAAAACTCCCGTCGGACGGATCTTCAGACGTTTCGACAAAGGCCCTGATAATTAAAGTCATAAAGAGGAGAGTAGGAAGTTGGATAGAAAGAAAAATTGGAAAAAAGAAAAGAGAAGAAGCACTCGTAGGAAACGAGTGAATGGGGGATGATTGTATCCTAAAGGATGATAGGTAGTAGGCATCTTACTGCTTGTCTACCTTGATGATATCAGTAAAGAATGAATAGAAGGGAAAAAGATAAAGAAGTAAGAATACCAAGGCATGGTAATACAAACAAGGGTAAACGGAGGACGAGAATAATGATGATGATGGAAATTTTAAGAGTGATCAAACACAAGAAATGAGGAAAATGGATCAACTTGGGTAAGAGTCGAGGAAAGAGTAAGGATAAATAAGATGAAGATTAAAACTGGATAAGACAAAAAGGTGAAAGCATGGTAAAAAAGTGAGATAAAAGGAATTAAGAGTAAGGAGTAGATGAATATGGAAGATAAGTTGGAGATCATGAAGGAGGGGAGCAAGCTAACTTTGAGGATAGCCTCCTTGAAGAATAATAAGTGAAGAAAAGATGTGGGAGATGGAGTTAAACCAAGCTAAAATGGAGTTAGGTTGGCACGGACAAGATTATGAGACAAATGATGGTAGAGAAATGTGTAGTCCATGGCAAATAAACTATGATATGGAGGACAAAGAAGGATATCAAGGAATCAAGAGCCGAGGATGGCTAAAATAAAAGAGAACACTCATAAGGAGAACAAGAAATGCAGGAACTAAGATAGAAAAGATAATGAGGATAACCCAGAATACTCAATAGAAGGAGTACGGGGATAAGGAAAGGGACTGATCAAGCTCATAAACTTCTATGAGCACAATCAGTGTGAGGAGAAGAAAGGAAATTCTAACACCTCGATGAAGTAAAGGTATCAGAAGAAGGGAAAAGTAAGGTTGAGGACAATGAAGAAAGCAAAGAAAGGGAAGAATGAAGCCAAGGGTAAAAGAAACCTTGGCTAAGACGTGAAAGTTCACATAGATCAAGGTAAAGGAGTATAGAGAAGAGAAAGGATATAGTGATGTCCCTAAGGAAAAGGGTATAGAGATGACAAGAGTTGCAGAATGATGCCAAAGGACGGCAACGGACCAAAGAGAAGATCAAGTTAAGTGAAAGGACAAGAAACCCTAAGAGAGAGAAATACGGAGATGAAAAAGCTACAAAGGATGCCGCATGAGTATAACGTGTGTGATTTGCCTAGTCCCGTATTGATGAGAAGGCAAGAGAAAGGTGGACCCCACGGTGGATCGTGGGCGGATGAAAATGAGGAAAAAGGATAGAGAAGGGGATAAGGAGTCCCCCAGAAAGTACTGTTGATGAAAGGAGGAAAAGGGATCGACCATTAGCAAGGAAGCTAATGTGAAGGAAGGAGGTCGTAGGAAAGAGAAACACGCGACACCTCGTGAAGTAAACACTCCAAGGGAGTGAGAGATGAAAGAAAGTCTAAAAGGCCAAAGGAATGGCATGGATAGGTATGAAGTCGAGCCTCAAGTATGAGTGACTTGGGAGCCATGTGAGGTATCCCATAAAAGGAGAGATCAGAGATCGAGATCTTGAGGATCTCTGTGATGACCACTCGAGAGGACCGACCCAGAGTGTGACTGGGGTGTGCATGAGGCCACTTAGAATTCTCCATCCCAGGAAGGATAAGAGAGGATAAGAGATTATATGAGATGGGCCAGGTGCCCTATTTGAGTTAGAGATGGGCAATCGAAGAGTGAGTCAGAGTGTAAAAGCCGAGAGGGCATGATCTATGATCCCTTTGTTATGATATGGTCGAGTGTACAGGAGCTCAACCCATACGTCACGAGATTTGAATGGAAGAAGATCAGAAAGAAAGAGAGTAGAAGCAAGAAACAAAACTGAAAAGTAAGACCAAGGTAGAGAGAAAGACAACTAACTTACCGTACATCTCACCATGGAGGTGAGGGAGTTAATCTAAGGTCTTTCCTGACATCTTGGTTATAAAGATGAGTACAAGACCACAAAACGATGAGGAATGCGTCGGAGGATGGCTTCAAAATGAGAGGCAGTGACAAAGGAAAAGAGAAAGGACTCCTACGAAGAGTAAGAGGCGTGGACCTCAGAAGTATTGAGAGAGTAGTCTCGTCAAGAAAGACTTTAAGGATAAGACAAGGACAAAGCGTGAGGACTGAGTAAGCACAACTGAAGTGAAGTGAGCCTAACCCACGAATGGACAAAGGTAGGCTATGTAAAGGAAAAGATAAGGTTCAAACTCAAGAGCGAAAAGGCGATAGAGCCGCTCTTGAAAAAGCATGATCAGAAGAGATTAAGCTGCAAAAGGATAGGCATCAGCAGCGAATAGTGGTATGAACACTATTCGAAAACGAGAAGAAAACTTGATGTAGAAGCCAAATCTCACCAAAGCTACCTCGTTAATTTCGAAGACTAAATTTTTAGAAGGAGGGGAGAGTTGACACACCCGGACCTAATTTAACTTTTTCGTACAACCAGAACGGTATGAGATGGCGTATTAACTTGAGAATACGTCGATCCGGATATGTTAAAATGATGAAGAGAAGTGGAAAATAAGATAAGATGAAGTTGGAAGATGAGATGAGTGACCATGCATGGAAGCAGAATATGGACTTCTTTAAGTCTGTAGCCAATGGATTGGATATCCATTGGCGAATTGGTCAATGGATTTGGCCAAGGACCAGATTATGAGAAGTAAAAAAAAGGGGAATTAAGTCCTATCCGGAATTCCAGTAGGCTCGGTGTTGAGCTTACCTATAAATAGGGGGAGATAAGCTCTCCCCTCTCATTTTCTTCTCCCTCACTTCCTCTCTTCTCATGGCTCTCTCGGAGCAATTTTGGACTCTTAGCAAATTCGGACAATCCAACCGACGGATTAAGGTGAGTTTCTCATATGTTATTCTACTCACCTTAATCTACATTTTATTAAGTTTTCACGTATTTCCATGCATCGATCTAGGAGAGATCCAAGCTCAAAGTTAGGTACAACTTTTTAGTTAAATTTTTGCATAGATTTGAGATCTAGGAACTTTGAGCTTGTGATTTTTGTTTTTACTTTAGTAAACGCATCGTGAGAGGTGAGAGGAACATTCTTCTCGATTTTTGACCCAAATCATAGATAGAAGGGCTCGGAAACTGAGGAAAAGCCTCGGTTCCTAAGGCTTCCAGGCGGCTCCCTCTCAGAGTCGAGTCTCTACCATGCAGGAGAAACCATTTCCAAGCGTCCCACGTATTTCCGTGTATTAGGGTTCCGGATGATCGAGTGCGGCGATACTCAGAAGGCTCGTCTATGTGGATCACTTGGGAGTATACGAATCTCCCAACGCTATGAGTGGCTTAGATTTCTATGCTTAGCCATGAGCACAAAGGTTTTAAAAAGGATTTTAAAAACATAAATGTTTTCCAAAGGTTTTAGGATACGGGAAATCCACACACACACACACACACATTTGTATGGTGATATACCCACGTAGGGAGTGTGACGTTTTTAAAGAAAAGAATAAAGATTTATATGTGTGTGCTTATATGTATGTTTATATGATTTATAAATATATGTGTTGAAATATATATATATATATATATGATATTCGATGTGGATGGGAGCGAGATGAGCAATTGAGAGGTGTCTTCGGTGTTCCGATATGAGGGAACGTGTGGACCGAGTGAGAGACGTGCACGCAGATACGTAGCCGTGGACTACCTATCGAGGGGCACGATACGTGAAAGACCCTGGGAGAGGCACGGGAGAAAACTCGCCAGGGCTCGTTTTCTTTTCGATTGTGTGCCACACACAACGATTGGTATCACCGAGGGAATAGGCCCCAGAAAGAGAAAATAAGAAATGATTTAAAAGTATAAAATAGATAGCTCTCGGTGCAGTAAGACAGACGACCGGTGGGTCGAGCCTTCAGTGGATTTATGGCTAGCCCATTTTAGTTATGTATATATATATATTAAAAATTGCTTTAAAAGAAGATTCTCGCTTAAGGAATTTAAAAGAGGTTTTGAAAACAGTATATTTATTTTTATTATTATGTTTTGGATTACCTTGTTTCCCTAACCCGGATGGAGATTCACAGAACCTCTGTTACTCACCTGTATCCAATGTGGATGGATGCAGATTCGTGTACGAGGATAGCGATTAGGTCGGAGGCTCACTAGAAGGCGTCAGTGGCATAGGCTTAGTAGTTTCCGCTGCATAGGTATTTCTTTTAAATTAATCCACTGGTATTACTTTTAAATTTAATTATTTTATTAAATAATTCTAATTAAAGTTTTAGTTGTTTTGCAACGATGGTATCCATTTCTATGCCGGCGGTGCTTCAGGTGTGTAACCGGCTAGCACATACTTCGAGACAGCATAGTGGTTGCCACGTGGCCAGCCCGGGTGGATCGGGGTGTGACAATATCGAAATGCCTTGCCTTGCTTCAAAATACGTGACTGTAGACACGTAGTTTGAGTTAACGAGGCAGTTGCCACATGCCCAGATCGAGGACTAGGTCGTCACATTTTTCATAGGACAAGACTTATATCATTTTCCTTTGGTGCTTTTTATGTTAGTAGCCACTAAAACTTTGTCAAGTATCCATTCACATCATTAATTGGTTAATTCTTTTTTAACACCGTTAACTTTTTTTTGTCCTTTTTTTAATTCCTCTTGTGCTTTTTTTTTTCCTAAAATTTTACCACAATATATTTATTTTAAAAACTCCAATCAATTTTTTTTCTAAAATCCTACACTATATTTATTTTAATATTCAAAACTTACCCTTAAATTGGCTAACTTATTTAAAATTTGGGGCTAAACTTTGTGATACGCAATAAAATTTCTTTTTTCTAAAACTCTACCACAATATTATTTTAAAATAAAAAACTTACCCTTAAATAGTTATTTTTTAAAAATTTGGGGGGCTAAACTTTGTGATACATATTTTTCTCATAAAAGAAAGAATAATAAAACAAATAAAATTATTCTAGAATTTTTTTTTTTACTTCTAACGGTACTAAAAGGGTGTTAAATGGTTTGTAGTGTAAATGGACACTTGGTAAGATTTTAGTGGCTACTAATATGAATAGCAACTAAGGAATATGTCCTTTTTCATATATGGAAAAACCAATACTCACAACTAAGGCCTAGAGAGAAAAGTGGGGAAAACGTCCAAAGCATAGCCTAATAAGGGCTCGCTTGGCATTGCTGTTGTGGTTAGAAAATGTTCGGTTTGAAAAAAAATGTATTTGAAAAGTTCGTCATAAAATTACTATGAAAAAAAATCCAATTGACAATTTTAAGTACTATTTGGTCCCAAGCAATTTTTGGTATTAGACATGTAAAATACAATTAAATGACAAAAATAAAATAAATAAATAGGTTAATGAAAATAAATAAACCGATGTAACGTAGGGTAGGATTTAAGAAAATTTTGAGGAAAAATTGTCATCAAATCAGTATACTTCAAATCCCTAAATTTTCATTTAAAAGTAAAAAGATTACGTTTGATTGATTAAGGGTTCCTTTAGTAATTAGTGAGGAGAAAGTGGTGAGAATTTTGTACTTTAAATGGTTGTACAATTCAACAAATTGGCCTTAAGTGTAAGTTGCGATGAGGTACGTGCGTGGATTAGTGAAAGCTGCGATGGACAACTGAAAAAGAGGAGCTATAGTAGACAATCTTACCGTCACCATCAAAAACTGCAGAGTTCCTGAAGGGACCCCTAAGTAAAAGAATGCATTATGCATGCAACTTCCTTAAACCTAAAAGAAAAAAGAGATTGAAGCATAGGGAAAGGGTAAGTTCACGCAATTGGTCAAAAATAAGAGTACAGAAAAAGGTGAGACAAAGAAGAAAGGCAAAGAGCGGAATAGCTCGCAACGGGAGAGTGGGTTAGGGTCCTTAGGGACTCGGGGATTGTTTGGGAAGAACCAGAGACAGTGATTTTCGAAGAAAGGATGGAAGAAGGCCAACAAGAAGCCACGTATACTTTTAACGAAATGGCTTTGACGGTAACCGAAGTCGATGTTATGCAAAGCGTTGGTCTGGTAAGGTAAACGGCGCGCTGGCAAGCTTGAATCTGAAGGGAGAATGCGGCGTGTACCCTTCTTCATGTACGTATTTTTAGTAATGATCCCCAAATGTATATGTTTTGCGTTATAGGGCCATGCAATTTGTTTTGAATTTTTTGTATTCTTTTTATGTGTTTTGCAAGATTGTATTTGTATGTGTATTGCTCGATCGAATTCATTATCTTTTCAGTAATCATATGGAGATTTTGGACCACCTAGCTAATACTTGATTTATGATCGACAAAAAGTTAGTCGCTTTAATCTTACTTTGGTGTCTATTCTTCTACTCCCTCTGTCCCTATTTAACTGTCCCTTTTTTGTCAACTTATCATAATTTTGATCATTATTTGTGATAAAATTATAAAGTTGTAAATTTTTTGAAGATAAAATTTAAAAAGTACAAATCTTAAACTTTGCAAAATATATTTTTTGAAAATTTAATTATATATATATATATATTATAATTAATGGTCAAAGTTATGATAAGTTGACCGATAAGGGATAGTTAAATAGGGACAGAGGGAGTACCTATCTTTGCATTTAATTCCTTTAAGTTCATTAACCTCTGATTGGTTTTCGTATGGCCAAATTCGGCCTAGACATGCGCCCATTGATTTACGTGTTGAAAAATTTTGCCTCACAAGACTTGACTAGTTAAACATTGAAAATTGCTCTTGCCCAAGACTTGTATTTCGTGCAATTAATTTAGATGGAACAGACCATTTCAAGACATAGAAAATATGATCCTTCTTTGATGAGTTTTATATAAACAGACTATAATTTGTGCTTCCTTGCCTATCCGAAAAAGAAATAATATTCAAGAGCTTCCCATCTTTCGTTTCTGCAAATGGAAAATTTTATTCCTCTGGTTCTTGATCTGTTCACACTTTTGGTAGATACATACAAAATCTACTTCAAAAATGGAAGGCTCATGGCTTTCATTGCAGCAGTCATCATCTCCTTCCACACCGTTCTCCACCTCATCGCTATTTTCTCCATGAAACCTTTGATCTCCGATATGATAAACAAGCAAAGCCTCCTCCTTCTCACAACTCCCGGTACTCCTGAATTTACCAATATTTTCCTTGGTATGCAAATAGACTTAAAATTTCTTTTTGGTGTAGAGTGGATTATCTTGCTTCTGACCGCGATTGCCTCCGTACTCTTCACCGTAGCAACCACCCATGCTTCAGCTTTGATTCATGGTGGCAAAAAGACATCCATCAAGGATTTTGCGTTGATGACAATCAGATCATTGAAAAGGCCGTTTGTAACTTGTTTCTACATCACTCTTTTCGGTCTCGGTTTTATTTTTCTTTGTCTGATCATCGCTCTGCTTCCCTTGGTTCTAATTTTTGGAAACAAAGTTATCTCATCACCATATTCTGGTATCCTGCTCTCGGCGTCAGCTCTGGTTTTCTACACATACTTATCCATTGTTTGGAATCTGTCCCTTGTTGTGTCCATCCTGGAAGAGAAATCGGGGATCGAAGCACTTGGGAAGGCAGCAGAGATTCTCAAGGGCACGAAGTTACTAGGGTTCGTATTGAGTCTTGTGTTAACTATTTTATCTCTGCTTCTGCTCCATGTTTTAGGATGGATGATGAACTTTAAAAAGCAATCAGAAGCCATAAGAATTGTTATGGGGTTGCTGGCATTCAATTCAATCCGGATGGTAGCGATGTTTGGGCATACAGCATTTACTGTTCTGTACTACAAATGCAAGAAGAGCCATGGAGAAGAGGTTGAGCTGGAAGCAGAGATGGAATACACCAAAATACCCACTACCCCACTTCTTAATGAAAACATTCCATGATGAACACATACTCAATCAGGAAATGTTTAATTCCCTCTACACATAAAATGAAGGTCGTCTACTGATGCTTATATATGCTTGTTGATCTGTTAATGTTACTTAAGAGTACGTGATCCGTTTGCCTTTCATATAATATTATAAATCTACTATGTGATATCAAGTTCATCTCTGCAATTTTCATAAAAAAAAACCAGTATTCTGTATTCACAACTAATGCTCTGGAGAGAAAAGTCGGGAAAATGTCCAAAGAACACCCTACTACAGTGGATAGTGACGGATGAGGCAGGCAAAGAAACTACGCAGCAACTCAAATTAATACTAAAGAATAAGTAAACTAAATTGCAGCAAACCAGCAGGAAGATGAATAAAAAACTCATATATGAGAATGTCATGGTGAACAGGGCGTCTTGTGGGTGGGTTGGGGGGGGGGGGATGCTTACACATTCTTTTCTTTTGCCTAGACTAATCCTTTTGGAAAGTCGGGATTCTTAAAAGTAAAGCCTTCCTAATAAATACGCTTCCAAGAGAGATCGAAGTTGTGTTCTCTCCCTAATCACGTAGAGGCCGTTAGCACTTTCAATCAATGTCGGAAAAGTAAATTTACTCTGATCCTACTTTCATATGGCCGGCCCTGGCCATTATTTTTCTAGTTTGGGTTATGGTTGTCTAATCAAACACTTTCTTGCACCAGGTTTGGCCCTGTTATTCTTCTTATCTTGGACAAGAGTCATTCTCGTACAATAGAAATATATTTTTTCGAATTCCCTTTGGGCTTGTTTAGGGAACTGCAAACCTCTTGTCTGTCTCTATCGCCATGCTCCCTTTGGGCTTTTTTCTAGTCTCTCATAGCATTTCTTCACCTAAATGTGAAAACATGTACTCATATTCCACCATTACTAGTTTGTTAAATTATTGAAAACAAGAGATCCGACTCCTTAAATAGGAGATACGACCCTAAAATTTTTAATTAAATGTATCAAACACATGTTGGCTAGTAAATCCTGCCTAACTTTGATATATAAGAGTATGTGATTCATACTTCCCAGCCATGTTGGGTGCAAAACCTTTCCTAGAAAACTTTCCACCTCATGAGTTGGGCTTGAAAAAGGAGTTTTCGACGGTGGGCTGTCATGAGCCAACCCGCTTAAGAAGATTTGGGTTCTGTTTCTTTATTTACAGGAAGCAAAAATTAGTTGGTGGTAGCAGTGATTTTCAATATTAATTAATAATTAACAGTGGTCCCTCTTTACTTGTGTTCTGTTTCTTTTTTTAATTTATCAACTTTTTCGATTTTCATTAATTTAATGTCTGTTAGTAAAAGCACAAAAAATTAATGTTTCACAAGAATATAATTGGTGTTAAATGAGAGTCACAACATGGAGTCTGTTCAGGATATAGTGGGGGCAGGGGCTATGGGCTAAAAGCTAAGGCGGCGATGCATCAAGCTGCTGACTCTGCATGCAATTTGTCTTGTGTTATTCTTTATCTGGTTCCAGTGGCATTATTATCTCATTTGAATTGATGTGCATCAATGATAATAATATCGAAGACATCAGCTAAGGTGTAGGGAAGTCCAGGGGAGTTTGATTCAATCGGCCATTTCCTGAAGCAAAGGTGTACATGAATGTTGCATGAACTCATCATCTTTTAATTGATATATATAGGGATGCTGGACCACATAATCTTTTCCCAGGATTGCAGATGAATCGCATCCCCCTGGTCCATGGGGTCACTTTTGAGCCTCTCTACATTTTTTCTTTAGCCTCTTTGAAGTCAATGGATCTTTCAATTTCTTATGCCTTTCATTCACTCCCCCTTTGAAAACAAATCATCTATACAAAATTGGGCAGATGTCAACATTTGTAAAACAAAAACACAAAAGAAGAAAAAACAAAAGTTTGGGGTAAATTAAAATGTTAAGAACGATGATGGCATAAAGTTTTTTTTTTGGTTACATTCATCAACATTGAACGTGGCTATAATTATCAGATTAGTTAAAAGAACAACTAAAAGGAAAAGTCCTATTGACCTTTTAAATGCGGAAAAACCTAACTTGGCAGGTCTTTTTCAATGAATTTGTTTGTAGAAGCTGCAACCAAATAGAAAAATGGTCTGTCCGATACAAACTAGCTACGATAATGATGAACTTGCTTTAGGGTTACAGGTGACATTCATTACCATCTTTCATTTACACCTTTTGAGTCCACTTCAAAGCAGCCCTGAGGATTGGTTCAATCTAAAAAATTGTCCACTTTGATTTGACATCTGCGTTTAGAGGGGGAGGTTTTTTGCTTTTCTTCTTCCCAACTTATATTGCCAGAACATTTGTTTAGACTCATTCAAGGTATTCAACTGCCTGGCCATACCTTCATAGCATTGGTGCCAAAATGGAAAGTAGTTGATTCTGTACCAAACCTCAAAAAAGGTTCTCCAATTTGCCCCATCTCATCTTATTTGGCCCCCCCAAGAAGGAAGATCCCTCATAGTCAGATGCATAGAATGGATATTAGCATTTGTCATTTCAAAAGCATTTTAATAATTCATTATCAAACAAGAACATAAGAAGTCGAATGGGGGAATGATCAAGATGGGAAAAAGGAAAAGAAAAAATTATTAGCATCTTTTAAGCTAGTTTGATCAAATTTAATGTTTTTAACCACTAACTTTAATTACTTGAAAATTCACATACTTAAGAATTAAGTTAAGATAAAAGAATCCAATGCGTTCTTTTTTTTTTATTTAAATAAATTTCGTTCGTGCTTCCTAATATTCAAACACTGGATAAAAAGTTTGACATTGTTCAATGTTGTAGGCAGCTTCCTAGGAAACGACAGACGCTCAATATTTCAAACAAAACAAAATGATTTGGATAAACATACCACACTTATTATGCTAAGCAATTAACAAAAGCAGAGTTGGCGTGAAAGATAGACCCAGAGCCATTCTGTCACACACATTTCCACAACCGTTTCTCGAAACCAGCCAAAAACGTGGGCTAATGACTTATCCGACCTACAAAATTTAACACCAAGAAGTAGTGCTCTTCCTCTCTGTCTAATCTTTTTCTTAGGAAAAATCTTGGTGGGCTCATGTCATTTTCCGACTAGATCATATATATCGGCATAGACTTTGACTATTATTTTTTTTTCCCTAAAAAGCATAGTTTAATAAAATTTCGGGACATGTTCATGTATTTATCCTTGAATTATTTACTTTGTCACATGATATAACACATTATTAATAATAATAATAAATTTAAAAAAATAAATAAAATTAATATAGAGTAAATTTAAAATTAAATTACATACATGAAATTAAATAATAATTAAATTATATACATTATAGATTAAATGTTCAGATACAGAAACATTAACGTTGATTTTTTTTAATTTTGAGTTTAACGACCAGTGGATCAACCAAAATTTGGCCAATCAACCAGCAGCATGTCAAACTTTCCAACAAGTTGTCAACTGATTGGTTCCAAAAACTTGACTAATGTTTTAATCAATCAATCTATATAATATTTCAATACGTGAGCTTGAGGAATCTCAGGACAACTTTGTTTGTTGTTGCGTGTGCTATGAATTCAAAAGAACGTTCAAAAAGTTGGGATAAGGAGAGGGAGGGCAAGTTGGGGCCAACCCAGCCATCCAAGTTCTCCGGTTGGATTAAATTTCAGAAAAGTAGGAATTCAAAGGCGAGGCAGCTTGGACTGAGTTGGGCAAGGGCTCCACCACCCTTTCTAGCACCTTGGAGGCTTGGACTCTCCTCACAACCACCCATTCATGGCTTGCCACGTGGTTGGGATCGGGAATTTTTCCATTACTTACCATATGGAATTTTATATTTCCACAAATTATACAAAAAAATTAACATCATTGAGAGAACAAAACTATTTCAACGTTTCAATGTTAAACCCAATTTATGATTCACACATGAGATTGTTCATGGCATGTTGGGATGAATTGAGATAATTATAGACACATCGGTCCAATTTTCCGACATGAATCGACACATCCTTTTAATACTTTCAATTAATTAATTTTTGGTACATGATTAGTGATGAAGGTAACAAAGATGATTATGACTATTTGGTGGCTAACCAACAACTTGGATGATGGATAAATAACTTATATGTTTTACTATCTTTTTCTTTCTTTTTTTTTTTTTTGGTGTGCGGCTTTTTCCATAGTTGAGGAATTAATTTGTGATTAAAATTCCCTTTCATTGGTTACCCATTTTAGTTTGGGATAAATTCCTTTTCAGGGTTATTGTTATGATCTTTCAGTTGTCTTCTTTGGCAATATATCTCAATTTTTATGGAAATGTGGGGTCCATCTTAAAATTTTGAAGTTGTGCTTCATTATGATAAGTAGTAGTAAGAGCAATAACTTCGGCACAGCTATCACATCGCTATAAAGTGAAGAGCGAACTTGTAGAACTTTAATTTTCTTTCAATCACGTTACATGAGAAAAGTATTCGTGTTCTTATTTTTCTTTTTAAATTCCATTGTATGGAATAATTATTTTCACACAACAATCAAATAATATAATTAATCATTGAAAAACAAGAAATAAAAATAATCACATGATTTATATTTGATAAATTACCTCATTCACCGTTAGTGTCATTTTTAAAATCATAGATAAAAGTAAATGGCTAATGGAAGTTAGAAAAATTTCAAGAAAAAACATACTTTTTTTTTTGCTACTAGAAAATACATACAATTACAAAGCAAAAGATTGGACAAAGAAGGCAAAATTCCTTTGATAAAGACGGGGTGTGGTGGATATTTGGCAGAGGCTTAATTCTATCCATAATATAAATATAGTATTTTTCTTTTGTTTAAGAAAATAGATATGCACACATCAAATTGAATGCGATTAATGACTGCCCTGTTGTATTTTTCTGTGTTTGATAGAAGACTTGTTTTAGTGCAAAATATAGTGCTAGTACTATATCTTCTCTTGTACTAATAATCAATAAATTGAACTTTGAGTTATGGTTTATATACAAGTAATGTTATATGATCCGTCTATTTTTGTCTCGCATCTATCCTGCCTGACGTGACTTTTATATTTATGATCTCACTTTATTTTCTTTTTAAAATTCTATAAAAAAATTTACTCTTAATGATCGCTCTTATTAAAAGTTGGGCTAAATTTAGTAAAAAATAAGACTAAACTTTTAGTAATTAGAAAAGTCACGTTAAGTGAGATAAATACGATATGAAATAAATGGATTAAAAAGCATTTTCCTTATATACCATCATGTAGAGGTGGTCACGGTTCGGTTCGAACAATGAAATCGAACTGGAATCGTAGCCACCAAACCGAACCGTAAATTCGGTTTCGGTTTGGAACCGAATCGGAACCGGAATAGGTTTCGGTTTCGGTTTTTTTTATTATTTTTCTAAAATTATTTATAATAATAGTTTCTTAATAATAATAATAAGATATAGTATATATATGTATTAGCATATACATTTTATAGTTATATTTATATTTTTATCATAATATCATATACATAATACATTATAAATATATTATATTATTAATTATTATTTATATACTATAATTATAATCACAAAAAATTACTTTCCTAATATATATTTTATATTTTATAAATTAAAAAAAATCTTTTATACTTCATTAATATATATTGCTTTAATTATTTTAATTTATATTATATAACTAAAATTTAATTAAATTTAGAAAAGTAAAAAAAATTACAAAAAAAAGAAAAAAAAACCAAGGTTCCTATTTGGAACCGGAACCGTCACCTAAAGTTCCTAAGTTCCTGTTCCGGTTTCGATTCCGGTTCTAAAGAATCTAAACCGGAACCGATGGTTCGGAACCAAAACCAAACCGCGGTCCCCACTACCATCATGACATATTCTTATTTATAAGATGGGAGGTAAGCCTGACGTAGTAATCATATTTTTGAATAATAGACATCTCGTATGTTTGGGATTCGAATCTTAACTTTTACAAATTCATTCTCTTAGATGTAATCCTCTCGGAAAATGAAAAATAATATTAATAATCAAATAAGTTTGTTTTTGAAATTGTCCAAGATTGAAATTTGCATCTCAATTCCTGAAATTAAAAAGTCTAATACTAAATCAAATATTATTTAAATATATTTTCTTGATCATCTTGTAAACTCTAATTAATTATAATTGGTTTTAAATCAAAATTTTCAAAATAAATTTTAAATGCAGAAATGCGGATGGACTTCTTTAAAGTTTAAAATGGACGAATAGAAGGTTGATTTGATTGCAGAAAACTTTGAACGTTGCGCAGACGAAGGTGTGAAAGGTACACAAAATGATTTCGCGTTTGTTCAGCCCTTTTCTTCTTTTCCAGCCCTGCCTCCCGAGTAGGCATTTTCTTCTTCAAACAGTGATTTGCTAAACGTGACAAAAAAGTTAGTCAATGGGACCTTTCAACTGGAAACAGCTAATCCCCTTTTAACATATTCATTGAACAATTATATAACTAATTAGTTAAACAAGCCTTGTCCAAGTGGCATCTGATTCGAAGATAGTAGTATTTTTCTTTTTTTTGGGGACTTGTGTTTTTACTTGATTTGGCCTAAAGAGAACCTTTTCACCTTTAATTAGCATATTTACAATTTAATTCCTTTTGTAATCGTGGATTAAATCAAGTTCAATTTGTTTGAAGTATACAAGTTTGATATATAAAAAACACATTTTGTTTAGAAATCTTTTTATGCTTCCAACTCGAGAGGGATTAATCTTAGAGGTATAAACTTTAAGTACCCTTAGTTATAAACAAAACCATTTACAAAAAGCACAAGGTAACATTAATTATCAAAACAAAGTAAAAAAAAAAAAAAAGATTGCAGATCAAGGTCAATTTTTTTTTTCTTTTTTGGACGATGGAGCTATTGGAATTCGGAAGTTCATGAAAAGGACTTAATATAATGTGGAATAAAATACCCCCAAAGTGGATCAAGATAAAAATAAAAAATGCAATCAAGATGAGAATCAATGAGTTGAGTAAGAAAAAAGTTAAAGAAACATCAAAAGGACAAAAGAATAGTAATATTCTTTTGGAATTGGGATTTATAATTAATTAGGATAGAGATGGGCATTGGTCATGCAAACTCCAAATCTTTATTCCTTGAATATTCCTTGCAATTACAAACCATCCAGGCATCCACAACAAGAGCGAAAAGGCATTTAAATTATCAAAGCAATTAATACCGTATTAGAATTCCCATCACAAACTTTTCTAGTCGTTGAGGAAAGCGACTTACTTTGTTTTGGCATTTGGCTGGCAATTGGCAGAACTCCAGGCCCAACTACAAGGCTTCAAACTTAGTGCAAATTTTCATTAAATTAGAAAAAAGTTTGGAACAAGATTAGCATGCTTTAAGCCAATGAGTTTGGTGTGTTCTTGTATTTTATTGCCATTTTACAAACCAAAAATTCTCTCCAAGATTGATACGTACACAACAATGACCTTGATCTTGTTGTTTGTCCATCGAAATTTTTTGTTTGAGCAAAGAGGTTTACCGACATGTGGCATCCTAGTTCGTATTTTTGTTACATTTGATTAAAATTAATAATTTTAAATGTTTACAAAGTAAAAACATAATACAAGTTACAATCATAATCATATATGATCAAGTATTACATCTCATACAAAAAAAATTATTGGACAAAAAAACCTAAATTATAAAACTTCTTTATTCTCATTGAGATAAATCATCATTCTGGTATATATGTTTATTTTTAAAAAATAAAAATTAATACAAATATACTAATGAAAACAACGACAGAGTCTTTGGATTAACTTGTCTCGAACCCATTGAATGCCAACGCATGGCATAGTTAACATTTTGATCTTAGTTGTATCAATCAAGCCCATATGGGTAACTTTTATAAACTCTATTAATGTGGGTCGCATGCTTAATTCATTACTCCCCCTGTCCCTATTTAATGTATAATTTGATCAAATCAACTCTAATTTTGACCATTATTTGTAATAAAATTGTAAAGTTATAAATTTTTTAAAGATAAAATTTGAAAAATATAAATCTCAAACTTTTCAAAACATATTTTTTGAAAATTTAATTATATATATGTATATATTTTATAATATATACCATCATATTAAAGGAATGTGTTATGGAGGCCATAGGTAATGTTATATAGGATAAGAGGAGAGAAAAAAATGATTCTATTTATTTTGAAAATAGAAAATTTTTTTTACAAAAATTTTCTTTATATTGGTGTGTTATTAATTGGAATGCTTTAAATATATTATCAATATTGAATTTCACAAGAAATTACAACACATTTAACCTATAATTTTTCATTTTTCATAAATTTGCTTTTTAAAATTTTATTGCTTTTATAGTATGTTTAAATTTTTTACCTTAAATGTTTATTAAATTTATCATACATACATTTAAATTTCTTATATAAAATAGTCCAACTTTATATGTTATATTATGTTTATTTTTTAACCCTCCACCAATCGACATTGTTTGAGTTTTCCTCTTATTGCTATTCTATGCATAATAAAAAAGAAATCAATACCATTTTGTCTATTGTATTATATTTATTTTTGTAACCCGAAGTGAAGCGAATTTATTTTAACAATTGTTACTTCATGTCCAATAAAAAAAATTAGTCCCGAAACTACGCAAGGGGATTATCCTCTAGTTAATAATTAAAGTTAGAGTTAATTTGACCAAATTATGACAGTCAAATAGAGACAGAGGGAGTACATCATTTAGAGAAATAAACTTTGATCCTCATTGATTACATATTTACTTGAAATATAAATATGTCATACCATTTCACTCAAAATTTTCATTCAAGTTTTCTGTGTAAAAGTAAATAAAAATTTATTTCTTTCACCTAAGATTCTTTTTACTCCAATAACCTTATAATTATCCATTCATATACGAGCGTGATTGTATTGATTAAATATGAAGGTTAATGACAAGCAGATAGACTTGACATTCTCTATCTCTCTCATTAAGTCATTATATAAGATTAATTATTATTATACCTTTAAAAGTTTATCATAGCATAACTAACGGGATGAAGTTAGTTGATAAGGTTGAACGTTTTGATAAAAATGGGTCGAAATCCGAGTTATTATTCTATTAAAGAATATTCTGATTCTGATTAAGTCATGTAAATACTATGTGACTTCCTAAATTTTTTTCGTTAAAAAATTAACGTAAGGCCAAAACCATATTAAATTTACAGAGGAGAAACTAATCCTGATTAAGGTCCCTCAACCAATCCGGAGATATCATATACCCACCTTCTCAGTCCGACATTTAAATAAAACAAGGTGCCGCCTAATTTCCGTTTTTATTTTATTTTATTGCTTAATTTTTTTTATGCCGGAAAATCCCAGCTGGTCTAGTTGGTTTTGTGGATAAAGTGGGGTCTACAAGCTTTTTAAACCCATGTGGGCTGTGGCTTAGGCCCTGGGTCCCACTTACATAAACATATGTATTTATTTTTATTTATTTGTAGTGCAGTAGTATTTATTCTTTTCTTCTTTTCTTATGACTATTTATTCACATCTGAGCCTATGAGTCGAAAAATTATTTGATGGGACTGTCTCATCATATCAATCATAGGATTAACTAGTTAAATTTTATTAATAAAGAAATTTTTCTTATATTTATTAAAATCTTACCTTCATTGTGTCCTTAATTTCAGGATTTACCCATTAATTTTTATTTTTTTTAAATTAGTGATTAAATCTATTACTAAATTAGGGACTAAATTTTACTCCCTCAGTCCCTATTTATCTGTCTCTTTTTAGGGTTTTTTTGTCCCTTTTTATCTGTCCTTAATTAACATTGATTATTAATTTTCCAAACTTACCCTTTCAAACCCATTCATCTCTCTCTTAAATGAATAGTTTCTTAAATATGAGTGAGAATCAAAGAGGGAGAGAGATAGGGATAAAAAAGAAAAGTTAATATAAATGTTTATAGAATTTTGTGTCTTAACTACTTTTCTTACCCTGTGTACAACGATTAATGAAGACAGATAAATAGGGACAGAGGGAATAATAAGTATTTTAAATTGATAAATTTTTACTAATTGATCTCATGACATGATAGGACGATCCCATAATATAATTTAAGTCTGACTCTGACCTATCCCATTCGACTTCCAAACCGATACCTAAACTCAAAAAAAATAGATCACAAAAAAAAAAAACTGAAAAAGATCAAAAAACCCAAACCTTGGATAGATAGATTTTTCTGACAAAGACTGGGCAGATCCATCACAAGATCGCCACGTTGTCCATTGGGAGATTTCCACCTCATCATTTTATTGGTAATATGTAGTTGGTTTTGGTCGTATTCAATGTCCCGCCACACCCTACTCCCAAATCCAATCCTTACTATATATTTATAATTTAATCCGCTTGTTGGAAGTTTTTGAATTTCTTTCTTGTTTTCTTTACAAAATTTAACTTTAATCTCTTTTATTATTCACGTTTGACATTTCTTATAAAATCTATAAATAAAGGGTCTGACTAATAGGTGTATCTCTGCATTCGTTAAGCCATCATTTATAAAAAAAAAAGTCACTTTTTTTTTGTATTATTATGTGCCTTAATGATAAGATAAGTCTTATAAAAAAAGATATTCAACGTTAATATTTGTAAATAATAATACTCTTACGGTTTATTCTTTATAAAAATTATAATATTTATTTTTAAATATTTTTATATTAAAGTTTATTAAATTATTTTAAATTTATTTATAAATCGTAACATAAAGGGTGTTTTAAATTTTAAGACTTATCCTTAAAATTATTTTTTTATAAAATTTGATGCTAAACTTTTTTGAAAATGTTTATTTTTTTTAAAGCTACCACAATAAATTTTAAATTAAAAACTTACCCTTAAAATAAAAATTTATTTAATGTGGGACTAAACTTTATTAAAACATAAATAATTTTATAAATTTAAAATAAAAAACCAAATAATTTTTTAAAATTTAAAAAGATATATTTGTAAATTACTATTTAATATTTAAAGACTATAAGTAACTTTTATAAGTTTCAAAAAAAGACAAAATAGTGATAAGATAATAAATGAATTATGCATTCATGAATTATTGTTGTTGAGTCTCAAGGGGTATTATTGATGGATATAATGCCTCCGGGTCCAAATTTTTGGGAAAGAAGGTCTTTTAGGTTACGATTTCTATCTACAATTATTGTGATTTATAATTATTCAATTACAATAATGTGTTTTGCAGGAGTCCATACTTCATAACTTATTAAGTTTGGATTTTATTAAGTATTTTAAAGAATTTTGCTAATAACTGCCCTTATAGTAGTTTCTTTTTCAAATGTATACTTTTAGTATGTGTTCATTTTTAAAAAAATAATAAAATAATATATTAAGCAATTAAGGCTTAACCTAAACAATTTACCTACCTCTTTTAAGAGTTAAATTTATCAATATTTGAGATTCAAATATCAAATCTTACATCCTCTTTTTCACAGAGTATATCTTTCCAATGTATTGAAATAGTATATTAATTAAAATTTTCTCAATTAAGATAATTAAAAGTTGAAATTCATACAAAAAGATTTAAGGTCGAAACCTTCCACTTTCGCTAAATAGATTTATTTTCTTACATTTTATGTAAAAGAAAAAAAAATGTAGACAAACTCTATTCAACTCACAATTTTATGAGATTTGAATATAAGATATTAAGATTTCATAATATCCTCCTTACCACTAGGCCAATATTTTATTTCAATAAGAATTTTTTTGGCTCATTTTAATAAGATATTTTTTTGGGTTAAAATTTTAATAAGAAATTGAGTGTTATTATTTGTTATTCTTGCCCTAAGATAAGATATACAATGAAGGGAAAGGATATTGTCAATTTTCAACCATCACGGAAAGTTCCTCCACGCTTATTTGCTTTTGGAGGAAGGAGCGCCGAAAAATTAATGTACATACCTGTTGAAATTTTGGTCACATCCGGAAAATAGTGACTCTTCATTTCGAAGAAATTTCAAAATTCCATTTGTTTATCTCCTCCTCGTTATGTATACATGTCTCTCCATTAGATAACAAAGAATCAAAATATATCTTGTACACACAAAAAAAAAAAATCAAAATATATCTCAGATATTGGATCAAAGTTGAACACTTCTTCTATACGTCTTTAATACCAAAGATATTATTTTAGTCACTAAAGGGCTGTTTGATAAATTGTTGAAAATTTTTAAACTGTTAAAAATAAAAATTTTTAACACTTTACGATTTTAAACATGTTTGATAAATTTTGTAGGCCACAAGTTAAATAAATTTTTTCAACAAAAAAGTGTTAAATTTAAAAAGTAGGTAGAGACTTACTTATCATTGAATGGTGAAAAAATTAAATACTTTAAGTTTGAAAAACTTTCCTTTTATACTAAATCACCTTTATTTTAGCTATTAATGATTTTAAAAAAATTTCAACATTTATGGATATCAAATAATTTATTTATTTTCAACATTTAATTATCAAACAGTTTTTATATACAAATTCAGTCCTTATTAAATTCAGTACTTAAATTTTTAACACTTATTTTTCAGCAATTAATTTTTTCAGTTTATCAAACAACACCTAAGTAAAAATATTTACAACTATACATTGCCACAACAAGAAAATTACTATAAGATTAATATGGACCAAAAATAATAAAAAAATTGTTTTCAATTTGTGAATATAATATTCAAAATTATTATCTCACATATTTTCGATAGAATTTTTTAAAACACTTATCAATCATGTATGTGAAATAAAAAAACTATGAAATAAGTTTCATATTGTAAACCTTAAATATATTTGTTTACACTTTCTATGAACTTACAAAATCACGTTTAACTATTGCTACTTAATGATTTTATATTATCCATTTCTCTCTCTGTTTTTTCTTTTTTGCGCCAAGTGAATCTCCAATAGCTCTCTAAAATTGACATGGTACAAGTTAAATCTGAAAAATTCTAAATTCAACATAAGAAGATAAATTCGTGAACTTTTCTCAGTTGACCTATGTTTGCATTAGCTTTGGTTTGAAGAATATTCGTTCAAAGTTTACAATTCAACTAAAATGAAAGATGTGGGTAACTTTTATTTTGTTAAAATAATTTTCAATTAGGAGAGAAAAACATTGAAAATTTGGGAGGTGTTGATGACTTGATGTTGAGTCATTGGAATGACGTGGCATAACTTTTTGGCAAACCTACCGACTTGTAAGCATAGAAATGATAAATAGAATTAATGAAACGTCGAAGTTGGTGGGTGATGTGGCCACCCGTGAGGGGCTGGCCACAGCAGATCCGCTGATACGCGAATCAGCCACGTCATTGGTCAAAGACACGTCCGTGACTTTGGGCTTTGTTGAACCACCCGAACACGCCACGTTTCCTCTCTGATCACTCCACGTGGCAACTCCTAGAACCCCTCAAACTAATTACTATTACTAGTGGTACTTGAAATTTTGATAAATTGAGTTCGTGATTTTTGTCACGGAAACAACTAAGAAATTTATTTATTTTAGTACATTAAAACTTAAAAAAAAAAAGAAAAATCTTTTTAAAGAGAAAGAAAAAGAGAAGGAGGATACTCCCTCTGTTTCAGAATATAAGTTCATTTTAAAAAAAAATTTTATTTTAAAATAATTATCATTTTTATAAAATCAAGAAAATAATTTTATATTTTTTCTATTTTACCCTTATCTTGTCAAATTAAAAACCTCTCTCTTTAATATATTTTTCCTCTTTACTACTCTCTCCTCTTTGATTACAAAAGAGGAGGATTATTATTTGAAACAAAATTTGTTTAGAAGAGAGAGATAATGACAGACAATACTTAAGAGAAATAAAAAAAAATTAAATAAGAATAATATAGATAAGAAAATAAAATTTAATAAATAAAATTATTTTTATTAATTTTGATAAAACAGTAAAAAAAAACTTATATTATAGGACAGACAGAGTAATGAATAGGCGTTGATAATTGAGACTTCATAGTTCTAATCTTTACACGTGCCAGCGACAAGAAAATTCATGACCGAGTAAAATCGATAAAAGATTTTCGACACGTTTCTTTCTGTTTCATTTTTATTGATTTTTTCTTATATTTTCTTTGACGTGCGACTTTTCTTTTCTTTTTTTTTTTGGTTTCTTTTAGATCCCCCTTCAATTACGCAATTAATTTACATTTAGTTTTTTTATTTTTACTAGTTTACGGTGAGATAAAATCTCAATAAAAAATAATAGTAGTAATTATCAGCAACGTGATTTCTCGAGAAAAAAATCAGCAACGTGATCTTTCTAGTAATTAATGGCAGAATGGACATGTTAACCAAATCCGGAATTTTCCCATTTACGATTCATATTATTGCCCTAATTAATTAATAACTTGTCCCATTAATCTGGATTAAAAATATTTAACATAGTAGTAATTATCTTAAAAAGTGTTATAAAGATGTTTCCAATTTAGACATATTGACATATTATTACTAATAAGACTTCAAAGCGTGTATAAATATATATATATATATATATATAAATTCAAAGCAAATATTAATAAACCAATGTAATTCTAATATTACAAATTTTATTAAACTTTTTTTATAATTTTAATATTTAATGACAATATTAATAATAATGATAATAGTAATAATAATAATAATATTATTATTATTATTATTATCTACTAGTAGTAGTTTTTTAACCTAAAATTTAAGTTTTGTATAGCTTTTTTTTATACCGAAATCAAATTCATTGGACTCTAAATAGAGAAATTCTTTTGAATAAATTTTTTTATCAGCTTTTTTAAACATTTAGCCTAATATTACATAAAGAAAGAAGAGAAAGCTACTGATTAACACCTAATCTCAATGATTAAATATTTAATTACACCATTTGGATAAACACTGATCTCAATCACGTTAAGTGCCAAATTAAATTCCAACAGTTTTTTTCCCCAAAAAAAAACTTATCCAAACTGTCATTTATTTATTGCTTTTTATTTGTAACTCTAAAAAAATAAAATTAATATTAAAAAAGTTAAAATGAGTATATATATACATATATATATATAATGATGTACTATGTAGTATATAGTATTAGTAAAATAGAAGTAACCGGCTGAACAGTGAAAACCAGATACAAGAGAACAGAAAGAGTCGGTTACAGTTGGAACCGAATCGCATGTTCTGCACCCCACCAGATGTTGGTGTAGACTTATCCAATCAGAACCGTCCAAATCATCTGCCTTTACGTACTCGTACACATATAATTTCTTCCCTCTTTCTCTCACTCTTTCTCGTTCTTATCCTCTGCCTGCTTCTTTCTTTCCTTGTTTAAAAGCTCTCTCTCTCTCTCTCTCTTTCTTCAGTTTCCTCTATGGAATGTGTATCGATATCTTTGATTTCCATAGCTGCCAGATTCATTTTCCTTTGTAATACTCTTCTATAAATATATAAAAATTCTTTTTAATAACTTAACCCCCAGCCGCACCCTCCCAAACAAAAGAAAAAGAGAAAAACTATAGAAAGACAATATAACAACAAGAAATTCCAGCCGGTTCTTCTTCTTCGTTGATCTTTTCTTTTTGTTATTTGAATACCCTTTCGTTTGTTCGTTGATTCTTTGTATATATTTTTATATACAAAAATTGGGTTCTTTTTGCTTTCGGGGCTTGATCTTTTCTGAAACATGGTTTCGAGTTGTTGTTTAGACCAATTAAACTTGTTGTCTAACGATGATTTCCGAGTCATGAATCGGATCCCTCGAGTCATGAAGGTTCCTGGAGTCATCTCCGAATTCGAAGAGGATCAACAAACCATGTCTCGGAAAAGGGTCATAGTCGTTTGCAACCAGTTGCCTCTACGTGCTTCCAGAGACCCGGTCTTCGACGAATGGCGCTTCGAATTCGACGAGAACGATCTCCTTGCGCAGCTCAAAGACTCCTACCCTTCTGACACAGAGGTGAGGTACGTTGGAACTTTGAAGGCAGATATAGATGTGGCTGATCAGGACAAGGTGGCTCAACTATTGCACGAAAACTTTAGCTGCGAAACCATTTTTTTGCCTGTGGACATGAAGAACAAATTTTATCATGGTTTTTGTAAACACTATCTATGGCCTTTGTTTCATTACATGATGCCTATGACTGTGGGCGATGGGGGGCGTTTCGAACGTTCGCAGTGGCTGGCTTACGTGTCTGCTAATAAAATATTTGCAGATAAAGTATTGGAAGTGACAGACAGAGATGATGATGAAGAAGATCATGTTTGGATTCATGATTATCACCTTATGGCTTTACCTACCTTTTTAAGGAGAAGGTCTAATAGGGTAAAGCTTGGGTTCTTTTTACATAGTCCATTTCCTTCATCTGATATTTACAAAACTTTACCCGTTAGAGATGAGATTCTTAGAGCTCTGTTGAATTGTGATTTGATTGGTTTCCATGCTTTTGATTATGCAAGGCATTTCTTGTCTTCTTGTAGAAGGATTCTGGGTCTACATTCTGAGTCTAATAGGGGTCACATTGCAATAGATTATTATGGCAGGACTGTGACTATTAAGATTTTGCCTGCTGGGATTCATATGGGCCAGCTTGAGTCTGTTATGTCTGAGGAAAGCACTGTTAGGAAAGCAAAGGAATTGAAGGATGAATATAAGGGGAGGTTTTTGATGGTGGGTGTGGATGATTTGGATTTGTTTAAAGGTCTTGCTCAGAAATTTTCAGCCATGGGGGAACTCCTAGAATTGCATCCAGAATTGAGGGGGAAAGTGGTTCTAGTACAGATTACAAACCCACCGAGGAGTGCAGGCCGGGATGTGCAAGCAGTGCTGGATGAGGTCAATCGCATTGAGGAGGAGGTTAATGAGAAATTCAGCAAACCTGGATATGTGCCAATCGTTTTCATCAAGGGACCTGTCACTACGCAGGAGAAGCTTGCTTATTATGCAGTTGCTGACTGTTGTGTGGTGACTCCTGTAAGAGATGGGATGAATTTGGTGCCTTACAAATATACCGTTTGTAGACAGGGCAGCCCTGTTTTAAATAGGGCATTGGAGGTTGATGAAAATTCACCTCCCAAGGATAGTGTTATCCTTGTCTCTGAATTTATTGGATGCTCACCGTCTCTTAGCGGGGCAATTCGTGTCAATCCATGGAACATTAGTGAAATGGCTAGCGCAATGTATTCAGCCATTGAGTTGTCAGGGACAGAGAAGCATTTGCGCCATGAGAAACATTACAAGTATATTAGTTCTCATGATGTTGCTTATTGGGCTCGGAGTTGTGACCAGGACCTTGAGAGAGCTTGTCGAGATCATTATCATAAGAGGTATTGGAGAATTGGACTTGGTTTAGCATTTAGGCTTGTTGCTTTGGAGCCTAACTTCCGGAAGCTGTTAGGTGATACTCTCAACTCTGCCTACAAGAGAACGAATAGCCGGTTAATCCTTTTGGACTATGATGGCACCATGATGCCACCAACTTCAGTGAACAAGGGGCCTAGTGATGAAGTTATTTCAGTCTTGAATCGATTATGCGATGACCCCAAAAACATTGTTTTTATTGTGAGTGGCAGAGATCGGGATACTCTAGGCAAGTGGTTTTCTTCATGTGAAAAATTGGGTATTGCAGCTGAGCATGGATACTTCACAAGGTAATGTTTCAACCTTTTGTTCCTTTGATTCATAGATATTTGCAATATCTGTTGTTTGATTAATGTATCTTTACTTCTCTTGGTAGATGGACTAGTGATTCTCCATGGGTAACCTACCGTTCAATGGACTTGAGTTGGAAAGAAGTTGTCGAACCTATAATGCAACTTTACATGGAGGCAACTGATGGCTCATGCATAGAGAATAAAGAGAGTGCACTGGTCTGGCACCACCAAGATGCTGATCCTGATTTCGGGTTAACCCAAGCTAAGGAGCTTCACGATCACTTGGAGAATGTCCTAGCCAATGAGCCAGTTGTTGTCAAAAGGGGGCAGCAAATAGTTGAGGTGAAGCCACAGGTATAAAGTGGTTTCAGTAGCATGTTTTGAGTACATGTTCTCAAATTTTCTAGAATCTTTCCATAATTGAGTGGAATTTTGAAGTTGGAAAACTTCAAAAATAATGTATTTTCTGGTGAACTGCAGGGACTAAGCAAAGGCATAGTTGTGGAAAACCTTATCTCAACCATGAGAAGTAGGGGCAAATCACCTGATTTTCTGCTATGCATAGGAGATGATCGTTCAGATGAAGATATGTTTGAGAGCATTGCGCGGTCATCTGCTGATCCAACCTTGCCGGCTATAGCAGAGATATTTGCTTGCACTGTTGGTCAAAAACCAAGTATGGCAAAATACTATGTTGATGATATTGTTGAAGTCATTGGATTGCTTCGAGGGATTGCAGCTGCAGATGCATCAGTACAGCCCAATTGACCATAGAAAAATGAAAAAAAATTGGAAAAAAAAAAAACAAGACAAAACAAAATACAAAAGAAAAGGAACAATGTTTATTACGGCAGGATTTATGTTCAATGGGTAGATTTTTGTTTAGGGCTAATGATGTAGGAAGTCATGTACAGAGGATACCTTTTTAACAGATTCGTTACTTAGAAAATGCTACACCGCTGGTTCTTGTTCTTTTATAATACTATATGTGAAGCATACTTCTTAACTTGTTTAAGAAAATTTGCTTTTTCTTTGGACATTTCCCATCCCCCTTTTTCATAATCTGCAAATATATCAAGGATTGATAATCCATTCCGGCTCTCTTCCCATTGCCCTTTTTATAGAGAAAGTTCTCTTTGATTTCCTTCACATACTGGTTTAACTTCAAACCAAGTACTTTGAAATTGGATTGCCCCAGGAACTGTCCCAATCACAGAAAAAGATAAGGAACTGTCCTTTACGGATGCATAAGGTAATTAGAACAGTCATCATAAGTCGTTGACCTCATATTAAGGCACTTGTGTGTGAAGTGAAGAGGTTGTTCATTGTTCGAAGCCCCTTCGAGAAAAGTCCAAATCCTAGAGTTTGGAGAAATCAACCTGCCACAAATTTTTGTACATAAACTAATCTTCTAGGAACCCATGTTCCAAAGTTTTGACTGTTAAGGTTCAAACTAATTAGGTCGGTAACCTTGGCTTGATTACTTTGAAGCAGCCTAATGTTGGTAAAGTCAATTAAATCCCAAAGGCAAAGTGGGAATGATCCTGGAATTAGATCCTCATATACTGGTCATAATAGGTTTCTAATTTCTAATCTTCAACAAGGAGCAGATAAAAATATTGACCTTGTTTTGTTTCCCTATGGCAGAGAAAATCTCATCCATCATCCATATCCTAAAACTCTGACATAAGCTAGAAAAGGCTAACAAACAAACAACATGTGTCCTTGAGAATATCAAACAAAAGAATGGAGTTCACATTTGAGAATCATTATCCAGGGTGGGACTTTTCAACAAAATCCTTTTAGCCTGATTATCGTTATCCTCAGCCAAATTCAAGGGACACGACATTTATGATGGTTTGCTCAGAAATATAATTTAATTACTGATGCCCATCACATTGCATAGAGAGAAGTAGAAGTAGAATACGGGAACAACTTCGATTATTCTACTCTCTATAGGATAAGATTTTATATAGAATCAGACATCTCCACCTTGAGGTTGGGGTGCATGAATATAAACATAATCAAAAGCTCTGGCAAATCGGATAAGGCATTAATCTTATGGCTGAGTCCAAACATTCTAATTTGTTGAACTTTCTGGAAGTCCCCATTAGGTCAATGGCCAAGATGAACGCTAAATGGTTCGATCCCCTGAAATGCATGTTAATTGTTTCTAAATATCCACTTGATCTAGGAGATAAAAAAAAATTTTTTTGCTGAATTTTTGGTCCCGGTAGTAGACTCAAGTGTACATGAATCCGATATCGCCTTCCCTGTATGCAGATGTAGCTGATTCGATACTACCATTAAGGTTTAAAATCACACTTAAAAAGGGTGCCTTGGAAACCTGGGAAAAACATGAGCTACTGAGCCTGGGGGAGAACATTTTTTTTTTTTTTTTTACAAATATATATTCTTTTGCAGGAAAATATGAATTAGGACTTTATTGGGGGTTTCAGAAACTTCTAAAAAAAGTAGGCATACGGGCCTCAAAGAAAGGCTTTGTAGCGGTATTTATACATCTTCCATCTTCAAGAATCAACGTCATCTAAATCTAAAATATAAAATTATTATATATATATATATCTGTACCATTATATTAAAGGAATGTGTTATGCAGGTCATAGTAGTGTCATGTAGGATAAGAGGAGAGAGAAAAATAATAATAAGTAATTTTAAAATGATTTTTACATTTTAAATGTATTAAATATTTTGTGTAAGCTATTTATTGTATTTGTGAAATGGAGAGAGAAAAATGATTATATTTAGTTTGAAAATGGAGTTTTTTTTTTTACAAAAATTTTCTTTATATTGGTGTGTTATTAATTAGAATGTTTTAAATTATTATAAATATTGAATTTCACAAGAAAGTACAATACATTTAACCTATAATTTTTCATTTTTCACAAATTTTCTTTTTAAAAATTTATTACTTTTATATTATGTTTAAATTTTTTACCTCAAATGTTTATTGAATTTATCATACATACATTTAAATTTCTTATATAAAATAGTCTAATTTCGTATGTTATATTATGCTTATTTTTTAACCCTTCAAGAGTCGACATTATTTGAGTTTTTCTCTTACCATTACTATTCTATGCATAATAATATAATTTTTCATCTATTGTATTATGTTTATTTTTGTTACTCGAAATGAAACGAATTTACTTTAGCAATTGTTGCTCCATGTACAATAAAAAATAAATTAGTTCCGAAGTTACGTGAGAGGGTTTTCCTCTAATATATATTAAAGTTAATACTATACGAAGAACCCTAAAAGAAACCTTTCGCTTTTCATATGGTGTCAAATTAATTATTTTTTTGATTATTTCCTAATAATAGATAAAATTTCTAAAATAACCTTTATATTAATTACAACACCTAATGAAATTTCATAAAAAACCTATACTAATTGTTGTAGCCTTAAGTTTAATGTCCCTTTTGATCTTTTCGTCATAATTAGAAATGCCATTTAAATTCCATTTAAATTCTTATAAAAATTTCAATACTTATAAAAAAAAACTCATTAAGACCATACTATATATAATAAAAAAAAGAAAATACACATGAATTAAAAACTCTATTAAGATTATACTATCCTTATTCAAAAAATAGATTATACAATTCTTAAAGAAAAGGAAAATATGCATGATTTAAAATTTAAAAAAGAAAGAAATAGGCATTAAAAGCATATATTTTTGAAGTAGGTATGTTAATTTATCTTTTCTAAGATCTATTAATTAAATAGATTAAAGTTAACACCATTCAAAATTCCATTTAAATTTTTTTAAAAAAAATCATTAAGACCGTGCTATTTAAAAAAAGGAAATATGCATGAATTAAGAACCTCATTAAAATTATACTAAGCTTATTAAAAATTAAAAACTTTTAAATATTAATAATTTTTATTATAAATTAGAAAAGGAAGATAATTCATGCATATTAAAAAATTATACAGATCCTTAAAAGAGGGGAAATATACATGATTTAAAAAAAAAGAAATATGCATTAAGAGACTATTTTTTTTAAAAGAAAGATATTAACATACTATTTCAATTGATTCATTGCCATTGTATTAGCCATGTAGCCTTCTTTTTTATAATAATATTATTCTTAATAATATTGTTAAAAACATATATATTTTAATAAATATAAAGAATTTATTTCAATTTTATATAAATCTCGTATATTTATATAATTTATAATATTAGCACAAATCCAATCCAAGTTTTTCATATATGCTTTAATAAATAAAAAAAATATAATATATTATAATTTTATATAATCGATAATCTCTCGATGCCCAAATCAAAATTACTAGTACTCAAAGTTCATACCTAAGCCTTTAAGTGGAGGGTGCCACGTCACCCTCCCTTATCCTTTCTTTTTTTTTTCTACTTCTTCATTTTTTTTAATTCACCATTATCTTTTTCTTTTTTTTTTATTTTTATTATCTTTATTTTTATTTTTTTTTCCTCCTCTAAGTGATGGATCTCATTAGCCAAAAGAAAAAAAAATTGGAGAAAATATGAGTCAGGCAATTATAGTGTTGTAGGAAAATATTTTAGATAATATGGACCTTATTATTGTTATTTTTATTATTTATATTAGAAGTTGTCTGGGTTTTGCCCTGGGTTTAATTTTTTTAATTTTTAAATTAAAATTTAATAAATTTGAAGTTATGTTTAAAACTTTATAAGTTTTTTATATTATTTCACCCTATCATATGTGTCAAACACATCTTTAATTTATAAATTTTTAAAATACTTTAAAAGAGTAATTATAATTGCAACACCTAATAAATTTTCATAAAGAACCCTATACTAATTGCTGTAGTCTTAAGTTTAAGTTTAAATCTAAAATAACCTTTATATTAATTGCAACACCTAATGAAATTTTAAAAAGAATCCTATACTAATTGTTGTAGTCTTAAGTTTAATATCACCTTTATTATTCGCGTAATAATTAGAAATGCCATTTAAAGTCCATTTAAATTCTTACAAAAATTTCAATACTTATAAAAAAAAACTCATTAAGACCAACCTATTTAAAAAAAAAGGAAATACACATGAATTAAAAACTCTGTTAAGATTATACTATCCTTATTCAAAAAATAGAGTATATAATTCTTAAAAAAAGAAAAATATGCAAGATTTAAAATTTAAAAAAAAAAGAAATAGGCATTAAAAGTATATATTTTTTAAGTAGGTATGTTAATTTGCCATTTCTAATATTTATCAATTAAATATATTAAAGTTAATACCATTAGAAATTTTATTTAAATTAAAAAAAATCAATTCTTATAAAAAAAAACCCATTAAGACCATACTATTTAAAAAAAGAAGAAGAAAATATGCATGAATTAAAAACCACATTAAAATTATACTAAGCTTATTAAAAAAATAGATTATACAGATCTTTAAAAGAAGGGAAATATGTATGATTAAAAAAAAAAGAAATATGCATTAAGAGACTACTTTTTTTTTTAAGAAATGCATTAACAGACTATTTTAATTGATTCATTGCCATTGTATTAGTGATGTAGCCTTCTTTTTTTAATAATAATATTGTTCTTAATAATACTGTTAAAACATATATATTTTAACAAATATAAAGAATTTATTTCAATTTCATATAAATTTACGGTATTTATATAATTCATAATATTAGCAAATCTAATCTAATTTTTTTATATATGCTTTAACAAATAAAAAAATATAATATATTATAATTTTATATAATCGATAATTCCGCATTATTAACGCGGATCAAAATTGGTAGTTGCTAGTATTATTGAAAGTTCATACCTAGGCCTTGAAGGGGAGGGGTGCCACGTCAGCCTCCCTTCTCCTTTCTTTTGTTTTTTTTTCTGCTTCTTTTTTTTTTATTTTTAATTCACCATTATCTTTTTATTTTTTTCATTTTTTATTATCTTTATTTTTGTTTTTTCCTACTCTAAGTGATGGATCTCATTAGCCAAAAGAAAAAAAATTGGAGAAAATATGAGTCGGGCAATTATACTGTTGTAAGAAAAAATATTTTAGATAATATGGAACTTATTATTTTTATTTTTATTATTTAATTAGAAGTTACCCGGATTTCGCCCCGGGTTTAAATTTTTTTAATTATTGAATTAAAATTTAAAATTATGTTTAAAACTTTATAAGTTTTTTATATTATTTCACCCTGTCATATGTGTCAAATATATTTTTAATTTATAAAATTTTAAAATATTTCAAGAAAATAATTATAATTGTTTCTAAAATCCAATGACAAAAGTCTATGACTCAATTATATGTTAAAAAATAAAATTAAAATAATATAAAGTTAATCATCTAATAAATAAAATATATTATATATATAAGTTGAAAATATTAATTAATCAATAAATAAAAATATATATATATCAAATATTAGTAAATAAATAACATTCGTCCCCCATGCCAATTTTTCCTTTACTTTTATGTAGTATATATATTAATAGATGTAGGATTTAAGCTTTGAGGGCCTATTTATTATTTGTATATTCTGATTATAAATGTTTTTAGTACATATCAAATGTAAGTCGATTCCTATTTTTATGTACTCATATCATATTCATCTATGATATATACATATATCAAATGATTTTTTAAATATTTTTGTGTATCATTTTTTATTTTATATAATATTAATATATTATTTATTTCGTATTCTATCTTTGATTTTAAAGTGATATTTGCCTTATTCTTCTTCTTTTAAAGAAATATTATTAAATATATTAAAATTTTAAAAATATTTTGCCGGAGGCGAGGCCCCAGGTACAGTTTCTAGTACAATTGAAACCCAAACGTTACAAAGTAGAGATCCGGCACGTCGCCGACCAAACCAAGACAACAAAGCAATTTAGTACTACCACTACACAAGTTTTTACTGGGCCCAATTCCATTAACGAAAAAGAAAGTCTTTTTTGAAGCTTATATCAATTTGGGCTGAACCGCATTTTAAGTTGTCAACCCAGGTAAAATATACTCAGTACAGCTCTCAGTCTAACTTTTCAAATCAAACCAAATCAAATCACAATAAGGTAAATCAAATCACTTTTCACAAATCACAATAAGTCCTAAAATTTAAAAAAAAAAATTCAATTTTCACTAGAAGCCGAACATAGATTTTGCCCGGGTTTTTATTTATTTTTAAATATTAATAATTTTTATTATAAATTAGAAACGGAAGATAAAAAAGAAATGTTAAATGGTACTTCAAAATTTTTTATAAGTAATTTCTAAGAAATGTAAATATAAAATTAATTAATATTATTTTTTAAAGGAGGACAGACTCAAATAAACTTTCAAAATATATAAAAAAATAAAGTGATTTATGTTCTTTCTTTGTATGGAAGGATGAAAAAAATTCTTTAAAAAAAAATTAAAATAGAATTTAAAGAAGAAAAATTATGGAATTCCTGTGACCTTATCTTAAGTAAAATCAGAAGAATTAAAGACTTTCTTTGTAACCAAAAAATTAAAAAAAAAAAAGACTACCATTCTTCAACAGTTAAAGTGACTCAAGAGAGTTAAAAAATAACAACAAATCAATTGAGATAATGCATATTTCTTTTTTTTCAAAAAAAATAATAATATGTATTTTCTTTTTTTAAGGGATAGTATAATCTTAATAGGATTTTTAATTCATAATGTGTATTTCCTAGGATTTGTTTTTTTTTTTATTGTTAAACTTTTAATGTCTTTTTTTAAAATATTATGAGAGTTCTAAAAATTGATGAAAAAGACAAATAAGTATATTAACCTTTAAAATAAAAGAATATTCAAAGGGTTATTTAAGAGATTTCACATACAGACATTTATGTTATTATAAAAGGATATAAATAAACATTCAATTTGGCACTACAGGAATTGGAATAAGTCATAAATGAAATTTAATAGTGATACACCCGGACCTAATTTGACTTTTTCGTACAACCGGAACAGTATGAGACGGCGTATTAACTAGAGAATATGTCGGTCCGGATGTGTTAAGATGAAGAAGAGAAGTGAAAAATAAGACAAGACGTAGTTGGAAGATGAGATAGGTGACTATGCATGGAAGCAAAATTTGGACTCCTTTAAGTCCATAGCCAATAGATTAGATATCCATTGGTGATTTGTTCGGTGGATTTGACCAAGAATCAAGATTATAAGAAGTTGGAAAAAGGGGAATTAAGTCTGAACCGGGATCCGAGTAGGCCCGGTGTCGAGCTTACCCATAAATAGGGCGAGATAAGCTCTCCCCTCTCATTTCTCTTCTCCCTCTTTTCCTCTCATCTCACAGGCTCTCTCGAAGCAATTTTGGACTCTTGGCAGATTCGAACAATCCGATCGACGGATTAAGGTGAGTTTCTAATATGTTATTCTACTCTCCTTAATCTACGTTTTTCTAAGTTTTCATGCATTTCCATGCATCGATCTAGGAGAGATCCAAGCTCAAAATTAGTTTAGCTTTTTAATTAGATTTTAAGTTTAGATTCGAGATCTAGAAACTTTGAGCTTGTGATTCTCGTTTTTACTTCTGTAAATGCGTCGTGGGAGGCGAGAGGAATGTCCATCTCGATTTTCGGCCCAAACCATGGACCGAGGGGCTAAAAAATCGAGGAAAAGTCTCGGTTCCCGAGGCTTGTAGATGGCTCCCGCGCGGGAGCCAAGTCTCTCCTGCGTGGGAGGAACATTTTCTAGGCCTCCCACGCGGGAGTGGCCTGTTGGTCGAGCCCCACGCGGGACTTGGCCAGTCCCATGCGAGAGTGGCACTGTTCGTATGTGAGGCCAACGGGCCCCTAGGGGTATTTTGGTAATTGTTTTCTTCAAGTGTCCGATTTTGACCCCGAAACCTCTCGGACACTTTTCTAAGCCCTGAAACACATCTAACACTATTTTAGGTCTTGCTAAAGCCTCGTAGATGCATTCATAAGTTTTATTATGAATGCTAATGCGTATTTTCGTGTATTAGGACTTCGGATGATCGAGTGCGGCGATGCTCCGAAGATTAAGCTACGTGGACCGCTTGGGAGTATACAAACCTCCCAACACTGTGAGTGGCTTAGATTTCTATGCTTAGCCACAGGCACAAGGGTTTTAAAAACATAAGTGCTTTCCAAAGGATTTTGGGATACGAGGAATCCACGCGTACACACATTTGCATGGTGATATACAAACATAGAGAGTGAGACGTTTTTAAAGAAAAGAATAAAGATTTATGTGTATGTGCTTATATGTATGTTTATATGATTTATAAATATATGTGTTGAAATATATATATATATATATAATATTTGATGTGGATGGGAGCGAGTTGAGCGATTGAGAGGTGTCCTCGGTGTTCTGATATGAAGGAGTGTGTGGGCCAAGTGAGAGACGTGCACGTAGATAAGTAGCCGTGGACCGGCTATCGAGGGGCACGGTAAGTGAGAGACCCTGGGAGAGGCGCAGGGGAAAACTCGCCAGGGCTCGTTTTCTTTTTGACTGTGTTCCACGCATAGCGATTAGCATCACTGAGGGAATGGGCCAGAGAAAGAGAAAATAAGAAAATGTTTTAAAAGTAGAAAAGAGATAGCCTTTGGAGTAGTAAGGCAGATGATCGACAGGTCGAGCCTTCAGTGGATTTATGGCCAGCCCATTTTAGTTATATATTTATTTATTAAAATTGCTTTAAAAGAAGATTCTCGCTTAGAGAATTTAAAAGAGGTTTTGAAAAGAAAAATATTTATTTTACTATTATATTTTGGATTACCCCTATTTCCCTAACTCCGATGCAGATTCACAGAACCTCTGTCACTCACCTGTATCTAATGTGAATGGATGCAGATCCGCGTACGAGGATAGCGATTAGCTCGGAGGCTTACTAGGAGGCGTCGGTGGCATAGGCTTAGTAGCTTTCGCTGCGCAGGTATTTCTTTTAAATTAGTCCACTAGTGTATTATTTTTAAAGTTAATTGTTTTATTAAATGATTTTAATTAAAGTTTTAGTTTTTTTGCAGCGATGATATCCATTTCTATGCCTTACGGTGCTTCTAGTGCATGACTGATCGACATGTACTTCGAGGTAACGCGGCAGTTGCCACGTGGCCAACCCGAGCGGGTCGGGGCATGACAAATAGGGGGTTAGAATTAACATATTTATATAGATATAGATTTGAAGCCTATCGTTTCTATTTGTGAGCTTATTTATTCCATAGTTTATAGAACTGTAAAAATCAAATACTTTTGTTAATAATGCAACAATGTTTTATGAAAAATTATCTCATATACATTCAGTGTTAAATGACTATCAAGTGTCCCATTATTAATTAACTAATTAATATTTATAAAAAATTCGTTAGTCATTGAATTCTGTTTGTGAAATTAAAAATTTTCATTAACAATATAATTTATAATGACTGCAATTAAGTGAAAAGCTAACTTTACATTGCTAAACTTAGAGCTAGTAAAACTTGACCTAACCTCCATGAAACTGAACCCGACCCAAACCAATTTGACCAAAAAGTCAATAAACCCGAACCTGACCCAATCCGAACACAAAAATGATCCGAACCTGAAATTGACCCGAACTCGAAGTGACCCAAACTCGATTAACCTAAGAATTAACCTGAAATGACCCGAACTTAAAAGAAAGTGTATTTAAAATTTTTTTGAAATTGTAATTCAATTAAAAATAAAAGTATAATAATATAAAATACCAGCATATAATAATTAATAAAATTTAATACTTTCAAACTGTTTTTAGTTTTTTACTAAATATAAGTTAAGTATATGTATGTATCATATATCAATATTTTGCTAGTATTTTTTTGAACGAAATTTAATTATTAATTATGATTAAAATTTATGAACAATAAGAATTTAGTTTCATTGTTATAAGTAGAATTAGATTAAATTTTTATGTAACTATTTAAATATCTATACTTTAATATTTTATAGTTAATATAAAGAAATGTCAAATATCATATAATATTTTAATTAATATTAAATATTTATAATTTAACTAATTTAATATTAATATTATATAATATTTAAAAATATTAACCTATGGATTTAGTGACAACCCAAGCAAATTAAATTAGATGTCAATTGAATGTTTTTTAAATCGTGATTATGTGGAATTTGAGCAAAATGAAATTGATATTTACAATAATATCAACATGTTTATTGCTAAAAAAAAAGAAATTCAAAATTAATATAATTTTTACATTTTATTATGTCTCATATAGAATTAAGAATTAAAAATTATAATTTTCATTTGTATATATTGCAAATTAGAGGGTTAAGACTAACTTCAGTCATCAATTAGAAAATTTCATTTAAAATTGAATATTTGAATTTTTACCAATTAGAATAAATTTCTCAAGACTAAAAGTTAAAATTCTAGTAAACAGTAATATTATTTTTTAAATAAATCCCGAATCTATGTAAAAAAAAGAAGATAAGTTAATATCCCGTAATAAAATCAGAAATGATACAAAATAAAAATCGAGGCATCAAATATGAAAAAAAATAAACTCAAATAATCAATATTGAATTTGAAATAATTCAAACCTAAAAATCTGAATGTCAAATCCGAACTAATATTACCCGAACTCGAAAAGATCCGAATTCAAAAACCTGAGTGTGAAACTAGGAATGACCTAGACTCGAATCCAACTCGGATCTGAACTCGATATGACTCGAGATTCAGAAGACCCGAATCCAATCTGAAATGACTTGAATTTCTCTTGACTCGAATCTGACCCAACCAGAATTAGTCGAACCCAAATCCAACTCGACTAACACATCTACCACTGCTACCTAAACCTTAACCATGTTTATGGCTTAGAGGATGCCCCATCCCCCATCTTCTATGAATGGGTAGTCAAAGAAATACAATGTATTTTATAACTATCATATCAACACACACGCGCACACACACACATACACACACATATATACACACACATACATACACTATACTTATACTTACTATAGTATTACTTAAAAGTAAAAGAAAAAATATCATTGGGGGGAAATGTGACTCCTCATTGGTTGCCTCCATTAATTTTTATTTTTTATTTTTTAATTTACTTTTGTCTTTTCCTTTTTCTTTTTTTATATTTTCCTTTATTTTTAATTTATTTTTTAATTGATATTTTTCTTCCTTAATGGGCCTACAAAAATGAGTTCTTTTTTTAACTTTAAGAAAAATTTCTAAGTGTAATTAAGCCAGAGATTTAATTAAGCAGTGGCAAGATTGAAGTTTGAGGATGAAGTTGAAGGCAAATGGTCATTTTTCACCAATTGTATAAAAAGGCCAAATAGTGACCAAAGGAAGAATTCTTTTCTTCTTCCTCTTCTTCCTGACTTCCTCTCATACTAAGAACAAAATTTTCATTTCTTCATAACTTCTTCATTTCTTCATGGATCGGAGTAAACAAACACATTAAATTGCTCTACTCTTTGAGTACTTTCATTATTTGGGATCCATTGAAGGTAGAAATGTTTGGTTGGAGCACAAATTGGAGCTAAAATTTGAGGATCTTTTTCTAGATTTAAGGAAATCTAGCCAACCATTCTTCAAACCATTTAAGTAAGTTATTCTACTCCTCATTAGCTTCCATTTGATGTAAAACTGATGCTTAATGGCTGAGCAAATTGTGAACCAAGTATATGAATTTTTCTGCTTTGATATGAATTTCGAAACTCTTTGTTTTTGTGGGTTTTGGCTGAAAAAAGGGTCTCCATTTGTATAAAAATTTAACTAGAGAATCTTTAATGAGTTTTCTACAACTTTTGTCTAATACACTTTCACCTGAAGATGCTTAGATTTTGAGCTACGAATTTTTGAAGTTTCTATCACAGTGCAAAACCCGAATTTGGTGACAATTAGTTTGATCAATCTTTTGAAATGGTTAAGAGGCATGCTCTAAGTAGCAACAAAACCTTCGGTGGCCTGGGTTCGAGGAGTGCTGCAAACACGTTAGTACTCAAATTTCCATTGGCCAAAGGGACAATACCTTAGATTTCACCCATCAAGTTTTGTTGCGTCCAAGGGTTTTGTTGCTACTCGAGATTCTTTATATACCCTTTACACCCTAACGTCAAATTTAAAAGCACGTTTGTGAATTTAAAAACCAACAATGGATCATTAATTAGACTAAGATAGAGAAACCTACTTCGGTTGATAACTAACCTACACATCTAACATAAAGGCCGCTCTTTAACGAGCCTCAAGCTTGAAAAACATATAAACCACGGGGTGAGTCCACAGACTCAGTGATATGGTTCGGAAACAATGTAAAAGACCAAAGATGGTGGGGGATATAATAATACCAAAATCAATTTATAAATTATCATTTTCATTTAAATCAATTTCCCACCAAAATCATTTTCATAAAAATGATTTAACTAGGGCGTATAAATAGACGAGTCTCACCCGTTGATGAGCTCGAAAATCCGCTGGAAGAAATTTGCACAAATCATCCTTTAAATAATATTAATATATATATACACACACATATACTCCATGCCCTAATCCTCAATGTTTGCCATTCGTCATCGTAATGACTACAAGTGCTCCTAATGTGTCACCCTCCGTGCCTCACAGTCCCAGGAGGATGGACTTGTGCCTACCCAATGGAGCGTCTACAAGCCATCAATAGCTAACACAACTTGACCATCATGGGCAGTCCCTCATGGACTATTATCATACCTTAATCGGGCAGATCACACACGGATCGCAATTACGCCACGATTAGGTTTATATATAAAAATAAAATACATCGATCAGGCAAGCCACATATGGACTCTCATCATGTCACGATCGGGTTTGCACAAAATCACTTAATACATTTATCTCATATAAATGTGATATTTTATAATACACATAACCTATCCACAAAAAGGTGTATACTTGTACAGTGGCATACTATATCTTAAATCAATAAAACATTTAATTTAAAACAATTAAAACATTTACCATCAATGTCACTAAACATTGAGGGCAAACCACTTATGGATTAGGAGAGTAGTATACTCCCGTGCTAACCCCACTGCACAGTAGGTGCTATCACCGTGATCCTTTACCGATGCTCCTATTTTTGTGAAATTTCATTAGAAATCTTTTTTCAAAAATAAACCATGCAAATGTAGAGTCAAGATAGCCTATACATGCTTTTAACATACTTAGGAAAGACTTTTAAGTGACTTTACACCATAAGGGTAAAATGGTCATTTACCATCTAGCAGTAAAATTATAATTTGGAGAGTTAAGGAAGTTTGGTAAACTTTTGCCATTAGGGGAAAAATGGTAATTTCACTATTATGGGGACATTATCATAAAATTTACCATTGAAAGTTAAATTGGTATTTCACTAAAATATTGAAATTTTCTTATACCAGTCATAACTTTATATGCCACCAATGTTCCATCTATTGACCAGTAATGTAAGCCGGAACAATCAAATGAATATAAGACAGAAATCGCGGTGAAATACCACTTCCCTTCCACATGCAATAAGAGGAATGCATACCCAAGAACCAGCCTTACATTAATTTCAAAACATAGTTAACTATCAATAGGTCACTAAACAAGTTGCCCTAGTATAATAAAGTCAAGTTGCCAAAAATAAAATGAATAATCATTTTAGTAAACCACCCGGACTGTGAGTAGTTTGGCCTCAATGTTTAGTGACATTGATGGCAATTTGTTTTATTGTTTTAATTAAATGATTTATGTTTTGGGATATATTGTACTACCTCACAAACATACACTGGTTTTAGGGGATGGGACTTTATGATATATGCTTTTATATATATATATATATATACATATATATCTATATGAAATGTGTTTTATGAAATGTTTTAATTATTATTATGAGTCCATGAGGTACTAGCCATGAATGGCTTTGCTAGCTATTATGTAACCTATTGTGACACACCTGGACCTAATGCGACTTTTCCGTACAAACAAAATAGTGAAAGACAGCGTATTAAGTCGATAATATGTCGGTTCGGATATGCCTAATTAAGAAGAGAAGTTAAGCTTAAGATAAGACGTAATTGGAAGATGAGACAGGTGACCATGCATGGAAATACTAAGGTGGACTCCCTTAAGTCCATAGCCAATGGATTGGACGTCCATTGGTGAATTGGTAGGTGGATCGGTCCATGAATCAAAATTATAAGAGGTTTCAAAGAGGGGAAAAAGTCTAGCACGGGGCCCGAGTAGACCCGGTGTCGGGCTTGCCTATAAATAGGGGGAGATGAGCTCTCCCCTCTCATTTTCTCTTCTCCATCTCTTCTCTCCTATCATTTGCTCTCTCGGAGCAATTCTGGACTTTTGGCTGATTTGGGCAAATCGACCGAAGGATCAAGGTGAGATTCTAGTATGCTATTCTTAACTCCTTGATCTACGTTTTTCTAAGTTTTCACGCATTTCCATGCATTGGTCTAGGAGAGATCCAAGCTCAAAGATAGTTTAGCTTTTTAGTTAAATTTCTACCTTAGATTCGAGATCTAGAAACTTTGAGCTTGTGATTCTCGTTTATGATCTGCTAAACGTGTCGTGAGAGGTATGAGGAACGTACGTCTCAAGTTTTAAGTCCAACGGTGGACCGAGGGGCTCGGGAATAGAGGAAAAGCCTCGGATCTCGAGGCTGGCACTCAGCTCCCGCAAGGGAGAGACTCTGCTCCCTCGCGGGAGAGACTCGGCTCCACGCGGGAGAGACCTCCTGGCTGAGTCCCACGGGACATGGCTTTTTTGGCCTAACCGCGTGGTTGGGCCTTTGGGCCCAAATCTATGGAGGGAAGGGGCCTTTCAACCCAGAATTAGGCTGGGCCTGACCCAGCCACATGGGAGGGCCTGCCTGGCCCAGCCCGTATGGGCGGCCCATGGGCCCCAAGAGCATTTTCGTAATTTTTCTTTAAGTGTCTGATTTTTATCCCAGAACCTCCCGGACACTTTTCTAAGCCCCAAAACACTTCCAAACATCGTCTTAGGTCATATTAGAGCCTCATAGGTGCATTTATAATTATTTATGAATGCTAACACGTTTTTCTGTGTACTAGGGCTCCTGTTGATCGAATGCGGCGATGCGCCGAAGGTTAAAGTTACATGGAGAGCTTAGGAGTATACGAATCTCCCAATACTGTGAGTGGCCTTGTTTTCAGTGGTTAGCCACTAGGGACAAACGTTATTAAATGTTTTAAAAATATAAATTGTTTTAAAAAGTTTTACAACATTTTTGGAATAAGGGTAATACACGACACACACTTTTATATTGTGATACACCCATTTCGAGGATGGGATGATTTTCAAAATGTAAAAGCGTGTGTGTGCTTAAATGTTTTCTATATATATATATATGTATATATATATGTAATAATACATGGATGGGACACGAGACGAGTGATTGAGTGGGCTCCTCGGGGCTCGAATATATGTGGGTGCGTGGACCGAGTTGGAAAGCATGCTTGATTCTCAGCTGTGGACCGCCTATCGAGGGCCACAGTGAGATGAAACCCTGGGAAAGGCGCATAGGGAAGCTCGCTAGGGCTCCAGAGCGCTGTGTTCCACCACAGCGATGGGCACCACCGAGGGAACGGGCTAGAAAAAAAGACAAAGAGAAAATGAGTTTAAAGAGAAAAGAGATAGCCCTCGGTGTAGTAAGGCATACGACCGGCCAGTCTACCTTCAGTGTATTAGATGCCAGCCCGTTTAGTATATTTTTATTTTTAAAGGTTTTAAATCTAATTCTCATTTGGAGAATTATAAAAGAGATTTTGAAAATAAGTTTATTTAATTTATTTCTATTATATTTGGATTAGCCCTGTTTTCCCTAACCCCGATAGAGATTCATTAAACCTCTGTCACTCACCTGTAAACAATGTGGATGGATACAGATCCACGTACGGGGTCAACAAATAGATTGGAAGCTCACTAGGAGACGTCGGTGGCTTAGACTTAGTGATTTTCGTTGCGTAGGTATTCCTTGAAGTTAATCCACTGGTATTGCTTTTGTAATAACCCAATCCCACATCGTGAGGGTGTGGGATTTCAATGTGATATATATAGTGAGACCCAAACTCAATACTGTGAGGCGCCTTTTGAGTGGAACAAAACCATGAGGCTTCGGGTCAAAGCGGACAATACCTTGCAGGTTGGGCCGGGTCTCCAAAATTGGCATCAGAGCAGGCACCAGGGGGGCTGGGAGCTAAGTGTTACATTGCGTGAGCACGGTGGAAGCCACCTCTAGAATCCCAACGCTTGGTGTGGTCTTGGATCTGTATGTGTTAGGCTTGCTGGAGACGTCAAGCCTTTAAGGGGGTGCGATTGTAATACCCCAATCCCAAATCATGAGGGTGTGGGATTTCAATGTGATAAATATAGTGAGACCCAAACTCAATACTGTGAGGCGCCTTTTGAGTGGGACAAAACCATGAGGCTTCGGGCCAAAGTGGACAATACCTCGCAAATTGGGCCGGGTCTCCACAGCTTTTACTTTTATTATTTTATTAAAATATTTTTAATTAAAGTTTTAGTTGTTTTGCAGCGATCATATCCATTTCAATGCCTTGCGGTGCTTCTGGTGCGTGACCAGTCGGTACGTACTTCAAGGTAACGTGGCGGTTGCCAAGTGGCCGACCCGGGCGGGTCGGGGCGTGACATGTTGGCCGTCTATTTAACAGAGGCACAAGTGCACCATGCTCGTAGAGTTAAAAGGTGCGTAGGATGACTCGCCAGGAGGGTAATATATTTGCTTGAGGCAATGTTCGACAACGTTGGGAGAAAAAGGGCATAAAAGTAAAAATCTCTATTATTATTTTATATTAAGAAATAAAAGATGAGAAATTCTCCCAACGGTTTGAGTTTATCGATGGATGAGACTTAGTCTAGCTTAACTGCCCTATAAAAATCATTTTTATGAAAATGATTTCATGGATGAGATACTTTAATTAGTAACAATAAAATGATAATTTTAGAAATAGTTTTTGTTATTTTTATATCCCCAATCTATCTTTGGTATTTTACATTGTTTCCAAACCATATTACTAGGTATTTATACACTCACCCCTTACTTTCCTCTTTTTCAGGAGACCAATGCTCAAAAGGAGTAAGTTAAGCGTAGCTAGTGCGAGCTATAATGTTCCGCTAGCAGGTGATTTTCAAATCTTAGGTGCTGATCCAATTGTGGTTTTGAACTTCTGCTGCCTTTATTTTATTAATGACTTTGTATCTTCTCTGACTATTAAGATATTTCATGTATTTTAAGTGATTTCATTATTTAGGGATATTTGGCCTATTCAGGCTTATGATATTTAAGTATGAGTATTTTTGAAAGATCTTTTATGATATTGATTATGTGTTAATTTGAAATTAGATATTTGATATTTGACATTTGTGTTTGAGTAATAAATTCAATCAATGCCTTGTACTGCCTTCGAGGCATTTTGCTAGCCAACACAAATTCCTCTTTTAGTTATTCAAGATCTATAAAACACCTCAATAGAGTATAACATGTGCAATTATCAAAGCATACTTACAATCTATATTATCTCAATTTTACTTCTAAGAAAATTACACTTTACTCATTCTCCAAAATTCTATTCAATTATTTTCTATTGATCATGCCTTTTGCCCCCAAAAATTTCACAAGACTTTACATTTTAAAATATAACACCACCCATGGACATTCTTAATCAGTATTAACTTGCATTTTTGTGATTTAAAGCTATTGAGTTGTAAGAATTAATATTAGACTAATGTATTGATGTTATGGTCTTAAAATATATTTTTGAGAAATTGGGGAAAATGATGATATAGACATAGTGTAAGTTTCAATGACTAAATAAAATTATGAAAATTTAATGAGAGGTTTGTATAAGTACCATTTTAAGATAATGTAACTTGGTGAATATAGTTGATCTATTTAAAATCCTTCCAAATTATGATATTATTAAATTAAATTGAGATGATTATGTGTGGTGACTAAAGTTGCTTGTGGACATAAGAAATAGATTTTCATGATAGAGTTTAGAGAATTGTGATTTTGAAATTTACTAAGAGATATAAAGTATGTAATGGGTTAACTTAAGATAATATTAGAGGCAAAAGAGTTGATTAGAGGAATATTGGATGATTTGTTGTAATGAACATGGTTAGTAAAGATAAATTAGATGATTGATATGGGGAATGTTTTAATGAAATTTTGAGGTAATGAGATTAATTATAAGTATGCCTAGATCAGAAGCTAGAGTTGGGTGAGGTAGAGGCCATAGAGGTCGACCCCCACTCCATGGCTATGGAATCATGCAACAACCGAACCTATTGCCATGGATCCTCCTAATGATGAATCAATTCATTTTGAACAAGAAGCTGAGAATGTTCCTCAAGATGAAGAGCAGTTTAAGGCTCCTCCTCCAACAGCTGCACCTCTTCGTAGAATGAACCGAAGAAATGTAAATCCTCCTCCACCTAATCCTGATCCTTTTCCACCCCAAAATTACAATGAATGATGGAATACTTACTTCATTCCAATGCTTGCTGCGGCTGGAGTTGAGGCACCACCTCCACCTCCTGTCTATAAGCCACCTCCTCCATCTAATAATCCATCACCACCACTGGTTGATCCTCCTCTTCCTAAACATTTTGGTGGTAACCCTTATGATCCAAATGCTCCTCAATCTCGATTAAGGTATTTGGTATAAACAATTTCTAGTGCTCAAAAAATGAAACTACCAAGCTTTTCTAGTGATGATCTGGAAGTTGATGCCAAAGAGTGGCTATTGTCCATGATTAATGCTTTAGATATTCTAAATGTTGGTCAGAAAGATCGACAAATCATTGCTACTAAATTTTTGGATAGTGGGGCAAAGAGGTGGTGGCAGAATATTAAATCAAGTGGAAGACCAAGTATTTCTCATAGTCTCTCCTTGGAAGGGTGTAATAATATTTCGGAAGGTGGGTAAACTTAACCCGAGGTATATTGGCCCATTCCTCATCACTGAAAGGATTGGTCCTGTGGCGTATCATTTGAAGTTGCCATTTGAGTTGGAGCGTATTCACAACATATTCCATATTTCAATGCTGAAGAAGTATGTGCTTGACCCTTCCCATATCCTTGAAGCTCTTCTAGTTGAGCTTGATCGAGGATTAAACTTTGAAGTAGAACCAATGGCTATCTTGGATCATCAAGAGCGATCCTTAAGGAATAAATAAATTCCTTTGGTTAAAATGCTATGGAGAAGTGCTGAGACTGAAGAACAGACTTGGAAGCTTGAAGATGAGATGAAGAGGAATTATCCATACCTATTCCCTACTGACTCTTTATAATTTCGAGGACAAAATTTTTGTAAGGAATGGAGAGTTGTGGACTCCAATGCCAGTCTAATGTATTGTTTACTCCTAATGTATAAATTTTGGTAGTATTAAAATTTTCTAAGTGTAATTAAGCCAGAGATTTAATTAAGCAATGGCAACATTGAAGTTTGAGGATGAAGTTGAAGGCAAATAGTCATTTTTCACCAATTGTATAAAAAGGCCAAATAGTGGCCAAGGGAAGTATTCTTTTCTTCTTCCTCTTCTTCCTGACTTCCTCTCTTACTAAGAGCAAAAATTCATTTCTTCATAACTTCTTCATTTCTTCATGGATCAGAGCAAACAAGCACACTAGATTGCTCTACTCTCTGAGTACTTTCCTTATTTGGGATTCATTAAAGCTAAAAATGCTTGGTTGGAGCACAAATTGGACCTAAAATTTGAGGATCTTTTTCTAGATTTAAGAAAATCTAGCCAACTATTCTTCAAACCATTTAAGTAAGTTATTCTACTCCTCACTAGCTTCCATTTGATGTAAAAGTGATGCTTAATGGCTAAGCAAATTGTGAACCAAGTATATGAATTTTTCTGCTTTGATGTGGATTTTGAAACTTTCTGTTTTTATGGGTTTTGGCAGGGAAAATGGTCTCCATTTGTTATGAAAATTTAACTGGAGAATTGTTGATGAGTTTTATACAACTTTTGTCAATACTTTCTCCAGAAAATGCTTAGATTTTGAGCTACGAATTTTTGAAGTTTCTACCACTGTGTAGAACCTGAATTTGGTGATAGTTAGCTTGATTACTTTTTTCAACAGGTAAGAGTAAGAATCTAAGTTTCATCTGAATAACTTTTTAAAGTAGACTCTTAGGGGCCGTTTGGTTGGGGGTTATCTAGGATAACCCCGGTTATCTGGCATTTGTTATCTTATATGCCTTTATTTGGTTTGAGGTAATGAGATAACCAAGGTTATCAGGTTATCTGATATAACCTCAAAATCAGGTTATCTGATATAACCTCAAAATCAGGTTATCTGATAACCTCCAAATTCTTAGGTATTCTGAGATAACCAAGTTATCTTAAATTTTTTCCTAGTTTGCCCTCAATATTTTATTCCTTTGGACCACAATAACCCAATATAATTGTTAAATTACAACATTCTTTTTAAACATTTTTTTAAGAAGCATATTATTAAACTTAACTTATATAATTATTAAACTATTTAAATATATTTTAGCTTAAAAAACTATTTAAATATACGTTAGTTCAATTAAACTAGAAACATAATTTTTTTGTCATAAATAAATATAATTAAACTTAACTCATATAATCATTAAAATATTATTAATTATATAATTTGTGCATATGACTTACCCAATTAATTTTTTCACAAGAATCAAGTATAAAACATATATTTTTTTCCTTATGTAAATTAGGCATAATTTAATTTAATGAAACAAATAAATATTATTTTGTTAAGTTCACTGAAGATAAACTTGTTTTGTTAGTCATATATAATTGTTGAAATAAAAAGATTTGAAAAATATAAGATACATAGTATAAAAAAGAAATAAACTATAAGTCTTTAAGTGATGACATAATAGTAAAATATCAATTTTGCCAAAAAATATAACCCCCAACCAAACAGATTAATCTAACATTGACAAATGTTAAACCAAACACAATTTGGTAATTTTTCAGGTTATATGTATAGGTTATCTTTGATGGAGCTAGTCACATAACCAAGGTTATCTCGGATTACCCGAACCAAACGCCCGCTTAGAGCTTTCTAAGACACTAGAAATTAACCCGGGCTACGCCTCGGGATCCCTTTTTTTTAATTTAAGTACTTAAATTTTTATCTTTTAAAAATATGAGAGGATTAATAGAAAAAATTAATACATTAAAATTAAAGATGTAACATATAGTCATCATCTATTGATATTACATGTAGACCAAAATGTAATATATAATATATAAAAATTACATATAATCAAATTTTAAATTCTTAAATAGTAGAAAAATTTTAATAAATATATATAATATAAAAATGTGAAAAAATTTTCTCAAACCCCACAAAAATCACTAAGTAAAACCTTTTTGTTAGACTTATCATAAATGAAAAATTCCTACAAAATATATATTAAAATTTTCAAAAATAAAAGAAAGCTCTAAAATGAAAAAAAAAAAGGAAGAAGAAAAGAACAAATGGGCTTTTTTAGCCCAAAACATAAAAAAAAAGGAAAAAAAGAAAAGAGGAGCCAATGGGGAAGTGACAATTGCACCCTCCTCTCCTCTAATGCTCATTGACATTTCATATAGGGTAGTATAGATATTATACACCTTAATTCGAGTTGTAGAATGAAAGTTATGGAATTCTGCCAGATTTTTGGTTTGGCCGAAATCTGGAAATTTTCCAGATTCCGACGATTGGCCGGTCACCGGTGATCGATTGACCAGGTGATCAGTCAATCATTTGACCGTTGACTTTGGCCGTTGACCCGAACTTGACTTTTTCGATTTTGTCCGTTTTCGACCCCGAATTAAGTTTAGACCTTTTTCTAATCCCGATAGAGCCTATTTGGACTAGCTTAAGTATGCATGAGCATATTTTCATTTTTGAAAATGATTTTAATGGATGTTTTAAATGAAATAAGGAGTACCGATGAATTAGGACCAAGGCAAAACTCTAGCTACTCAATTGGATTGATTAGGAGTATACTATACTTCCTGACTGTGAGTGGTTTGACCTCAATGTTTAGTGACGTTGATGGTAACTTGTTTTATTATTTTAATTAAATGATTTATGTTTGGGATATATTATACCACCTTTTTGGGGATGGGACTCTATGATATATGGTTATATATATATATATATATATATGAAATGCATTTTATGAATTGTTTTAATTATTATTATGAGTCCATGAGGAACTAGTCATGAGTGGCTTTGCTAGCTATTGTGTAGCATGTGAGCCGTCTATTTAAAAGAGACACAGGTGCACCGTGCTCCTAAAGTTGAGAGGCGCGTAGGATAACTCGCCAGAAGGGTAGTATATTTGCTTAAGGCAATGTATGGCAACATTGGGAGAAAAAAGGGCATAAAAGTGAAAAGCACTCTATTATTATTTTATATAAAGAAATAAAATATGAAAAATTCTCCCAACAATATGAGTTCATCGACATATGAGACTCAGTCTAGTTTAGCTGCCCTATAAAAATCATTTTTATAAAAATGATTTTATGGATGAGATATTTTAATTAAAAACAATGAAATGATAATTTTAGAAATAGTTTTTGGTATTATTATATCCCCAATTTATCTTTGGTCTTTTACATTGTTTCCAAATGAAATCACTGGATATTTATATACTCACCCCCTCACTTTCCTCTCTTTCAGGAGACTAAGGCTCGAAAGAAGCAAGTTAAGCGTAGCTAGTGCGAGCTACAATATTCTGCTACTAGGTGATTTTCAAATCTTAGTCGATGATCCAATTGTGATTTTGAACTTCTTCTGTATTTATTTTATTAATGACTCCATATCTTCTTTGACTATTAAGATATTTTATGTATTTTTAGTGATTTCATTATTTGGGGATATTTGGCCCATGTGAGACTTATGAAATTTAAGTATAAGTATTTTTGAAAGATCTTTTATGATATTGATTATGTGTTGATTTGAAATTAGATATTTGATATTTGACATTTGTGTTTGAGTAATAAATTCAATCAATGCCTTGTGCTGCCTTCGAGGCATTTTGCTGGTCAACATGACTTTCGAGGTAGTACGGTGGCTAACACGTGGCCGAGCCTTCGGATCGGGACGTGACAATATCTTATTAAAATTTATTTATTATTAAAGATTTTTTATTTAATATATATTTTTATCTATTAGTTAATCAATATTTTAAATTATATATGTTGGATATATATAATTTTATTTATTAGTTAATTTACAATATTTTTATAGTTTTATTTTTTGACATGAAATTAAGTCATAAATTTTTTTAGTTAAACTTTTTTATTATATTAGATTTAAAGATTTATTGTTTTAGATTTTAAAATTTAGGTTTGATGTACAATATAAAAACTTAAAAAAATTTTAAATATACCTTAAAAATTTTTTAATTGTAAGTTAAAAATAAAAAAAATAACCCCAGGATGTAGCCCGGGGCAAATTCTATTATATATAATAGTAAAGTCACTAATTAGATAAATAATTACTTTATAATATAATATACCACTATGCTGTTAAACATTATACTATATAAAATTATAAAAAAGACAAAATATTTAGAACCAAACATGAGATTTTATTCGAAAATTAAAATTAAACTCAAATTAATGTGGCTGATATGAATATGCATTGCTGTCATGTTAATTATTTTGCAAAAACTTTTGTCATCATCTATTAAAAAGTGACTGTATTAAAAATACTTATGACATGTTAGGTGCTTTGATTGAAACAGATTGAAATTTTTGTGAGAATTTATAATACATAAGGGTCAGTAGCTTCTTCCCTTTATTGCATAAGTAATTGTTGCAATGCAAGATGGATAGTGCAACCGAAAGGAGCCTGCAAAAGTTCCTCATTGTTATGAATTACTACTTTGTACATTCTATTTTATTTTTACCATGAGGTAATAATTTCAAATTTAATTTTTAAAAGTTATTTATTTGTTTGTATAACTGCTGGTATTTGTATCTATTTAACAGTTTACTACTAATTCTGTTCGAATCGCGTCAAACCTCAAATAGGAAAAGACTCTTCTAAATCTGTTTTTTTTATTCATAAGGCTCGAACCCGATACATTATTTAAAAGGACATTGAACTCCTTTCACTCAATTCAATAAGTGTTAATTTTAACAGTACATGTATGATATATCTATATATAATATTGAACTAAATACTCATTATATTTTATTAATGTATTACATTAAAGGAGAACTACACTTTATAATGGTAGTAAAGTCTCGGATTCAAGTTTTATAAATAAAATAAATAAATTTTAAAAGAACTTCTCGCATTTGGGATTTAATGTGACTTGACTTTAAATTAGTTGAATATAATGTGATTGTATAGAAGAATTTTTAATCTAATCCAAAAAATTAAGTATAAGGTTTTACCATTTTACATTTTCAATTTTTTCGTGGCATAGTCAGAAAATGGTTTGAGTGGGATCACATGTCACGTGCATTATGTCACGCCTCGACCCGCCCGGGGTTGGTCACGTGGCAACCGCCGCGCTACCTCGAAGTACGTGCCGGCCGGTCACGCACCAGAAGCACCGCAAGGCATAGAAATGAATATCATCGCTGCAAAACAACTAAAACTTTAATTAAAAATCATTTAATAAAATATTTAATTTATAAGCAACACCAGTAGATTAATTTAAAAGAATACCTACACAGCGGAAACCACTAAACCTAAGCCACCGACATCTTCTAGTGAGCCTCCATTCTATTGGCTGACCTCGTACGCGGATCTGCATCCATCCACACAGGATACAGGTGAGTGACAGAGTTTCAATGGGTCTCCATCAGGGTTAGAGAAAACAGGGGTAATCCCAAATATATTAATACCAATAAAATAATTTAAAATTTAAACAACTTTGTTGTCATTATTTCCTGTATCAATTCTCCAGGAGTGAATAAAATAAACTTTGTTTTCTAAACCTCTTTTGAATTCCTTCCAAGGAGTATTAAATTTAAAATCTTTAATAAATAATTAAATACTCATGGGCTGGCATCTGAAATTGTCCCAATAAGGTATACCCGTGCACTGGGGTATCCACTGGACCGTCAAGGGTTACTTTATACTTTTAAAACATTTTTACTTTACTCTCTGGCCCATTCCCTTGACGTTTGCCTTGCTGTGGTGGAACACAGCATTCAGGAGTCCTGGCGAGTTTCCCTACGCGCCTCTCCCAACCAGGCTCTACTCACCGTGCCCCTCGATAGGCGGTCCACGACTGAGTATCACGCATGCTCTCAAACTCGGTCCACGCTCTCGCAAATCGGTGCCCCGAGGAAACCACTTAATCTCTCATCTCTCAGGGGTATCGTTCCCCAATAATCATAATAATAATAATAATATCATTTCTTATATAAATATTAAAAACATGTAAACACACACAAGCTTTTGTATCTTTAAAATCATCCCATCTCCATAAGTGGGCGTATCACAAAGTAAAAAGTGTGTGTTGTGGATTACCCTTATCCCAAAATCGTTGTAAAACCTTTTTAAGACAATTTATATTTTTAAAACATTTTTGCCTTAGTGGCTAAGCACTGAAATCTAAGCCACTCACAGTGATGGGAGAATCGTATACTCCCAAGCGTTCCATGTAGCTCAACCTCCGGAGCATCGCCGCACTCGATTCAACCGAAGCCCTAGTACACAGAAATATAAGTTAGCATTCATAATTAAATTTATGAATGCACCTACGAGGCTCTAATATGACCTAAGACGATGTTTGGAAGTGATTCAGGGCTTAGAAAAGTGTTCGGGAGGTTCCGGGGTGAAAATCGGACACTTGGTGAAAATTTACGAAAATACCCCTGGGGTCTATGGGCCACTCGGGCTGGGCCCGACACTTAGAAAAGTGTCCGGGAGGTTTTGGGGCTAAAATCAGACTCTCGATGAAAAATTACCAAAATAACCCCGGGGGCCCGTGGGCCCCACACCCGGACTAGGCTGGGCCTCACACGGGTTGGGCCAAATTCTACTCGAAATCGGGCTCAAAAAGCCCACCTATGAGATATTTATACATTATAATGATATAATATATAAATATCTAAGATATAATAATAATATATATAAATATCTAAAATATATTAATATAATATGTAAATATCTTTTAATATAATAATAATATATTAAAAATATCTAAACAGGGACTCGATCGGCCAGTTCTTCAGCCGGTCTCTCCCCCAGTTTTAGCACTCGTTTCTCCTCCTTTCGACGTACAAACTTAGAGAGGCGATCCTCATGGCATCCACAACGGATATGCGGAGGCAGAAACGAGAAACACCGGTCCAATTTTCCCGTAGACCGAGATTTAGCCCAAATTGACTAAATCTCTGATTTACTCACACCCGGTGCACAAAAATTCGTAAAAACAGAATGGGACGTAAAATAAGGTGAATACTATAACACACTAAAAACTCATCTTATTCCACCGGCCCGAAATCCACTTATTTGAGTTTAAAGTTTTAATCCGGTTAAAAGCTAAAATCTTGGATCTAGGCTAAACCGATGCATGGTTGTGTGTACAAACTTAACATAACGTAGATCGAGGTGAGAAGAACAACATACTGGAAACTCACCTTGATCTGATAGCCGGGCATGTACCGATTTGCCAATTTTCCAAAATGCCTCTGGTCGGCTCCAAAGAGAAAAGAAGAAAAAAGAAAGAAAAAGAAAAGAAAGAAAGAAAAAAAAATGAAGAAAGGTTCGGCACCCCCCTCCCCTATTTATAGGGGAGCCCGACGCCGGGTCCACTCGGGTCCCGGGACAAACTTTTTCTCCTTTTTCAACTTTCTTTCATTTTCACCTGTTAGCTAAATCCTTTGCTTTCTTGTGCCAACGGGGTCCATAATAAATTTCTAGGGACTTATTTGGAGGTCTTTTTGGCATTTACTAATTTCCATACACGGTTAATTACTTTTTCTTCTAACTCCATCTTATCTTAATTTAAACTTCTTTTCTGACTTGACACAGCCGGACCGACTTATTATTCAATTATTACATCATCTTGTACTATTTCGCTTTTACGAAAAGGTCGTGCTAGGTCCGGGTGTGTCACATTACGTCATTGCTAACTCATGTATATCAGTATGTACTTATATAATGGATGGAAATTCTTTGTCAGGGGCGCTGCTGAAGCACCCCTAACCTTGAATCGCCATGTCCGTAACCTTCCACCTTGCACCTCACTCATCGTCTCTCTCTTCTAGTTCTTCATGGCTTCCGCTACGATGATTGAGTCCACCAGTCATCCTTTGGCAAGTGCAGAAAATATTAATCGACTTTCAACTACCCCTACGGTTAACGAACCCAACCCCTCCTACAAAGACTCATTACTAAGTAATGGGTTTGGTACTTCTGGCACCTCTGTCCCAACTTCATCCTTCATTAATGATCCGATTTATGAAGATCACACTCATGAAAGGGGCAATATTACTGATGGTGAAATTAATATCAATCTTACTGCAGAGGACAAAGAAAGAATAAGGCATCGCTGGTCGCTTTCTGTTATTGTTAAAGTCTTCGGCAGGAAAGTCGGCTACAGTCACCTTGCTACTAAACTCTCACAAATATGGTCCCTGCAACACCAACCTACCATCGTTGACCTTGGGGAGGATTTTTTCCTCATTCGCTTTAACAACAATGATGACTACAACTACATCTTTCGGGAGGGTCCGTGGTTTGTTAATGGGCACTTTCTCACTATAAGAAAGTGGGAACCCAATTTCAAAGCCTCCAAGGCAAATTACTCCTCTGTCGCTGCCTGGATTAGATTGCCAGAGCTCCCAGTTGAATATTTCGACTCAGAAATCCTCAGTAAAATAGGTAAGAGCATTGGGGTCCTGCTGCGAGTCGATAGCCGCACGCTTGCGGGAGAAAGAGGAAGATATGCCTGCCTTTGTGTGCAAATCAACCTCAACCAACCTCTGGTCAGATTTATCAACATAGAAGGCATGAAGCAACCGATTGTCTATGAAGGCATTAGCGCTCTCTGCTTTCATTGTGGAAAAGTAGGACACAAAGAAGGAAAGTGCCCTGAATTACTACCAGCGGAAAAAGAGTATGTTGAAGCCAATCTCTGCAACTCTGAACCATCCGTGGCCGATGAAGGATTTGGTCCTTGGATGCTTGTCCAACGTAGAAAGAAACGGTTTGAAAGTCGGGTTGGCAAGACCCGTATTGACAATCAAAATCAAATTCAACATCATGCAACTTTTGGAGGGAAAAGGTGGTCAACACTTCAAAACCAAAAATCACGTGATAGTGAAAGTCATAACACGGCCATCGTAGCCGCTGAAATTACTGAAGCCTCGAATCCGCCAACAAAGCCTCTCACTATTAAGGAAAACAGAGATAAGAACAGACCCCATACAGTCATCGAAAGTGGCCAGAGAATGAAAGAAAAGGAAATTCGGGTTTCCAACAACAACCTTGTAAACAGCAAAAGCTCTGTGAACACCAAAGAAATTCAAACTTATTGCATAGTTCAGGAAAACTTAGAGACCCTAAGAATGTCTAAGACAACAAGTCTTGCCTCAGTTGAGCAACCCCAATCAAGCACCCAGATGGGCAAAATCTCAGCTACTATAGCTCCTTGTAATGAAGCAACTCAAAATCAAATAACTTCCAACATTCTCCAAGAACAAGTCTTAAGCTTCAACACTCACAAGGAAAATGAGAACTCTGAGAAGAAGAAGCGACCAACAAGCCCATCTAAGGCACCGAGTGGGCTTTAGAATAATGCGCAGAAGGGCAGGCAGCAGCCACCCGAGGGATCAAACCCTCCACCTTACGGCATAGCTGCGAGAGCTATCAGTAAGCAATCCAACGTCACCCAGACCACTTCTCCACTGATCTCTGTCACCGATAAGCTCGTCGAACAGACATCACTTTGTCTTTCAAGCCTAGAGAGCAACACAACTACCTCACCCAAGAAACCGAGAGCAGGTCTTCGAGGACGAAAACTGGCTGAGGTCACTACCTGCAGCCCTGCTCACTCTACAGGAAATCCCACTATCACTCGAGTTAAGCTCCACAGAATATCTGAGGCAGTTCTGGACGGAACAAGCATGGAATCCACCCCTTTGGACACTAGCGATTCCATCAAATTATCTCACCTGCGATCCCATAGAATACCAACTCAAAGGAGACCACCTGACAGCAGCAAGGCTAGCAATCAATTCGGGGGTGAAGCACCTCACCGTCTGCGCAAAGTCCTTGCTTCAGCACGGCGAGGTCCCACTGATACATAGAGTCAACTTTCGAACCACGAGATTTCTGTCAAGAAGGAACTGACATCAAAGCCAAGAGCTTCTAAGGCTCCGAACGGCCACCCCACCACCCCCACCGGTCTCAATATCTGTCCTAATATGGAATTGCAGAGGTGCTAGGCACCCAGACTTCATACCCACAATAAGAGATCTCATTAGGCTCCATAAGCCCGAGATCATGGTTATTACTGAAACCAAAGTTCGAGCTCAGGATACTATGCATATTATAGGAAGATTGGCTTTTGACAAATGCATGGGCACTGAGACTATAGGATACAGGGGTGGAATCTGGCTTTTATGGAACTCCAATGCGGTGACAATTGAGGAAATAGGATCCACTGAGCAGGAAATCCATGCAACAGTCAAGGTACATGCTCTAAACCATACTTGGTTACTTTCTGCCATTTATACTAGTCCTAGATTCAATGAAAGGAAACTTTTGTGGGAAAATTTAGTTAATGTTGCTGATAGCCATAATCTGCCATGGCTCCTCTGTGGAGACTTTAATGAAGTTCTAGACTCTAGGGATAAGAGAGGAGGTAATGCATTATCTCTTAGCAAAACTAGAGCTTTCCATGATTGCATTAACAGCTGCAATCTTTCAGACCTTGGTTTCAATGGCCCTAGGTTTACTTAGTCAAACAACAGGAACATTACTAACCTTATTCAAGAAAGAATAGATCTAGCTTTGGCCAATCCAAATTGGAGACTCCTCTACCCCGAAGCCTCTGTTCAGCACCTAACTCGGATTCATTTTGACCACTGTCCCATCATCGTCAAACTCTCCTCACAATTTGGACAAGGCTCAAACAAACCATTCAGGTTACAAAAAATGTGGTTTAACTATCTAAATTTCGTTGACCTGATTGACTACAGTTGGGCAAAATCTAGCTCGGGACTTCCTCAATCTATCAATACTCTTAAAACCGATATGATTGCTTGGAACAAGAGTTGCTTTGGGAATTTGTTTGTCAAAAAAAGAAAGCTTCTCTCAAGGCTTGCTGGAATTGAAAGATCAATCGCTTCACGACCTTCACAGTTTCTCCTAAACCTCCAAAGGCAATTGATGACTGATTATAAAGCAATCCTTAATGATGAAGAAGACTACTGGGCTTTGAAGTCTAGAGTAAATTGGTTATTGGATGGTGAAAAGAACACAAGGTTCTTTCACACTTCCACTATCATTAGAAGGTCTGCTAACAAAATCTATGGGCTTTTGAATGACCAGAATACCTGGATAAATGATCATAATGTTATCTCCTCCCTTGTCCAGCAGCACTTTTCTAAACTCTATACCACTTGCCATTCCTCCTCTGCCTTCTCTTTCAGTGACGGCCCTACTAATATTGCTTCCATTCTTAAGTCTGACATTGCAAGCTTGGTCTCTCCTATCTCTGAGCTTGAAATCCAAAAAACGATTCGGTCTTTCAAACCCTTCAAAGCACCCAGAACCGATGGCCTACACCCGTATTTTTTCCAAAGATGTTGGAACACGATCAGAGGAAGATTCTGCTCTGAGATTCAATCCATCTTTAATTCTAGCAGGATGCCTTCTTCATTTAGTGAAACTCTTATCTCATTGATACCCAAAGTTAAAAACCCGAAAAAGATTGAGCAATTTCAGCCAATAAGTTTGTGCAACTTCCCCTACAAGGTTGTAACAAAAATATTGGTTCAAAGACTAAGGCCACTGCTCCGGAAAATCATTTCACCATTCCAGTCAAGCTTTATACCCGGAATAAATGGAATTGATAACTCCATCATTGTTCAAGAAATAATTGACTTTTTCAAAAGGAAAAAAGGGAAAACAGGATCCATGGCCATCAAACTTGACTTGGACAAAGCGTTTGATAGGATGGAGTGGAGCTTTATTAGGAAAGTCCTTACCTTTTTCAACTTTCCACAAACATGGATTGACCTCATCCTTTCTTGTATCTCTCAATCCACCATATCCATCCTTTTGAATGGAAGCATGATGGACCAATTCACGCCTACAAGGGGAATTCGTCAGGGCGATCCATTATCCCCATACATTTTCATCTTATGTATGGAATTTTTAAGCTTGCATATCTTGGATAAATGCAGCCAAAGGAGTTGGTCACCAGTCAAAGTCTCAAGAAGTGGTCCAGCATTCTCCCACATTCTTTTTGCTGATGATATCTACCTCTTTGGAGAAACAAATGCCAAAACTGCAGAAACTATGGAACAAGTCCTCTCGGCATTTTGCAATGAATCTGGTCAAAAAATCAACTTGCAGAAGTCAAAAATCTACTTCTCCAAGAACACCAACCAGAGGCAAAGACAACTCATGTTGAATACCTTACAGATTGAGGAAACTCAAAACCTTGGGAAATATCTCAGCATACCTGTCCTCAATGGCAGAGCAAAGAAAGACAACTATTTCTTCATTGTTGAAAAGATGCGATCAAAGTTGGCGGGTTGGAAAGCTCGGTTACTTTCTACTAATGGAAGGTTGGTCCTTACTAAAGCAACCCTTGAGGCCATTCCCTCATATGTTATGCAATGCAGGCTGCTCCCTACTAGCATCTGCAATGAAATTGACAAAATATGTAGAGACTTTGTATGGGGTGACTCCGAATAAGGCAAGAAACTACACCTCCTAAACTGGCAAGAGATCACAAAACCTTCAAAAGATGGGGGTCTGGGACTAAAGGAAGCCAAATTGCAAAATAGAGCCCTTTTAGGGAAACTTGCTTGGAACTTTTTACATAACAAGCAAGCACTTTGGGTCTGTACCCTTACTAGCAAGTATGGCCCAGACCTCTCCCACACCAAGAAAAAATGCTCTGTCACCTGGAAGGCTCTCCAAAGTGCATGGCCATTAGTCCAAAAAGGCACTGGAATTATTGTTAGAAGCGGAGAAAATACCAAATTTTGGTCTTCTAACTGGATTGGGAAAGGCTGCATCAGGGATCTCATCCAAGGGCCTTTAAGATATGAGGAATTGAACATTTCTGTCAAGACCTTCTTTGAAAACCAAGCTTCGATTTCTTTCAAACTCCCTCAAGAAATCTGGAACTCAATCCTTGCTACCCCAACCCATCTCTTCAACATTGGTGAGGACTCCACCTATTGGCTTGCTTCTCCTGATGGATCGTACTCGGTTAAGTCAGCTTATGAACTCACAAAAAACAATTGCAACTCAGCTGATAATGGGAAATGGTCATGGATTTGGAAGTTGAGCATTCTTCCCAAGCTTAGATTTTTTATATGGCAATGTATCCGAGATATCCTCCCCACAAGATCTTTCCTCTTCTTGCGAGGCATCCCCATCCTTACAGACTGCCCGCTCTGTAATCAGGCTCCTGAAGACATCCACCACCTATTCCAAAAATGTTCAGTTACCCTCAGTATTTGGTCAAGTTTTGGAATCATGGTTGATGCCAACCTTTCACCTGCAGCTTTTTTCAAAAACCTTGTCACGGACAAAACCTTTTTGCCAAACCATAAAATACCAAGAGGTCTTCTACATGCTCATATTCTTTGGGAAATATGACTGCTTAGAAATAGCAAAGTCTTCAATAACAATCTCCAGGTGCAATCTGTTGGGTCGTTAGCGTTAAGCAAAGCTGCAGAATATTTTGCTATCAATGGAAAAATCACTCGGGTGCCACTGCCTCATTTCATTCCAGTTAGCTGGAAGAAACCACCTGAATGGTGGCTCAAGTTAAATACAGATGGATCTTCTATAGGAAACCCAGGAAATTCAGGTGCAGGCGCAGTTATTAGAAATGAATATGGGGAATGGGTCATAGGATCTTCAAGATTCCTAGGACAAACCACAAACTTCATGGCTGAATGTTGGGCCTTACGTGATGGCCTTAGACTAGCTGTCCACCTAGGCATCTCCAGGCTAGAAATTGAACTAGACAGCACTTCAACTATTTCTGCACTTTCCAATTGTTTAAATAGCTACACTTCTAACTCCATAACTCAACCTATCATGGCTGATTGCAGGTGCTTGTTGCATGAAATTCAAGACAATCAAATCAAGCACATCTTCAGGGAAGCGAATTCCTATGCAGATTCATTGGCTAAACATGGCAGCCATATTTTGTGTAATAGTTTTAATGAGGCTTTTAGTATGTTTTTGGAGCCTCCTGCTATTGTGATTGATAGTCTTCATCATGATGAAGCTGAAACTGTAACTTTCAGAACTTCTTAATTTATGCATGTACCTTTCGCACTAAAAAAAAAAGAAATTCTTTGTCCCATCTCAATCTCGTGCCCCATTTGTGTTGCATTCACCATAGTAAGTCATGTGTAGAGCAGTGTAAAAAAATAAAAAATAATAATCTAAAACTCGAGCTGAATGGATAAATTCGATTCCATTTGGTTTGAATTTTTTCCAATTTGGTTCGGGTTCAGATTTTTCAAATGCACTAAATTTGAAAAAAAAAAGGTCCAACTTTATTCTATATAAATTAAATCACTCAAAACTCTAATAATCTTATTTGGGCCTATAAAAAAAAAAATAAAAGTTTAAAATTAAATAAACTCCAACTACCCAAAAATCAACATATGATAATCGAATCGAATCAAGAATATCAGTTTGAGTTAATTCGGATAATAGTTTCATTTGGTTCAGATACGATTCAAAATATGAAAAATACGAATAGAATAATTTGGTTATTAAAACCTTAAAATCTTAATACCTGAATCGAATCAAACTGTTTGTACCCGTAATCATGTGTCATATTCCTAATGTATACCTTGTTTCTTGTTTGGCTTTAGGATATTTTTTTTTTTTAAATTCTAAAACTATTTTAGAGAAAAAAAAAGATCTTCTATTATAAAAGTTTGTTCCAAATTAAAACATTTTGAATTTTCAAGGTAAATTTAAACATTTAGAACATTATTGTGGTAGGTTTTAATTTAAATAATGTCAAATTGTGAAATTGGTCTCTCTACTATATTGAAAATGTGGATTTAGTCCCTTTACTATAATTTAATCAAATCAAGTCCTTTTACTATCATTTATTGTTAAATTAAGTCTAATCACTAACTGTGTTAAACTTCTACCATTAATTATATTGACATGGCATCGACTATAATGATATGTACTTTAAAATTTTTTTAAAAATTTCACGTTACTTTTTTTTTACCATATGAAATGCTTGATATTGCGTTTAAACATTTTTAAAATGTTTCAGGTGATATTTTTGGTCACATAACATTTTTTATGGTTATTTTTCATTTTCTCATGTTTAATATTTAATTTTATTATTTTTAATAAAAAAAATTAATTATTACAATCACAATATATTTCATGAAAATTTTATAATATTTTCTAGAAGTACACATCATTAAAGTCAATACTATATCAACATAGTCAATGCTATGTCAATATAGTTAATGGTAAAAGTTTAACAATGTTAGTGATTTGGATTTAATTTGACAATAAATGATAGTAGAAAAACTTAATTTAATCAAATCAGATTAGAATGACTAAATCTACATTTTTTTGTATAGTAAAGGGATTAATTGTAAAATTTGACCTTTAAATAAAGAAAAAATGATAATTCTTTTCCTTGTTTATGGTCTTGTTTGGTAGAGCGGTGGTGATGCATTTGGTGTGATTAGAAACCCAAACACACCGCCACTGTTATTTATTAAATATATATATATATTTTTATATATACAATAATTACTCTCATAAATTTTTCATATGTACAACAACTTTCTTATTTGTATAGTAATTTTTTCACTATTTTAATCTCACCGATCCAATCTCATCGCTTTTCCAAACAGGACCTATATTGTTAAAACCAAATAAGAATTTGATAGAGTTAAATGAGGAGAACAGTGACAATGACAAGTTATGGTGTATAAACCATAAAAGTAGAACACCAATATGAGGCAAAGGACTTATATTCACTGATAATGGTATGGTCATTACATATATCTTATTGTCACAATAGAAATATATGAAAATATTATTTATTTGATACTCACTATTTAATTTTTTGTTTAATCTGAATGGGGTCAATATAAAAGTGTTTAAATTTTTATGGGATCACTATGTATTTTTAGTGGGTATCACATGAGTGTGGATATATAAGAATTCAAATATGCTGAACCACTCATGTTATGATATTTTACATCTTAAGTCTTTCGGTTTTGTCTCTTTGTTTATGTTCTTCATGTAGCATTTAGACCGACTGACTATATGAAATTATTTCATACTTCCACATATTATGGATAACATAGGTGATATTTCTATATTCCCCCATCATGCGAGCAAGGAAACTAGCTAAGCAAGTAATCCCAGGAAGGAAAGAAGAAGAAATGAATAAAGTTAGGAGGTCGTGGGATTTATCTTTCGAATTACCAAGGTTTAGCTTTCAATTCGCGTCTAGGTAGAGGAAAAATACAAAAATTTTACCATTTAACACTATGCTACTATTGAGTATGGTCCAATCAACCCGACTCATAAACATGTGGCTACGGCACTAGTTTTTTGATGGAGTGTTTCATTTTTAATTTTGAGATTTAATCCTTTACTTTTTCAAATATAAAAATTAGAAAACGGGGAAAATTAAAAGAAAAATAAAGAAGATGTACAAAGAAGACCAACTTCATCATCAAATCAAGCACAAATTTTGCAACAAAAGCTGAAAAATTCAATTCAAGTGTACAAAATCTAAATGCACACGAAATATGATTATTGTCATTTTAAAAATGTTTTTCAACATTCTTTCTTCAACCACCACAAAAGAAAAATTTGCAAGAGATTAGGTAGAAAAAACGAAGTTTTTCTTTCATGTAATAAAATGCAAAAATTATTATTAGGAGAAGAAGAAGAAGAAAAAAGAATCTCATTGGCTATATTTTACTTATATTGCGGAAAAATGGCGATGGAGTTGGTTAAATCTTGACTCTTGACTTGGGGCTGCTTTCTAGTCAACTTTCTTTGACTTATTACTTGCGTTCATCTTCCTGTTAGGTCCAAAATATGACAGTAGAATATGGGAAAAAGTAAGCAAAAGATGTTACAAAAACTAAAATAAAACCAAGAACTCGTGGCTTTTGCCAAATCGTCATCCCATGAAAACACAGGAATAGGAATTAAAAATTTACAAATCTATTTGTTTTCTCGGTGACCCATGAGCTCACTTCTTTCTTGCAGCTTCCACTTTCAACAATCTCTGATTCAACATTCAAGCGAGCTAACTCGAAATATTAAAGCTTATTTTTTGGTCATTTGAGTATTTTACTTTAGGGTTAGTGTTTTGGTGGGTTTTTGGAGATCAGATTTAAAGCTGCCGCCTTTTCTTCTGCTTCTTAACTGGCAATGGAGTTGAAGAAGGAAAAGCTTGTCAGGTAAGTAGTTTGCTTTTTCCTTTAGATTTTATAGGTTTGTTTCTGATTTAAATTTTCTTTGGTGGGTAGTTTTGCTATCGTGAAAATACGCTGTTTGGTAGCTGGGAACTGGGAAGCTTTAGATTTTTCATAAGGGATTAGGAAGGCTGGAATTTTACTGATAATTAGGAGCTCTTGTGTGAGTAATTTGGTTGAATTTGGTCAAGTTTGTATAATTTTACTGATATTTTTGGGGATTACTGAATTTGGTTGAATTTGGTCAAGTAAATCAATAGGCTCCTGCATAGATTTTCTTGTTGTGCTTAGTGGAGAAAATTTTCCTTTTCCGTTTTATTTGTTTGCCGGAAAAAGGTCAACTTTTACTCTAGAGGAATTAATCTCTTTGCTTTTCAATTTTCTTGGGAGTGGAACACAATGAAACATGAATTCTAGTTTTAGAGAAAGCTGTAAAGGGTATTTCTCTTCTCTGAATGACTTGCTGATTGAAGCACAAAATCTGGAAACATCCTTGTTTGTGACTGAGGATACTATGTGATGTTGCTATATTGTGGGATTTAAATTTAGTATGAAAGGGTTAATTCCATGACTGAAAAGAGAAGAGGCTTTGAAATTCAATTGTAGTCACAGAATTATGAAAAAGTTTCTTTAGTATGCAAAACTCATTTCTGCTTTAAATAAAAGTTTTATGAAAAAGGTTGTTTGTTTTTAGGTTTTATTCCGATGGAAAGCGACAGATAGAATCTCCATGGGGAAAGAATGACCCATCATTCCTTGAAAAGTCATCTTCGTCTGGGTACAAAATTTCATTTTCTTCATTGCTGAAGCCAGAAAATGCAATGGCGGGAGGAAGAAATAGACTTCCAGAAATGGGAAAAATAGGAAGGTCGAAGGTTTTTTCACAGGCCAATGCACCATGGTACAAGAGAATTCTTGATCCTGGCAGTGAGATTGTATTACAATGGAACTGGGTTTTCATTATTTCGTGCTTGGTCGCACTTTTCATCGACCCATTGTATTTTTATTTGCCGGCTGTTGGAGGGGATGCAACGTCTTCATGTGTAAAGACAGATATGAGCTTGCGAATTGTTGTTACATGTTTTCGAACCATTGCGGATATTTTTTATTTGTTACACATAATTATAAAATTCAGAACAGGTTATGTTGCACCAAACTCAACAACTCGAGTGTTTGGAAGGGGTGAACTTGTAATGGACCCTAAGAAGATTGCACGGAAGTATCTTAGATCTGACTTCTTCATTGATCTCATTGCAACACTGCCTCTTCCTCAGGTATTTGTTCTAGAAAGCCATTTTTCTACTGAAAACTTAATTGTAAATATAGTTGCCTACTTTGTTCTGCCACTTGAACTCAACTGCATGATGGGAGTAAATAGATTGTAAATAACTTGTATTTCAATGAAAATAGACACAATGTACTGGGGCTTGGACTTTATTTGTGGTTATTTGTTTCCTTGTCAACCAAACTGGACTTATCCAAGCTTTATGGCATGTTTTCAAACTGTTACTGATCTTTTCTAATAATTTTGCATAATTACACAATTTAGAAGAAGTTATGTCTCATCATCCTTTGTTGACCAAAAGGACTTAGTTTCCCTAATTAAAAGATATGAAGCATGAACTCTTTTTTGCACACAACCCAATTCTCATTGGTTCTTATTTGGATATTGGGTGCATTTCAAATCTGTAAAAAAGATTAGTGGTCTTGGCTTTCACATTTATATCCGGTGTTTAACCCTTTCGCCGTTCAAGGATATTTGTAGTAGAGTGTTAGTCTTTGATTCAAGTTTCATGGTTTATTACATGCATTATGCCATTACCCTATCCTTCTAAAATCAAAGCACAATGATATATGTGGTCTTCTAGCATAATTTTCTTGTTTCTTTTTCATAAATAATGCTATAGTTCTGGAGTAGAATCCACCCAATGTCCAATGCTAGAAGATCTTAAAAGTACACTCTGAGACTACAGCCCAATCCTTGGAAAAAAAGACTATTAATGTGATGGATGTGCGATTTACCTTTTAGTGCATTAGGTACTAAATATGGGAAAGATGAAAACAGAGTTCATTAAATTATTTTTTGCAGATAGTTATCTGGTTTATCATTCCAGCAACAAGAAGTCCTCGAACTGATCATAACAACAATGCCCTCGCACTAATTGTTCTGCTTCAGTACATTCCCAGATTATATTTGATTTTCCCATTAAGTTCTCAGATTATTAAAGCAACTGGAGTGGTCACGAAGACTGCATGGGCGGGTGCTGCTTACAATCTTCTTTTATACATGCTAGCCAGCCATGTATGTAATACGTTATCTTATTACTTTTATTATTAGCCTTTTTCTCTGATTTTGTGTTTGTGTTGCTCTGTTTAACAATTACTAGCTGAGTGTTTTTTTCCCCATTATGCTTTTCCCCGTTCCTTCTGTCAGCTTTCATACAAAAAGATGCCTATCCATGCAGGTCTTAGGGGCAGCATGGTATCTGCTCTCTGTTGACAGGTATACATCATGCTGGAAGAAAACTTGCAAAAAGGAATTTGCGCCTGTTAGATGCTTTCTAAACTATTTAGATTGTGACACTATTGGCCTTTCTGATCGTGAGATTTGGGCGAATGGCACTGGTGTCTTCCATGACTGTGATCCAAGAAATAAGATTGATTTCCAATATGGCATTTTTGAAAATGCTGTAAAAAAAAATGTGGTCTCCACTGGCTTTCTTGAGAAGTATTTCTATTGCTTATGGTGGGGCTTACAGCAACTTAGGTATTTCTTGAGAAGTATTTCTGTTGCTATTTCTATTGAGAAGTATCTTATATATGCATTCTTGTTAGTGTTGTCTTTATTCACAAAATAAACTGATGCATCGTTTTTGGCTGATCTCCTGGTGGCTGATGGGTGCAACTATACTGTTCAATGAAATTTGTTTTTTCACTGACAAATAACTGTTTAGGTACCAATGGAATAGCTGTGGGATTTCACTTACCAGATGCATTAGATACTCAGGCAATATAGTAAATTGAAGTTCTAATGTACTTTATATGCTATAAAAAAACTTTTATGATAATAATTGTGCATTGCTGCATGGTGGTTGCCGTTGTATGGAACTTGAACTTTGTAGAAAGCAAGTTTATTGCTCTGTCAGATCAGAATTTTGTGGGTTTTCATTGTTTTTTTCATTTTAAAATGGAGAAATATGACGACAAAATTTGATGATGCAAGGGGAAAGTAATAAATTCTTTGATTGTTAAACTCTCTCATGAGATACATTTGAGTTGTTGTTCTGATAATTCTGCCCATAACAACTCAATCCAAGGCCTCTGTTGTTGACTAGGTGCCATCACAGCATCACAGGTCTTCCTAGTTCTTTAGATTTCCTTAGGCCATGTGGGCAGTACCTTTAATTATTCAACTTTTGCACACATTATAATTGAAAAGCAATGGATTCTGGTAAGTGTTCTATTTTGACGTTATTGTTTTACATTATCTACTTGCTGCAATGTCTTGTTTATGAACCATGTCATGGCCATAGGGAAGATTTTGTGTTTCATTTGCTAGCCTAAGTTCTTGATTCCACCATTGTTCACTGGAATCTTCCCTCCTGTTTATTAATGATCTTGTATCATTGCAAAGTAGAGTTGGTAAAGCTGACCCAAACCCCAAAAACCTGCCACACCCAAGCCATCCGGATTTGACAAAGTATTCGACCCAATTCCAAATTTCAATTGAGTTTTAAAACTCAACAGCCTGCATATGAAATGACCCAAACTCAAAATGACTCAAACTTCCTTCAACCTGACCCACCCACTTGCCACCTCTACTACAAAGGAAGAGATGCATATTTTATTGATCTCTACATTTAATATATGGTTGGAGATATATAATAATTGCAATTATAGCTGAATTGAAGTGAGGAAGGATATGGAGATAAGTTCCCATGAAAGTTTTGTTTCCTTTCATCCACACCATTTCCCTTTCCCCCTTTGTTGCCTTTCTAGCTGAGGTACCAAAATTCGTCAACAGTTTCAGCCAATCTGTTTGCAAAAAGAACCAAAAGCTGATGGGAAGAGCCCGCTAATAAGAATTTCTAAAGGCTCACAGAGATGTGGTGACCATGTGGAGGCAGGAGGCATGATGCAATATGTTTTTAGTTTTAGAAGGGAACTTTTCTATAGTACTATGTCTCTGAAGCTTCTTAATCTCAAACACATTTGCTGCACATGAAGCAGTTGTGCCAACTTCAGTGTTGAGTTGGTATCTTGCCTGTGATGTTGTATTAGTCAAACTTTATCAACCATCTGGCAAATTCTATTGTGTTTTGAGAGAAGTTTTATCTTTATCTGCCTCTAGCAAGTAGTTGACAGGCACACTATAGGGTCAAACAGTATAAATTCCCAATTTTCAAATTTAAACTAATAATAACCGTGCAATATTATGTCAATGGTTTTGTAAATACCTGTGCAATGAAAATTTAAGGTCTGCAGAGCATTTGCACATTAATTTTCGTGTCATTTGCCAAAAGTTGCTTTGCACAATGGATTAGTTCATATAGTCTCAGAACTAAAGAAAGCAGATATCATTGAATGAGTTCCTGTGTTTGCAAATGTTGATACACATCTAAGCCTTTTGTTTTCCTATCACCTCAGTTCCTATGGCCAGAATTTGTCAACAAGCACATTCATTGGGGAGACACTGTTTGCTATACTTATTTCTATCTTGGGTCTTGTTCTATTTGCCCACTTGATTGGCAACATGCAGGTATCATCCTTGACTTTTTCCTTGCAAAATGAAGTTCTCATTATTATTATTATTATTATTATTATTTTTGTAACTCAATAAAGTTGTGAATGGGTGGGCTTTTGTCTTTGTATCTGCTCAGTAGAATGCATCTAATTTATTTGTATCCGTCAAAACTTTGTCTGTACCACATGAACCGTTGGCGGTTGAGATCTTCTCCTTTATCTTTCGTACCCCAACAGGAAATTGATAAAATAGGAAGTAGGATGCATTCTTATCTAGTTTCTTCTAGTTCGCGTAATCCTGCATTATGCTTCAATTTTCAGTTGAAACAGTTATTCCTGTCATGACTTTTCTTACACATTCTGATAATTTACATTTGTTCATGTTATACAGACATATTTGCAATCCCTCACAGTGCGACTAGAAGAATGGAGACTTAAGCGAAGGGACACTGAGAAGTGGATGAGGCATCGACAACTTCCTGAAGATTTAAAACGTCGTGTTAGACGTTTTGATCAGTATAAATGGGTTGCAACCCGGGGAGTTAATGAAGAAGCCATCTTACGTGGCTTACCTGCTGATCTTCGTCGTGATATCCAACGCCACTTATGCTTGGACCTTGTTCGACGTGTATGCAGCACTTTCCCCAATCAATTTCTTTCTGAATGTCAAACTACTCTCCTTTGCTTATGTTATAGAAGTTAACAAGAAACAGTCTTATTTCACTATTAAATCGTAAAACTAAAAGTCTGATAATTAGCTTAGTAAAAAAATTGATGATTGGTTTCATTAAAGTTCCTATTGTTTGCAGGTTCCCTTCTTCTCCCAAATGGATGATCAGCTGCTTGATGCAATATGTGAGCATCTAGTATCATCCTTGAGCACCGAAGGGACCTATCTTGTTCGCGAAGGTGACCCTGTGACAGAGATGCTCTTCATCATTAGAGGTAGATTAGAGAGTTCTACAACTAATGGTGGTCGAACTGGTTTCTTTAACTCAATTGTGCTCAGACCTGGAGATTTTTGCGGAGAGGAACTACTTGCATGGGCTTTGCTACCAAAATCCACCATGAACCTGCCCTCTTCAACTAGAACAGTTAGAGCTTTAGTCGAAGTCGAAGCTTTTGCACTACGTGCTGAAGATCTCAAGTTTGTGGCCAACCAATTTAGACGACTTCATAGCAAGAAACTGCAGCACAGCTTCCGCTTTTATTCTCACCATTGGAGGACATGGGCAGCATGCTTCATACAGGCTGCTTGGCGTCGGCACAAAAGGAGGATGATGGAAAACAATCTGACTATGACAGAATCATTTACTTTGGATGAGAAAGAGGATGATGAGACTGGGCAGGAGGAAGAGAAAACCTTCCCCGGTGGCTCCAATCCTTCTCAGACAAAGCTGAACCTTGGTGTCACGATATTGGCATCAAGGTTTGCAGCAAATACTAGGAGAGGAGCTCAAAAGATCAAAGATGTTGAGATGCCAAAATTACAGAAACCTGAAGAACCTGACTTTTCGACTGAGCCTGATGATGATTGATGACTGATTGTTTCCATTAGAGTATATGTTGACGTATTCAAGTATACTAAGCAGGTAAGAACCTTCTAGATAGGACCTGCAATCCCGAATGGTGTACAGCTTTTGCCTAGGGGTGGAAATCTTACTCATCGGGAATTGGAAGGGGAGAGCTTGTCTGGAATGAGAGGGGCGAGTATTGATCTAGCACGCCAGAGAAGGTTCTCTTGTGCACTACCTGTATGTTGTCACCTGATATTTTGGATATCATCAAATGCAAGCTGACTCTAACCCACGAGCCCTCGAAAGCATCGAGTTATTAACAAATGATTTGATGTAAAAGGTAGGAGAAAGTTATTACTTTCCCATATAAATTGACAGTAGTAGTATTTATGAAATGCAGTCAGGGATAAATACCTTGGCAATAACATTGGCCAAAGGTTGAATCCAGCTTAGTTAAATTTTATTTGTTTACGAACGTCAGGTGGATAACGATTCTCCGATTTGCTGACTATGGCATATTTTGCCCGCGTTTTTTAAGCTGGAAGTCAGCCAAGATTTCTGGACACAAAATAACCAGAAATCTAGCCGTACGATATTTTAGGGCATAATAGCCTCTTTTCCAAGCGTTATCTCCCACTTATCATAGATACGTGTTAGGCCAGAGCCCAGAATCGATCAATAAGCACATTGACACATTAGAAGTTTTCAATCACCTTGTAAGACATTAAAAGAATAAGTGTGACGGCAGAGCGGTATATGTACAAGAACATCCTGAGTTGATCATATGCTTGGAAAAAATCGGCCATGTACAGAGTATGAAGTTCATGGTAAGTGTTACTGTCACATCTGTCAGGGAAGCTATTGTATACATAATTATCATTGCAAAATGGTCTTATCTTCCCACAGTCTTCAAATTGCAATCCCCATTACGGCCCGTACCTGTCAAAGTCATAAAACTCTATAGTCTTGTACTTCTGAGATATTATTTCTGCTTGAACTTTTCTTGCAGTATCAGTAGCACATCCCACAAGAATAAGCACAGAAGTGCCCGCAAATCCTCGGAATGCAGTCAAGTGTGTGGTTTGCTCAATCACAGCAGGACCGGCAGCCAAAATTGCTAAAAATGCTGAACCCAGAACTGATATCCGACTAAGAACCTATATTCAAAGAATGGATGAAAATATGAGTCCGTGGGGTGAGAAAAAAGAAGCTATGTAGGTTCAGCTAGAAATACAATTCAGAACTGATACCGACTAAGAACCTATATTACAAGCATGATCAGCAACTTGTATCAGTTAATCAAATATCAGGCTAGCACAATAGGTCACTAAAGAGATTCTGCAACAGAAGAGAAAATTACCGTCTTCAGAAATGCTGCTGTACTTTTACCAGGTCGGACCAGTGGAATTGAAGCACCTTGGCGCTTTAGTTGTTCACTAACGTCATCAGGGTCCAGTTGTAGGAAAGTATAGTAGTAATTGAAAAAGGCTATCAACAAGATATTGGTAGGAAGGTAAAGAGAACCTACAAACATTTAAAATTGTCAATTATTCATATAGAAATTCAACTGTCAATAGGATAATATATTGGCATATTCTTTCATTTCATTTTACTTCTTCAGCTCTTGGGATTACTCCAACAAAAATCAGAGACTTCCCTTTCCCCACTTTCTTTCACTATAAAATGATATAAGTTTCATCAAGCAATTCATATTCATCCACCTAGCTCATGATAAATGTGGGTTTTAATAACTGTAGCAAAGCAAAAAAAAAGAAAAAAGAACAAACCTTTGTCCTACCACTAACATTAGTTTTGAACCTTTGAAAGGAACATGACAAGATTTTAACCTTTAAAATTATGATTTATTATGGCACATACAGAGGGCAATAATTCACCAAAGATATTTGTTAACTCATCTTACCTCCAGGGTTCAAAGCCACTGCAGCCTTCTTTAGAACAGATATGCCAGTAAATCGTGCTAAAGTACCAGGAAGAGCTAGCGATGATGTAGAAAATATAATTGGCATCACTCCAGAGCTATTTACCTGGTTGGCCAAAATAATAGAATCAACACAAAGACAAGCACCACATGTTGATTGGAAGATCAACAAAAATAATTAGTAATCTCAATTAATGAAAAATAGAATAGCTGTACTTGCAACTCACAAACACACACAGAGACACACAGAAGCATCACAGAGAAATTTCTCTTCCAAATAATACATATAAATATCCTACCAAATATTACAAAGCTAGCAAACAAAACTTACAAGTTAAACTGTCATGAACAAATGATGGATGTGTAAGTTATTAGTTAGCAAGATTTAAACAAATTTTCACAGGAAACATGTGCAGAGCTTTTTGGGAAATAGCAACGGTAAAGAGATGGAGGAAGTGCTCCTTTCTCAATAAGTTAACTGGCAAAAAGAACAGCATGAACAAAAATAATAAGTATTTTCTTAGCATGGTTGTTCAGCTATACAGACCCTATTTTGCCACACATCTCTCTTTTGAGTCATATCCGCAATAAGCTTAGTAATATGAAGTCCACTTTTATAGTTTCCCTCCCCATCCTCTTTGGCTTTGCTTTCCACTGATATGGATATCCTATATCCAATTACATCTTCTTACGAAGATTTTACAGTTCTCCTTTGTACATGTCCAAATCACCTGAAACCTGTCTCATTCGTTTTGACCTCAATGGTGCAACACCCCTTTTTCATTTATGCAATCATTCTTAATCTTGTGAGTAGGTATTTCCTTATATTCATATATGCCCAACATAGAACACTCATCTTGAATGTTGATACTTAGTTTCCCAAAATCCTATCTCATACAACATTGTGCATAGAAGATGGCTAAACTGTGGAAATCATCTTGAACCAGACAGGAAAGAACAGAGCACTTTGTAAGTGAAGTCTATCTATGTTCACATTCAATCTCTCAAAAAAAAAAAAAAATTCTTTCTAACATTTGGGTTTTTCCTCTCATAGGTCACCCAGTTCCTTCATTAGTAGTTGGAGCCTGAAGGCATCGCTGGAAATCCCAATGTTCTCCACTAGACAATGTCGTCGCTTCTTTCAGAAGGACTTTAATAACTAAATTGTAAGTAAAGTTGTTGTCACTTCTTTTCCTAATTCACAATTCCATCAGCATATCAAGAGTACTAAATCCACCAATTTTTCTTTTTTTGTCCACATATAAACCTACAATTTTCTTCACCAAATTTCTCTGCTGGAACTGCAACCCCTTAAGAGGTTGCTGATCAATTCCTAGTTTCAAATTCTTTAGGTGTCTTGACTTCGAGGAAAGCAAACAATGTGAGAGGCAGGATTTGTCTATGAACTTAGCAACCTCATCAAGGGTAAAAAAATTCATCATAATTTAGTTGACATCAAAACTGGCGTGCAGAATGCAAGCATGAAGCATGTCAATTTTTCCCTTTTTCTTTTCACTTTTAAGTAGCTGCTAGTACCAGACTGAACTGAATATGCTGTTAACGATCCTGATCATTATCTTGTTGTTCCATAATCTATCATTTATGTGCCAGTGCAAGATTTTAACAAACATGCTACTTTTCAATCTCCCAATCCCCAATTACACAAAGCTCAAAGAACACCCTTATCTTGAAGATATGCAACTATTTACTAATTGCAAATCAATTGGCAAGCACAGTCATGAGAAGGGAATAATAATCAAGTGATCCTTGAATAAAACATTGAAATTAGTTTAAATTTCTATAAGCTCTTCTTTATAATCAATTAGATTTCCTTAAAAACCATTCACTAAGGCATGATCAACATAATCGTGTACTTTGTCATCATTATAATCACAAGCCACTAGCAAAACATTTTTACCTATACTTAAGCTACCTCTTGACAGACTTCAAGAGTGAATGATGCTGGACAGGTTGTCTCAATGAAAGAAAATCACATTTAAGAATTAGTACAAGATAGTATTTTAACCGATTTTATGTGTGAACAGTCGGTGTCACTGATATGTTTCTTAGTTGAGTTTTCATACAGAGTTCATTCTAATTTCGTTACACCTTAGTGAGGCCACAACTATTAGCATCAAGCACATCACGGTATTAGAACCATTTAAAACAACCATTGGAAACACATACCTTGAAAGGTAAGTAAGCAGATTTTTGAAGCCCTCCACTTCTGCTGCTGTACCTTGAAGCGTAGTTGAGTGGAATCTTCCTCTCTGCTTCCTGAAACACTTAGTTGAGACAATTGTTAAAATTTCTTTTCTTGTTACTGATAGAACTTCTATTAGAAAAAACAAGTAGGGTTACCTGAACATAGACAATGCCAAGGACCAGTAGGAAGAACGAGCTAATGATCGTAACTAGTCCAATGTAGTTACCATCCTGATATGCCTGCGCTACTGTCCTCCCAAAAGATGCTGGCAAGTAGGATAGAATATTTGTAAATATTAAAAGAGATGTGCCATTTCCAAGTTTTAGATCGGAAATTCGTTCCCCAATATACGTTGTAAGTACAGCACCAAGCGTCAATAGAGTGACAGAGGAGAGAACCCACTGCGTGCTAAAGTCATTGACATATGGACGAAGGTAAAGTACTTGGCCAATCGCCTGCCAGGAAACACAACAATATATTACAGAAATGCTTGGCATAGCACATAATGCCTGTGTGTTGGGGGGAGGGGTTGGGTGAGAATTTTTAGAAATTCTAACAATTTTTAGAAAAGGATGCATGCTGCTACTAGTGTCTAGTGTTTCTACACATATTTATGATGTATTTAAATGCATGAGATACATCCTATGATAAGAAGTAGCCTGCACAAAATTCATCCTTCACAAACAAAACCAGGAAACCACACGATTAAGACAGGTCTTGCGGCTAACAGAAATTTTTACCTAATATATTTTAGCAATACCTATTTAACGTTTCAAATAATACTTGTAATTAGCAACTAGCAATGCGAACTTATTATTCACAACCTCTATGACCACATGACATAGAAGTAGACATCAATTTGAAACTACAAGAAGACCTTATATCTAGTTAGCTAGCTTGTTAGTCACTGTCACCGGCCAATCAAGTTCCTTACCTGTACTATAGCAAAACCAACCGAAGCATATCTAGTGTACTGAAGAACTTTCTTTCTTCCTGCTTCACCTTCTCTTTTCTGAAGATCTTGCAACTTAGGGTAAACTTGGGCAAGGAGTTGAAACACAATTTGTGCATTAATGAAGGGAACTATACCAAGGGAACATATACCAAGTCTACCAATGCCTCCTCCAGAGAACGAATCCAAAGTGCTCAGTAGACTGTTCTGATCCAAATTGCCAACAAATGCCTCTCGATTAACCCCACCTAGAGGTATATAAACTCCAAGACGTGATAGGGCTAAAAACCCTAAAAGCTTGAGAAATTTTCCAGGTAATGGGCCTTTGAAGAAGTCCCCAAAGTCAATGGAACTGTCCTCAATAGCAGCTGCCAAAGTTCAAAGGATCCATGTCAACTGCCAAGACAGATGATATTATTTTGCCGGAAGCAAATCCTAGATAAATAAACTTTACAAGCTTAAAAATGCAAACCTGCCACTCCTCGAGCTGAAGAAGATTTTTCCCTTTTTGTACCGGAGGTACTCTTAAATGTTGGTGATAACAAGGCTAGAAAACTTTCCCAAATACCATTTAGACCAGAAGAGACATCTGGATTGATACGCAAGGGATCAAAAACAGATCCTTTATAGCTGAGAAGGAATTCCAATCAGAAGACAGAATAAAAATTATACAAACAGCAAAATCAATAATGGTTAAGGAAAGTTAATAAAGACATGAGGCTTACATATAGTGCAATAAGTTCAGCATGTGCAAAGCTCTAAAATTTCATTTGAAAATTCTTATCTGTCATATCACCTCGGCTTCTAATCCTTACAATATGCAAATGAATAACTTCCTCATCCCCTAAAAAAGACTTTTTCCTCTCCCTAGTTCCTAGCAAGTTCAATCTACAATATAAAGCATATAATAGTTCAAAACAAAACAAACAAGCAAATTTCAAGCCAAAGAAAGACCATATTTTGAGTGAGACAACAATACCAAAGCGGTAACTTAAATGGTTAAAAAGAATGATTCTAAGGAAAGAACAAATAAAAGGGTATCTGAAAAAAGTTACCCGTAAGAAAGAAGACCAAGGTTCCATGATTGCTTAGAGTTAGGTTTGGTATGGACAGTTAAACTGGCTCTGCAAACATAACTTTTGAGTGTTGGAGAAGGTCTGGGATTGGGATGAGAGAGTGCAGAGAGGTTGAAGCTAAGAGGCCAAGAAGAAGCTTCTCTGACCGTTATCAACATTATCCTTATTATTCCCAAACACTTCAGTTACAGTTTTTCGTTTTCTGCGTAATAAAGAAGTCTGAAGCAGTGAATGATTCGTTACTCACCCAAAGTTAATAGCCCACAAGCAAGCCCAATATGGTTTTCACTCTGGATAAAATCCTTTTGCTCGAGTATGGCCCATTTGAATTCTTGATTCAAATTCTTATTTTATTATTGTATTATTATATTATTATGTGAATAAATAAAATTATATCATACATTGACATAAGAGTTTTATAATTTACAAAACGGGGTTAGGAGGTTAACAAATGTCCTTTTAGGATATATTTTAAATATTTATTATTTAGTTAATCTCGTACTGGGACATGTGTTATTTTTTAACACTACTTATAGACTTGAAAAATTCTACATCAATGTATAAAATAATAGTCCTTACCTATAATCTAATCTATTAAACATATAATTAAAAGAAGCTCCTTAAGAAGCTTTAAGTGTTTGGGGGGAGAAGGGGGGCATATGGCTCCCCCTCATTTGTTGATTTTTTTTTTTCATTTCATCGTTTCAGTTTTTTCTTTTTTCTTTTCTTTCGTTTTTTTATTTTTTAATTTAATTTAATTGCTTTTAAATGCTCTTTCTAATTATTTTAAGTTTATCTATTATTTAATGGCGCATGAAGTCTAACTATCGGAAAGAAAAATAAAAATGTATTTTAAATTTTAAGTAAAGACATATTTTTTTACCCAAAAATAAAAATATTGTATTATAAAATTAACTCTTTTGTGAATTCAATTAATAAATAAAATACCACATAACTAATTAAAATCGAGCTTTTTATGTATATAGTTTTTAAGAATGGCGGCTCAATTTGATTTTTAATATATCTTTAATTTTATAAGAATTTCTCCTTCATTTTTTCATTAGTTTCATTTACATCTATTGACATTATTATTAAAATGTATCTTTTGTACCTTTTACATTGGTGGTTAATGATGTCAATTGTACCTTTTACTATAATGGTTAATGATGTCAATTGTCATTAAAGGCAACTTATGAAAGATTGACTAGCAATGACAATTATTAAGCACCTAAGTAAATTTAGTAAGCCATTCTAACAATTAAAGTGAGAATGTTCATATATTTGTTTATCAACAACAACAACAACAACAACAACAACAACATCTTTGAATGCAACTTTAATTTTGTTCAAGTTTCCCTACAAATAAGTTATTTTTCCTGTAAACTCCAAACCTAGTCTAACTTGTAATTTAGCTCCCAAATAAATAAAAGGCTAAATGTTCAAATTAGGACTCAACGTTCGGAGTAATTCTCAATTAAGGGTCAAACCTTTCAATTGTAACATTTCAGGACCTAAACTATAATGATTGTAACAAATAAGGACAGAAGAAGACGGAAAATGATGGGTGTGCAAAACGCGCCGTTAACATAATAACAGTGACACGTGGCATTATATGAGTCGATATATATAAAAAAGTAAAATTTTAAAACATTTTTTTAAAAAATTAACAATTGTATTTTTTTTTATTCTAATTAGTAACCATTATGATTTTCTCCTACAAATTTTCTGGCAAACCAAACACTTTCCGAAATCTCTAACCCAAGAAAATCTCACAATGAAATCAACCCAAAAAGCCAAAACCCAGACTTTGTTACCCGAACAATCACTGTTCTCACAAAGTTTAATTAACCTACTGTCACCATCATGAAATTCATTGTTATTTGATTCTAAAATACAAAAATCTTGAACAGAAGGCATTAAACTCATCAACATAAGCATTCCACACCCACTACAACCTTCAATCTTCATGCTAAAACCTGCAATTTTGACTTTCATTCTGACCTTTTCAAATTGTATTTCCAACGATTCCTAAAACCCACTATTTCCCACCAAGCAAACAGTCTTCAAATTCCAAATCTAGAATATCCAACATGAAATCAACCTAAAAAGCCCATGGACATAAGAGTTACTATTACTGGAAACAAAAAAACCACAGTGAAAAAAAGAGCAATTTGTTGAATCCCTCTAATGCTGACGATCTAAACTCAGACAAGAGAACAAGATTGAAGAGAGATGAGGGAGATAGAATATCAGAAGAAATAGAGAAGGGAAGAATGTAGAAGAGAAACTTAGATGACCTGGACTAAAGCGTGTATCACTCATTCACCCTCATCTCTTCAGCTAGGCAAATTTGCATCACTCTTCTTTCTCACCAAAATTTAGGTTTTCAATGGCTGTTCCTGGGGATTGATTTTTTATGAAAGGAGCACAGATTACAGAGGAAAGAGAATGGAAGAAATTTATATGTTTTGTCTGAGGTAAGCAAACAATTTCCAGATTGGGTTGAAATTTCGGGTTTTTAGTTTGCTGGAAGATTGAGAGCTTGGTGGGTTTTGATTTGGGAAAAATAACCTTTGATTCTCTGTTTTCTCTAAAAAAAAAAATTGAGATGGCTGTTATTCGCCATTTTATTCCTTTGTTTTTTTTTTAAATTTTCTTACATTTTTTCTTATTTACTTATTTACAAAATTAAATAATTTAGTTTTATTTCAGTTAATAATCAGATGGTGAACACTTTGCCACGTGTCAAAATCTTGTTCTTCTACGCATTTCATTGGGTACGTGTATAACACGCACTAACGTCAGTCAACAAGAGTCCTGAAATGTATCAATCCGTGAACGTTAGATCCTGATTTGATGTTTTTGAAAGGTTTGGTCCTTCATTGAGAAAACCCGTAAACGTTAGGTCCCGATTTGAGCTTTTAGCCTAAATAAAATTATAATGTTCTGGGTGTAATTGAATTAAAGTTTGAATTTTGAACTAAATTAAGGAGATTGTAAAAGTTTGAGGGGTAAATTGATTTGTTTGAAACATTGGAGGGTAAATGAGTAATTGTGTATGGAAGTATAAGAGGGCCAATCTTTTTGGCTGATTGGGTTGGTTTCTTCTTCTTCCTCCCCTCCACCATGTTTTCCCCCTCCTCCGTGATATTGAAGACCAAACTTTGCCCTAGCCTTGCTCTCTCACTTCTCAACCAAATAAGACATGCAAATACTCTCTTCCACTCAATTTTTCGAGCTCTTCGACATGGTGATATTAGTTCTTGAAGTCAGTGGCTGTTTGAAGCTCAAAAGTTGAGCAAAATGATTTCGGGTTTTATGATAGTTGAAGGAACACTTGGTGTTTTTGAGTTGAATCACTTGGGGTAAGTGATTGTGCTCTTCAAGAGCTTTAAGAATGTGTGCTTGCATGCTCTGTTGATGGATTGATGGCCGGATAATCTTAGAAGTAGTTCCAAGCAAAATTCTGCACTTTAGCTCATTTTTGTAGCTTCTATTTTTCAGAATTTTGAATGGGAAAATGATCTTCGTTTGCCGTGAAATTTAATATAAAGAATCTTCAAGGTGTTAACTACAACTTTTATTCACAACTCTTTTCCCAGAAATGCATGCATTAAAAGATATAATTTTTTTAAATTTCTATCGACCCGAGGAGTCAAAATGGTGACAGAAATTTTGATCCAAATTCTGACCTAGTTGTAGTGAGAATTATGTTTGGTGTAAAAGAAATTTTTAAAGTAGACTCTTAAGTTTTCCAACGACATATTATATGCCTTAATCCTATTAGTAGAATGAAAGATATGGAGTTTTGAATTATGGGCAGAAACTGCCAAAAAAAGAACCCATCGGAATCTGGAAATTTCCAGACTCTGGCAGTTGTCTGGTCAACAGTCCGGCGAGTTGACCAATTGACCAATTGACCAATTGACCTATTGACCGTTGACTTTGATATGTTATTGTTGATCTTTGCTTTGACTGGTTGACCCAAAATTTGAATTTTTCGATTTTACACCAAATCGATCCTGATTTAGCCAGAAACCTTTCTTAGGGCTGATGGAAGCCTATTTAGCAAAATTGAGGTCGCATTTTGCATATTTATTGAATTTTTAATGGATTTCTAATGAAATTTCATGAAATTATGAGCATCGATGAAGGATTGTGGTGAGGGCTCCTGCTGTGTAGTGGGGATAGCGTGGGAGTATATGTCACGCCTCAGACCCATCTAGCCTAGCCACGTGGCAACCGTCGTATCACCTCGAGATGCGTGCTATGGAAGGCGGCCTATCCAAGATGACACAAGGCATAGAATGAGTATCATCGCTACAAAACATTTAAAACTAAATTTAGTTAGAAAGCATTTATATTAATAATAAGCAAACAAACACACTAAATTGCACTATCCTCTGAGTATTTTCATTATTTGGGATCCATTGGAGCTAGAAGTGCTTGGCTAGAGCACAAATTGGAGCCAAAGTTTGAGGATATTTTCCTAGATTTAAAGAAATCTAGCCAACCATTCTTCAAGCCATTTAAGTAAGTTATTCTACTTTTCATTAACTTGCATTTGATGTAAAAGTTATGCTTAATGGCTAAGCAAATTGTGAACCAAGTATATGAACTATTTTGCTTTGATGTCAATTTTGAAACTCTCTACTTTTGTGGATTTTGATTGGACAAATGAATTCCATTTGCTATGAAAATCTAACTGGAGAATCTTGATGTGTTAGCTACAACTTTCGTTCACAAACCTTCTCCTAAAAATGCCTAGATTTTGAGTTATGAATTTTTGAACTTTCTGTCGCTGTTAATGATGTGAAAATGGTGACAATAAGTTTGATCTAATTTTCGAACTTGTTAAAATAGGAATCTGAGTTTGATGCTGAATAACTTTTTAAAGTAGACTTTTAGAGCTTTCCAACAGTATATTATATGCCTTAATCCGATTTGTAGAATAAAAGTTAAGGAATTTTGAACTTTTGGCAGAAAATCTACCAGAATTTTAGGGTTAGCCGGAATCTGGAAATTTTCCAGATTCTGGTCGTCGGTGATAGGTTGACCTGTTGACCATTGACTTTGGTCGGTTGACCCAAAAGTTAACTTTTTCGAACCTTTCCTAGGGCATGTAGAAGCCTATTTAGGCAAATTGAGTTGGCATTTGCATATTTATTAAATTTTAAAATGATTTCTAATAGATGTTTTAAATGAAATTAGGAGCGCCGGTGAATTAGGATTGAGGCAAAGCTCCGGCTATCCAGTTAGATTGATTGGGAGTGTACTACACTCTCTGACAGTGAGTGATTTGGCCTCAATATTTAGTGACATTGATGCTAAATTATTTTATTGTTTTAATTAAATGTTTTATGTTTTGGGATATATTGTATCACCTCATAAGCATACATTGGTTTTGGGGGATGAGACTCTATGATATATGCTTCTATATATGGAATGCGTTTTATGAAATGTTTTAATTATTATTATGAGTCCATGAGGGACTAGCCATGTGTAGCTTTGCTAGCTTTTGTGTAGCCTGTGGACCGTCTATTTAAGAGAGGCATAGGTGCACCATGCTCCTGGAATTGAGAGGTGCGTAGGATGACTTGTCAGGAGAGTAGTGTACTTGCTTGATGTAATGTACGGCAACGTTGGGAGAAAAAGGGCATAAAAGTGAAAAGCACTCTATTATTATTTTATATAAAGAAATAAATTATGAGAATTTCTCCCAACGGTTTGAGTTCATCGACGGTTCAAGGAGTTAATAATAGCTCACCAAGATTTCGCCTTGAACTTGAGATCGGTTTGTCCGGATTGGTCAAAAGTCCAAAATTGCTCCAAAAGAGCAGTTGAGAGAAAAGAGAAAGGAGAGAAGAGAGAAAGAGAGAAAATGAGGGGGAGAGGCTCAGCCTCCCTCTATTTATAGGGTAGCCCGGCACTGGGTCTACTTGGACCCCGGGCCAAACTTTCTCTTCTCTTTAATCACTCAAAACTTTAATCCTTGGCCCGATCCACCGACCAATTCACCAATGGACTTCTAATCCATTGGCTATAGACTTAAAGAAGTCCACGTTAGTTATTCCATGCATGGTCACCAATCTCATCTTCCAACTACATCTTATCTTAAGCTTATCTTCTCTTCAGACTTGACACAGCAGGACCAACATATTGTTTAATTGTTACGTCATCTTGCACTATTCCGTTCATACGAAAAGATCGTGCTAGGTTCGGGTGTGTCACATTTACTTAAACACATAGCGACTCATGAATCATAAATGTGTAATAATCTATAATCTATATATCTATATATATATCTATATCTATCTATACATACTTTTATTTCTATCCCCAAAATAACTCTCTCAAGCTACCCATATCAGCATCTCATTTTTTTAAATATATAAAAAATATATACATGAATAATAAATATGTATTTCTCATATAACTCTTTCATGAAATTCTATCCCTTTTCAAAAATCTTTTCCTTTTCCTAATAATAAAATTAATAAATCTTCCTTTAGAACATTAAATTCATTACTAAATTGAATTGAAAAACTTTCCCCATTTCTTCTCCCTTTTCTTGCAACCCATTCTCTTCCCGTCTCTTTCCTTGCCTTGAACCCTTCCCTCTCCCTTTCTAATGTTTCTCAATTTTTTCAGGTCTAATCGAGAAGATTAAAATGTTTATGGAAAAGAAAATTTCAGAAGCGACAGAGCAGAAAAAAGAATGATGAAGGGGCAAGAAATAGAAGAAGGGAAATTGGGGAAAAAGAGATGAAATAGCAGGTATATTGGTTTTCCCCTTTTTTAAAATTATTTTGTCCCTAAATTGGACTTTTTTTTTATTTTTTCCCTATTGGTTTCAATTTCGACTCCTCTTACTATGCTCTCTGCTCCAAATTTGTTGCTTTCTGCATAGCTATGCATATCTACCTTCACGAGTTGCTTTATGCTTCCTTCAATTCTCATCAAGTTTGTTATATGCTTATGAATTACTTTATTGGAATATAAGGTATGCTGTCTTCGTCAATTTACACTGAATGCCTTATCAGTCTAAACAGGGAATATTTATTTACGAAAAAAATTTACTGAATTGGTTGCATTTATTGACAATGGTAATGGTTATTACAATCAGTTATTAGTTTTTCCTTATTGACTTACTTATTTCTATGATTTTGTGTCCTTTCTCTTTATTGTTTTATCCACGGATTCCGTTCCATAATGGTGGGAGAGTGAATTTACAAAGGCATTCTCTCGAGGAACAGGCTGCTGTCATTATACAAGCATTTGCATAGTGGACTTCTTTCCAATCTGATGGTAAACTCTCAAATTGTTAGGACAGTAGCTTACGATCAGTTGCTATTTATTTTGTATGAGAGAAAAAAACCCTATGATATTTCTTTTCGTTGTCTTTACTTATACAGCCTTTTTTTTTAAATATTTTTGTCAAATTGTTTTGTTCTACTTTTGTTCTGGTTTTTTGCTTTAGAGATGCATGAGATAATTTGGTGTTAAATATACATAATTTCTTTGCATATTTGGTGCAAGTGAAACTGACAATTGATGTTTGGAATCCCATTTGATATGTTGTAAGGTATTGATATTGAAATTGAAAATAGTTGAAATCTCAACTATTCGATGAAGAACACCACATGGAACTGATACACACCACATGAAACTGATACACGGTACAGTGTAAAAAAGGACTTGGTCATTTGTCATGGAAGGGGATGAGATAGGATAGAGATTAGTTCTCTAAAGTTTGGAAGTGAAATAGGCAATAGTTTGTGAACTTAAAACTTATGAAAGTGTATTGAATGTTTTTCATCAGCATTCCTTATGAAAGGCCATTAGTGACATGATTATTGACTTAGGGAAAAAAACTGTAGCCTTTATAACTGTCATGGATATGAATTAGACCAACTGAAGTTCAAATAATGATGTAGTAAGAATTGGTTTTTCCATTGTTTGCATAAGTCAGATTGTACGGTAATTTTTTATGCCTTTTTTGCGCATACATTGGACATGAAATGATAAGAATGAATATGTGGCCTTTGCATTTAGTTAACTCTTTTGGGAAGATTGGAGTGATTGGGAGGCTGTTGTTGGGGATTATAGTTCTGTGCTCTAAAATAAAAATATGATGGAATTCACTTAGTTATAGGAATTTTAATTAGTTGGTTAATATCAGTTGATAGATTCCTTGATAATTGTAGCTTTTTGGGTTAAGTTTTAGGTGTGACATGCTCAAGGCATTGAATTTTTTTCCTCAAAGATTTGAAAAGTAGGGGCACATGCATGGATTCATGCTTTGCCCATTGCCAAAGTGATGCAAAGAATCATGGTTTGCAACTGCTTCTTGAGAATATACAATAAGGTAACTATTTGTCCATCTCATTTGCTGTCATTTATAAGATATGGATCATTCAAATGCCAACATCTTATTTATGATTCAATAATGCTAATATATATGCCATTATTTGGTGCGATTATAGTAACTTGAAATTTGATATTAATCTCTATAACTTTCAAATAGTTATAACTTTAGCCACTAATATTGAGGTAAGTTATAACTTTCAAATATGTATCTAAAATGTTATATACGACCTTCCTATTTTTACTTAGTTTCAAATCTTATATCCACTGACAATAAGTTTTTTATTACAAACTAGAAGACAGGGAATAAAAGTAAACCTGCCAATGGACACAGGAGAAAACCAAGCATCAAATGAGGCAAAGTTGAATGAAGATTACCTATTTGAAAATCTAAACCATGTCCATAAGTATTTGTTTTAAAACACGTTGTCTACCTAAGTATTTGGTGGAAGTTTGAAACTAGAAGTTTGTAAGCATTTGTTATCGAAAAGGACATCGATTAGGGACCTTTATAATTAGATACATGATTGTTTAGAATAATAGTAATTATTGTTAATTTTGCTTCCTTTTTAAATGTAATTGTTCTCAAAATTAATTACAGTCATTATTTTTTTAAAATATTTTGGCGGATGCATGATTATCTTAGTGCTCTAAATAGCTATATATTCTTACTTCGTTTGCATATAAGATAAATATATTAATTAAATTAATGAAAACCCGCAGCGCAGGCGTGGGCAATATTCCTAGTATATAATAATTTTAACACCCAACATAATTATATAAATAACCCTATGCTAATTGTTGTAGTTTCAAGTTTAATGTCTATTTTGGACTTTTTCTAATGGTTTAAATTCTTATATATAAATTACAAGACTATCCTTTTGGTTATTTTATTTGTATTTCTAATATAATAATTATTATAATTCCAACAATATTCCTTTTAATTCTTTAAAAAAAGAATTGATTTTTTTCAATATTTAGAATTCCAATAATATTATTCCTTTTAATTACTTTTAAGGAAAATAATTGACAAACAAATCCCATAACCTCTTACATTTTTAAAGGAATGGTCTTTCAAATTTTTTTAATTTTACTTGAGATAAAATCACAAGAATTGCATTATTTTTCTTCTTTAAATTTTATCTTAATTTTTTTTTAAATTTCTTCCTCCTTTCATACAAAAGGGGAACAAAATACCATTTCTCTTTTATGTATTTTAGTAATTTATTTATATTTGTTTAAAATTTAAAAAATTCTAAAAATTTAATATCAATTAATATTTATATTTGTACTTCTTAAAAGTCAATTAAAAAGAATTTTGGAGTACTTTTTATCATTTCTTATTAGTCCTCCAGTTTTTTCAATTTAAAATAAAATTTTTATTAATTATATTTATTTTATATAGATTGTCATGTCCCAACCCGGAGGCTCGTTCACGTGGCAACCACTGTGCTACCTTGAAATATGTGCTGTCCAATCACGCACCTGAAGCACCGCAAGGTATAGAAATGGATATCATCGCTACAAAACAATACTAAAATTTAATTAGAAATCATTTAATAAAATAATTAACTTTAAAAAATACACCAGTGGACTAATTTAAAAAAATACTTACGCAGCAGAAACTACTACTCCTAAGTCACCGACGCCTCCTAGTGAGCCTCTAATCTACCTGCTGTCTTCAATTGTGGATCTACATCCATCCACATTAGATACAGGTGAGTGACAGAGGTTCAATGAATCTCCATCAGAGGTTAGGGAAAACAGGGTAATCCAAAACATAATAATAAAATAAATAATTTTGTTTTCAAAATCTCTTTTCAAATTCTCCAGTTGAGAATTTGATTTAAAACCTTTTTAAATAAATATAAATATAAAGTGGGCTAGCCTCTGACATATTGAAGACTCGACCCACCGGTCGTATGCCTTACTGCACCGAGGGCTATCTCTTTTCTTTACTAAAACATTTTTCTTTCTCTAGCCCGTTCCCTCGGTGGTGCCGATCGCTGTGGGTGGAACACAGCTACATCGAGCCCTGGCAAGTTATCCTACATGTTTCTTCCAAGGTCTCACACTCACCGTGCCCCTCGATAGGCGGTCCACGGCTAGGTTGCATGCATGTCTTGCTCGGTCCACTCGCTCCCTCTCATCGGAGCACCAAGATCCACTCAATCGCTCATCTCGCCTTTCCTCATCATCAAATATCATATATATATATATATGTATAAAACATATATTTTTAAAATATATAAACATAAACATAAACAGACACATAAATCTTTATATTTTCTTTGAAAACGTCCCACTCTCTACGTGGGTTTATCACCAAATAAGTGTGTGTGTACGCAGTGGATTTCCCATGTCCCAAAACCTTTGAAAATTATTTTATCTTTTGAAAACGTTTTCCCCAGTGGCTATGCACTGAAATCTAAGCCATTTACAGTGTTGGGAGGTTCTTATACTCCCAAAAGATCCATGTAGATAAGTCTACGGAGTATCGCCGCACTCGATCGTCCGGAACCCTAATACTCACAAATTCGGGTTAGCATTCATAATCGAACTATGAATGCACCTATGAGGCTCTAGCATGACCTAAGACGATGTTTGGATGTGTTTCGGGGCTTAGAAAAGTGTCCGAAAAGGTTCAGGTCAAAATTAGGCACTTGATGAAAAATTACAAAAATGCCCCTAAGGGCCACTGGGCCCCCCATGCGGACTGGGCCAAGTCCCGTGCGGTTTTAGGCCAAAAGACAACTCTCATGCTGTTTGAGCTGAGTCCCGAGCGGGATTAGGCCAAGTCCCGCTCGTGACTTGGGCCAAAAGCCCACTCCCTTGCGGGAGTGGGTCGGCTCCTGCGCAGGAGACAAGACAGGTTCCCAAGCTCCCTCCTCGATTCTCATGCCGTCTGACCTCCTTTCGACACACAAACTTGGACGGGCGATCCACACGCCGTCCACAACACATTTACCAAAGCAAAAACGAGAATCATAAGCTCAAAGTTCCTAGATCTCAAATCTAAGCTAGAATCTAGCTAAAAAGCTAAACCTAACTTTGAGCTTAGATCGCTCATAGACCAATGCATGAAAATACGTGAAAATGAAGAAAAACATAAATTAAGGTGAGTATGATAACATACTAGAAACTCACCTTGATTTGACGGTCAGTTTGTTCGGATCTGCCAAAAGTCCAAAATTGCTCCGAGAGAGCAAATGAGAGGAGAGGAAGTGAAGGAGAAGAGAAATGAGAGGGGGGAGAGCTCAACTCCCCCTATTTATAGGCAAGCCCGACACCGGGCCTATTCGAACCCCAGGCCAGACTTTTTTCCCTATTTTCAACCTCTCATAATTTCGATCCTTGGCCTAATCCATCGACCAATTCACCAATGGATATCCAATCCATTAGCTATGGACTTAAAGAAATCCAATTAGTGCTTCCATGCATGGTTATTTATCTCATCTTCCAACTCCATCTTATCCTAATTTCCACTTCTCTTCTTAATTAGACACATCTGGACCGACGTATTATAGAGCTAATATGCCATCTTATACTATTCCGTCTGTACGGAAAAGTTAGATTAGGTCCAGGTGTGTCATAGATTATATTTGTCAATATATAGATTATATTATATGGTATATGGAGTTGGATAAAATTTCATGGGATTCAGTAAATAGAATAGAAATTCAATTCCATCATTATTAGATCTATTGAAAATATATATTTATTTTAAATTGAAATATGAAATGCGTATGAACAGAAAAAGAAAGGTTATACTCAAATTTAAATTTATGTTTATAACAAACAGACATAAATGGAAAAAAATTGATAAATGCCATTTAGTTTTACGGAGTTTTGTATGGAATATAAAAAAATAATAATAAAATTATTTTTTCATAACATACTCGAATGTTTATGTGTTGTTTTGAAGACTGAATAAAATTACTTTTATTTTTTTAATCTTTTTTCCTTTATTCCAAAATTATTCTTTATCTCTAATTTTAAAAGTTAACCTATAAGACCAAAATTTATACATTTACATCATATATTAAAAATGATTTAAAAAAAATTACACTTATTCATGTGCGAATATAATAAAAAACAAAAGAAGTTTATTTTTTAAATTTAAAATAAAAATAAAAATTTAAAATTTATTAAAAAATTAATAATAATTTTTAAAAATCCGGAGCAAAGCCTGGGATCATCTTTTAGTAATAATAATTTTTGTGTATAAGAACTGAGAAATTTAAGAGTGTAAATAATCAAATATTTAGCTATACTCCAACTAAAAAAAGTAGGCTATTTATATCCGACACAACTAATGAAAACTATATAAACAAGGAGAACAAAGTCTTACGCTTTGTTTCAGGATTCATATTTATCAAAGTGCACTAAATAGACATCAAAGTAAAGTGCACTAAATAGCTAAACTTGAGGTTAGCTCCAACATATTAAGAAATCCAATGAAGATATAGCCATAGAAACCTGATCCAAAAAACACTTAACCATTTAAAACTTAACGTTCCATTAAAACTAAATTTATTTTTCCTGAGAAAAAATTTAAAATGTAGGCCTATGTAACAAAACTTAACTTTAGCCCAAAAATAAAGTATGTCCAACATCATTTTGTGGAAGTTTTTTTCATTAATTTGAGTTTTGTCAAGGCTTAACCCAATTGTTTAGCACAAAATTTTAACCCAAAAAAGGCATATTTTACCCATAGACACTTGTCAACAAAAGAATGCATGCATATAATTTAAATAATAACTAGGACGGTGTCCCATGCTCATACTGTAAGTTTATATATACTTTACTTCTAGTTTTTATATGCAATTTGTTATTCACTTTTAAAACTTTAACTAACTTTGTGAATATCAATAAATATATATAAAGATGGGCAATGAATATGGGTTTTTCTGACATTATACTAGAGGGTGATGCTCTGAGTATAATAAAAAAGCTCAACTCTGACTCACCATACTTATCCCCCATTGGAGCATACATTGTGGAAGCCCAAAATGCTAAGTGCTAGTTTTCTCATTGTCTTTTTTCTTATATCAATAGCGACAGCAATGTTATGGCTCATTCTTTAGCTAAGTTTGAACTAGGTCTTGAGAATGATTTTGTATGGGTTGAAGAGGTTCCTTTTTGGCTCCTTGATACCTTAAACCATGATTATACAAACCTTGATGTTCTTTAATGAAAGCCTAGTCACTTTTATTTCAAAAAAAAAAATTATGTCCTATATAAGGTGAAGGCTACAATTAGCCCCCCTCATGTGAGCCGTCAGATATTATAGTTGTTTATTAGTTGTTGGATTTAGTTGTTGTTTTATTCAGGGTTTTGGATGAAACTTGCAACCGTCAAACAGGCTACTGGGTATTCCAAAGGGAAACTTTAGGTTGTTTTGTTTTTTGACTTATCAGTTTCCTTAATTTCATCAATCACTCACACCCCTAACTCTCGCTCGAATTTTTGATCAAATAGAATCGGTTTTGATGTCAGTAGCAGGCAATTGTAAAAAATATAAAAACAAATGAGAGTTTCTGTAATCATTCATTCACTGACTTTTTAAATTCACAATCTTTCTCCTTCCATCTCTTTTTCTCTATCAATTTTTGACCCAATCCTGCTCATCATATTCAGTTTGGATGAGCAATTGGCATTGTGGAGAGCCAATATATCCGTTTGATCAATTCGAAAATTTAGATAGAAAGTGGGATTTAAAGCATGGATGCTTCATATGATGACTTGGACTTCTTAGACGAGGATGAGATAATAGGTGAATTTGATGACCACGGTATCAACGGGGAGAGTGCGTTCGAGCAGCGCAATGATGAGAAGGAGATGAATTTTGTGCCTTACGAGTATTTCGAAGAGAAGGATTTTATGAGTTTGGATATGGAAGAAATTAAAAAGATAGAATTTAAGACATTAGCGGAAGCAGAGAGAGTTTACTTGACATATACAAAAGGTATGGGTTTCAGTATAAGAAAAAACAGCTCGCACAACAGCAAGGTGAGGCTAGTAGTTGTTGGTAAATAGTAGGTATGTAGCAAAGAAGGTGTTAGAAGAGAATAATGCTTAAGTATAAGGATCGGAAGCCACGCCCTAAGGACTTGAGCAGAGAACGTTGCAAGGCGGTTATGCGAGTTCGTTTGAATCTTAATACCATGTTATAGAGAATCTCTACATTTCGTGTTGAGCACAATCACAAACTTGTTCCTTCAGATCATAAGGCTTTTCTTCACTTTCACAGGCATGTATATTTATATGTTTTATTATTTCAAAAATTAACATTTACATAGTTGACCCAGTATTGAGATTACAGTGATGATTGTCTAATAAATTATGCATATTTAGAGTTGGAGTTGTAAAGCGTTTTTTTGTATAGAGGCAACTTTGGTTTTGTTACCCAGTGTTGACTCTAGACATATAGTATCGATTTTGAGGATTTATAATCGAGGTTATTTACAATCAAGTATGGATGCGAATATGTGATCCATTTTCCATCGATGGTTTTGTGTAACTTCTGTTTCCCAGGATCGACTCTGGACATATAGCATCGATTCTAAATTATCGGGTTTTGTTCTATTTTATCAGTCGTTATGCAGAATCAATTTCTATTGCATGGAAATTGATTCTATACTGTATGTAGGTGTGTGCATCGTTTTCACTAATTTTAGTCAAATCGACTATGAATGTTTTAAATCGAGTTTTTTAAGAATTAAGGGACATTTTTTTTAACCTAGTTGTATTGTTATGTTTCACACTGATTTTGTATTTGTTCCATAGGCACGTTGATGATGGATCACTGAATGAAGCTATGGCAATGAAGGCAAGCGATATACACGCTTGTGAGGCAAAGAAACTGTTAGCAAACAAGGTTAGTGGTGCGCACAAGCTCGGGTTCATAAGGAAGGACCTGTACAATAGTTTGAGAATGGTGTCAAGGTCCAGAGTCATGGAAGGTGATGCAAATGCCATGTTGCTATACTTGGAGAGACAGAAGATTTTAGATCCAAGCTTAGTGTATTAGGTTTCCAGTGATGAAGAAAATCGATTGGAGAAGCTATTTTGGATCGATGCTAAGGCAAAATTGGATTTTAGAGTTTTCGACAATGTTATAGCATTCGACACCATGTACAAGATGCATACAACATGCCCTTGCTTAGTATCTTAGGAGTGAACAATCACAACCAAACCATTGTTTTTGGTTTCGTTATGCTTTCAAATAAGAGAGTAGAATCATTTATATGGGTCCTGGAGGAGTTTGTCTTTGTCATGGGGAATAAGAGGCTACTGTTTGTAGTCACAGATGGTGATAAAGTAATGCAAAATGCGAGTGAATTCATCCTCCCAGAGGCTAGACATCGATCGTGTGTTTGGCATTTGGCTCGTAATGCAAGGTCAAACGTCTTTAATTCTAATTTTGTGAAAAATTTCAGTCGGTGCATGTTACGTTGGTGTACCGAGGATGAGTTTGATGAGGCTTGAAGGGAAATGGTTAATAAATATGGACTGCATGATAACGAGTGGGTAATGGAAACGTGGAACACTAGACACAGGGGGGCACAAGTGTATTTAATTGGCCATTTTTTTGCAACAGTGAAGAGCACATCGAGGTGCGAGGGGTTGAACTCATATCTTAAAAGGTATACAAATTACAATGGAACCTTGCTAGAATTCATGGAACAGTTTACTTTGGCCGTTAACAATATTCACAGCCTTGAAGTAGAAGCGGATTTCAAAGCTTGTTACACAATACCTGTGTTGACGATTGCTGGTCTAGAATTGATTGAAGGATACGCAGCTAGGGTGTTCACATGGAGTGCTTTTAAGTGAATACGTAAGGAGCTCGTCCGTCAACATTTATATAATGTTGCCCAGATGGATACAAGTGTTCCGAGGATGGTACCACTGTGACATACACCGTTCAAAGGTACATGAAAGCTGATAAGGTAACTACTGTCATATATAACCAGGACGAACAGAGGTTCTCGTGTTTGTGTAAGAAGTTCGAGTTGGAAGGTATACCGTGCACATGTGTTTCATGTTATGATCATGCGTCGCATTACCAACATCCCCAATTCGTTGATTAATCGAAGATGGACTATTGGAGTCAAAAAAAGAATTCATGTTATGCCTGGAGCCTCGGTTTAGTGCGAACGAAGCTGAATTATTTAGGTAGGCATCACTTCATACTAGGTGGAACGGTGTTTTGGGGTTGGCTTCCAAAAGCAAGGAAGGATATGATTTAGCAAGCAAATGGATGTCGGATCTTGCAACAAGAATACATGCCGTGGTAAGAGGGGATGGGCTAACGATAAGAATATGGTCTTGAAAGATCATGTTGCTGACCTACAAAGGGTAAAATCGAAAGGCAGGTCTAAAAACAATTCTAGAGCAGAAAAGAACGTTAAAGGCAATAAAAAGGGGTCGTTGTTATCGAGGTTGTGGGGGGAATGGTCACGACATACGAAACTATCTTAGTAAAAATACAACTGGGAAGAAGAGGAGAAGATCGCATTGAGATGGTGATGACGTGTTCGACTATACCGATGACAAATTGACGAGAACCGATTTTAATATGACTAAGTTTGAGGTAGGCGACCTCTAATTAGTTACCCACATTGATGAATTGTTTGAGAAAGGTGATTACATCCAAGTATAACGTGTACTCGTTTAGGGATACTTTGTCTTTTTATAGGTTGAGCACAAACAGAGGTGATGCAGTTGATAATAGTATTAACAAAACTTAGGGTGAACCAGCACCAGAATGCAAAACTAAGTACGATTCATCTGATGAAGAATTATTAAGAGATTTTGGCGACTCTTCTGACTTCGAAGTAGAATTCATTACATTTGTTGTTGTCCTTTGTAATTACGTAACGTAGTATTTTGGTTCTTTATTGTTCTCCTCACAGATGCTGTTTCCAAAAAACAGATCATCCAACAATGGTCAACACCTATGGGGAGAAACAGATGGGGTACCCTCGATTCATGTTTATTATTCAGAAGATGATTGGTTTGACGCAGATCCGTCATCTGAGGTACACGATCTGTAATATTGATCATTATGATCATCATATTAGCATTCATGGTGTTTTAACTTTGCGATTGTTTGTTTATTTGAACAAAATGATGTCAATGATGCACACGGACGTGATGGTGGGGTTTAGCCTGACTTGAACAATTCGCTTGGTCTAGTTGGTGGACCTTGGTTTGACTTGAACAAAGATCCTGATAGTGGAGATGAGAAATGAATTTTTGAGTGTCTCCGATTGTACTTAATTTTGGTTTAATTAACTTGCACTATTGATCTTGATTCCCAGGAAGTTTGTATAGCATCGATTCAACTTTAATGGAGACGATGATGTATTATTTAGGCTTTATCTTTAAGAATGAAGTTAGTGCTTATAACATAGATTATTCTTTAGAATCAATGTCTTTAGATTATCAAAATCGAATTTTTTAAATCATAATCGATTCTATCCCATTTTTTATTGATTTTTTTTAATTCATAATCGATTCTATCCCATTTGTGATTATTCTTACACAATATTTTCTAACAAACATGCATAACTAATTAAACATTTGCACTATATGTGATAGAATGAAGTTAGTGCATATAGCATAGATTCTTCTTTAAAATCGATGTATTTAAGCCGTTAGAATCAATTTTTTTAAATCATTATCGATTATATCCCTTTTTTATTCATTTTTTAAATCATAATCGATTCTATCCCCTTTTTGATCGATTTTTTAAATCATAATCAATTTTATCTCCTTTTTGATCAATTTTTTTAAAATTTATAATCGATTCTATCTCATTTGTGATTATTCTTTCACAATCGATTCTAAGAAACATGTGTAACTAATTAAACATATGCACTATATACTGAAAAAACTAGTAGTAACAAAACACATGAATATGTGTTTCTATTAGTATCTCATAAAATACAGTCAATATCTTACATACACAAATACATTTACAAAATGATAATGTTTGTTCCATACTTCATCATATACATTGGGATTCAACTGTTGAATATCTCGAGCAACGGAGGGGTGAATCTGTCTTTCATTAATTGAACCAATACACGATGCCTATATCTTTGAGATGATGCATAATGGGTAAATTTCAACATAAAAACCTACTATTAAGGGTATGTTTATCATGACCATTTAGTTGAAGGGAAAAGGATCTAGTGAGAAGTTAAACCAGATCAAAGTCTGATATCTCATTTGTTGCCACCAATGACACCATGTACATGAGGCAGTACATTCCACATAAATCCCTGAAAAATAATGAACTTTTGCACTAGGTATTGATATCTCCTTTATATCCCTAAATAGTGATGCATCAAATTTATTGCACAAACTTATAAAAAATAAGGTTTAGTTCATCTTACGAAATTGAGCCCCTGGTTCAGAATATCCCTTATACGTTTTAATTCCCATCGATCGGAGTTAGCATACCTTAGTTGGTATTTATAGATAATTCCAAGACTGTCCTTCTGTCATTTAGCAAGAGGTTAATTTTTAGTTTGATTATGAACTACTTCTTTGTAAGGTTATGTGTAAATAGTTGAGGAGATGGGCCTTAAGATATTTAAATGCGACGAACCATTGACTTCTCATTTTTCTTGTTTATTACTATGTCATTAGGATCATACCATTTGTAGCATCTTTCTACACAGTTTGCTACAACCAGCATGTAGTGATTTTGGATGCTTACAATCTAAAAAACCTACATAATTTACAATCATTGTTAATGATCGATACACTTGATTTGTATCACTGCGTAAATGGAAATGATCATTATTTTACCCTGTTGATGCCCTGGTACCAATGTGGTAGCAATTGTTCTATTTCCTTCCCTTTTGTTTTATTACGTACAGACAGCTGTATAAATATACACTTAGTGTTGGGTGTTGGATGTTATGTTGATCGCATAGTAAATAAACTAAAAATTTTGATACCTGAAAGTTTGGTATGAGAAAATAATTGTTGTACATATCTATGCATCATGTCAAGATCGACTTGTTTAAGGCATCCATAAATTGGGCAACACCTACTAAATGATATGTTAAGGTTATAAGATAGTGCTCACTTGTATTTTATGAAGCAAATGAGGGTTATCACTTATACCATTTGTAAGCCAAACATCGGTTTCAATTAGAGGTCTGACATATATATATATCGAAGAAGCTTGTTTTCAGAAAATATCAGAGCTACCCTCCATAGCATGAAAGAATATGCATCTAACTTGATTACTATGAACAATTAAGGTATTCAGACCACAATTTTTAGAGGGTATGTTATAATCGAGGTATACGTACCCTGCCTCATCCTTTTCTTCAATGATTATGCGCCAATCTAGTGACTTTCAGAGCTTTAACTCGTTATTTTCATGCTCAGTCAAACTCCTCATTATGTGTTTAAGTAGCCACTGTATGTAAATATATATATCAAAATTAAATTCATAGGGTTGGTGCCGATGCTCATTATCCATCCATACCAACCATATATGATCCTATACATCCCCCATCGATTATATGCAACAACAATTGATTCTGTAAGAGATAATAAATAAATATATGCAAATAACTTACAATACAATAACAAAATAAAATGTTCACCTGCTTTAGGTGGTGCTCTTTCTCTTCATTTGTCAACCGTGGCTTTTTTCGTGCATTGGATACATTATGAGGAGCAACATATGGCGACTTTTCGTATTTGGAGGTCTAACATGTTCACTTCAGTTGTAACTTTCTGGTGTACATCGTAGATCCCTTTTTTACGTTCCATTCAATTTCAGCAGTGTCGTCATACTGGTCCTCTTTCCATTCATGATCATATTGTTCTTCATTTGTTGTAGGGAATCTAAAATATACATCATCACATGCAGTTCTTTCATTCGATGGTGATCTTTTCTTTTCATTCTGATTTCGTATAATCTCTTTCAGTAAATCCTTAGTTCCCTTTAGCTGTGACTTTATTTCACGGGTCTTTACTTTGAATTCTGATATGATCCCTTCTAGATGTTCTCTAATCTTCTTTATTTCTGCAGCATATGCAGCCTCAGTCCTTGCTTCTCCATCTGATTCATCATGTTCTTGCATTCCTATTTGTTTGTGTAAATGCACTGCCTCTATAACGATATCTTCTTTCAATTCTGCTTCCGATGGCAATATTCCTTTCAGTCCCTACAATATGTTATCAGCCAGAATCACCAATATGTGTAAATACATGAAGATTGATTTGATGTCTTTGTTAAACTATTATATTTAACATTTGTGAAATAAATAACTTGTATGCAATCAACGTTACTTCATGATTATCAAATGTACGTATGATGGTTTTCAGTCGCAGCCGCTTGTGTTCCATCTGAGGATCCTTAGGTAATTAACAACTGAAGGGGCCTCCATTGGGTCATATAATTTTATGTTCTCTGCAGCCCAGACCTAGATAATCATGGATGACATACAATTGTTCAAGACAAGTAATGGTGTAATCATAATGCAAATTGTATTATATATAAGCTGAAAATCAATGTTAGTTACCTATAAAACAGCTGTACATCTTTTGAACCATGAATCGGTTAAGTCATTCTTCATCTTTAATTTTTTATTGAATTCTATTAGCTTGTTGACCAAATCATCATACACAAGCTTCCTCGATGCGTATTTCCCTATCAAGCTCAAGTCAACAAGTGTAGATACCACAGAGTTTCAGGGCAAATTATTACATGAAATGGGGAACGAGAAAACGCTAAAGTAGGTCATAATGTATATTCTTGCTTGGTCCTCAGGCCTTTCTACGATGTCTACTACTTCTAACAAGTCCATCAACATCAGTCTGTGCGGGGTACTGCTTATCTGTTGTGATTGCAATGGTTTAGTAATCTTCGAATCACCTTTAGGGACACTAAATTAGTTTATTGCATCCCCACTGACCCTCAATCCTAAGATCATTACGACGTCGTTGGATTCAATGGGCACCACTTGCTTGTAATCTTAAATTCATTTTTATGTGGAGACCATCGAATTATAAGTTGTTTTGTCCCACAAATACATCATGTACTGGAAAGGGGACTTGGATATAACATCTATGGCATACTTGGCTAATTTACTGGTTGCCTGCGCGACCTTTTCGGTGCAGCAAAAGTGCCGCAATATACATTCCTCCTGTGAAATATAATGAAAGCATTACATTAATCATGCTTTTTGCTTGCACATGTCATTATACGTGTAATATACATTCATTGTGGCATTTCATCGACCATCTAGTATGACCAATAGAATCATCTACCACTAATATACCATTATTGGTATATATAATTTGTCATAAATCTTACCTTTTCATCCTCGACGTGATGCTTATCACGTTGGCCCATCAACGTTTGGTGTCAACACTTCCTCTTATCCCAATTATGTCTGTCAGCCCTTATCCCCAATTATTTTGGAGAGAATAGTTACTTGTTCATTGTGCGTTTAACCCTCTTTGGTGCGTACGAATCCGGCATGAACTTTTTGATTTGGCCTTAAATCCCTAAAATATCAGTTGAATGATTATAATACAACATAGAGAAATTTAATCAAGTCAAGATAAGAACCCGATGGATCGTCATTAAACCTATGGGATATGAAAATGAAGTGTGAATTTGAACTTATATCGAATTGATCGTTTTCCCTTTCCCGCTTAAATTATCAGCCAAAAAGATATAAAAACAAAATTTGAATTGCTAAAATCGATTTTAAACAATTCTCATGCACTTTTGGGTCTATATAGTTCGAGTTGGACCTGAATTTATCGGTTTAGGCCTCTACAGTCCAATTGTATTGTTAAAATTGAATATATCCATCATCTTAAATATTTGATTGGTTTCCTGAAATCAATTTGGTCCTTTTATTGTTAGAATCGAGTTACGAACTTACACTTTTCAATTTTTTTGACTAAATCTTACAAAACCATCATTAGTAATAAACCCCGTTTAGAATCGAGTTCTCCTTCCATTTCAAAAGTTTTTAAATCACCCATCAGCCATTGCTCTGTTTGCTTGCGAAAAATTTCTCTTAACCCACCCCAACCAAAACCAAATTTTGAAAAGAATAATTTGCAACGCCCTATATCCATCCTGTTAAAAAAAATGGGACTAAAAAAAGCTTTGAAATCCAAACATGCATTCAACCGAAAATGGGGTCTTATGGCAGAAATTAACACCGGCAGCAACAAGAGATCTAGAACAAATCCAAGCATCGTCGGTTCGGAGAAGTTATGAAAGACTCTAATAGGTTGTCATACCCCTCAAACCTAGTAGATGCAGATCCCTTCTCGTCAGAACGATGACCAATAGAACGACGATGAGTTGAATGGCACACCCAGCGGGCAAATCCTATGATAGAACCACTTCGGACTTAAGGAAATCTTTCAACCAATTCTGGTTCCAAAACTCAATCACATCATAAGAATTTCATGCATTGCCCCATAGATGTGTGCTTGCCTTTGAAATGGGAACAATTTGACAAGAATGATAATATGATTAATGATGTTAGAAGAACGTTTGAGATGATGAAATGGTTGGATGTTAATTTGTTTAAACATAAGGGAGTAAGTGAATCTTGCGTTAGAGAATTTTACAGTGGGATTTATATAAGTAAAGTAGATGTGGAAGATCAAAATTTGTGGAATATTGACGATCTTTGCATTAATCTCAACAGGTGTGATAGAAGAATCACACTAGAGGAATAGGGTTCATTTTTCAAGATAAACTACATGGTTACAGAAGGTCCGTATCCTAATGATTATAAAGTTATGTATTGGCAGGAACTCATAGGCAAAGAATATGGGCAAAAAAACAAATCTGCATCCTCGATTCTAAGCCTGCACGATCAATTATGCATCATGTTCATTGCTCAGACCATTGTTTGCAGGCTGCAATTGAAGAGTTCGATAATGAAGAAAGACGTTTAGATTTATGGGCATATTGTTAATAACAAACCATTCAATCTTGCTAGTTTTATGTTTCATCGGATGAAAAACATCAAGCCACATTAGAGAGCAAGGTTGCCGTATGGTAACTTGATTACTCACTTCTGCCGACAAAATGGAAGTAGAGGTTTTTAGTGCGAAAGATTTGACTAGGAGCTGAAACAAAATTTTACATTACCCATTGGAAAGCAAAATATCAACTCAGGGGGCTTAGAGTTCGATAAACTCACTGGTTCATGGAGGCCCAAGAAAAAGGATTCTTTGAAACAAGAGCAGACCGATCATCGAGATCAGTACAATAAAAATGTTAATCAAAACGAAGCCCTTCATGAGGATTTACCACAAACAAGTGCACCCATTCCACCGGCTTCTCAACCTTCAAGTGCAACTAGAAGGCCTTATACATCTAATAGGCCAACAGTACAACCATCAATTAATACTGGATCAGTCTCATTGAATGCAAACCAATTAAAGAGTATAGTAGAAGAAGGTTGCAAAAGTTTGATTGAAAGCATGGAGATGAGATTGATTGGACAGTTGAAGTCATTGGAAAGCCATGTAAAGGCCAATGAAAACAGGATTACATTTATGTACAACACTGTATAGGCCATTCACAAAAAATAGAACTTGGGGACATGTCATCAGTTAAGATCCCACCATACTGTGGCCCATCTGGTCATGAACATGGTCATGATGATGAAACTGACACACGATCAGAGCTTGAAGGTGAAGATTCTCCAAACCTAAATGAAGAATGTGTGAAAATGACCAACAATATAATCATGAAAGTCGTCGAACATGTTTGTCGAAACTCAATGCAAAATGATCAAACTGAAGGTCGTTTGAATGCAAAAGACATGGATGAGCATGCCAAAACATCTAATGCCAAGGATTCTAACCTTTATAATGAGGTACCAAATGTTGCAAGGGGCAGAAAGGGATCCCCAACACAAACGAAATTGCATCCTACTGAGGAGGAAAGATGTGCTGTTGAGCATGATGCCACTGCGGCACTACTAGAAGTGGGTTGCATTGGACACAAACAAACCCCATATGAAACCCCACAAGCCACTCCCCTTTTAAAAGCGGAAAACTCTTAATTCTGGACATCAATGAGGGTTCTGGCGCATATTCGAACTCAGAATAGTAAATTGACTCTTATCTATACTTTATTTAGTTTATTTCTTTCACCCCGTTTAAATGAGGAATTCTAATATGTTATATTGGTTTCCTATGTTCAGGTGTCAAAGGCAAACCTCACCTCGAGGAATTCCTCGACTTTTGTTTCAATAAATTTATAGTTGCAATATGGTCATCAAAGAGAGAGTGCGTTTAATAAGAAAATTGTAGTAATTTGAGGTTATCAACTTACACATTAATGGCTATTATGTATAGATTGATGATGTGGATTATCTACTATAGGTATAACGTGAATAACACAATTGAGAAGATCTTACCAGAAAAGATGAGGACAAAATTTCTTTTCGTATGGATAAGATATCAATTATTCGTTTGATATTATATGTTGTTTGTTGTTATCATCTATGTGTTGTTTATATACAGAATCAGGACAAATGCAAGAAAAGAGGCAGAACTTTATTTCTTAAGGAGTTGCCTGTGGTGTGGGAACACTATAAACAATTTGACCGATCAAACACTGTGCTAGTTGATAACCCCAGGGAAAAATTAAGTCTTAATCCAGTAAGTGTTACAATTTATATTAAGAAGGTTCATTTCAAAATATATTATGTACCTTTATGCATAATCATTTGATTATTTTGGATATTAAAGGAACACAATATAGTTGCCAACCAACCTATGATGGTAGAGACGAGCATGATCAAGCATTAGGTAAAATGCAACACACTATTTATAAGTTAAAAACTACCAAACATTGATAAGTTTAATCCCTCAAATCTGACATTTAATTTACTTTATTTGCTTGTTGAAACAGGATAACAGGGAGTAATACGAAGATATTTGACAGATATGGCCAAGTCAACAAATATTGAAGAATATATAAAGGGACAACCATTCTCTTGACATGCTTGGTCGGTTCTTTACATAGTGGGACAATTTGTGTTTTTTTTTGTGAGACAAACAAATTGACATTTTTCTATGAATTCTACAACTGGTTCCTCATCCTTAAATCTGTGTATGCTTAAAAATGACAGTTTTCTCGCTCGATTCAATAATTGGTTCCTCATATGCTAAACTCGATTCAGAATCTTATTATCGAACTAAACTCCGAACATTATTCTAAACATGAAATCAATTATCAACACAAACTCGATTCTCACATGGTAAACTCGATTCAGTATCCCATAATCGAGTTAACGGACAATGAACAAGATTCTCAACATTAACTCGATTGCCACATAGTAAACTCGATTCAGTTTCCCATAATTAAGTTAACGAACAATGAACATGATTATCAACATTAACTAGATTTGTCACATGGTAAACTCGATTCAGTATCCCATAATTGAGTTTACGCACAATGAACATGATTCTCAACATTAACTTGATTGCCACATGGTAAACTTGCTTCAATATCCCATAATTGTTTAAAGCACAATGAGCATGATTCTAACTGTAAAATCGATTTTCATATGGTAAACTCAATTCATTATCCCATAATCTAGTTATACAACTTTGAGCATGATTCTAAATGTAAAATCGATTCTCACATGGTAAACTCGATTCGGTATATCGTAATCGATTTATACAACTTCGAACATGATTCTAAAACTAAACATGGATAAGACACTGATCCTAATTAGTAAACACGATACATCGCAGTGTAAACTCAATTTATTATCCCGTGATCAAACTACTCAATTATTATCATGATATTAAACATAAACATGGATAAGACATATATCTTTAACACAAACTCGATTTTGGCACCCTAAATTCAAATTAATATCCTATCATTACATTCAACAATTCTTGAACATGATTATACAACTAATCAAAATGAAAATTATGGAATCGCATTCCAAATTTTGCAATGTTCACATGGCTTTATATATAGCGCTACTTAATCAACTTCATCATCGAAATTCAGCTCCCTATAGACATTCGTGCCAAATTCAGAATGTGTTGGATGTGGTTGATGTTCAGTGTTAACCTTATCAACCACTACCGCATCTTGTTTTTTATACTGATTATGTAGTTTGGTGTCATTGTCATTTTTACTCCTTCTCTTTAACATAGTCTGTTCTTCGGGATATTCTTTCTCGTAATCATCTTTACTTGCTTCATTTTCTTCTTCACCCTCATTGTCCGTATCATCATCTTCCCCATCATCATTGGTTCCATCTGTTTCTTCTAAAACACCATCATTTTCCCCCTCATCATCAGCCCCATCTGTTTCTTCTTTAACACCGTTGCCTTCCCCAAAATCATCGACCCTTATTTCATCAATGTCTTTTTCTGCGTTTGGTATTTTTCTAGTGAAATCATTTTCTGTGACATCAATTTTCTACGCATCATTAATTACACATTCTATTATTGCTTCTGTATCTATTTCATCATCTTATTTTGCTTGCGTTGCTGACCTTTTATGTGATTCTGTAAATGATCCAAAACCGGATGTTACGCTTCGTTCGATTTCTTTATTTGATTCTCCATTATTCTCCCATTTAGCAGCCTTGATCTCAATTTCTTAAAGAACCGAATCCTCTTTTCCCTGTTCACTTCCCCCTTCTCTATTTAGTTCCTTAGCTTCTTTATTTTGTTCCATTGCATCTTCACCATCAACAACTACCACATCTTTATCTTTATCATTAATATGTTGTGAGTCCTTTTTAGCATCACCCGATTGAACATCTAAAGTATCATGAATAGGTTGCACACTAGGCTCAAGAATTGGTAAAAACCCCAACTGCACTCGCAAATTACTTATGGCCTCAAGTATAATTGACTTCCGTTTGTAGTCGTCAATGAGGTACTCTTCAATCTTCCCCAGTCTTTCATTAAGCTTTGATTGGCTCTCAATGATGAAATCGAGTTTATCGTCCATGGATAGCCTTTTTTTTTCCATGGGATGATCTAGGACACCTCCATTGCTTGCAAGGGCTTCATTTGAGGCTTTACATCTATGCACCGAGTCATCATTGGCATTCCCACCACCCATTGTTGACACTGGAGTTCCATCTTTAGAAGGCTTTGGTACCATATCTCCCATCTCTTTAACAAATTCGACATCCATAAGACATACATTTTTAATCCCAAAAGGATATCCTTTATTCTTCTACAAGTCTGCCTCGAATGATTAATTACAAAATCCCTTAATACTATTCTGCCTGCAGAAGTGAGTAATAAGATTCCCATAAAGTATTTTTGAATTTTCACCTCTGTTTCAACCCCTAATCTTGTCAAACATGTACTGTACTGTTTTATTGTGTTCCCTTTCTTCATTTGTTCCAGAATCCATATGTCTGATGGCATTACGGAGCTCATTGGTTAACTTCCACAAACAATAGACCTAGCAATGAAGAGTGCATAGATTCAGTCATGTAGATCATTCAAATCGGAAGCATACTTGCTTCTAAAACAACTTTTATAATCCTCACCTGTTAGTTTCATCCAGTTTTCATCACAGTTGTACTTATCTGGCTCTCCTTTCAATTCAAACTGAAAATTTAACCCAAAGCATTCACCCCAATCCTTAGGAGTTATGCACATGTCCTGACCGTTCATTCGAACACATAAAACCATTCGAATCCAAACTGATTTATCTTCCATTTGTTCTTTCTCGATGTATATGTTTTGATAAAATTCCACCAAACATGCCCTTCTGACATGTGACAAATCTAACTCGCTCAACTTTAGCCATTCCATTCTACTAAAAGTTTCCTTAACTTTGTCCATAACTCTATCATTGGAATTGAAGACCTTCAAATTCACCCTTTTAGTTAAAACGATTTCAGTGTTATCAAGATTTATGTAGGCTTTCTCATTACTAAGATTTTTGAAGGTACCTGGGGGTTTCTTCCAAATCGATTGGGTACCATGTTTGACTGATGAACATCCCACACCTTGGCTCGTTGATGACCCCTTTTGCCCTTCGTTCTTCTGTGCCTCTAGATGTTGCCATGCATTTTTTCTCGAGACTCTGATCTTTTTAGGATTCACATCCTGAGTAAAATTTTCTCTTTGCTTTTTTTCCCCTGGAGTGAGAAGCTTTTGTTTTTGATTTTCTACACTTGCCTTCGAATTTTGATCATACATCTTTAGGTTTATGACCCATGATGAGTTGAAGCAGTGTTGCAAGGTTTTCACTTATCGGAATGGTGAATTTACTAAACGGAGGTTTAGGGTTTGGCCATAATAGGGATGTATGTGGAGGGAATTTTCACTGACTCTTAAACTCTAATTTTAAAATTTGAAAATTTTCCATATGTGCTGCCTGTTGTTAAAAAAAAGGCTCGGTTTTTGAATTCGATTTTAAGTTTAAAGAACTCAAGTTTTCGCAAATTAAACATTGGATTATGAACACTTTCCAATCACCAAATCGATTTGACCTCTTCAAATTCGATTAAAAAAATAAAATGTCACAAATAGAATATCAATATCGTTTTTAATTGGTAAAAGTATCTACCAAATCCATGAACTATGCAAATATATTAAATTAGGACCATGTACTCCAATCTAACTCTATTTTAGTCTCGTTCCAATTGAAAATGGAACAATCAACTCCTTACATGTCATATGCTCTTTTTTGAATTTCTACGATTGTTAAACTCACATTTTTTTCCATGTTTTCACGGTGTCTATTTAACTTTTGTTTTTTTAATTTCTTCTAAATTCTTTATTACATCTCCAACAAAAACAAAATGTAGAAAACAATGAAAAAAGGGACTAAAAAAGTTAAAAGTAAAATAAAAATAACCATATGTACCATGTGTCCTGAAACAAATTCCTTACGTTATTTCATATTTAGTTAATATGAAAAATAAAATAAGACTAAAAAAGAAACTAGTTGCATACCAAAATGGAACAAGTCGGAGGTTGGGGTTAGGATGGAACTAGTAATTTCAAAAAGTATGGATGGGAACTTTTCTGATATGTGCAAAATCAATTCTTTATCAATAGAGCTGGTTCTAATTTAACTTACAATATATAACCATATTCACTCAAATCGATGCTATAGACCTAAAGTTGATTTACCACTTAAACTAGAGAGAGTTTGTAATCCGTGTTTTTTATCGCCATTCGCATTTCTACATTTTCCTATGTGAATCATCATGATGTTGTGCCTTATATCTTTTCAGGTTAATTTTCAACATCATTTAATGGATTGTCATAAACATCCCATCACATTACTATACAAACAAATTTTTTATTTGATCTTTATCAACTTTTATACTTAACATTTACCTTCTCCTCCTTCTTGCATCTTATTTTTATATTGCATCTGCCCTCATCTAGCACTGATGGGTGTTCAAACATATGGTCATTTATTATAATATTGACACGTGGATTTAGATCAATCAATATAAAATCGACTATTATTACTATAGAATCGATTTTGAACAAATTCTAAATCAAGTATGAACAAAATCAGATAGGGGAAACTCGAGTTATTGCATGTTTTTTTGTACATGAACGACTCATTTTGTACATGCTTGTATGGGGTATATGAAGGAATGTAACATATTTTTTCTATATCGGATTCAATTTTTCATTCTGATCTTTCTAACCATAAGGTATGTAACTTATTTTAATATTACATCTTTTCTTCATCTAGCACTGATATTTATTCTAACATATGCTTATTATAATCCTAATTCGTGGGTTTAAACCAATCACTATTAAAATTGATTATATTCACTATAAAATCGATTTTGAACAAATTTAAAATCGATTATGAAAAAAAACACAGAGGGGAAACTCGAGTTATTACAAGTCCAGAACCAATTTTAAAAAAAGAAAGTGGAAGCCAATACTTGGTTACCACGTGACTGCCAATCAAAATCATATGATCAAACGTTGTTGTGTTTTGCAAAGTTTGTGAACTTAAATGGAACAATTTAGAGGTTAGGGATCAATGTGAAAATTGAATAATAGGTTTGTCACTTCATATGAAATTTAATTATTTAACACTTAATTTTTTAGAATCGGTAGTTTATAAATAAAACCGGTTCTAATTCAAATATTTAAACAAAAAGGGTCATGAATCCATACGATACAATATTAAATCAATTATATATACCCAAACTCGATTTAAATCATGCAGTTCGTGTTACCACTTGTAAAGAGAGAGGATACGACCATTGTTTCTGGTAGTGGTGGAAGTTATGACGGCTATAAAAACTCTTAGCATGACTCTAAACCAAAACATGGATAAGATCATTACTCCACACATAAATTCAATTTAAGTACATTGACTACATTAAACAAAGTTTACATTCTATCAGTTACGCATATGTGGCCAAGGAAAACAATAAAAATAAAAATATGGAACTGACACCTTGTCAGCAGAATCAATTCTAATTCAAATACTCATACACAAATCATCATAATAGGACATTGCATTTTAAGTGTGCTATAACCAAGCTTTATTCACACGTTGCATTTTAATCATTCTGGTGGTGGTGGAAGTTATACCATTCCTAATGAATTATCATGACTCTTTGCATCCTATCTTTTTATATTCAGAAACATGCCTACACATTCCTCTATGAACACAATCTTTATGTACTATTTGCAGTTCTTTCATCTTATCCTTACTTCTTCTATAAGTATCCCTTTTACTTGTTTCATTCCACTTTTTTCTTCCCAACCCTTTCTGATTAACTCTTAATTTTTTTTTCAATTATAATCCAGCAAATCAGTCGCCACAATGTCCAAACTCGACGCTGCTAGACCATCCAAAATGATTAAAATTTCATACCAAGAAAATTCTGATGATTTGTCTGGCTCTTCTTTCGACTCTTCTTCGGATTTCGACAACGCAAAATCCTTTGTAAATGTTAATTTTTGCCCTGCTTACTTTTTTTTGTTACTACACTCTATTTTTTAATCTGTTTCTTCTTTCTGTTATCATATTTTCTTTATGTTATCATATTTTAATGTTAAGTTTTTCCCTATTTACCCTTTTTTGTTACTACACTCTATTTTTTAATCTGTTCCTCCTTTCTGCATAAATATTTTCTTTATGTTATCATATTTTAATGTTAATATTTCCCCTGTTTACCCTTTTTTGTTACTGCATTCTGTTTTTTAATCTGTTTCTCCTTTCTGCATAAATATTTTCTTTATGTTATCATATTTTAATGTTAATGTTTCCCCTATTTAATTTTTTTTGTTACTACACTGTTTTTTAATTTGTTTCTTATTTCTGTCATCATATTTTCTTTATGTTATCATATTTTAACACAAAAAATGGTTAAATCTGAAAAGCGTATTTGAAGCTTGGCAGAAGGAAATTCAAGTTCTTTTAAGGGGTAGATGCTCCACCCTATCGAAGGAACTTGCATTCGACGAACTCTATGTCGATGAGGCAGTGGATATCATTTCTTCCAGCCTAGAATATCTCTTTGACCTTTCTTCAGAAAATATTAGACATGTCCTCGAGGCTCCGTATCAGCTTTACGAACACCTCGAACCAGCACACCCTCTTCTTGATGTCGTTTGGGGTCTACATTTTCATCTTATCCCAATATGTCGCAAGTTGAACGATCTAGATGCCAACATAGCAAGGGTTAAGTCAGAGTTGCGAACTCTAGAACCGCTGGAGATGGACCTTAGGATGTAATATCGGGATTCAGAATCTTTCTAACGAGCATTTGAAAAAGGCCCCTTCCACTTTGAAATGCCTGAACCTTGGACGCATGAACAACATCTGATATCAACACACCAAGAATTTCTCTCATCCATTGACAGGAAGAAGCAACTTGAAGCTCAACTGACTTCCCTGCAGGATCACAAGATCACTCTACATGCTAAACTCAAAAGTACAATGACATCTTGGTGAAGGCAATCAAGTAGGGGAAAGCATGCTAATTTGATTGTTTTTATTTAAATTGCTGGTGATCCAAAATAATGTAAGAATGTTTTTTTCTTTTAATTTTTAAACAATGATTTCTGCTATTTGCTACTATATATAAGTTGCTATTTGCTATTGTATATCTGCTTGCTGATTTATCTTTTGCAAAATCAAAGTTTTAATGAAATACAATCGATTTTACCAAATCCAAACTCGAGTTTGATCTCATCAAAATCGATCAAAATCGATCAAAATAGGATAGTGGCTCCAAATTGAATTTTAATTTTAAAATTTTAAAAGTATATTAGAAGTCCATAAACTGTGTAAATATGTTTAATTAGTACCATGTACTTCAATCTCAATACTACTGTGATTTAGTCACGAAACCATTGTTCTACGTTACAATTTTCAATATTTCATAACTGGCAATTAAAAATGGCATGGCAACAAGAAAAATCATATGCCATTTTTAATTAAACAGAATCGATTTTAATATATTTAAACTCGAGTTTGACCACTTTTGTAAACATAAACTCGAGTTTGATCCATCAAAGTCGATCAAAACAATCTCAACACTCCAAATCGAATTTTAATTTTAAAGGATGTTAATTACAATAAACTAATTTTCAATAAGTCACTGCAACGATACTACCCAACACATCATAGTTGTGTGTACACTTCATACCCCTACTACGGCTATTTAACACAATAAATATATTAATAAGACAAACCATAAACTATTATGAAAATAATGTGAATTACAATAAACTAATTTCCAATAAGCCACTGCAACAACCTAATGGACTCTTTCAATGCAGTCAATTTACTCTTCATATTTAAATACCTATCTTGCCAATAGTTCATCATGTCCAGGTTGAAGTCTTCCACTTCAAATCTCAAATCGTATTGCATCACATGCATGGTTTCTCTCGCAGCAGCCTCTATAGATTGGTCAATTGAAATGCATATAACACCATCAATAGAGTATTGAATTCCCCCCATATGGTCCACGATGCATATATTGGTAGAGTAACCAACGCCACCATCAACTGTATGTCACATCATGTCTACTCGCTGGAAACCATACCTTCGGCAAACAGAATGTAACCTCTTTGTAAAAAAATTAAGACATCTGATGACAACCATTTCTCTTTTCTTAATGACAACACTATACTTCTCTTAAGAAACTTCGAAATGAATCACTTAAAGGAAAATGCCACTTATATAAAATCTCACATGCCTGATGCTGGAAGGTTATAATCCCTCCATATGTGAAACTGAGGTCCTGCGAAAAGGTGTATTCCAGTGGTCATGATCTAATATAATCACTATACGGTTAACATTATATATGTGGTATCTCAATGAATGTATGCAATTATTAACGAACATAATGTCTCACTTGAAAAAATTTCTTATTTTCAAAATGTTTAAAACAATATTCAAACTTTATGCCTCAATCAATGTATCTATTGGGTGGTTAGGTTAATATGTACTCGAACAGTTGTTATGATCAAAATGATTGAAAGGTCAACCAAGGTCAGATTACAACCAAAACAGTTCCAAAATTGATTCCAAACTCGATAAATCAAATACATATAAGTTTAAACTCGAATAGGAACTATATAAATCGATTTCATGTAATTTCAAACTCGATACAAAAAATGATCAAAGTGGGGAAACTCGATAAATTGCAAGTCCATAACCAATTTCAATAATAAAAATGCAAGCCACCATTACATACTCGATTGGAATCTCTGTGAAATCGATTAAAATACTTATTCGGCTAGAACATTCATCGCAAATTCCGTTGTACTGGTATTTCTCAAAATTAAATTGTTTGAAGGAAAAATTTCAGCAATTTTAATTTCATTCAATTTTAAATGAAAACCATTAAAACCACCATACTTCCTTTTGCCGCCTTCATTGTTCATAATTTATTTTTTTTTCTAAATATCTATATAAAGCTACGATGAAAACTAGGGTTCTTTAACAAAAACAACGAAACAGTTTCACTAGAGATTTCGTGGTTCCTCTTTGTTAAGGAAATCACCATTCGAAAATATCAAGGGTTCTGTTATCATCATCTACGAACATATTGACTGAATTTGGAACACGGTTTGACCATTCCATTGCACGGATGAGGGTAAGCAAATCTAAATATCTCATTATGGATCATTGTTTCTTCCCTTTATTTTATCTTTCTTGTTAATTTAATGAGATTATGAATCACACCAAAGAATGGTTTCACGAACCACAAACTGGACTTTTTTTTTTGTTTTGATAAATCTTACGTTAAACCAATTAGGCCTCCACATTGCTTTGTTAGGGAAATCTTCCGAAGAATAGTATCGAGAATCCTATGAAGAAGCATACAAATGCTAGGTCAACAACCCCATGTGTCACAAGGTTGTGTATGAGTTGTTTGAGATTTCATCAAACTTGAAGTCTATCGACTCAGGAGAAGTCACCAGAGTTTTGCATCTATTAGATGAACTCACATATGCTGGCGTTGGGACCAAGCCATTGGATTTTTTGCTCAAAGAAATCAACGCGGTTAGGCAAGATATTATCATACTGCCGATACGGATTAAAATGCTGATGGCCTAACACATCTTCATACCTGCACAACTAACACATCTTCAAATCCTTTAATCTGAGATAACGATGATCAATAGCAGATAAAAAGATAAATCAAACGGAGATCATGGTGCCAAATCATCTTCTTATGAATACAGCCTGTTTCAATCTATACTGAATTTCAAGGTAGCAGAATTCAACGAACTCAATACAAATAAAGCAGAACTGCTCAACATGCAAAGAGATTATATGGTCCGTATGTTGGAACTTAAGAATGAACGCTTGAAGACCATAAGTGCTTTTATTATTTTCTTAACAACCGATTAGTTATTTTCTCTCCCATATTCGTGAACAAACTTTATATTAAATAAAAAAACTTTGTCCTTCATTTTTAATATCGATCATAATGTTAACGTACATCGATTTGGGGTACTATAACCCCCATTTTGATACCATTGTTTTGCTTATTTTACTGAAATTTGCCACCGCATAACTTCTTCATGACATAATCGCATGCACGATTTAATCTGCTATCACACAGTATACCAGCAAGGAGATACCTCTTTGAATATGAAAATTTTTGCAACACAATTTAATATTTCACACATATCCCTCATAATCATAACATTTACATCAAAGTTTATTCAAACTCAACTAGACATACCAACTTATAATGTTCCTTCTTGTGCATCATCCGCATCCAAAAAATAACAAACAACCCACAATCATTCCTAACAAAACAAAAAGCATAAACACATTTCACCCAATATCAATTAATATCAAATATCAATCTATGTGTATTAAATGACACAGATTGCAATCATATTGAATTAAACATGTACAGATATATTACATAAAAGTACCCGTTTGATTGTCTTGGGATATTTAGAGGAACAATAATTTTTCAATCTTGCAAATAATCTAATCTATCGTTTCTACCCATCTCCGGCTTTCGAAGTAGTTTGGAACATAATCTTACCTTAGAGTTTACCGATCATTACTTAAATTCAACAATTAGATATGCTATAAATTATAAAAAATTATATAAATACAAAATAATCACTCACCACATTTTTAACATCTTTATATCTCTCATCAACAACACCAGGAGAACTGTCAAACACTTGAACCTCCTTTTTAACCAAGTCCAACACCTTCAAGTACTAGCGCATGTTCTTATTGTTCATAGGAATGAAAATCTATCACACCAACCATCCAGCACAAATAATAAAAATTAATCTCTACAGAAGATTATAACGCATCACTAAATCAACATCTTACCTGCTCACAACATGAGATGTCACCCACTAGTGGCAAATCCCTATCCTTTAACTCCTTTAATACACCATCCACGACTATATCATATCATTCCATACGTCCGTTAGTTAACATCAACTCAAGGCTCCTCTGTTAGATTCAACATATAAGACAAATTAGTTTACTAAATATGGCATAATTCGATGATTACAAAATTATACACATTAAGATAATAAAGTTTAGACTCACACTGAAATGACACGGAAAATACCATCGACTCATTGACAGGGTCCCATTTTTGCTAGTTACAGTCATCAAATAACAATTCAAATCTATAACCTGTTAACATTTTACGTTGTCACAACTATATAGTCATATTATATATATATATATATATACACACACTAAAACCAAATACACAGACATAAACTTACATCACTGTCAATCCATTGACCAGGTTTCAACCGACATATGCTTTCCTGACTTCCGTATATGTCATCGGTGAACTCTACAAGCTTTGAAGACCTTCTGGGAAATAACATCAAAATAAAAAAAAACACACAAACACGGTTAACTTAACTAATTTACATATTAATTATAAACTATGATTGAAAAATTCATAGAATATTAACCTACTTACGTTTTGTCAACCAAGAAAAAAAAGCCACAAATTCATATTATAGAATCGATTTTGATACTTCTAGCATCGATCCTATATAACATATTTGATTTTGAAGGAGTACTACACACAACCTAATACCATAGGTGAGATTCTATCTTAGATACCAAATAGTTTGATAGAGAACAATAAATTAATACAATGCCCTAAACACTTTATCCCTTCCAAAACTCAATGAAAAATAATCACACAATTTCAGTGAATTCCGTCAAAAATACACATAAAAAATAATATTTTAGAATCAAGTTTTGAATAATTAAATTGATTTCGTATTAATACCCTACATACAATAGATATAAAAAGATCATAATTTATTTCATTATCTTCCTCACGGACAAATAAATATGATATGATGCATAGAAATCGATTTCAGTTGAGATAAAATGGATTCTGACTAGTCAATTATAACACATAACTCGACCTTATACTTTAGAATCAATGCTATATAACCAGGTCCAATCCTACAATACATGTGAGAGCCATGCTCCCAGGGGTAACCCCCAGCTAACCAGGCCAGGACCGCAGTCCAGCTCCACTGCAGTAGCCCACTCCAAGGTATTGTCTCCCCAAGGCCCAGGAAATTCAAGTCCCAGCGTGGCTACAGCCCTCCTCGAACCCTGGCACCAAGGGGTTTTGTTGCTCCTAAGCACGCCTCTCACCATCTAAGCTTTTTTTGTGTAAAAGCTGTGCTCTTAAGGGCCACAACTCCAGCTAGCCAGGCCAGGACCACAGTCCAGCTCCACTGCACTAGCCAACTCCAAGGTATTGTCTCCCCAAGGCCCAAGAAATTCGAGTCCAAGCGTGGCTGCAGCCCTCCTTGAACCCTGGCACCAAGGGGTTTTGTTACTCCTAAGAGCACGCCTCTCATCATCTAAGCTGTGAGAGGCGTGCTCTTAGGAGCAACAAAACCCCTTGGTGCCAGGGTTCGAGGAGGGCTGCAGCCACGCTTGGACTCGAATTTCTTGGGCCTTGGGGAGACAATACCTTGGAGTGGGCTAGTGCAGTGGAGCTGGACTGCGGTCCTGGCCTGGCTAGCTGGGGTTGTGGCCCCTAAAAGCACGACTCTTACATAAAAAATTATAATGGTATCAGAGCTCTGTTTTTACAATTCGATTTTCCAAAATATGTTTTTTTAAAAGGTCACAAAGTGCCAAGTGGATCCGGGTCCGGTCGAGTCAAATTCCAAGCTTGTGGGTAGTTTATACCATAACATTGGTATTAAGTCTCACATTCACCCTTAGATATCGATGCCACCTTCCTAACCACTTTAGAAACTGTCCACTTAGTAAAGGAAGCTAGATATTTAGAGCGCGAACCCCTTACTGATATTACTGATTTGGTTGTGGCAAAAAGGTTGGACATTGCAAGTTACGGATACGGTCACGAACGTCCTGAAACTCGGTAATGATGATGATGATGAGGTGTTGCTGATTGGTGGGAAATTGGGAAATTAGATCTTACATCATTAACTTGGGAAGGGTTTCTACGAGACTTGGTGTACCGGTCTTTACGCGTGAACGGCACTTGTCTAAAACATACCACTAGTTTACATCAGTGAACCATTGACATCTAGAAAGTTCACACGTTGACGGATTCGTGCCAAAAAACTCTCTGGGTGACTTGTCCGTCGACGCCTAAGGCAACTGCACGTCAACGACTTTGCACTTTGGCCTTGATGTGCCTTTCTCGGTCCATCCATTGACGTTGAACATTTCACTGTCGACGGATATGCTGAGCGCGATCGCTTTTCTAAACTTTATCTTATCTAACACGAGCTTAAACATATGTCAAATCATGAATATCATTATGACGGAGGAAATATACTTAGGCTGACCGAATAACAAGTACTATACTTCCTTTAATTGTGAGACATAAACTCTAATTGACCTAGAATCCGAATAACTACATACTAATACTTGACTCGTATAAAATATCATAGAAGATTGGTAACCTTAGATTGTGGAACCCGATTGGATAACCAGAGGAAGTTCTAATTTACAATACATTGAACCATGAGAAAGCCATATCTTAGTGATTAGACAAGTAAAATTTTGGGGACAAAATTCTTTTAAGGGGGGTGGAACTTGTAGTACCTAGCCCTAAATTAACCCGGATCAAAACCATAGGCTTTTATTTTAATATTCCTTCCATTTTACTTCAAGTTTCATAATTTCTTCTAAGGACACAAAGGTGATTTTTGAAATTCAATAAGGGCATTATTGTCATTTCATCACCTAATATTCTGGAATATTCAAGAGTTCTTCCAAGTTTTTAGCAATTCACTTGATTTTAATAATTTTCCATAAAGCACTAAAGTTTAAATACTTTGTGGGACATAATGGTAATTTTTAAAATTTAATGAGGACATTTTTACAAATTGACCAAAAAGAATGGTCTAGATTTTTCAAGACTATTTTGTTGCTTTCTTCTTCATTTTTTTTGAATGTTGGCCGAACCTCCCACCACCATTTCTTCTTTCACCATTTTCAACTATCAAGCTTTTAGTCTTCTCCATGCACATTCTCTCTCCAAATTCCTACTAAACTACACCAATTTTCATCAAATTTTTCAAGGAAAATCATCATTTTACCTTCCAAACAACCTTTTCATCAAGAAAAACTAGAAGAAGAGCCTTATATTTGCATCAAACTCATAAGCTCTAAACTTTCCTGGAAACTCAAAGGTGTGTTTTCATTCCCTTTGTCTTTCTTTTAATTTCTCTTACACTTTTGTCCATAACATGATGAACATTAAGCTTCATGCATGAAAATCTTACATTTTTCTTTAAATTCATTATTAGTTTGTGACTCCAAACCTTTAAGAAATTCATGCTTCATAAGATTAAGTCATAATTAGGCAATAGAAATGCTAATGTAGTTTTGAATGTAGAAAAGCTTAGTTGAATGAAGGAAAATTAAGGTTGGCATTAAAATGTCAAAGTTCCATAGAAATGGCATTTTGGCTTCCTAGGGAAAGTACAATATTCTGGTAATGGCTATGGTGTTTTACTCCATAAATGATAGTTTGGCAATATTAGAAAATGATGTGAATCAAGAAATTAGAATAAATAAGAATGCTTAATGTAGTTGTAGTGTAAACTCATAATATGGGACATAATGGCCTCCTAGGAGAGGTGTGATATTTTAGGTAATAGACATAGTATTTTATGTTCTAAATGACATCTTGACAATATTAGAAAGTGTTGTGAGTCAAGAAATGGTTGGAAAGGAATTTAGGAGTAGTAGTTGTATAATAAACTCACATTATGGCCAAATATTGGCCACCTTGGGCAAGTACCACCTAGGCGATTGATTAAATGCCATTCAAGGGTGGCACAAGTCATAAATGGGATAAGGAATGAATGTAGGTGGTTAGAACCCTTAAACAAATACCATATTTAATTATAACCATTCCAAGTGAAATGAACCAATGCATTTTTCCCCCTAAAACACCATGTAGGTGTTAGAATGCAACCATTTTTGGTATACAGCATTCCTACGATGCGCTTAAACTATAGGAACTGGAATCAAGGAATTCCCACACCTTTAACTCATTCAGGCCGAAAATCACCTAATCTAGGGGCAAAATCGTCCAACTTTTTCATTATAAGGAGTTAGCCGAACGAAAAACATGTGCAGATGATGTTTGACAAAACAAACTTGCTGACACCCTAAGAATGCTTGTCGAACCACTAGAACCAAAATTGGACCCTTAGGTTCTATATTAGCAAACAAAACCCATAACTAAGCAAATATTGCATACTAGTTGAAATGCCTCTGTAGCATGCCTTCACCTCTTATCGGACCGATTGTATAGGTAGTGAAGCCGATCCAAGGGAGAAAGAGAATGAGGATTAGTGGGAGTGCACACCCTCCCTAAACCTGTGAGTGAGACTTTAGGGACTAAGATAATATTTTATAGCTTTTGCTTTGTTTTCCAATACATTATGAATGTTTTATATGCAAATCAATTGTTTTCTTGAATCATATATGATGTGGTCATATTATGAACATGGAAGCTGAAAAACTTCAAAGTGCTAGGATTTGTTCAACCTTTTTCTTCCAAAAACTTTGGAAGACCTCCCTTTATTGAAAACTTCCCTAAACTAGTAGTTAAAATTGTCTCAGCACCCAGTTAGCCGTCGACGGTCAGGGATGTGTACGTCGACGAGTGGGAAATTAGCCTTATTACGCTCGAAGTCAGAAACTTCCACTCGTCGACAGCTAAAGGGTTGTACGTCGACGTCTCTGTTCCTTTACTCAATTCCAGTGCTAGCCTGATGTGCCCGTCGACATGCACACATTTACACGTCGACGGATGCATGAATGATCTATTTTACTCGAAGTCAGAAACTTTTACCCGTCGACGTACACATTCTTAGACGTCGATGGGTGTATGAATAAGTTAGTTTCATCGAAGTCAGAATTTCTACCCATCAACGTCTAAAAGTCTGCACATCGACGGGTATCTGTGTGATTTTTGTTAAAGTAAATGTCTTTATTTCACTTGATTTGGCTGGAACATTGTGGAAAGGATTTTTGCATTTATTTAGGCCAAGTGGTCGAGATGTATATTTTGGATATGAATGTGTTATGATGATTTTCATTGATTGGTGGATGGATGTGAGTCACTGCAATGGCGCCTCTCACAGGCCGAGCTTGTGGAGCCGGCGTGAGTAGGCTTTCACTCCCACTTGGGGTGGATGGTACAGGGGATTGATGTGCACACTGTGATTGTGATTTGCGACCCCTGTGGGAGTACTATGGACATAACCACATACCACCCGTGGTGAAGGCCCATGCCAACGTCGAGTAGAGGGCTTTTTCTTATAATGTGACAAAGAAAACCACCTCGGCGGGCTTGGATCTCATCGTGGCCTGATGGGATTTAGGCAATGTGTTTTGGCGAGCCCTTTTTCAAAAAGAATGACTTTCCTTACTGCCTTGATCGGATTTCACAGGCTATGGAAATACTACCTTTTATGATTTGAGATGTATTGCTCGAATTTCATAATTGTGGGACCGTTGTTCTTTCATACCAAGTTTTCTTCAACCCCTTTATGAAAATGAAATTGTTTTCTTTAGGGGTGACTTGTAATCTCATCATAATTTATGTAGTCATGCCTCACTCACTGAGTATAATATAATATACTTACCCTTTTCTTTTTTGTAAAAACTTATTTTTCAGGGTAGTGGGTCATGCGCAGAAAATAGTCAGTTGAAGCTTGAGACTCGACTCCGGACCTTTCTTACAAATGGTAAGGTTTTTACTTCAAACCAGCGGACCCACTGGCACTGATTCGAGTTATTTTCAAATGTGGCTCAATTATGTTTTCCTAACTTAAATTGTTATTTGATAACATTTAAGGATTTTTCACTGTCTCTATAAAACGATATATATATATATATATATATATATCTTTTAACCCTTCATTTCTGTATGAAATGTGTAAGTCTTAAATTATTATTTTAAGTAAAGTAGAAGTTTTGGTTTCATGAGGAATATGAAAATCTATGAAATATTTTATGTAAGTGGACTCCTGACATCATAAGCCTTGCGTGGTTGGAGTTTCGGGTGAGCGCGCCATTCGAAATTCTTACTACGTGGCGATTGTCATATTTCGACCCTCTCGGGTCGGGGTGTGACAATACAAGCCATAAAGCATGCTACCTATATAATTACAATGCTAACCTACAACCCAAATCATTATGCAATATATGCCGACCAATGTCAGTTAGCCTTTTACGCTTTCTCTCATTTACGAGTATTTTGGATTTCGGGACTACTGTCTGTTTTCCATGATATATTTTACTGAGTCCTTTATTATATTCTGCACCACAATTATCCCCCACTCCAATCTCACTTTTAGGTTTACCACCACAAACGTCATGTTTGTTATAACCATGATCATATCCTTTCATAGAACCAGAGGTCTCAGAATCAGAATCATCAATTGTTACGACATTATCTTTACTAGGCGATTCTAAAGAAATCCTAAACCTCTTCGCATACAGATTCTTTTTGACTTTACTCAAAACCTCCATCCCATATGCTGCACGTTTTGCACTGTATACCGAACCAGGAACATTAACCAATAACGTCTCCAACACATCCAACCCAGTCATGTTACCTCTCGAAGGGGTTTCCAAAACATAATTCTTATCAAGCTGTTCCTACTTTTTTTTTTTAACATTCATCCCTGTCCCCACCATAAACATTGTGAAAGACGAGACCACAGAGCCTTTACTAGCCTAACGACCCACTCTGGGTCTAGCCACCAGTGTTACCACTACTCAATGTATTGTCCCTTGGCCCTTGCAAATTGGAGTACCAACGTGCCTGCAGCACTCCCGAAACCCAGACCAATAAGGGTTTTGTTGCTCCTATGCGCACGTTTCTCACCAATTGAGCTATAGGAGTAACAAAACCCTTAGTGGCCTGGGTTCGAGGAGTGCTACAAGCACGTTGGTACTCGAATTTGCGAGGGCCAAGGGACAATACCTTGAGTAGTGATAACACAAGTGGCCAGACCCAGAGTGGGTGATCAAGCTAGTAAAAGGCTCTGTGGGCCCATCTCTCATAAAAAATGTGCCTTTTTTGTAAGAGACGGGCCCACAAAGCCTGCTCCAATCCACCCAGCCACCTTAGGCCCCGGTCTACTGGGTCTCCACTACTTAAAGTATTGTCCTTTGGCCCTCACAAATTCGAGTACCAACGTGCATGCAGCACTCCTCAAACCCAGGCCACCAAGGGTTTTGTTGCTCTTATGCCCACACCTCTCACCAATTAAGTTGTAGCTCAATTGGTGAGAGGCGTGCTCATAGGAACAACAAAACCCTTGGTGGCTTAGGTTCGAGTAGCGCTGCAGGCGTATGGATGCGAATTTGCGAGGGCTAAGGGACAATACCTTTAGTAGTGGTGACACCGATGGTCGAGCCCAGAGTGGGTGGCCGGACCAGTAAAAGGCTCTGTAGGCCCGTCTATCACAAACATCAGGCTTGTTATAACCATTAAAATCATTCACATATCTACTGGTCTGAAAATTAGAATTGTCCATTGTCGAAACATTATCTTTACTAGGCCATTCTGAATCGATCCTAAACCTTTTTGTATAAAGATTGCTTTTAACCTTACTTGAAACCCCCATCCCATACGCTGCATCCTTTGTACTATTTGTTGAACCAAGAACATCAACCAGCGGCGTCTCAAACTCATCCAACCCAGCCGTGTTTGATTTCGAAGGTGTTCCAATTATATTATTCTTTTCAACCTTTTGCTATCTTTCTTTTTTTCCTTCATCCCTATCCCTAATGAGCTGATTAAGATGCCTCAATATGAGGTCCAATTTTTTATCAAATTTGGCCTCCAAAGCATCAATCCACTCAAATAGACTACAAATACCCTAGAACCATTCAAAATGAAACACCAATTACTAATCTAAAAATCAAAAACCTTATAATCGTACTCCATTAATAATATGTTCTGCCTTAGAATATTATAAACCTTATAATATTCATGCTTCACAGAATTCAATGGAGATTCATAAGTTTTTTTCTTGGCGATCCATCTCGGTTCCAAATTACAAAAACTTTTTTAACAAAATTATTTCTGTAAACCCTAACTCTTATTTTTTATAAGTTTAGAATCTGATTTAGAATTAACGGTTAAATAATTTAAAAATTTTAGAATCTATTTGCACATATTTATCTCCAAAATTTTAGGAGATTTACTTTCCAAAATTAAGGATTGAATTGAATAGAGTTTTAATTACAGTCAAATTAGTTTAAATATTAACCGGTAACCTTTATAACAAATTCTTTACAACGACACTGTGAAAGACAAACACTAAATCCAACGGCTAGTAAATAGCCATCATATCTGACGGCTCAAATGAAGGAGGCGGATTGGGGCCTGACTAAAGGTTGCACCTTATATATTTAACCTAATATTTTATATTTTATATTTTAATTTGACCTTTTTGTCTTTGTCATTTAGCCAACCGAGTTGGTGCTTTGATAACTCTAAACTTAACTTAAAAAGAACCTGAATTTATATTATTTCAAAATTTCAACTCCAAAAAATAAAAATAAAAATAATATAATAGTAATAATAATTGATAATTATATTCAATAGTTCGAACTGTTGATATTATAATTATTAATTGATATTCATAGAATTCTATAATTGATAATAAATTTTGAGAAAATTTTAAAAAAGGACGATCTACTGAAAATATTTATCCATTAGCATTACAGTAGAAAACAATTATTAGTAAGTCAATGGCTTTTCATAAAATTTACTAGCAATTTTGACCCGCGTTAATACAGCGGGATTACCTATTATATAAAACTATAGTATATTATATTTTATATTTGTTAAAGCATATATGGAAAAATTAGATTAGACCTGTGCTAATGTCATGGATTATATAAATACCATATATTTATATAAAATTGTAATAAATTCTTTATATTTGTTAAAATATATATGTTTTTAACAATATTATTATTAAGAACAATATTATTATAGAGAAAAAAGACTGTATGACCAATACAATAGCAAAAAATCAATTGAAATAGTCTATTTGACACACCCAGACCTAACACAACTTTTTCGTACAAACGAAATAGTGTAAGACGACGTATTAATTAAACAATATGTTGGTTCGGATGTGTCTAATTAAGAAGAGAAGTTCAAATTAGGATAAGACGAAGTTGGAAGATAAAGTAATTAACCGTGCATGGAAATTAAAAAATGCCAAAAAGACCTCCAATTAAATCCCTAGAAATTTATTATGGGCCTCGTTGGCACAAGAAATCAAAAGATTTAGCCAACAGGTGAAAATGAAAGAAAGTTGAAAAAGTTTGACCCGGGACCCGAGTAGATCCGGTGTCGGGCTCCCCTATAAATAGAGGAAAGCTAAAGCTTTTTTCTTCATTTTTCTTTTTCTTTTTTCTTTCTTTCTCTCTGGAGCCAAACGGAGGCATTTTGGAAAATTGGCAGATCCGGACAAACCGGCCTGTAAAACAAGGTGAGTTTCTAGTATGTTATTCTACTCACCTCGATCTACGTTATATTAAGTTTGCACGTATTTCCATACATCGGTTTAGCGTAGATCTCAATTTTCAGCTTTTGACCGGATTAAAATTTAAAACTCAAATCAGCGAATATCGGACCAGTGAAATAAAGTGAGTTTTTAGTATGTTATAGTACTCACCTTAATCTACGTCATACTCCGTTTTCACGTCTTTCTGTGCACCGGGTGAGAATAAATCAGAGATTTAGCCAATTTAAGCTAAATCTCGGTTTTACGGAAATTGGACCGGTGTTTCTCGTTTCTGCCTTTGCAGATCCGTCATGGATGCCATGAGGATAGCCTGTCTAAGTTTGTAGGTCGAAAGGAGGAGAAATGAGTGCGAAAACCGGGGGAAAGACCGGCCGAGAAACAGACAGATCGAGTCCCTGTTTAGATATTTTTATATTATATTATTATATTTAAGATATTTATATATTATATTAATATATCTTAGATATTTATATATTATATCATTATAATATATAAATATCTCGTAAGAGGGCTTTTTGAGCCCAATTTCGCGTAGAACTTGGTCCAACTTAGACAGCCCAGTCCAGGTGCGGGGCCCGGGGGGCATTTTGGTAATTTTTTTCTAGAGTTCTATTTTAGCCCCAAAACCTTCCGGACACTTTTCTAAGTGCCTAGTCCAGCCCGAGTGGGCGGCCCATGGGCCCCTAGGGGTATTTTCGTAATTTTTCTTCAAGTGTCCAATTTTTACCCCGAAACCTCCCGGACACTTTTCTAAGCCCCAAATCACATTCAAGTCTAGTCTTAGGTCATGTTAGAGCCTCATAAGTGCATTAATAGTTTAATTATGAATGCTAACGTATATTTCTGTGTATTAGGGCTCTGGTTGAATCGAATGCGATGATGCTCCGGAGGTTAAGCTACATGTAGTGTTTGGGAGTACACGAATCTCCCAATACTGTGAGTGGCCTTGTTTTCAGTGCTTAGCCACTAGGGGTAAATGTTTTGAAATGTTTTAAAAAAATAAAAATAAATTGTTTTAAAAGATTTTACAATTGTTTTGGGATAAGGGTAATCCACGACACACACTTTTTATTTTGTGGTACACCCATTTAGAGGGTGGGATGATTTTAAAAATGTAAAAGCTTGTGTGTACGTTTAATGTTTTAAACATATATGTTTTGTATGCATATATGTATATTTATATATGATAAATATATGAATGGGATGCGAGATGAGTAATTGAGTGGCTCCTCGGGCTCCAATATATGTGGGAGCGTGGACTGAGTTAGAGAAGCATGCTTGATTCTCGGCCGTGGACCGCCTATCGAGGGGCACGGTGAGACGAGACCTTGGGAGAGGCGCGTAGGGAAGCTCGCCAGGGCTCCAGAGCTGTGTTCCACCAGAGCTGGGCACCACCGAGGGAACGGGCTAACGGAAGAGAAATTGTGAAAATGTGTTTAAAGAGAAAAGAAATAGCCCTCGGTGCAGTAAGGCATACGACCGGCCAGTCGTGCCTTCAATGTATTTGATGCCCTCCCATTTTAGTTACAAATTGTTTTAAAGGTTTTAAAAAAAATCAAATTCTCACCTAGAGAATCTAAAAGGAAGTGTTGAAAACAAAGTTTTTATTTATTTTATTATTATATTTTGGACTACCCATGTTTTCCCTAACCCTGATGGAGATTCATTGAACCTCTGTAATTCACCTGTATCCAATGTGGATGGATGCAGATCAGCGTATGGGATCAGCAATTAGAATGGAGGCTTACTAGGAGGCGTCGGTGGCTTAGGCTTAGCAGTTTCCGTTGCGTAGGTATTCCTTTAATTTAATCCACTGGTATTACTTTTAAGTTTATTATTTTATTAATAGATTTTTAATTAAAGTTTTAGTTGTTTTGCAAAAATGGTATCCATTTCAATGCTTTACGGTGCTTCCGGTGCGTAACCGGCCAACACGTACTTCGAGGCAAAGTGGCGGTTGCCACGTGGCTGACCCGAGCGGGTCAGGGTGTGACACTATTAATACCTTTCTTAAAAAAAAAAGTCTCTTAATGCCAATTTCTTTTTTATATATAATTTTAAATCATACATATTTCTATTTTTTTAAGGATTATACAATCTATTTTTTTAAAAAGGATAGTATAATCTTAATGGGGTTTTTAATTAGTGTGTATTTCCTTCTTCTTTTTTTTTTTCAAATAGTATGGACTTAATGGTTTCTTTTATAAATATTGAATTTTTTTTAAGAATTTAAATGGAAGTTTTAATAGTGTTAACTTCAATATATTTAATTAATAGGTATTAAAAAAGATAAATTAACAAACCTACTTTAAAAATATATGCTCTTAATTCCTTTTTTCTTATTTTAAAGGATTATATAATATGTTTTTTGAATAAAGATAGTATAATCTTAATTGAATTTTTATTTCATATATATTTCCTTTTTTTAAAATAGTATGGTCTTAATGGATTTTTTTTAATAAGTATAGATTTTTTAAAAAGAATTTAAATGAAATTTCTAATGGTATTAACTTTAATATATTTAATTAATAGATATTAAAAAAGATAAATTAACACATTAAAAATATAAGAAAAATTAAAAAGTTATTTATGAGATTTCACAACAATAATTAAAATTATTATGAAAAAAACCAAAAGGCACATTAAACTTAAGTCTACAGTAATTAATATAGGGTTATTAATTAAAGGTAATTTTAGAAATTTTATATATTCTTAAGAAATGACAAAAAAAAAACATTTAAGTTAACACCATATGAAAAGTCAAAGAGTTCTTTTGGGGTTTTCATATAGTGTTAACACACACGCACGCACGCACGCGCGCGCGCGCGCGCACATACGCACACGCACGCACGCACGCGCGCGCGCGCGCGCACATACGCACGCACACATACGCACGCACGCATACGCACGCACGCACACGCACGCACGCACGCATACAAATATAGATAATAAGGAGATTTTAATTGCCCTTTTAACCTTATTTAAAAAAGGAATCTTCAATATTTTGTGAAATAATTTTTATGAAAAAAATTTTAGAAATAATATTTGACTATAGAAAGAGAAATTGATAAATCTCTTTAATAAAATAATTTTTTAAGTATATTTATAATAAAATTTATCAAATAATTTTTAAGTATATTTAATAAAATAATTAATAATTGAGTATAAAAATTGAAATTTATAAATCTCTTTAGAAAAATTCAAGGGTAAATAAATTGTTAAAGTCATGAAATGAGACTATTATTTTTTAATTTTTTATAGTATGCAATTTGAAAAAAAATATTATAGTTTTTTTTCTTTATTTTTAATAAGGTCAAAATGATAAATATAACATCCTTATCACAAAATATATAAAAGACTATTGACTTACTAGTAATTATTTTCTAGCATAGTACTAACAGATAAAATTTTTGGTAGACTGTCCATTTTCGAAATTTTTCGACAAATTTTATGAAGTTTTTGGGCTCCAGTTGATTGCATAACTTAGCACTGCTCCATGTGGAATTGATTGTCTGAGTCCAATCAAAACTAAAGCTGCTTAAGGGTCGGACTACATGTTCAAGCCTGAAGGTCTGTTCGAAAAATAGAAGGGTTTGGATAACAAATAAGACCCGAAGTTCGGGCTTTGGACAGAAGAGGAAGCCTATTTTTAAAATGGACTGGGCCTTAATCTTAGGCTTTGAAGCCCAAGCTCGGCTCCTATTTCCATATAATATAATTTTTTAATTTTAGTTATAAAATATTATATGTATGTAAGATTAATATTCTAAATATTATATGTTAGAAACATTTTTAATAAAAAATAATTTTAAAGATTATTTATAATTTTTAAAAAATAATATTATATCTAATTCTTATTTTTCTTATTTTTATTTGTGATAAAATAAATTTAGACAGACTTTTTATGCAAGCCTTGGATAAGAAGATTAAAATTTGTGCACACCTTAGTCATAAAATCAGACCCAAATACTCAAGCCGAGTCGGACCTAGACAAAGCCAATTTTTTTTTTCCTGAATCGAAACCCGGCCTGTGATTACCTCTAAATCTCTAATCAAAACTTTCCTTGTCTTGTTTCAATGAGTCTCAGCCTCAAAGTTGGACCGGGTCCAGTTTTTTGGCCCTTGGACTAAATTATTCCAACTGTAACTAATAGCAAATGGGTACACTCGATAAAATTAACTGGTCCAATGGTAAATGGACTTTGAATCGTGGCCAGGCCTGATATTCTAATGTAAAAGCCTAAGGGAAATAAAACATGTAGCCTGTGTAAAAGCCTATGGACCCCTTTTACGCACCAAAACAAAAAAAAAAAAAAAAGAAATTAAGGCTATATTTGGTATATAAAAATATTTTCTGTTTTCATTTTTTAAAAATACAAAGAAATCACCATCTAAGATATGTATAATTTATAAGAATGTATATATATTTTAGAAAATGAAAATGAAAATGGACCTAAAATTCAAAACAAATTTTTTTTAATCTCATTTCTTGGTTGATTTTTATTTTTATTTTCATTTTCTAAAACATGCATGCATTTCCTCTCACAACATATATCTTATATGATAGTTTCTTTGTATTTTTTAAAAAATGAAAACATAAAATGTTTTCTCATACCAAACATAGCCTAATTTTTCTTCTTTGTTAAAGATAAAGCGCATCGCTTGTGCTGTTGTGCATCCAAGCATTTAGCTTAAGTGATTGGTATTGTCTCTCTTATTCAAACAGCAAGAGTTTGAATAAGAAAAACACATCACTTGTTAAAATCATGACAAATTTTTTTCCCTTTTGCTTTTAGTTAAAGTGATACTCAAATGTATTATATACATTTATACAGGCAAGTTAAGGATTTGAATTGAATCCCTGTCTTTGACCGTTTGACCAAAGGAAGTTGGTTAAATCATAATAATTTTAATATATGCTGAAGTCAATAAATTGCATTTACAAACCAAGATTTGGTTACTCCCTAAAAAAATGAAAGAATGGAAGAGGAAGAAGATTTTGGACAATTTTTGCAATTTTGGAGGAGATATGATGCCCAATTACCAAATTTTGGTTATCTCAAGTAATTGATTTTCGTTATTTGTTCAACCAGATTTTGAAACAGTGAGGTTGGTTTCAATTTTCAACTTCTTTTACCTAACAAGTATTGTCCTCCATTGAGAATTCATATCAAAATAGGAAAGAGAGAAGAAAGGCAGCTCATGGTCATACAAAGGTGAATGTATAATATGAGGATTTATATCCAATTTTCTATTATGCAAAAAGGTGTTGGTTAATTCTTGACTATATCTTGTGTTGTTTTCCCTTTAAAGGAACATATCTATCTTGACTAATTTCTTAACTAACACTTTGGGAGAATGATTGGTTATTGGTTCTTCATCGCCTAACCTTTTAAGTTTTACTTCTTTCTTTGTCTTTTTTTTTCTTAAAGCTTTGCCCAACATTTGACTACAATAATAATAATTATTAATTATTATCATTTTGACAACCCATCTAGGGATAGTTGAGATCTCTTCTCCATGTTATATTATAATAACAATAACAATAATTATATATTATATATTATATATTATATATTATATATTATAATATTAATATTTACATATTATCCTCATGCACATGCAAATGAAAATCTTTTGTCACATTTCAATACTCTACTCTGTATCTTATACACTAAAAAAAATACGTGTTTCAATTTTAAAATATACTTTACTCCTTATTTGGTTTTAGGATTTTTTTTTCAAATTAAAAATTTCTGAAAATATTCAAGAAAAAAAAAGGACCTTATATGAAAAAAGTTTAGCTTCAAATTAAAATTTTTTAATTTTCAGGATAAGTTTCTATGTTTATTATATTATTAGGGTATGGTTTTAGTTTAAATAATAAAAAATAATGATTTTTTGTTTATTAGTTATTTTGTTAAAACTAAATAAGAAATAAGAAAAGTTAAATGAATAGAATACATAACGGATTGTGGTGTATGGAGCACAAAAGAAGGCACTAAGATGTGGCAGACGATTTTTGTTTCGCACACACACTCTTTTTCAAGATTGTGAACTTGTTTAGGGCAACATCTTATTTTGAATGTGAACCGTCTTGGATTAAAATTAACCCACTAAACTTATCATGTTCATTTTAGTCAGAATAACTTTTTTCCAATTAAAAGGTAATTGTAATTACAAAATATTTCCTATAAGGTCAAATTAATGACCAAAATACACTTCTTTTTTCTTGTTAAGACACTTGAGTCAACAAGGAATTGGGGCAAATAGAAACAATGTTTATACACCAAATAAGGAAAGCGTGCCCCAAATTGGCTCCAAGAGGGTGAGGGTGCCACAAAATGCAATAATTTGTTGATTTGCCCCCACTTTATTAATTAATTAAGGGTGAGAGAAAAAGTTAATTGAATAATTAGATAATTTAAAATGTAGTAAGACTGTAAGAGGGAACAGGTAAGGCTTGGTGCTCCAAAAGCCTGCATATACCTACAAAAAGATGAGCAACAAAAGGAGTATGTTGTGCTTTGTCATCGACTTGTTCCATGCCTTTCTAACAACACAATTCTGTCATTCCATATTCATATTTTATTCTAATAGATACCTCCTGTTGTTTCCCAATTATTTTAATCCCAAAGTGGTTCCCCTTTAGGATTTAGTAAACAAATTTTAAAATATGATAAGAAGAAAATGAAATCATGCAAGTGGGTATAAATTATAGATTACATTAATCCAACCCTTATGGCCTTATCTTTTTGTGCCACTAAAATAAAAAAAAATTTTTAAAAATATAAAGATTGGAGAGTGAGAGAAAACTTGAGATGTCAGCCTCTACTTTTTCAAGTTAGGAGAAAAAGTTAATGCATTTGGTATTCCTTCCAAGGCAATCCTTTTTCTTTTTAAGGATTTAGGTGAAGGCTAGTGGGACCTATAGACTTTTATTTTTTGAGAGAGAGAGAAAGAGAGAGCGAGCTATAGCTGGGTGATGGGTGTAATAGGATCGGAGTGGGGGATCTTTGTATCTTCTTCAAACATTTTCAACAAGAATACAAAAGCATGATGATGAAGAAAGTGGGTTAAAAGCCTGGTTAACTGATGCAAAATATGTTTCACACTTTTTGCCTTTAACTTTGAATGTTGCTTGTAAAGAAATGAAAATACTAGTACATCCCTTAAAAGTTTCTTCTTCTTTGTTTCCATACAATAATAATCTGCCAAAAGTTGGTCTTATTTTTCAGACTACTTTTTCTATAAAAAAGTTGTAATGGTTGACCAATTAACATGTTGTAGTTAAAAGAATATTAGTTCACATAAGAAAAATGGTTAGTGATGATGTCTTCAAAAAGATTATTTTATGACAATAATTTCAAAATGAAAAACTTCTTTTGATGTTAAGGTACAATGTTAAAGCCCTTTGTGGTTCCAAAATGATGGAGTATGGTTTGATTCTAAAATCGCTAGTTGCACCCAGTCCCACTCTTAATTAACATTTAAGCACGGTTGGCTCTAAATATTTATCTTATCAAGGGTGATGCTTGTAATTAAGTGCAATAATAATAATAATAATAATAGTAAAAGAACTAGGTAGAATATAGATTGAAGAGAGGACAAAATGGGCAAGGAATGGGCTAATAAAAGTCTCAATCAAACTTTAAGACGAAGGCGAGAAAGCAATGGTTGGCTCTTCTCTTCTTGTCTTGGCTTTTGAAAAAGGCGTTTATGCAAAGCATGGAAATTTCGTAGCAAAGTTATGCACCGGCCCTAGGGAACCTTTTTAACGGTTGGGGATTTTACGAAAGTGGCTGAGGGGTCTATTCACCAAAAGGAGCAGGAAGAGGAAGAAGATAGCAGAGGGTCCGATTCATTCGCATGGACCACTTGGCTCACCTTTAGCTCCCTTTCCGTTGAGCCGCCGACGCGCGTGGCCTAACCCCACATCTCCAGTCTCCAGTCTACACAACAATTATGCTGCTACTAGTCCTATATATATGTATGCCAACTTTATCAAAACCTTCTGATTTAACTTGAACTTTTGACTTGTTTTGCCGTTGAATTAAATTTGAGACGCGTTCTGCAAAATGAATATGATAGAAAATGATTATGATCGACAGTAATAAAAACAGATTAAATTAGAACCCTAATGACTTATCGGCATCATCCGTATGTTTAAAACTCTAATATAGGCATGATCGCCCTTAAACATCCAAAGTTATGGTTTCTAACTTATAATCCAATTAGAGTTCATTAATATTTGGCAACTCGAATTAATCTTAAGAAAATTGCCTCTGATTTCAGTATTTTCTACGAGCGTGTGTATATAAAGTTATCATTCATAAAAGCTGGCAGCATCTTTTATCTTCTTTAATTTTGTTTCTTTTTCATCGAAGGTTCTGTTTATCCTTTAACGCTTTCAAGGTTTTTTGCAAAATGAGTATCTAAAACTGGTCCCTTTTTTGTCTTCCGGCAACATGAAAAAAAATAAGATCCTTACAAACATTGCATGCAAGAGAAAACAGAGTCAATATATGCAGCTTAAGAGAAAGTAATAGAGTCAAGCAAATGCAAGCTGGCTAGTTAAGAACAGATATTGGGGATGTGGATTCTGGCTGGCCTCAGCTTCATAATCCATATTCTGGCTTTTTCCCCCTCCTTGCTTCCATGGAGAGAATTTCTTTTGAACAGATTTTGGACCAGTCAAGAATGCAACAGAATCAGCTTTCACATGAAGCTACTGAATTTGTGGCTGCCCAATTTATTACACACAAATTCAGATTTAAGAAGATGGAAATGAAATGATATGCGATTCAGCATGGAATCATTAATCGAAATGGTCCACATGCCTGGTTTTGTTTTATTAGCTTTTTACTTCTATATAGACAGAGAGTCATAAATAAAGATAAATGGAAGTAGGAAAAGCTTTTGTTAGTCTTATCTTGTAGTTAGATTAAAATAAAACTAAGAAATGAATATTGTAAGAGGAAAAAGATGAGAGGAGTTGTTGGGGTTTTTGTTTTTATTCTAAAAAGGCCGACATGACATAAGCAAAGGCCAAAGGGACGTTGCGGGTATAAAGGTGTAAAGGCAATGTGGGTTGGAGAAGAAAACGCCACCCAGCCTTTTTTTGCCCCGTTGCCTTTGCCTTTTCTGCATCTTTTCTGCGTCTTGACAAAATAAGTGGAGCTTTCTTTGTGATCAAGTATACCCTTTATATTATTATTATTATTATTATTATATACACTTAAAAGTTGGAACACAAATTATATAATATAACATATAAAATTAAATTAAAGTTTGATGACCTTATCAGCTCATATCTTTGCATTCAATTCCCATACTAACCCTTTATGCTATGTTTACATTACATTTGTTTAGCCAATGAAAATAAAGTCCTCGAGCTTTAGAGAGTTGTTACTTAATTAGTTACTACATGTTTTATCATAACTAGTTTTAAACTCGTGCATTGTACGGACACAAGTAAATTAATTATAATTTTAGTATTTTAAAAATATTTTTAAATTAAATAAAAATTAAAGTTTATCACAAAAACTAAAATATATGATGTAGTATCAATTATTGTTAAATGTTATATTCTATATTTAGCAAAAAGTAAATTAATACTTATCACCGATCCCTTTTCGATCAACAAAATCAAATACTTAATCTATTATTGAAATAGTATATCGAATACTTTATCTACTTAATATATCATTAACATGGTATTATGTTATATTACGACTGCATAAAAATGAAAAGAAAATAAGTGAGATGATGATATTTTTTTAATTTCAAAGTAATCAAATAGAAATTTCAAATGTACCGACATAAATAAGAAGATCTAATTGTTTTGAAATTTTAAATGTTCCAAATGTTTCCATTTCACGCTCTTGTGCAATTTTCTTCATTGATGATTCTTTAGGAGCTTGTTCTGATTTATGTGCATTTGATTCTTCCTTAATTTTTCCCCCTTTGTAACAGATTTAGGAGATTATGTCGATGAACTCTATGAATTTAAATCTTCAATAATTTCTTTTAAACCAAAAAAAAATCTTCAATACCAACGTGGGGTTGGATCGAGTGATAAGTGGCTTGTTCCAGCTTAAGCAGGTCTCGGGTTAGAGACCTTGCGTACGTAGCTGCCCTTGTTGGGAGATTCACTCACCATATCCAAGTGCGCGACGGGGGTCGAATCCGGATTAATCAGAGCGAAGCTCTGGATACCGGGTGGGAAACCAAAAAAAAAATCTTCAATAATTTCTTCTCCTTTTGTAGTATGTATTTTTATAGTTGGGGTAATTAACTTGAATGGTTGGACAGAATTATTGAATAACAGATCAATTTATAAAAGTATTAATACAGTGAATAAAAATTAATCACTGTAAAATTTTCAGAAACATATTTTTCACTTTGGTAAAGATAGACATATTTATCTCTTTCAATGAATGCCACGTCTCATATTTGAAAATATTCAAATCAAAATAATATTAAATGGAATAGTACACCATGACCTACCAAGTTTCATACCACCAATTAACCTATCTATTTGACAAATTAACCACCACTAAATATGTGTAAAATTAAATTTTATTCTTTTATGGCTTATGCTTTAAAAATTTACAGCTAAAACTTTTGTACATAGACAAGTCAATTAGTAGGATAAAATTTGATGGGTTAAAAGGCTTTTTCTTATTGAATGAGAATTGAGTTGATTTATTATTTTAATTTATGAAAAGAAACTCTAGACTTATGACATAGTCAAAAATAGTATAATATATGTTATGTCATGCCCCGACCCACCCAGATAGGCCACGTGGTAACTGCGCCGCTACCTCAAAGTACGTGCCAACCGGTCACACACCAAAAGCACCGCAAGGCATTGAAATGGATGCCATCGCTGTAAAACGACTAAAACTTAAATTAAAATCATTTGATAAAAAACCTATGCAGCTGATTAATTTAAAGGATTACCAGTGGATTAATTTAAAGGAATACCTATGCAGCGGAAACTGCTAAGTCTACGCCACCGACGTCTCCTAGTGAGCCTCCATTCTATTTGCTGACCCCGTACGCGGATCTACATCCATCCGCATTGGATACAGGTGAGTGACAGAGGTTCTAAGAATCTCCATCAAGGTTAGGGCAAATAAGGAAAATCTAAAATAAAATAATAAAATAAATATTTTTCTTTTAAAATCTTTTTCTAGTTCTCTAGCTGAGAACTCTCTTTAAAAACACTTTAAATAAATAAACATATATATACATAAAATGGGCTGGCATCTCTATCATATTGAAGGCACGACCCGTCGGTCGTCTTATGTCTCACTGCACCGAGAGCTATCTCTTTTCTTTCTAAAGCATTTTCTCTTTTCTCTTTCTCTAGCCCAGTGCCTATCGCTGTGGTGGAACACAGCGCTCTGGAGCCCTAGCAAGCCTCCCTACTCGCCTCTCCTAGGGTCTCGACTCACTATGCCCCTCGATAGGCGGTCCACGGCTGAGTATCATACATGCTCTCCAACTCGGTCTACACTCCCGCATATATTGGAGCACCGAGGAGCCCTCTCAATCACTCATCTCTCAGGGGTATCGTACCCTCAATAATCATAATAATAATATTTCATATATAAAACATATATATATATTTAAAACATACAAACATAAATATAAACACACACACATAAGTCTTTATTCTTTTCTTTGAAAACATCCTACTCTCTAGGTGGGTATATCAATAAGCAACTATGTGTGTATGTGGATTTCCTATATCCCAAAACCTTTGAAAACATTTATGCTTTTAAAACATTTTAAAACCTTTGTTTCCAGTGGCTAAACAAAGAAGTCTAGGCCACTCACAGTGTAGGAAGTTTCGTATACTCCCAAGTGCTCCATGTAGTTTAACCTCCGGAGCATCGTCGCATTCGATCATCCGAAGTCCTAGTACATGGAAAAACGTGTTAGCATTCATAAACAATTGTGAATGCACCTATGAGGCTCTAATATGACTTAAGACGATGTTTGGAAGTGTTTCGGGGCTTAGAAAAGTGTCCAAAAGGTTTCGAGGTTAAAATTGGACACTTGGTGAAAAATTAAAAAAAATGCCCCTAGGGGCTCATGGGCCCCCCATATGGGCTGGGCCCAGCCTGGGCCAGGCAGGCCCTCCCACGCGGACTGGGTTACGTCTGGCCCTATGTGGGCAAGTGGGATACCGCCCATTCCCGCGCGGGACTTGGCCAAATGGGTCACTCCCGCACGGGAGTGACTCGGCTCCCGCGTCTAATGCCTTGAGAATCGAGGCTTCTTCTCGATTTTTGAGCCCTTCGGTCCACCATTCAACATGAAAATTGAAACGTACATTCCTCGTACCTCCCACACCGCGTTTACCGAAAAAAAAACGAGAATCACAAGCTCAAAGTTCCTAGATCTCAAATCTAAGCTAGAAATCTAACTAAAAAGCTAAACCTAATTTTGAGCTTGGATCTCTCCTAGACTAATGCATGGAAATACGTGAAAACTTAGAAAAACGTAGATAAAGGCGTTAAGAATAACATATTAGAATCTTACCTTGATCCTTCGGTCCGTTTGTCCGAATCGGCCAAAAGTCCAAAATTTCTCCAAGAGAGCAGTTGAGAGAAAAGAGAAATAAGAGGAGATAGAAAGAGAGAAAATGAGGGGGAGAAGCTCGGCCTCCCCCATTTATAAGGGAGTCCGGTGCCGGGTTTACTCGGGGCCCAGGCCAGACTTTCTCTTCTCTTTTTAACCTCTCATAATCTTGATTCTTGGGCAATTCCACCGACCAAATCACCAAAGGACATCCAATCCATTGGCTATGAACTTAAAGAAGTCCACTTTAGTGTTTTCATGCATGGTCACCTGTCTCATTTTCTAACTATGTCTTATCTTAAGCTTAACTGCTCTTCTTAATTAAACATATTCGGACTGACGTATTGTTGACTTAATACGCCATCTTACACTATTCCGTTTATTCAGAAAAGTCGCATTAGGTCCGGGTGTGTCATGTTATTTATGTTATATTTATAATATATGTTATATATATATATATATATATATATATATACGGTGAGCAAAGACCCTGGGAGAGGTGCGGAGGATAGCTCGCCAGGGCTCGAGGTAGCTGTGTTCCACCACATTAAATGACACAACCGAGAGAACGGGTTAGAGAAAGAGAAAATGTTTTAATAAGAAAAGAGATAGCCCTCGATATAGTGAGGCATAAGACGACCGACGGGTCGCGCCTTCAGTATGATAGAGGCCAGCCCATTTGAGATATGTATATATATATCTTTATTAAAATGGTTTTTAAATAAATTCTCAGTGGAGAATTTGAAAAGAGATTTTAAAAGAAAAATATTTATTTTGTTATTATGTTTTGGATTTCCCCCATTTTCCTAACCCCGATGGAGATTCATCGAACCTCTATCACTCACCTGTATCCAATGTGGATGGATGCAGATCCGCGTACAAGGACAGCAGATAGATCTGAGGCTCATTAGGAGGCGTCGGTGACTTAGGCTTAGCAGTTTCCGCTGCATAAGTATGTCTTTAAGATTAATCCACTGGTACATCTTTTAAAGATTAATATTTTATTAAATGATTTCTAATTAAAAATTTTAGTTATTTTGCAACGATGATATCCATTTATTTGCCTTGCAGTGCTTCAGGTGCGTGACTGGCCAGCATGTACTCCGAGGCAACGCTGCAGTTGCCACGTGGCCAGCTTGAGCGGGTCGGGGCGTGACACAACTCCCCTAATTTATATGTAAGTCCAACACTGGGTCTACTCGAATCCGAAGTTAGACTTAATTCCCCCTTTTTCCACTTCTCATAATCTCGATCCTTCGCCTAATCCACCAACCAAATTACCAATGGATCTCTAATCCATTTGCTATGGACCTAAAGAAGTTCAAATGTGCTTCCATGCATGGTCACCTGTCTCATCTTCCAACTACGTCTTATCTTATTTCCACTTCTCTTATTCATCTTAACACATCCGGACCGACGTATTCTCAAGTTAATACGCCGTCTTATACTATTCCTATTGTACGGAAAAGTCGGATTAGGTCTGGGTGTGTCAATTGTCACACTCCGATCCGAAGGTCGAGAATGTGACAACCGCTGCTTACCACGAATTGTGAATGGTGCGCTTTATCCACAACTCGAAGCTCACAAGGCTCATAGCATCTTGAACCCATTTAGTAAATCTATTTTAGCTTGTCATGCAAGATAAAAAATAAGATTTTAAAATATTTATATAGTCCAAAATTTAAATGAAAATAGTCATTTTATAAAGTCCACACATTCGTGTGTACTTACACATGTACATCAGAGGGAATAAAAATTGAAAAACTTTTCTCAACCATCTTTAAAAATAAAATATTGGTAACTTCTATGCATTGCAGAACAATCTTTTAAGTTTGAAAAATATAGGTAAATAACAATTTAACCGTAGTCAAATTATGCCAATGGATCCAATAGTAAGAATACATAAGTCATGTAGGCTTACTATAGGGAGTCCGAAGTCAAGTCTTGACACTTAGCAATCTACCCTCTTCGCACAATTAATTGTCCTGAAAAATAGATTTTTAAGAAAAATGGGGTGAGCATATTTTCTATACCTAGTGAGTGAGACAAGACCATAAACTATTTCGAAATCATACAATTTCATTATAAGATAATTTTTTGTAAATTTTGAGAAATCTAAGGAAAATCTTTTTGGCATAAAGTTTCAATTTCTATATTTTATAAACTTTGACTAGAAAATTTAATTTGGGAGTATTCAAGGGCTCGCCAAAACACATTGCTTAAATCTCACTCAGCCAAAATGAGATCTGAGCCTGCCGAGATTTTTCTTTAATTGCTTTATTTAGAAAACAAAAAGCCCTCTACTCAGCGTTGGCATGGGCCTTCACCATAAGTGGTACGTGGCTATGTCCATAGGACTCCCATTAGGGTTGTATAATCACTATATCAGTGTGCCCAAAACCCCTGTACCATCCACCCAAGTGGGAGTGAAAGCCTACTCACGCGGCCTCCACAAGGTCAGACCATGAGAGGCGCCACTGCAGTGACTAACATCTCATCCACCATAAGATAATGTAAAACGATATAATTCAATCGTATATCATTTGGCCAAGTGGCCCATTATTGAAATCCAGTCTAGTATCATTAATTTTCATCAATTTCATCACATATCTAAACATTTAATTGCAGAAATCATAAATCAAACCTTTAAAAATCATAGATGGGATTAATTCATATTAAAGTCATAATATTCAAGATTCATAAATAAGTAGCAATCATCATCATCATTCAATTTAAATCAAAAATCAAACCATTGCATTTGAAAACAACTTAAATAGCAAAACATCTATTTAGGTCCATAAAGTCCCACTCACTGGTTTGGGAAGGGTATACACTTCCACTGTTCGGCACGCTACTTATCCTTGAAAGAAAGCTCGTCACCTAAATATTTATTTTCAGACAACGCGTCAATATTTGACGATAGAAGTGAGCATTGGGTGAGTGTACGAGTGTTACACCCCGACCCCGAGGGGTCGAAATGGGACAATCGCCGCGTGCTAAAGATCTTGAACGGCGCACTTCGCCCAAAATCTCAAACACGCAAGGTTAACGATACCCGAGCTACTGGACATAAAACACAATAAAAAAATGTATGAAATACACTTCATTTGCATTAAACTGATTTTTTATATCGAATGAAATTTCTACAATTAGTTAAAAGCTTTCTTTTTATCCATATATAGAAAATGTTTCATAATATTTACAATACATCAAAATTGAGAACTTGTAGAAAAACGTAGCCGGTGGATCCCCGATGGCAGTATACAGAAGCTTAATTACATACATGTAGAAAATGTCGGCCCCGGTCGGGTTGACTTCTCGTCAAATTCCTACCTTCTATCTACAATCCTTCAACCTGAAAAGGGTTTTGAGAAAAACTAGAGTGAGCATATAATTAAATGCTCAGTGAGTGAGACAAGACTATGAAAAAAACCTATTCACAAGTTTCAAGAAAAAACAGTGCAATTACAATCAAAATATGGAAGGAGAGTACATGCATGACCGTCGACGTGCGAACTACTAGCCGTCGACGGGTAAGCTTGTCAATGACTGCTATTTCCAAAATTCAACCAGCCGTCAACGGATTCACAGGTAGACATCCACGGCTAACATTTCTAGGGTGCACCTAGTGTTAGACGTCGACGTCTAAAACCTGGCCGTCGACGGATGAAAGTTTCTGACTTCCGGTGCATCAAGTTACTCACCCACCCGTCGACGTCTAAGTATATGCACGTCGACGGGTGCCTTAAGCTTATGCTTGTATTTAAGAAACATACAGAGACGTCGACGTCTAGCCTTTAGGCGTCGACAGATAAAAGTTTCTGACTTCATGCGGAATTGGGTTATCTAGCTACCCGTCGACGTCTAAACCCATACACGTCGACGGGTAAACATTTTTGTATACCAACTCAGGAAAATTTACAAATAAAAGGGAATCTTTCAAAGCTCACGAATAAAGCAGGTCAACTAAATTCAAAAAGGGGCTTGCCAAAACACAATGTTCAAACCCACCCGGCCAAGATAGAATTCGAACCCGGCGAGGTGATTTTCCTTCATTTTATTATAAGAAAAGCCCATTCCTCGACGTTGGCATGAACCTTCATTACGGGTGGTGCGTAGCTATGTCCATAGTACTCCAACAGGGGTCGTAACATCACAAACATGGTGCGCACAAATTCCCCTGTACCATTCACCCCTTGTGGGAGTGATAAGCCTACTCACGTCGGCTCCACAAGCTCGGCCCGTGAGAGGCGCCACTGCAGTGACTTCTAACCATCCACCAACATCCACACTCGATAAAACACTCATTTCATAAATGTACATTTTCAATCATTCCAAGAAACCATACTAGTTGCATATAAAGATCTCAAACAAGGTTAAAATGCAAGGAAAGACAAGAAAGACATATTTTAGTCTATTAAGTCTCACTCACAAGTTTGGGGAGGGTATGCACTCCCACTAATTCTCCTTTTCTGAATCCTTAGAAGAGGACTCACCACCTATACAATTGGCCAAACAATGGGTTAAGACTAGCTAGAAGACCATTTGAGCTATCTTACTAAAATTGATTCATTCATGAACTAAATATACCAATTAGGAACCTAAGGATCCAAATCAAGTTCTAGTGATCCTATAGGCATTCTTAACGTATGAGCAAGTTTGTTTCACTAATTAGCACATGCATGTACTCTTCATTCGAGCTAATCCCTCATAACGAAAAAGTTGGACGATTTTACCCCTAGCATAGGTGAAATTTTGAGCTAAGTGGGTTAGAGGTGTGGGAATCTCGTGATTTCAATTCCTATAGTTTAAGTACGTGGTAGGGACACCGTACGCTAAAAACGATCGCGTTTTAACACCTACACGATAATTTGGAGGGAAAAATGCAATTTTCCTTACACTTAGAGGGGTCATCGCTAAATGTAGTGTTTGCTTGCGGGTGTTAACCCCCTACATCTATTTCTGCACCTATTTATGATTTGTTCCTCCTTCGTTTGGCATCTAACGATTTCCTTGGATGGTACTTGCCCAAGGTGGCTCCTATTAGGCTAGAATGAGAGTTTACTCTACAACTACACTCAACATCCTTCTTTCTTCCAATTTCTTAACTCACATCCTTTTCTAATGTTGCCAAATTACCACTTGTGGAATAAAATTCCATAGCTATGACAAAAAATGCAAGGCTTCCTCTAGAGTGACATAATGTCATTTTCATGGAACTTAGTTATTGGCTTAATAGGCTTAGCTTTTCTTCATTCAACTAAGTTCCCCCACATTCAAGGGACTACCTAAATTCTCCTATTCTCTATTTACACCTTGGTCTTATGGGCATGCATATTATGGGGTGTTGGAGCCATAAACAAATGTTAAATTGAAGAAAATACAAAAATCTTCATACATAGAGTTTATGTTTATCACCTTCTTGGATGAAAATTATAAAAGAATGGAAGAACAATGAAAAGGGATGAAAACACACCTTAAGCTCTTATAGAAGTTGAAACTTGTGAACTTAATGAAATTGTATAAAGCTTTCATTGAGATTTTCTTGGTGAGGATGTTGTTTGGAGGGTAAAGTAGTAAATTTGCTTGAGAACTTTGGTGGGATTTTGGAGAGAGAGTGTTTAGATGCAGAGAGTTTGGAGCTTGAAGCAAGAAAAATGGTGGAAAACTACCAAAGAGTTTCCGGCCATGCAAGGGGAAAAGAAAAAGAAAACACAAAAAAGTTGTCTTGAATTTTCTAGACAATAACTTAGTCAAATGACAGAAATGCCCTTATTGAATTTTAAAAATTCCCTTTGTGTCCTAAAGAGCAATGATGTAAATTGAGTTAGAATAAAAGAATTTGAAAATTAAAATCAATTGGCAAAAATTCACGAAAATAAAATGAATTTATCGAAGTGTTTAAATCATTACGCTAATAGGGGAAATTTTCATAATTTGGAAATTAAAATCCATACAAGGGTAAAATGGTAAATTCATCAGCATATGGCCTCAATGCAAAGTAATATAGGACTAGGTATTACAACGAGAATGTATGTCTTGCATGTAACACGAGACTAATTTCTAAATATTCTTGATTTCTCCTTTCTCACTAGCAAGTCTACATACTATTCCTTCATCAATCTCCATTTAAATTCATAATTTACTAATACCAATTACACCTCAAAAGCTTAAGCTGCGGTCAACATCCCTAATTTCACCAAATTGATATTTATTCATCTCCACAATTTTCATTTCCATATCTACATCTAATTTACTCCAAAAACACAATTAAACTAACTTGGTTTTGCAAAATCAATACCTTGCATTTTCTCTTGGAAAATCTGGACACACATACTTTCACGTTGCCAATTCCTTCTTCAATACATCAAAAACTCAAATTCTAATAATTCAATTCTACACATTTGCTCCCAAATTATTCCAAGAATACAATTAAATTAATTAAATTCTTGCAAAATTGACATCTTGCATTTTTCCCTAGGAATTTCGGCTTAATCATTCCATGTTGAACCTTGCCCATTTGACACTCTCCAAGATCAATTTCTAGCAAATTTTAACCTCTCATATTTCTGTAATTCAACTTGTAAATTCTCTTGGCACATAAATTTCGCGAATCTAAAATCCATAACATCATAATTCCTTTCTTCCTTAATTTCATATACATAATCCATATTTCATGCAAAATTGACCTAATATCCATAATGAGCATGCTAAAATCTCCAACATAACTCAAAATTAGGTATGCTTACCTTATGATTTTCCAATTTCAACACAAACCCTAATTCTTCTTCTCCAAATTACTTCCAACCAAGCTCCAATTCTTCAAAATTGATAGAGGGCTATTGATGGACTTGTTGAGAGCTTCAATTTGACTATAAACTTGTGGGGGTTTAGTGGGTTAAACTAAGAGAAATTAAGATAGGAAGAATTTTGGTGAAAATAGAAGAAAATTAGAGAAAATTGGAGAGAATTGAAGAATTCTCTTGAACTTTCAAGGATGTGGCCGGCCATGGCCTTTAAATATGGCCATTGGCATATGACCAAATAAAATCTTATGACAAAATAATCATTTTGCCCCCATAGACAATTTTACCGTCGATGAATTTAAAAATTCCATTGACGTCCTTAGTCAGTCTTGAACCTTATATATTGTTCCGGATTATTTTTCAAGTCCCGTCGAGCTATTCTACGCGTCACAAAATTTTCAAACTCCTTATCGTTTATAAGCTATACTAGTTTGAACTTCTCCCGCATTTTCACCAAAATTCTTAATTATCCATTTAACATCATAACATTCTCCATACTTTACATCATGAAATGCATGGCACTATCTGATAAAATAAAATTCAAGAAGTGGGTATTACAACACGTTAAAGGTGTACAACCTATGGTGTTAAAATACCCTTCAATATTTCTTAAGTGTAAAATGGTAATTGTACTTTAGATTTTCACGTAGCAATTACACAGTTTTCAAGTTTCAACCGTGTATAATAGTATGGGACCCTTCAATACTATAGGAAAAATCATTTCCAATTATTAAAAATCCAATTTATCACTTTCCATTTATTTACGAAAATACCATCATATGTTGCGACATTTTCTTCTGTAATATTTTCTTTCAATGAGGATGTTCAGAAAAATGTTGTGATAGCTTCGAATATTCGAAGACACACCAAAGAAGGTAACTAGGTGGTTTAAAAAGTCATTTGTGCCCTCAATGAGGTATACGAAATTTTTGAAATATAATACCAAAAGTTGACTTTTACTTCCTAGGTCAAAATTTGCCTTAGATGTTTGGAGGCATAATTCTTCAAAATGGAAAAAATTTCACTAGATAAAAGTTCTTATTCTTACTAAGAATACCTCCACACACATACTAAGTGTGAAACTCTCATTACCTAAGTCTACGGTCCCAAACTAGGCCATTCTAGGACTAGGCATTACAACTATATTTTTCCTACTTCCCAAGTTACTATTTAGGTTTAATGTTGTATTAACTCAGTTTTTACCATTAAATAATTGCAAGCCAAATATCCGATGCAATAAAGAGAGATCAAGATTTTAAGAATAAGGAAAATATTCAAATTTGGAGTTTACTTTTTTAGTATTGAGGACATCAACTTTGAATTTGACTTAAATGAGTCTAACAATGTAATAAAGTGATTGAATTTAACATTTAGGCCAAAGCCTTCTGCTTCCATCACAGGCCAAGTGATTTTTCATTCGAGTCTAACTCCAAAGTAATTCAAATTAGGTTACGATTCAGACCTGATTACAAAATTAAGGATACAACAATAAAATTTTCCTAACGTTATGTACAATACATTTTAACGGATATTTAAAATATCATAATATATCGCAAATATATGAATCTATTGATGGATATCCTATGGTCTGAAAAACACGGTAGATATATTGCAATATTAACATTGATTATAAATATATAAACATATCGACAGATAGTGAATTCCATGCTCAACACATTTACCACTTCGATTTTTTTGTTTTCCTTTAATATTTGCCAACTCTAGTATAGTTGAAGACAAAGCCCACTAAAGGAGAATATAATCTTTATATATCTATATATGTATATATATATATATATTAAAGTTAACACCATATGAAAACCCCAAAAGAACCCTTTGACTTTCTATATGGCATCAAATTAAATGTATTTTTAATCATTCCCTAAGAATATATAAAATTTATAAAATAACCTTTATATTAATTGCAATACCTAATGAAATTCCATAAAAAAAAACCCTATACTAATTGTTGTAGTCTTATCTTATGTTTAATGTCACTTTTGGTATTTTTGTAATAATTAGAAATTTCATTTAAATTCCATTTAAAATTTTACAAAAAATTCAATACTTATTAAAAAAATATCATTAAGAACATACTATTTTTTTAAAAAAATAAAATACACATGAATTAAAAACTCTATTAAAATTATACTATCCTTATTCAAAAAATAGATTCTACAAACCTTAAAAAAAAGGAAAATATGAGTGAATTAAATTTTTTTTTTTTAAAAAAGAAATAGGCATTAAGAGAATTAATTTTTTAAAGTGGGTGTATTAATTTGTCTTTTCTAATAATATCTATTAATTAAATATATTGAAAATTCACACCATTAGAAATTCCATTTAAATTCTTAAAAAAAATCAATTCTTATAAACCTATTAAGATCATACTATTTTAAAAAAAAAGATATACACATGAATTAAAAATCCTATTAAAATTATACTATACCTATTCAAAAAATAGATTATACAAATCCTTAGAAAAGGGGAAATATTTATGATTTAAAATAATAAAAAAAGAAAATATGCATTAAGAGACTACTTTTTTTAAGAAAAACATTAACAAACTATTTCAATTGATTTATTGCTATTGTATTAGTCATGCAACTTTCTTTTTCTATAATAATATTGTTCTTAATAATATTGTTAAAAACATATATATTTTAACAAATATAAAGACTTTATTTCAATTTTATATAAATCTACAGTATTTATATAATTCATGACATTAGTATAAGTTTAATCTAATTTTTCATATACACTTTAACAAATAAAAAATATAATATATTATAATTTTACATAATCAATTATCCCGCGGAATTAGCATGGGTCAAGATTGCTAGTGCTTTTTAATTACAATTAGTTATCCATATATAAGACACCATTATCGCCATACCATACATTATCTTTTGTTCCGGATTCATTTTAGAATCCAAATCATTGCATCATATCAAAAAAAGAATCTACTGGACTTACTATAATTTAATAATTATTAAATGAGTATTAATTAATTAGTTGTTTTCAAAATCCACCTAGTTTCGAACTCGAAATTTTTCCCAACGGAAATCCAACTTTGTCAATATTTATTATCCCTGTTAAAAGAAAGAATAACATTTAAAAATATCTAATTTGAATATCCTTCAAATAAACGAAAAGCATGATCTAGTTATTATATTGCTAGATATCTAAATCAGCCCTCAAAGTATATCAAAAATGATAAATTGGTCCTTAAATTTTTATTTGAAATAATTGACCCCTCAAACCTTCATTTTGAGACAATTAACCCCTCAAATTTTATTTTGGGATAATATAGCCCTTAATTCAATGGAACCCTCCATTTTTTTCAAGGGGGTTCCATTGAATTAAAGGCTAAATTATCCCAAAATAATAATTTTGAAGGGCTTAATTGTTCTAAAATAATAGTTTTTGGGGTTAATTGTCTCAAAATAATAGTTTAAAGGATTAATTGTCCTGAAATAATAGTTTGAGGGGTAAATTATCTCAATTAAAAGTTTAGGAATTAATATATCCAAAGAGGTATAGTTTAAGAGAAAACTTATGTATTCAACCATTATTATATCAATACAGGTACTGAAACTGAGTAATTAAGATGTCTCATTTGCATAGCAACGGAAAAGAGTGTTGCTTATGGAAGTTATTAAATGAAAACACATGCAAGTTTGAGAGATGGTCAATGGGATGTCCATGGGATGTGTATATATATGACGTTGTCGTGAAGCATTTGCATTAGTATTTAATTTTTTTTGTTCGTTTTAGTCCACAAAACAAAAATAACGTGTGCCTTTGTATGGGGAAGTTATGCATTATCATTGTGTTGGTTAAAATTTGGATTTTGAATTCTTCTACTTTGGCCTTTGAGAGATTCCTAAGGACAAGAAACTAGAAAGGAACTTCTTTGTTTGATTTATGGTGCAAACTACTTAGTTCTCAATCTTATGGTTTTCTCAGTCTATGAAATATTTTGGGGGACAAGTTCAAGTTCAAGTTTAGGTTCGGGTTCGGATTCGAATTTCCTCTTCTCATAATAGAGTAATCCTTTACATGCTGTGTTTGAATGCAATCTTTGAGCTAACTTACAATTTAGGCAATAATCTTAAAAATGATATAATGTGACTTGAATTGAATATCAAATTAATTTTTGAGAAGGGAATACGAGTCAATGTTTAATCAATTTTCGTAGCGTGATCTAAATTTCCCGATTTTGATGGTAATCTCTAGCGAGTGCGAAAACGAAATTCTCTCGTCCATACGACGCTTGAGTTGACAAATAATGAATTAAGGGTGAGTTGTATATTTTGACATTAAAATTACACGAGTACAAAATTTTGAAGAGAGAGAGAGAGAGAGAAGAAGATATGATGACATAATTTAAAACAAATTATATATGAAATTGGTTCAAGTAGTCGGTAGCCCGTGTTTCATTTGCTCTCTATCTTTTTGATTTTTCCATAACTCCTGGAGGAGCTATTCGATAACAAAATACTTGCAATGTTAATTATAGCTTTCTTCAAAAAAAAAAAGGTTACTAATTTTGAAGGTTATTATTTTAGATAAATTTATTTTAATAATAATGCATTAACTACTACTAGTTAACTTATGACACTTGTTTGAAAGGTGGGAAAGATTTGGCAAAGGTGTGCCACGCCCACGAAATTTGGTACCAACCTATAACAAAAGTAACAAACAATGCCTATTAATATCCAAAATTGGAATGGAAATGCCAACACTTTTTCCCAAGAAAGTATGCTTCTGAAATCCCCTTTTGTTTCTTCGTAAACCTTCTGTTCGTTTTGGTATCAAGAGACATGAGCCACGTGGTGCTGAAAATGTGATCTAATTTTGATATTTGATGATAAAAAAGTTCTTTTTGAAAAAGGAAAATTTGAACCAAATTCATGTGGCTCTCACAATTGATCATTAATTAAGAAAATCTTGTCTGCCTTTGGAAGAAAGGATGCTGATTTGCGTCACTACATGGCACATTGGGCAATAAAAAGGGAAGTGAATAGTGATACATGTGGTTAGGGTGAGTGGGAGGTATTAAATATGCAATATGCAACGTACAAAATGCAGATGCCAAATGCAAAATCCAGAGGCATTGAGCTCTCCCCTCCCAAAGACGCAACCCTTTGTTATGCATCCCTCCCACTCCACCCCACACGTTTTCCTTTTCCTACTATCCCAACACCTCTCTCCTGCTTTTATTTCTCATTTCACTTTCATCGATCATAACAAAAATCTTATGCCGTACCAATAAATGTTAATAGAGACCGTACCGATTTTTATCCCAACATAAGAGAGTGAGAATACCAGTTAATCTTCAAGAAACGTACTTATCCAGAGACTTTATTGTTTACGCTTCCAAACTAAAGGAGATTAGTCATCAGTAAAACTTGAGATAAGCTTGATTAGATAAAAAATATTCATTCATATTACTATATTCTTTTTTTCTTTTTCGATAATTAAAGAAAAAAGCATAAATTTAGACATTTTTACATATGAAATGGATAAAAGTTTGAAGAAATCTGTGACTAGCAGAGACGGAGCTGGGGAAGGCGGTGCGCGAAATGGGGCCATGGCCCCCTAGCTTTTTACAATTTAATGTATATGCCATGAAAAAATTATAGTTTTAGGTAGTTTTGCAATAAAATTATATATATGCCCCCCCTTAACTTTTTAAATTTTCTTAATTAGTCTAATTTAGGTTTTAAAAGTTATAGATTAATGGGCCTTTTACTTTTAAATTTTTTTGTGATAGGGGCATAAGGGGAAGTGGGCTTTCTACTTTTAATTTTCTTACTTAATGCTTATTAATTAATATTACCTTATCTCTCTCCATTTTTCTATTTTTTAATTTCACTTATACTTTTTTTTAAAGATAATTTCATTTATACTAGTATAACTTATTTTAAGTCCAACTAAACCCTAATGATAAATTAATAACAACATTTCATAAGTTATACCCTTCAACTAACACCCAAAAAAATATTATACCCCTCAACTTCCCTTTTGACTTTTTAATCTTTAATTCTACTAGTCTAAACATTCAATAAATTTACTTCCATTTTAGATCTATTTATATTGGAGAATAGCCCCCCAAAAAAATTTAAAAAAAAAAACCCTGATTAAATATGTGTATCATATAATGTTAACAATCTATTTGGTAAGTTTAAATGTTAACTATAATATTTTAAAATTATAATTAATAGGTCTAAAAGTTTATAATGCAATTACAATGAACTAATTAAATTTGTAATATAATAGTACCGCTTACTCATCCTTACTCTATCCTGGCTTTGGATACATTAGCTCTAGCTAGAGAGAGTTGGATTACTGCAGTGCGACATATCAACAGAGAAGAGAATCAGTATTAGATTTCCTAACAAATCTTGGTCAAAGTTGCAACAAAAGAGTTGTGGTGTTAGATGAGCCCCCTAGTGATCTCATTTCATTATTGGAGCATGATATTTCTAGTGGTCCGATATTGAGGTTATAAGTTTTGTTGAGACATCTAATGTACCAAAAAATATATATATTACCTAGTGTATCAATTATGTTTTAATAATTGTATATATGAAATTTGTAAAAAGTAACGACTTAAAGAATTTATGAGAAGCTTTATTCTATCTTATATATTTTAATTTTTTTTAAATGAGATTTATATTTTTTTTGTTTATTGTATTTAAGGTTGTTAATTAGGATTTAAATCATGATTACTAATATTGAGAATTTAATATTCTACCAACGAGTCACAAGGTTAGTGGCAAAATTTAAACTCTTGAAATCACAACAATAAAAGATGTAGATTTGCATTAGTTCTTTGATATCTAATTCTTTGAACCACTTGACTTTTTTTTTTTGAAAAGATTTTCGAACACATACACATACATATATTAGAATAATAAAGGATTATAAAAATATGATCTTTCAAACAAATTTAGATTTTTTTAATAAAAAATTTGGCTTGTCAACTCGTCTCTTATTGGGTCTGGGCTCTAGAGTATAATATAAACACATAAAAAATTGTTAGTTATCTTAAATATTTCAATTTTGTAACAAAAAAAATTCAATTTAATCTTAGTACATTTTACGACTTTCGATATTTGAAGATGCTGTCATTCGAACTCCAACTCTTTGAACAAAGAAAGGCAGAATAAGAAAGCAATTTTTCCCATAGAAATGAAAGCAATAAAAAGGACTTAAATGAGTAAAAGAAATGCTGAAAAAGAGGAATGCCTCAACTTTTTTTATTAATGATCGTCCGATGTAATTAATAAATATCTATAAATTTGTTTTTTAAAAGGGAAAAAAAAGCATGAAGAAATCAAATAATAATAGTAAATAAAAATAAAAAGTGGGGTGGAGACATTGTTTGGGCTTCTAAATAAAGGTACCGTTAATCTATCAACGTCTCCCTCTCTTCTAACTGTTTACCTCCCTCTCAACCGTCTTCGCTCCCCGCCAAAAACAGTTGAGCATATTTACATCTCTATCCAACACAAAGTAAGGAAATACCAACTGCATCCCTTACATTACCCTCTCACTAAATTTTGATTTCTGAGCTAGGAACTAGTAAAATACTATCACTGATTACCCTCAGTATCAGATTCAGAATCCTTCAACAGCCACCTTCACACTACCGGGCAGGCAATCTCCATGGCTTCGGTTACCGGATTCACCATCGAGTTCAAGTCGAACGACCAGAGACTCCTCTGACGTGGGCAACCGTGTTTTGAGCTGTTCCAAACTTGGAACCAATGCTTTCTCTGTCCATTCTTCTAATCCACTTCGGCCTATCCATACCCCACTTGTGATCTTTTCCAGAGCTTCATCTGGGATCTCAATTGTTAGCCTGTCGCCAATAATGCTGGAAAACTTGTTTGTTATGGAGTTTGCTATATCACGTCTAATGGGACCAAAATCGACAGGTTTGAAGACAATGGCATCATCGACACAGTTGAGTAGGTCGCGAGATACTGATGTTGTTGAGTTGGATAAAAGCCTATTAGTGAGGCCATTAGTGAGGCCATGTTCTTCTTCGTGATCAACCGTGAGATCGCTGGAATTACGTGATCCATCAGCTTTATCATCCTCCACATCAGCAGCCTCGTTAAGATCAAATGACAGTGGTGAACCAGTTTCCTTCCTTGGCTTTGTTGCTCTGTCCTCCTCTTGTAGCCAACTGGCTCGACGTTTCGCAGTTTTCTCAGACACAGATAACCTTAATTGCCAACCTCCACTTGCTAAACTGGCAAGCTTCTTTTCATCCAGGGAAATACCGTTTGACAAGAATTTAAGATTATCTGGCAACCAATTTGCAGTAAGAATAAAAATAACATTTCCTAAACTGATCTCACGACCATGAGAATCAGCAAGTCGACCTCTCTCCATTGCTCGTTTTATGCTGCCTCTAACTATCATATCTGCCTCATCAATATCTTCAAGCATAACTACGGAGAAAGGGTTCCTCCTAACTGCCTCTGCTATTCTATCCACCACTGTTTTACCACGGAAACTCACATCGGATTCCCCATCATCGCGTCTTGAACCAAGACTTATCACAACCGGGTGAGTCCCACATACTTGGTCTGAGAGGGCCAATGCCATCTTCTTCTTGCCAACCCTGTCAGGGCCAGCAAACAGTAACCAAATGTCACCTTTTGATCCAGCACCACGCCGTTTTCCATTGCCTAATTTACACTGCGTCACTGTTGTAGCCACTGCAGATGCTGCATCCCGTTGCCACCACACCTTCTCAATTAGACCTTTAAGGAGTTTCTTGAATGATTCAGCATCTAACTTGTTTAACAGTTTTTCACTTTGCAAATCTTGGAACTTGTTCTGTGGTTCAGAGGGTATGGCGTCCAAAAAGTCCCTCACACGGTCTTTATGGGTTCTTTCAGGTGTGGTCTCACTGATCTTTGGTCGACCGAGAACAAGGTCTGTCCTTACAGGGCTTCCTGGTGGGCTACTTGTCCGTTCTGTCTGTTGGCTAGCTACTATACTTGGATTCAGTTGCAGTGTCTCCCCAATGTTCCTGTTCAATGGTAATTTGGGTTGGAAAGGTTGGCGTCCCAGCAGACTTGAGCTGTACAGGCTCGTCATTGAGAGGGCTGTAGGAGCAAATCTCTCAGAACCAAGACTGGGCTGCTGATGAAAATTAGGATGGTGACGCAAGCATGTATCATTCCATTTCTTTTGCAATTCTTGAGTCTTCTGCTTCAAGATCATCTCTTGATCCTTACTCTGTAGATAAGAAATGATAAATGTAAATAAATCTTAGCTATGGAAAAGAAAAGATTTAGTATGCACATGTTTACAGAAAAAAAATTCTAATGAGACTTGTTTTCTTTTCCTTTCAACTTGAGCTCGTTACCTGCGTCTGATCTACTGGTTTGACATCACCATCATGCGCCTTAGCATTCTGCAACCACTGTGGCAATGCTGGCCGAGTTAACTCTGATTTAATATCAGAAGACGGTTTCTCTAACTCCTTGGCTGCTAAAAGTTCTGCAAGCTCTTGTTCGTAATTCTGCATGCACTGTGGACAACACCCTGTTTTTCGAGCAGGGTCCAAGTTCTCAGAAAGTTGCCTAGGTTGAGCAGCTGTAGTTGCAAATCCTTTCAATGGGGATAGGGACTCGACAGTGCTGCTAAGTATTCCATTGCCCCCAAGCCTTAGATGAGAAGCATTTACAAGTTATTGAAAGTATACCAGTAAGAAAATACAGGATAACCCAAAGAATGGTTAAAAGACAGAAAAAGGAGGAAAAAAAAAACTCTCAAGTGCGCAGATTAAACTGCATAATCTAAGATCATTCTTTGCAAAGAAACCAGAAAAGAGTAAGCAAGACAAAGTCAAACAAAAACTTGAATCAAAAAGTCTTATGAACCTAAGGGAAGTCTTTTGTATCAAGCAAGTTCCCTTAAGCTGACAGAAGAAAAAAATGTTAAATTCTAGATGAGAATCAACTTTTCCCAAGAATAAAATCTACTAGTAGCAGAGAAACCATGGATTCTATAAACAGAAAGATACCCGTTAATATACCCATATTCAATAAAACATATTTGCACATATTACCCAGAAATCAAGAGCATACTATCGAAGTTGAGATGAATTCCAAAATTTTGGACCTTAACTTTTCTCCAGCATAATCTGATAGATTTTAAGCTTTCCATATTAAAAAACTAAAGCCAAAATAAACAAAAACACAACTAAGCTTCCAAAAATGTCAGAACAAATACCTTGGAAACATTCCCGGTAAGGGTGTTCTAGCAGCAATAGGAACAGCCTGCAGATCCCAATCATTCTCCATTGAAGGATGATAAACTTGACATCTCAAGTAAGTTTCACAAGTAGCAGTTCCAATCAACCATACCCTCCCAGTCCCTTCTCCAAACCTCCCCAACAACTTCCCCATCTCTGCCACGGCGGCCCGCCCTGCTTCGGATACCATCTGCTGCTGTTGAGCCCCACCGCCAAGACCCACCACCTGCTGCTGGTTATTCTCCACTAACCATTTCAAGTCACCCAAATCAAGAATTACCCCTCCGCAATCCAAATTCCCAATCTTTGCTCCAACTTGAGTGCCCAACTCTTTGATTTTTGCAACCATTTGGGTTTTATCCAATGCGAAATCTTTCTCCAAACGAACCACCTCAACATTTCTCAAAACCCCATCAATTTCCTTACTCTCAATCCTCCTCAAAATCTCCTTAACCACCAATTCGGGCTCCGGTTCGCCGACCAGAACGGGGTTCCTCTTCTTACTCCTCATCAAAATATCAATCACCCGTTTCACTTCTTCACTCCTTTGCTGCCCGGACTGCCCGGCTGCCCCTTGTTGCAACCTCGGATTCAAATACATATTCCGATTGGCTGAAGGCGGGGCAACGGCGGAAGCGGCAGCGACAACCGGTCTGAACCCCAATCCGATTGGACCGGCGGTGTTAGCTGAGTTTGAACTCGTGGAGTTCAATGATTGTTCAATGGTTGCTTTAACTGCCGGACTGGAAAAACTAGCTTCACGCATGACTCTACTAACACTCGGATCATCAAGAATCGATATAATTAACTGTTCCAATTCGACTTTAACAGCGAGAAGCGGCTGCTGTTGTTGCTCGGGACACCCACGACGTTGGTGGGCTTGAGCCCGCTTAAGAGCAGCCATCAAGGCATTGGAGATTGGTGGGTCGAGTCCAGGGCTGCTACTATTGGCGTTCTGAGCAGTGGGGAGACGTTCCAACGCCACACTGAAACAAAGCTCTAGAGCTCGACACTGCAGCGGATGAGAAGAATTGGGGTGGGATTTGATACATGCTTGGCGAAGGAACCCGGTTGAAGAAGCAAGCAGCGTGGCGGCCACATGGAGCGGCGTCGTCTGGCCGTGATTCCTCCGGCTGGCTTCAGCTATGGAATGGTTCAACACGCTGGCCGCCTCCGGCGTCAGGGTCTGTTGGATCGTGCTTAATCCTGCTCTCATTTATCACCCTTTTACTCTTTCTTCTTCTTCTTCTTCCTTTTCTTCGTCTCTATGTTTTAGTTTAATCTTTTAAACGTTTTGATTATTATCTAAAAGGGAAGAAGGAGAGAGGGAGAAGGAAAAAAGTTTATGGAAATAGACAAACTAAAATGAATCCCCAAATGAAAGCTTTTTACAGGCAAAAACAAAATGAAAGAAAGCAATAGCTCTACATAGATAGATAGAGCTTATTATAACTCTTCTTTCTTTCTTTCTTAGCTTTAAGTGAATCTATCTGGGTGTTCTCATTTTCTTTTCTCTCTTGACACAAAATTAAATTTTTTTTTCAAAAGAAAGAAAGAAATGAAAAGTTGGGTATTATAAAGGAGGAGGAGGAGGAGGAGAATTCAACGCGAAAAGGAAAGATCAGATCCCCTCTTTCACAAGAACCTCTCCATTTCTCTTCTTTTTTTTTTCTTTTTCTTTTTTGGTTTTTGTTTTCTCTCCTTCTCTCTCTCTTTCCCTTTTGTTTTGCTTTCTTCTATCCCTATCTATCTGATTCATCAATAACCAAAAATATCCAGCGCAACCCAATTATAAGTGAAAAAAATTTGGGAATTTAGACACTACCTGGCCACCATGAAAATAGGTAAAAAGTAAAAAAAATTCCAAAATAAATTAAAAAAATTGACTCTACTTTTTAAAAATAAAAAAATGTATATATATATAGAGAGAGATAGAGAGAGAGAGAGAGAGAGAGAGGGTTTTGGTTGCATAAAAGGTAGAAAGAAAGAAGGAGAGAAAGAAAAGACAGGGGAAAGTAAATTAGTTAAGGGTCAGCTGAGGTGCATGAAAAATGTTTTGTTTTTATTAGGAGAAGAAAGAAAATAGAATTTCTGGAAATAGGGAATTGGAAGTACTATCAGTTTGCAAGGATTTCTGGAAAATGCTTTCTGGCCACTGCAATCTGCTCTCCTTTTTGTGGCATCCCCTTCCTTTTTTCATATTATGTTATTATAATATTATTGTTATTTTAATTAATTTAATTGCTAAAACTTACTTTCTCTTGTCTCTATACATTAGAGATAATGGGGTGAGAGAAACCCCTTTTTCTAGAGAGAGAGAGAGAGAAACAGAACATAAATTTCTTTTTTAAATTATTATTAAAATAAAAAATAAAAAATAAGATTCATTTGATTTCTTGCATTCATTCATCAGCGGATTGTTTGCTTTATACGAGTATACTTTTTATCTTCTCTCTATGGACTGTGGATTGACTGCCTTTTTCATCTTTTACTTGTTTTTAGTATTATTGTTATTTCTGATATATCCAAGCTCCACGCGCTTTTGTTGTGATGGTAGCGTCCCACTTTATGACTTTTCTTAGCCTGAGTGGAGTGGCATTCACGCGCTTTGGAATTGGAGGGGGAAAAGAGACGAGGAGAGAAGAGTTTCGAGCTTAATGTTTTTACAAAGAAAAATTAAGTAAAAAATGGTTTTCTTTTTGGCCTTTCAACCAATTTTCTGCTTTTCACACGCAATCGCTGCAAAGGCATCGCACGACTTTCACCTTTTCATACTGACTTAGCTCTTTTTTTTTCCTCTCTCTCTAATTTTGTTTTGTTTTGTTATGGGGGCATCAGGCATGCAATTTCTTGGCACTTTTCTACCTCAACATTACTTCTTAATCCCTACTTTAACTTCCTAATCTACGCATCTATTTAATTATTTAATTTGTCATTACTTTGCTAATCTCCTTTAACTTAGTAACCTCTATGCTTTCATTCCTTATACTAAACATTTTCTACCTTTTTTTCCACTTAAATTCTAGGAATTTAATAATCTTTTCTTATGGGAGAGCTATGTTTGGGGCATGGGTTTTGGATATGAGACCTAATGATAAATCCATAAACCTGCTCCATTTCGAGTTAAGAGATAGATAGATAAATATATTACATTGCACTGATCGGGTCCCTCATAGTGATTAAGGGGGTCGAAGATCAAGAAGTGAATTATACAGTTTAAACTAAGTATTAGATTTGAATTTGATCAGTTTGACCAATCAAGCTGATTAAGGGAATATGAATTAGACCCATATAATATGGAACATCAATCATGGATCAACTATTAAAATCATACTACTCTATACGAGATAAAAAAATTTAATTTTTTATAAAAATTAATGTCATTACATGTTTAAGAAAAAAAATATGGTAAGACTATCATTATCGTGCATTTAAAGATTTTATCTTCATAAGAACTTATATCTAGCTCATAAATCCAAAACGAAGAAAAGCTACATGATTTTTTTTTCTTTTTTGAGAAAAGTTTAAAATATCATGTTTCCAAGGTTCAAATAAGTCACCAATTTCTCTTAAAATTTACGGATTCATTGATTTTTTATCAACAAATTTTTTGAATTTATAAATCCCCTACCAATCACTAAAGGCATATGACTTAAACAATAAAAGAGTTGATATAATTTCATAGAATTTCAAGGACATAAAAGCATAATTTATTGCCAAAACTGAACAAGAGCATTAAAAGGGAAATAAAAATGTAAGATAGGTTACCTCAATTTACTACATGATGAACTAACTAAATTGCAAGACTGCTATGAATATGATGACAACAACCAATTGTGCTATGGTGAGGATTTTATTATCCATTGTCCAAAAAAATCAACTACTCCAATATATACAAAGAAGAAGCGTGTGCATATATATATATATATATATATATGTCTTCAAACCAACTAATATAAATAAGAAAATAAATAAATTATAATGTCTCTTTTATGACAAAAAGTTAACTTTATATAAACTTTTGTTACAAGGATCACAATTGGGACACTTTCAAATTTCGTGCAATTCAAGCTAAATCCTCCGCTACATACCATGAAATCCAAAAAGGTTTCTTAAGAATTCATTTGTTGTGTCCATGTTTCTCCATGCAATCATTCTATCTTTTTATCGATTTCTTCATTAATTAATTAATGTAACCAACCTACAACATTACTCATCCCAAATTATATTATTATATCCTTAAAACTTCCCCCTTTTTTCCCTTTTAGAAATTTTTATTCACAACTTGGCTAACGGATATCTATAGAATAGTATAAATACAAGTTAAGATTAGGTAAATTTTTATTTTAAAAAATATGTTACTTAATGTATTTTTTTCATTAAATTCAAGAACAATCAATCTGATAAAAAAGAATTTTCCATGCAAACATATATTAAGTCGAGTAAAAAAAGTTCAAACGCCTCATAAATAAGGTATCAAATTTAAGTTTTATAAATAGAAAAAATTATATAATTGAGAAAACCTTTTCTACTTAAAATTCAACACGATTAGATTTCGAATTAATTGAGTTTCAATAGAATAATCGGATACCGAAAATTAATACCAAAGTAACAAAAAAGAAACTTCTATTATAAATAATACTATTGCTTTAATAAATGCCCATAACATTCTCATTAACATTTTTTTCTTAAAACAATTGACATGAGTTGATTAATTATTGTTTTTTTAATTTTATTATGTAAAGTATAATTTGTCATTTTATTAATCATAATCCTTACGCATCATTATAAACATAGAGAGAGAAATTTCAAAAATAAGTCACTTTTTAAGGGGATGGACATCATTACCGGTGAAAAGGAAAGAAATGAACAAAAATATTATGGATTTGGCGGTGGAGTGTTTTGAATTTTACAAGTAAATTTAAATGCTTGTCACATTTTCTTTTGTCCTTTTTCGTCACATTTTCATTCAACAATAATTAACTTAATTGTGAAAATTTAAATTTTTAAATTTATATAAGAGCTTAGATTTTATGGTGCATCCCCCATCGACCCACAGTTTGGTACTTAGCTTCAAGCTCACCTTATTTGACAAAAATAAATATTATACTAGAAGTATATTTTATTTTTGATGCAAGGAGGAAGAAGAATCATTTAATGCATTCGATAGTGATACGGTCCAACCCCTCACACGGCGCAAAACCATCTCGTATATATTTTTTGAATAATTCAAAGAAGGATTTTGCTAACGAGCACCTTGAATTTTAACATTTAATTTGGTACAAATTTAACTTGGTCGGCAACATCTTTTCAATTTTAATTACATGCCATCAATATGCAATATTTAAATAGCTGTTGCCTCTCAATGTTGATAGCTGCCCAGTTGAGTTAAATTAAAAAGCTGTTCTGGTGCTAGAAGTAGTATCATTCATTCAACTCGAATTAGGTCACAACCAAATTTCATTAAATTGTGATGATCTAGATTTAAAAAAAAAAACTTTTAAATTAATTAATTAGCAATCCATTAGTACCATCAACAAAAAACAAGTAGTACTGCAACAAAGTAATTAATATTCTTGTTATCAATATCAAATTTAATGAGCCCCTCATCTAGCTACTATTTATCCAATCAACCATCAACTACACCCATTATTAAACTACTATTGAATAATAATAATTAAAACCAAAATTAACTAAACCCATCACTCTAAGCTAAGTCAAAAGTAGAAAAATGGAATTTTAATCCAATCATTCTTCAATGAACTTACTGAAATTTCTTTTTAAGTAGTTTATGGAATTTAAGTAGTACTGTAGCAATAACCAAATTGTTCATCGAATTCGAGAACCGTACAAGGATTGATTTGAAATTATCGGTAATAAGAAATCAACATTTTATCAACAAAACAACATAACTGTTGTATTAATAGAGACTGGTAACATCGGATTATGTGATTCAAACCGAATAATAGTATTTTCTCTCATAATATTCCAACTTATTTATCAAAATGAAAACAATTTCATAATTATAATAATAATCTTTACGATAATAAGGTGGTTAACAAAGAAAGTGTTGAAATCATCAGAATTCAAAAGACCCATCATCTTTCAATTAAGCAAAAAAGGTCGGGAGGGATGACAGGAGGGGTGTCCGATATCTATATATGATTAATTAATTAATTAATTAATTATTTATTTAGTATAATAATATTCATGTCATAATAAGACTAAAATATACTAATATACTAGTAATATTTTGTTTAAAAATAGGGAGTAAAATAATGTAAGCTTTTTGGGATTCCTGACTTTACAAAAAGTGATTTGTTACTTGTACTACTACTGCCATAACAACTTTTTGTGTAGTAAAGAGAAAGAAAGAGAGAAGTCTTAAGGGAACAAAAATCATCATCATCATATTCCCCTTTTTGTAACGCACGCCCTCTCTCCAGTCTCCTCCTCTCCCCTATTCTCTTCCCTTCCCTTTTACGCGTTTTTCGAGTCTTCCGTCCCTTCCTGCCTTTCCCTCCTCCCCCTTTCTCTCTCCCTTCTTATCACAACTACTTCCCACTCTTTTTCCCCTTGTAGTTCTTCCCTCACGCGCTCGCCTCGGCTCGTGGTTGTTACTTGAAAAGATCGGGGCCGTTGATTAGGAGATGATGGAAATTGAAATTGAAATTGTCGGGAGCAGAAGGAGATTTGTCGTGTAGGGAAAAAAGCTGACGCGTGAACCTTAGTCCTTTCCTTTTCCGGTGACCGAGAAAAAAGTTAAAGTTTGAAAGTAAGAGAGAGTTTTCAACTTTATGCATTTATTACCGTTCACGTATCTTTGCGACTTGTTTGTCTGCTTTTTCCAGTTCTTCGTTTTTTTAATATTTTATGTGAAATGTCCATAATACTCCTGCATTAGCTAATTTTGTCCAAATTAATTTGGAGACAAGTTTTTTATTTTTTGGGTCGAAAAAAATTTTAGGTGATGGGAGACCGTCTCAGTCCAAAATTAGGGCATGTCATAAGTCTCAGAGATGGCTGACAGTGGTACTTACAGATCACCCACTAATGAGGATCATTGGCATGACTCGAATCTCAAACATTTCAAATAAAGGTGCAAAGCTTTACCAACTCAACCAATCTCAATTGACAATTTAGAGACAAGTTGCATCTTCAAAAATACTAGTTGATCCAAATTTATCTAATACTCCCTCTGTCCCTTTTTGTTTGTCCATCTTTCCTTTTTAGTACGTTTAATTTATTTGTCCCTTATTATAAATAAACAATCAACAAACTTCAATTCTCAAGTTTATCCTTCCTTTTCATTTATTACTATCACACCATTACATAAAACCCCAAAATACTCACAAATATCAAGAATAACAAAATAATTTTACTTAATTCAACCACTTTTTCTTAAATTTTATGAAAGTCAATGGAGGACAAATAATTAGAGACGGAGGGAGTACTATTTAATTTATTAATTTTAATAAAAAGGCAGTAATAATTTTTTCAATTTTAATTAAAAGACATGCGATAACCTTATAAACGTACTTTTAACGTTTAAACTAGATGAACTAGCCACTAATGTTGCGGATTTAAATAAATTATCTTTTAAACTTTTTTCCGTGTAAAAATTAGCATATAATTGAAACTTACAAACACAAATGAGAGCGTAAAGCTGCAAATGAACAGAGCTTTCGTCGAACAGCTCGTTTTCGAGCTTGGTTATGATTCGTTTATGTTCGTTGAGTAAGATAAACGAACGAGTCTGAATAAGATTCTAATGTTTGTTTAATAAACGAGTCGAGTTTGAATAAGATGTGTTTATTTATTTATGTTTATGAATAAGCTCGTTTAATGTTTATTTATGGATTCATTTATTGTTCATTTAAAAGATTGTTTAAGTTCGTTTATGTTTCTTAAAATTAAGATAATAAGTAATTATATTTTTATTTTTAATCATTTTTATTTTATTTCCTTTTTTCATTTATCATTTATATTTTAGTTATTAACTTATATAAACAAATAAATAATCAAATATAAATCTTTAAAATAAAATTTATAATTACAAATGATAAATATTATTATATAAAAAGATATTTTTATTATAAATTAATTAATTAATATTTACTCGTAAACATGTTCATTTATTGTTTACAAACACGTTTATTTGTTGTTCATGAACAAACTTATTTAATCAAACCGAATATAAACGAACATAATCATCCCATTAATAAACGAACACGAGTCTGAACAAACTCTGAAAATTCTTAACGAACACGAACTGAACTTGAACAAGTCTTGTTTGTGTTCGAACTCATTCAAACTCGATTCATTTGCAGCCGTACGTTGTGAGAGTAAGGAATTATACCTATCCATTTTTCAGTAAGCTAAAGGCAAATACGTTCTCTTCTTCTATCAAGCAACTCGGTTTTCTTTAAGAATAAACTTGTGGCATTAAAAAAATAGATTTGACCCAGACCAAATTCAAGACACTTTCTTTTCTTATTTGAAAAAGCAAGAAAATGATGAATTGAAGAGGGAGGATATTGTTATTAAAAATTAATTAATATTTAATGGGTAAGTTTTATTCCCCCTCTTCTTTAATTAATGCTAAGAATTTTTAAACGAAATAAAAACAAATTTCAAATCTTGCTTTGCACATTTAGAAAAGTGCTTTAGAGATCATTATTACATATTATTATTATTATAAAAATTTCAAATCCTACTTTAAACACTTAGAAGAGCCTTTTAAAGATAACTATTACTTATTTGTATAGATGTATAGATGCATAGATTTCATAAATTATTTAAGAAAAATTATTTCTTGCATGAGAAGTTTTTAGACTTTACAATTCAGGTTAAAGAGTTGAGATATATCTTGAAAGAAATATTTTTAAATATTACTAGTTAATTAATAGTGAAGTATATATCATTCTTTTAATATTGTTTATAGAATTTAAAAATTAAACTGAATAAGAAATAAAAATCCATTATGTAAGACAAATGGTTTTTCACTTTATGCATCGGTTTTACTCACGGATGCACATATACACTTTTTAAGGTTGGTTAATTTTTTATTTAAGGAAAATCCTTTTATTTAATATAGTAATTTCTTCTGAATTTAAGAAAAAAGAGAAACATTAATTATATAAAATTTTCTATTTTTTTTATCAAAAAATTTTCTATATTTGATACTTTAAATGATACATGAATGCACCATTTAACATTTTCTATAATTTATTACTTCCGAACACTTATTATTATGGTTGGTTAAATAAATTATGTTATAATTAAAGGTGACACGTGGAAGATGCATTAATCTAAAGGAAAGTTACTTTTGCGATGGTTTCTTTATTATTATTGTTATCGTTCTGAAAGTTATTAATCATCTTTGTTAATTTAATTTTTTTTTGTAAATCCGAAAAATTTTATAAAATTAGAATCCGTAAACTCTTAAAGAGATTAATGATTTACCCTGACGTTTGAAGATGAAATAACCTACTTGCTCCTAAACTTTAACAAAAACAAACATATCTTTATTAAACTTCCATTGGACCAGAACGTTGCTTAGTATACTTCATTGCACTTTTTTGCTGTAATTACTGGAAAGTACGGGGGAAAGTGACAAAACTTGTAGACTGATTGGTTTTTATTTGACCTGGGAAATTAGAGGCATGGTTTTCTATATTTTTCAAAAACAAAAAAAAGAAGAAGAAGAAGAAGATTGGTATGTTAAGATTTTTTTTTGTCAGTATCATTTCCTAATAAGAATGTTGTCTCTCTCTTGAGAGTATTGGTTGATGGGTTTTCTGGTAGGTTATAGCTACCATTCCAATAATAATAATAATAATAATAATAAAAGAGAACTCCATTTACATTTACTATAAAACTTTTAGTTTTACATTTTTTTATAAGTTAATGTACGATTAATATTTTAGCAATCAGACATTTGGATTTAAAGATATATTCGAATCTATCATTAGGGGTGAGCACTAGTCGGTCGAAATCGACTTGACCGACCGAAACCGATCAAATTTGTTCGCAATAGTTCGGTTAAAATGGTTTCGGTTTTATTCGGTTTAAAAATTCGGTTTGTCCGGTTAATTCGGTCGGTTGTCTGTTTCTAAAATTCTACAACTGAACCGACCGAAAAACCGAACTGTATAATAAAACTAATAATAATAATTTTTAAATAATATACTATATAAAAATACCTTTAAATTTACAAATTATGTTAATTTTTTCATACATAATCTTTTCTATGTAATAATAATATTTGTTTGTATTAAAAATTTTAATTAAATTTAATTTGTTTTATCTTTTTGAAAAAACTTAAGAAAGAAACTAAAATTCTTTAAAACCAATCAAACCGACCGAAACCGACCGATATAGTTCGGTTTTCGGTTTGTTCGGTTTGGGCTCTTATTCAGTTGGTTTCGGTCAAGATTTTTGGAGGGTTCGGTTAATTCGGTTTGTTGATTTTTCAACCGAATCGACTGAACCGACCAAATGCTCAACCCTATCTATCATGCACATAAAATTTTAAATTAATCCGATATTTTTATGATATCGATCTAGGCCCTTAACTTTTTTGATATTTTTAATATATATTTAACAGCGAAAAATTCTATCTCATTAAATATATGCTAGACATTTTAAATTAACTTGAAATTTTGCATGCACGATGAATGTGAATAGAGTATGAAATGTAAAGTTAGATTAACTAAATATTAATTGTACATTAAGTTATGAAAGGGTGTAAAACTTTTAATTTTATACCGGGTGTAAAATGACTCTTCCTCACTACTACTACTACTACTACTATTACTACCACCACCACCACCACCAATAATAATAATAATAATGTTGTCATAAACAAATTCAACTTAAAAGAATTATCTATTAAAGTGAAAGATTAAACTTAGTATTAAAGGGACCGTTTGATTTGGGTAATCTGATATAATTTAAGTTATGTGATTACCTCCATCAAAGATTATCTAGTACATATAACCTGAAAGATCACCAAATTATGTTTGGTTCAACATATGTTAATGTTAGATTAATCTGTTTAGTTGGGAGTTATATTTTCTGTCAAAATTTATATTTTACTATCATACACTCACTTTAAGACTTATTATAATTTATTTCTTTGTTGTGCTATGTACATTACATTTTTTAAATCTTTTTATTTCAATAATTATATATGACTAATAAAAACAAGTTTATCTTCATAGGACTTAACAAAATAATATTTATTTTTTTATCGAATTATGTATTAAGGAAAAAATATGTATTCCCTCTGTCCCTTTTTTTGTCTCCTTTAAATTTTGACAAATTTTAAGAAAAAGTGGTTGAATTATGTAGAACTATTTTGTTATCCTTGATGTGTGTAAGTGTTTTGGGATTTTGTGTAATGATGTGATAGTAATAAAAGAAAAGAAATGGTAGAATTGAGAATGAAAGTGATAAGTTTAATAAAAAAGAGTATTATATATTTGAGCCTTGTAAAGAATATAATTGGATAAGTTATACGCATAAAATATTATATAATTAATATTTTAATGATTATATAAGTTAAGTTTAATCATGTTTATGACAAAAAAGAAATTATACTTATAGTTTAATTGAACTAACATATATTTAATAGTTTAATAATTATATAAGTTAAATTTAATTATATGCTTCTTATAAAAAAATATGCTTAAAAATAATGTTGTAATTTACCAATTATATGTGATTATTATGGTCCAAAGAGGTAAAATATTGAGGGTAAAGTAAAAAAATTTTAACATAACCTAGTAATCTCATTACCTAAAAATTTTGAGGTTATCACATTATCCAAGTTTGAAGTTATATGCTAACGTGTCTGTAATACAATATAGCCTCAGTTATCTCATTATCAAACAAGTGGATATAAGATAATAAAAGCCACATAATCAGTTAAGTTATATAACCTCTAACCAAACAGTCCCTAAGAGTAGTAAAAGTAATAGACAAGCCATGTGTGATTCCAACTAATGTGTTTTATAGGCCAAAACGATATATAGTAGTTATATCTTGTGGCAGTAAAATTAAGATTTACTAAAAGAGAGAGAGAAAAAAAAGGAACTTTAGATGATATGGGAGATATACAAAATTATGTCCATGATCTCTTGAATGAACACCTCAAGTCTATAACGGAGTCTTTGTTTTTTTTTTTTTGCAATTTTGAAGAAGGGAGATTCCTCATTTCTGTCTTTGGAACGCTGAAGCATGTACCAATTAAATTAAATATTCCAATGAATCTCTAAAGAAAGATTTCAATATTCAATACTTGTAAGTTGTCTAATTGAAATACCTTTGAGTTTTGAATTCTAACTAGGCTTAATTAATCAAGCATTATTTTTTGGAAACAATTAAATATCCATTTTTACCACTTTCATGTTCGAGAGAGCCGGTACCAATTGAAAATTATTTGACCATAATATATATATATATATATATATATATATGAATATGGTATGCCGGCCTTTTATCAAATAGTAAGTGTTCATGTATATTTACTATGCTTGACACCATTTTTGACTTCTGAACAATACTTTTATTTTTATTGACTGTTCAGCGTCTTTATAGAAACTATTGCGAAAAAAGGGCAAAAAAAAAAAAAGAGTTTTCTTTTTCAATTTTTTTTTATTTCTCCCCCTTCTCCTTAGTCCTTACTCCTTAGACATAATTGTCAAGGGGCCAAGGGGGGAGGAGGGGTCTCATTTTAGAATTTATTTTACTTATTGTTTCTTTAGTCAGAATAAAGTCACAAAATCTAATGGTGTTTGAATTGAATCAGTTTGTCAATTTGTTTTTGTTTAGCTAATAGATTGAAAATTGTTAACCTTGTATTATGTTATTTTGTGTCTTATGATTTATGAGCCAATGAAGAAGATTCTCGAATCAATTACTTATTTGTTACAATAAAAGTGTCACGTCCTAATTCGTTGACCTAATGATGTGATAACCGACATGCCATCTCGAAATGCGTATGATTACCTGCACTCCGAGATAATACAAGTCTTAAATTAAATATAATCGTTGCAAAACAGTTAAAATAAATTTTAATTAGTAATTGAAAATTATAAATAATATTTAAGAAATTACCTATGCAGCGGAATAAAATAACTCCCATGGCCATTAACAAATTCTAGTGAGCCTCAAACTCGAATTTGTTGAAAAACAGAAGTAAAATGAGTGATGATTGTATAGTGTATCCAGTGAATGACTCAGGTTCAATGAAAAGTCAAATATGATTGAAGAATCGAGTAAAATCTAAAATAAGTATAAAATAATTATATTATTTCTCAAAACAAAAGCCCAAAATTTGTTTTATTTATCAAAACAATAATCATTTCAAATGAGCTGATAGAAAACAGTCCGGCATGCGGGTCTCATACACTTAAATTGTTGAGGCCTATCTCATTATATCAGATAAATATATAGAAAACCATCTCAATAAACCCATTCATTCAGTAGTGCCATCACTGTGGGTGGATATAGTTACAAAACTCTATCAAGTTACCTTACACGCCTCTCGCCTATGGGTCGATTCCAAAATACCCTCTGTGCTGCCTCACTAGGCAATCCATGGTTAGGCTAGCTGATATGCCCTAGATCGATCCACATTCGCTCTAAAAAAAGCACAGACTCAGTCCCCATAGGGACTGCACATCTCAACAAATATACATGCCCCTCACACACACACACACACACACACACACACACACACACACACACATTTACAAAATATGATTATCGAATTATCCCATGTATCAAACCTATGTCACATAAAATCAAGTTTGTGCAAGGAATTACTCGAATCCTAAAATATGATAAAACATTTTATAAAATAGTTAATACTTAAAAACATAAAACATTTTGCCCTGAATGACTAACGTTGAAACTAAACCATTCACAGTATTGGGAGCTTGTATACTCCTAAAAACACCGCAACAATCGATCAATGAAGCATTGCTGCACTCGATAGATTCGTAACCTAATTACATGGAAAAATGTATTAGAACTCTATTCAAATTTATGGATGCACCTACAAGACTCTACTATACTCGAAGATAAGGTTCGAAAGTGATTTAAGGCTTCAAGAAGTGTTTTGGGTCAATTTAGGTCAAATAAGTAGAAATTACTAGAATGTCCCTAATGGGCAAAGACTGATGCTGATTCACTAGTGGTCACATACTGGACCTTCAGTACCCAAGGGGCACTCGACCCAGTTGACATTCGGCATTGGTTCACTTAGTATCCAGCATCAATTTATCTTTAAGTTTTCACCTAAGAGACACATTCTTATCTTCTCTTTTTGATTCCTCATTGATTTCTCCAAGGATTTTGCTATATATATTGAATCAAGTAATCTTAATAAATCCCAAAAATAAGATCATAACTTCAAAAATCCAAATCATTAGCTCAAATTCTTCAAAAATCAAATCTAATCTCAAATTATCTTAAAACTCCAACTCAGACTTTGAGCTTAGATTCCTTCCCAACCAAGGCGTGGGTCAAAGCAAGTAAATAGGCAGATTGGATCAAAACAAGTAAATAGGCAAAATTGAAGCTTGATATGAGTAGAGCAACTGATATCACCTCAATCCAATGGTTGAATTGAAAGATCTAAGTGTTTGAAGAAAATGTCCCATTTAAGCTCTAAAGCTCCAATCCTTGAATTTCTTTGATTTTCTCTTCCGATCCTTGTTTAATGAGGCTATAGAATTGTTTAGATGTGTTTAGTGGTGGTTACGATTGAAGAGGTAGGGGAGCAAAAAAGAAGAAGAAAGAAGAAGAAGAAGAAGAAGAGAAGAAAAATAGAGTGGCTCGGCCAAATCTTGAGCCTTATAAAGGCATGGTTCAGCGTTGTTTGTGGGATGAACCGATGCTAGACTTTGCCTAGATCAAGAAATTCAAATTATCCTATCTTTTCTCGAATGCTCTCTCTTTCCCAACTAAGGTATGTTGCCATTTCATGCATAGTATAGTCCCAGATGTTGTTTAAGCCTCTAATTCAATGACATTCAATTTCGGATCAATTCAATCCTTTCCCCAAACTCAATTATACTTCATTAGGGCCTATATATCCTGGGCTCAATACTCTTCTTATGAGGGTCTACTAAGGTTATACATTTGAGAGAACAGTCACCCACGGCACCATAAATGCACAAATAAGGTTTAAGGTTTAGTTTCTCATGCTTCCATTGAACACCCATGCATTAAAGATCTTTAACTTTCGATTTAAGTTAAGCATATATATCTTCGATATTAATCTCTTCCTTAACATCATCGGTCAACAATAATATTGATAATTGTAATTCCAATAGCCTTCTGAGTACACTTAGATTCACATTTCATTTAATCCTCGAATACTCAATAGATCAATTTCCTCAATTATAATTTATACCTATGGACCTTGATATCATTTCTAATGTACTTCTCCAACTTCATCATTGACTCCAAGGTTCAAATTCTCTCGTAATTTTTCATCTCACATACCAAGTCAAACGATCTTTATCGGTCAAATCAGTACGAAAGTTATGGTAAAGGTCTAGTTTTCACAAAAAGCCTTCGATTGGGAAAACACATCGAAGTGAAAGCGAGAGCGTGATACACGTGCTAAAGACTTATAGAGAAGGTTCAAGATTTAATATAATTGACAAGATGACTCAGATCATGAAACAAGCCTCAAAATCAAGATCTACAAACAGAAGATTAAGACATTCTTGAATCTATTGTATTTTCAACATCATTAGAATTATCAATGTAATTTCACAAAGAAACTATTACCAAAAAATAAATCTCTATAAAAAGTGTTATTATCACGAAAGAGTTTCATTTTAAATTACATAAATCTTGAAGTAAATAATTGCTTCAATAATTTTTTGAATGTCACTGAAGGTTAATTGACTTTATCTGTATTCTTTCATTAAAAAGAATACCCTAAGTTTATTAACATGCTAACACTCACGTTAGATATAATAGAATCTCTCACCTATTGAAATAGTGCTATGTTCACCCCTTATAGTTGTTCTTTAGGACCAACATGTAAGCCCTAACCCAATTTGAACTTGTACTTAGCTCCCAATGTGTAAATTTTTTAAGTTACGAGTGAAATTTAAATTTTCTTAAGTATGGATTGGTGACATAATTGAAGGGAGTGTTTAAGTTGTAATTTGGATTGAATTGATTGTTTCGAAAGATTTAATGGTATAATGGGGATTACATGAAAGTATAAAAGCCAAAATTATTTGGCTGAGGAAAAAGTCATGTCCTCTCTTCTTCTTCTTCTTCTTCTTTCAACCATTTGCTCTTTCCTCAAAACCTCTATTAAAGCTCTAACTTCTCTCTTCAATATCTCAACTAAAACTAAATCGTTTGATGCATTCAAATACTCTAAATTGGAGTATTACTCGAGCTCTATCCATTGGTGATGGCCATTTCCAGTAAAGCTTATTGTTTTGAGCTTAAGGTCTGAGCAAGGCTTTCAACCATTTTTGAATTTTAAGGAAAACTCAGCCATTGTTGAGCTGAGCCCTTGAGGTATGTAGTTAAGCTTTTAAAAAGCTTTCCAACGTTCTAAATGCATGCCATTTTCATTGAGGTTTGACTGAGTTTTGAAGATTTTGAAGCTTTTTAGCTTACTTTGCATTCTAAGTTAGCTTTATGCTTAAGTGTTTATTATGGGGTGTTAAGGACAAATAATGTTGATCATCGGGGCCTTAAATGGTTTTTTGAAGGATTAGAAGTATTGAATTTGGGTTTTTGAAGGTGAAAGGTAACCAAATACACCGTTATATATAGTGGTTGCAGAACAACCGATGCCAAAATAGGTATGGTATGGTGCCGATGTTCACCTCGACTTAGAAAAATTTGGAAGATGATGACATCCAACCCCAGAAGATCGATGTAATGGCATCGGATGTCCTCACATAAAGTCTTTAACTTTCTGGGTTAGAGTTGACTCATGATCTAACCCTGATAAAAGAGTGAAATGGCGTCGGATATGAAGTCAAAAAGATTTTGACTTTTTATTTCCTTGTTGACTTTCACAATTAGCCCCGGTATAACACTAGACCCACGCCAGAAGTTGCCTATAGGTGAGTTAAGCAAAATTTGGTCTTCTGGCACCGTTTTGACCATGACTGAAGTCGAAATTGACCGAAATTGACTCGAAAGTTGATTTTTCCCATACCGTCGTAATCCAATCCCGGTTTAGCCTAGAACCTTTCCTAGGGCCATTAGAAGCCTGTTTAGGCCAATTGAGTTTGTATTTGCATACTTTTGAAAATGAAAATGGTTTCTAACTGAAGTTTAAATCGAAATTAGAGCACCGGCAAAAGATCATGGCAAGGTTCCTAATGTGCAGTTGGATTACCACGAAAGTATACTTTCCCAATCCATGAGGGTTTGGTATCATCTTTTACTGGATTAATGGCAATTGATTTTAATTATTTTAAATTAATGTTTTAAACTGTCTTAGGGTATAGTTAGCCATTGCACAAGCATACATGTTTTTTATGTCGGCATGATATATATATATATAACATATATATGTCATATATATATATATATATTTATATTTATATATGTGATATAAAATATTTTAAGTAATTTGACTGTGAACCTGATTGTGGTGTGATGATGGTCTATATATGACCTACTTAATTGATGTAGGATATTAACCCTTATGAGGCTTGAATACAGTCCATGTGTGGCCTATCCATTTGTGGAGTTTGTTGTTGGTCCATGAGGGGGCAAATTGCTAATGACTTTGTAGCCTATTGGATCATCTATTGAAAAAGGCACAGGTGAACCTACCCTTGGAGTGGAGAGGAGCGTAAAGTGACTCGTTAAGGGGTTTGTAGTTGCAAGTGCAATGAATGGTAACATTGGGAAAGTAGGCAACTTATTACAATATGATATTTTATGTGATGATATGATAATTGCTCCCAACGGTTTGAGTCCATTAACAGATGAAACTCAGTCTATTTATTGCCACTGTAGTTGTAATATATGATTTTAAATTAAAGGATTTATTGGTGGGAATTAGTTATGAAATAAAGCAATGATTTACGTTAATGTTTTGGTACAATTTTATCCTTATCTTTATCTTTTACATTATTTTTAAACCACATCACTAAGCTATTATACTCACCACTGTGATTTAATGCTTTTCTAGGCAATTAAGGTTCATTGAGGAGTAGTCATAACAATAGCCAATGTGTGGCTACATACCTTCTACTGTTTTAGGTGAATTTTCATCCTGGAGTGTTGGTGGTATCTATGTGAGATATTTGAAAATTGGTTTAAATGGAATTTGATATTTGTAATTGGCTATGAATATTAATTAATGCATTACGTTGTCTTTGAGATATTTTGCTAGTCAATACGTACTTCAAGGTAGTGCGGCGACTGACACATGGCCGAACCTACGAGTCTAGGCATGACAAACAAGCCAAACTTCAAATTCTTCAATTTAACACCAATAATATCTCAAGTCATTTCATTCGAATTAAAGGGTCAATACATGCGAAATTCCATCAATACAAGGTTTAAGGCTCGCACAGTGTCGGTCTAGGCTATTCTTGACAATCTCTAAGTCAATGACACTCTGGCATCAACTTCACTCGATTTCGGTGCTGAACTCGCCCAAACAAGCTCGGGAATGTGCATTTCCTCATTACAAACCCTTCCAAACCAACCCAAACCTTAAAAATCCACAATTCCATCAATTCATCATCTAACCATCATTTACACATACTAAAAACACTTACATATTCCAATCCATCCAAGACGACTAATTGACTCATCTTCGCACAATTACTAAACGAAACCTCCAATTTACATTTCAAATTTTTCTCATAACTTAGGCTATATTACCCCAAATGCAATTATTCAAAAGCCATTTTTAAGTTAGATGATGTCATTTAACATACTTAAAGCATAGCCCTTGAATTCCTCCATAAATCGAACGAGCTTAAAACACTCAATTTGCTTTTCTTTGATCTTTGGCCCCCAAAACGAGATTTTCTCTTCTAATGGTTAGTATAGAATTGTAGAGAAGGTTGAGTGGATACATTTAGTGTATTTATTTGCTTGATTAGGGGATGATTTGAGTGAAAATCTAAGAGAGAGTATGGTATAGGTACAGAGAGAATAAAAAAAAAGAAGGATAGTGGGAAGGAAGAAGGAAAGGAAAATGAAGGAGAAAGGGGTTGGCCCTGCCTTGAAAATGTCATGTTTGGCATTAGTTTTGGCTATGTTCGGTGCCGGACACCCCCTGTCTCAATTCAAACTTAAGTTTTCCCCTTTCTCTTTTAGATTCCTGTGCATATTTGGCGCCGGTCTTACTTCATGTTCGGTGCCAGACCTACCCTATAAGGTTCGATCTCGCAACATTTCATCTATAATCATTTCAAAACTTAATCTGGTTAATGCAACACCAATTATAGCAATCTACACATTAATCAAACTTATAACTTTCCCATAATTACTCCATTTGAATCTCTGAAATATATTTATGCTTAAATCGGCTTTAATCCTTGATTAACACAATTCACTTAACTCCAGTTCGCACGTAACATGTTGTCCATTTTACTTATCTCCGATTTCATCATTATTCATATATTCTCATTTCAAAATATACTTCCTATTTATCCAATAGATTCGCAAGGTACACTTGAGGTGTAGATTAAAATTTAAACCTCAATGTCTCTTTTCAATTGAATTCTGAATCAAACACTTTGTATTTTGGTATAATCACAGGTATCCGTATTTGTTTAACGAACTAAGACTAAACCTATTCGAGCCATCGTTACTTATCAAACACTTTGTATTGATAACCTCAACTTATCTCCTTGGTCATTCCTCCATTACACCAAAGACCTCCATTTATTTTAAAGATTCAAATTCCCTAAAAAATTCCATACTTCACCATCTATTTCAAGTTATTCCCAAGGTTCAAATTATGGTGGAGGGTCAGGGCTTACAATATATTTGTATTACATAATTCACAAATATCTGAAGAAATTGTTACTAGTAAGAGGTCGTCAGTAAGATTTAAATACAAAATTAGTGGTAATCATTTAGACAACGAATTAATTATACTAATTAAGATAACTGTTTGTTAATTTTTTATAAGAGATATTGTATCAATTAATTAAAATTAAACTATTCAGTTTAAAAGGTTCGGATTTATTTTTTGGTTAAAAAAAATAGTTTGAATTGTCAACCTTGTTCAAAGGAAGCAAAATCATAACAACATTAGTTTGGACATGACTTGTTTTCAACTCACGAACGTTAGTAATGTTATAAGTCTTGGTTTTACGGTTTTGAGTCAAAAGTTTGGAATTAAACTTTGTCCTGATTAAAGACTCAATCTAGAAGGTCGGGTATGATGTAAAATTGGATATCTCTACTAAATTAGCCATTGGACCCAAAATAAAAGGCTTTGTCTTGTTTTGTAAAAATAACTATCATAATAAAATATATATTCTTTATTCTCATAAATGAGAAAATCCACCCCCCCCCCCCCTTCTCTCTCACGTCATTAAATTTAGTTAGATTTTATCCTATTAAAAATAGTAGTAGTTAAATAAAGGATTAATGAATTAGTTGCTTAATACTTTTAAATTAACAAATGGATCCCACAACTATATATTATTTTATTAATTAAGTCAAGTACTAGACTCATTTATATTGCATAATTGTCAAAGGCAAATTTGATTTATAGCATGTAAAAGAGTTTACCCCGTACGACTCAAGGAACAATTAAAGTAGAACAGCAAAAATAAAACAAAAAAGTATCAACTAAAACAATGACACCGCGTAACACCTGACTTTGTCAACATCCATCAGTTCGATTATTAAAGGCGCGATAAATGTATTATATACAGCCGATTATAATTTTCGATTTGAACCAAACCAAATAGTTTGAGATAATTGAACATATATCCATAATATTTTTTTTAATTAACAAAAATGCTTTTATAAAACTCTTCAAGCACATCTAGAACTAGGCAAATATTGCTTTATATGGAGATATATAAATATATATATATATATATATATATGGGTAGGTTTGGTCAAGTTAGCCAAAATCAAATACATAGGCAACTTGCCATAAAATTTGCCCATGCTAGCTAAAATATAGCTAATTAAAATTTCGAAGAAAGCTAATTATTCATAAAACCCAACATGTAAGTATGGCTTCTTTATTGGTCCAAGAGTCTGTGGCGAGCTTTAGGTGGATGATTATTAAAATTATGACCAAGTGTTCAAAAAGGATATGCTACTTGCTTTTGCTTTGACTTTATTGTTTGCAAAGAATCTAAAAAAGATGAAAAAAGTTTTTATTAATTTTTGACTTGAGAGAAACCTTAAGGGAGGGCACCTTTTTGCAGTGATCAGACAGCCCAAAGGAGCTTTTCCAAGTCATAATTGAGGGTATATAAATATAAATGAGAATTATGAGGAATAAAAATATTATTATTTTTCTTCAAATATTGTAAAGAGAAATGAATTAGGAAGCTTAGCTACTTAAATTTGACCCAACTTTCCAAAATTTTCCAAATTCATCATGGGAGTTTTTGACTAAACCGCACAAGCTTTCACGGCTTCCTTTTGTTGCTATTTTATCTAAATTTGACTTCAAACTCGCATTATGATCATATATTTTCTTTTACACTACAGTTTCCAAGTTCATTTTTTCCACCGAATCTTCTATTTTACGGGTGTTTTGCTTGAGAAGTGCCCCTTACATTCTTTCCTAATTTAGCTTTAAATCCATGCAATGAATATTTCCTTTTTGACATTTGTTCTAGGAAAAAAATTATGGACCATTATTTTTTATTTTTTTAATAAAAGAAATTAAAAGCTTCATGACTTTGATCAATAAATATCAAGCGTTTTAATTATTCAAAATAAAAATCGAATGCATTGGCCAAAATGAAAATATCGAATTTATCAATTGAATGAAAATTTGAAATAAGTTTAGTAAACAAGTTTACGCTTAACAATATTTTTTTCTTGAAAAAATTTAGAGAAGGAATATATAAGAACCTAAAGTTAGCCACTTGGCAAAAACTTGATGTCCCATAGTTGATAATGCTATTTTCTTGCAATTAAGCAGCAGGATAGAATTAGAGATAGGGTAGACGACAGCTCTCCCTCAGCCTTTACGACTTGCCAAAAAAGAAAGAAACAAAAGATTTGGCAGCGGAAAAAATGAAAAGATCAGGAAATGACAGAAAATATATATATATATTTATCGTAACTTAAAAAAATATAGAAATTTGGATAGTGAAAGGATGCAGCCAAAATCCATGTAAAGATCGAGTGGTCCAATTCTTGTTGTTCCCCTTCGACGCTTTGCTTCAGAGTTCAGCCTCTACCAAAAGACATATAGAGTGGAAAACTTTGCATGCCAAAGCGATGACAAGATTTGCAGTAAAACAGTGTCTGCTTATATAACTCGAAATTACGTTGCAATAAAAATAACAATAATTGGTTTTAGTCGGGATCCAATGTGTCAGATACCGGGAAGTTTATAATAATAATAATAATAATAATAATAATCTCTCAATTTATTAACTTTTGGAAGGAGGTGAAAGTAATATTGAATAGGATTAACGCTGAATTAAATTTTCTATAGAATCATCATAAGGAATTGATAGGGGATCAATTCAACTGATATATAGATGCCTCTGGCATTGTAATTAATGTGAGTTAAATTTGAAAGCATTGTATGTATACATTGGTTCAAATGTCTTCACATGCAAGCGTCATGAAAATGATATATTAAGGAATAATTATTGTTCTTAATTAGATGGGTACTGCCAAGTACTGACTGAGAAGGAGATTATATTCTCATGTCCATATTACACAGAGATTGTAATATTTGTAGTAGTTGATATATGAGATCGGTTGCTTTATAATAATGCCAAGGGGGTTCTATATATGGTAAAGAGAGTTCTTTCTTCATCCTAACTTTCAAAGGAACCACTTATTAGTTTGAAAACTGTAAATTTCGAACCAGAAACATATATGGTCTTCAATTTGAAAGCGTCTCTACTCTCCAGCTCATTTTGTATTTGATTTCCTACAATATATTCTTTTTTCTCTTTACTCTTTAATTTGTTGGACCAGTTTGAGTTGATTCTTAATTACAATCATTAGCGGATTGGTTGTGTGATTTAATATTCCTTAATACCAAAAAGCTTCCATTATTATTTCCATATATTTATTTATAATCATCTGCATCACACTTGCATCCTTCATGATGGTTTTTTGAAATAAATTATAACGTTTGAAATTTTCTGGCAAGTGTACCAAGTAGATAAAAATCAATAATGTTCGTGGAGGGACCTCAATAAATGAATGCTACTTTGTGGAATGTTTTAGGGACTCAGACCTGTATTTTGTTTGTCTCTAAGAAGCTTAGATATATACCCAAATTTACCATTAAGATTAATTTAAATTTTGATCTTTCTTAATCTTTCAAATTTAAATCCTAGAAAATACAAGATAGGTGTCAGACGTAGATGCAAGAAGAGTTTCCTTCGCATTTTGTAGTTAAAATCTTCTATGTACAGAAATAAATAAATAAATAAATCAAATTGTATGTAGATGTATGTCGTTGTAATATACTTGTTAGATTTAAATATTGAAGTATATATCATACTATTTAATTTAGATTGTAAGCATTGCTCAATCGAGGTGGAAGGAAAAAGGACTTAAACATCATTAGACATTTAATTTATATAAAGTATTTGCTTTGACAAAGATAGGAAATTTTGTTAAGGAAGCTTTCCTTATTGCTTTTGTCTTTTTTGCATAACCACTCCTTAAGCATGATACCATAATAATTCCTTCCACTTTATATACATAAAAAAAAAAGATTAATAAGGTGACCTCATCACCCTAAAACTTTTGTATCCTCCCCATATCTTGAAGCCTTCTTAGATCTCTTTCCATCATTCTACCTCTTCCTTTTGGTTTGAATTGAAGAAGCTCTCCTCTCTCACTCTAAGATTATTTCTTTACCTTATAGCATCATTATCAAAAGGTGTTTGCTTTGTTGTTGGTTCCTTTCACAAGGGAAAAAGTTTCCTCCCCACTATACCATACTCTACTTTCCAATTCTCCCCCCACCCCACCAATAATAGAAGAACCCCATGATTCAAAGAAGAATTTTTATTTTTCCTCCAAGTAAGGATTGCTAGTAATAAGATCCCAAAAAACCAATGACCCCATTTGAAGGGATCTTCAAAAAAATATTTATGCTTTCTCTCATGTAATGTAATTGCTAAAGCAGCCTAGCGTTTCATTTGACTTATTAGAACCTCAAAAAGGCACCCTTTTCTCTTCCCACAAAGTTCAAAATCACACTTGATCAATCCATGATCATCTCTTGATATGTGTATATAGAAAAGATAAATATCAAAAAGCCTCTTCCAAAGGCTAATTGATGGTATATCATGAGACAAAAGGGCCCATAACTCTTTTCACTAGTGCAAGCCAAACCCCACATAGCTTTTCACACACACACACATAAATATATAAGTGTATGTGTATATGATATTAATCATGTCATCAAGGTCAAACTTTAAGCAAACATAAATAACAAGAAGTCACTCACAGCTGGGGAGAATTGAGAGCCACCCCCCTTCTCAAAAAGTTTTGGTAGCTTCTTGCACTCAAAGCAAGTAGACTTTTAAGTCCCATTTATCCTTTTTCTTCCTTTTTCTCCCCTCTCTTTTTAGTTTAGAATAAAGGAAAAGGAAAGTGGCCTTGCTTTTTTTGATTAGATGAATTTGGGAGAAGCACCAATCAAGCAAAAGATGGCCATTGGTTCCCCCTTTTTACAATAGATGAAGGGTACAATCACCTTTTATGAAAGGGAGAAAAAAAATAACAAGAAAAGTAAGTTTAATTCCAATGTTTGTTGTTATTCCAACCAAAAAAGTTTAAATTAATTAATTATACAATAAATAGTGCATGATAAACATTTGAAATGGAACAAAAGTTGCCTTACCAAAAAGATTCGATTTCAAGATGGATTTAGCTATATAAAAATAGATAAATTAGTTTAATTACTTGATTGATTAATTCTTATATAAAAATTGCACCTATGTAATAAATGATTGTCGAAATTGACCTGTCCAATATTTGCTGATGTATCTATATATAGTTCGGACAAATAAAACAATGGCCGATAAGCATAGTGAATCCTCATCTTTAATAATGATTCGTACGTAGAGGCACCGCCCCATCAAAAGAACTATTCATTTTAATCTTTCTCACATCACATAAGAAAAGGGGAAAAACATGACAATTAGAAGATGCCAAAATCCCCACCTCAAAAGCTTTGTTTGAAAGTATGTGGCATCTACGTTTTCTTCTTTAACTTTTTTGAGTTTTGGAATCCTTAAAGAGTTACTAACAATAGAAAATCCCACTTAGGAGAAGAATTAGCTGAGGATCAAAAAGCTACTTTTTCCCCCCACTAATGGTGTGGGAAATTTTGGGTTTTGCAGCACTAATCATCTCTTTTATGTGTATACTTTACACACAAGCATATTCAACTTTTTAGGAGAAATCAAGAGAAAAAAGGAAGGCTTTTTATTTTCTAAGAATGAGTCACCCTTTTGGATACATTTGTGAAAGGAAAGACATGCCTACGTGAGACACTTAAACCATACATTATTATTAATGCATTTGAGGTTATGTGTGGTGATTGGGTTCAATTAAGCCATAAAGATATGTTTCAAAAAAAAAAGTATGTGTTTTTAAAAGTTAAGACAAATCTTTAAGTACCCAACTTTCAAGGGACCTACCTTAAATTAGTTAATTGAGTTGGTGATAATCTTGGGGATAATTATACTATTCTTTACCATTCTAAGCTTAATTAGTGGGATATTAGAGTAGCCCTTAGGGAGAGCATCTCTTTATAAGCCAATAATTTGAAAAAAAAACTCACACACACTAAAGAATTAAACTCAATTTCAGTACATATTAATTTAATTTTTGGCTATGCCCTCCAAACTTTCATGAAGATGCTTTCTACTCCAAATTAGGAACTATAATCAATAATTGTCCTGCTATAAAAGTTTAAAATGCGGTCTGGGAATCCTATCGCTCCAACTTGTATCAAAAGGAATTTTTGGTGGGTTAAGTATGATTACGTACATACTCTTCTATTTATTTTTTGGTTTCCTAAAAAATACTGAGTTACTGAGAAAGGGTTGAATTTGGACAAACGCGTTAACTATAAAGAGATGTTATTAAGATTGGGTTATTTATCTGCTTACATGGAATTTTATTTTTGCCTTGTAATAAATGCTTATGTGGACATTTTATACAAATGAAAATTAGTGGTAACCATATGATTACTACAATTCATAAAATTTTTAGGGAAAATTTAAAAAAAAGGTAGTTCACCAAAACTATTTATTATTAGTACTATGGAAAACAATAATTAATAGGAAGGAAATAAAATTTTATAAAATTTATAACAAGGAAATTGTATTTCCATTTTGACCTTATATATTAACTATATAGAGGAAAAACCTAATATTAGCTACTTAGAACAAGTTTTTTTCCCCCTCCAAATTGAATGCTATTTATTTTTTTTAATTTTTTCTTGTTCTTTTTCTTCTTTAGAAAATAAAAAAATGCAACAAATTTCTATTAATCACCGGCCTTTACAAACAAATTTATTGAAATAATTAAATGGTTATGAAAAAGAAAAACTATAAATCTGTTTCAAAAAAACCACAAAGGGTAATTTGTTGCAGTTGTGAAAATTGGATAATACTAGGTTTTTCTAGCATTCAATTTAGGGAGAAAAAATATTAGGTATTTTCTCTTTACTTTTAGCAAGGTAATAAAAAAGGTAAATACAATTTTCTTATTATAAATTCCATTTCTAATGATACTAATTTATTAAATATTTTTTATAGACTGTCTTTTTTGAAATTTCCCAATTTTTAAAGGACCTAACCCACATTGAAAGAGGCATTAAATACAAAATTTTTGAGTATAGCCCACTGTCAACCACAATCATAAATGCAATTTAGTTCATGAGTCCTCCTTATCTCAACATTCAATAAATTGAACCATTAGGTGGTGGATTAAATGCCATTGGGAAACATTGAGAAAGACAAGGAGGAATCATATGATCACTTTGGTAAATGTGGTTTCATTATTTGATAGATCTTGAAAAGCCTATGTTTTCCTTTAATGAATAGTATACATTTTTGAAATATGGTTTTCGAATTAATTGGTGTACTAACATCACATTCCCACACACATCCATCTTACTGAATTTCATCCAGGCCCAGTGCATATAATTGCATAACTATTTTATGTACTATACCAAAATAGGAAACTTTTTTGATGGGAAAAAAAAAGAAGAAATTTATGAATTTGCGAATGTTTGATGTCTACATATTATATTATTTTTCACCATAAAGAAGTTATGCATTAAATAAGGATTTTTATTCCTATGAGATCATTATTAGACCAACAATTTTCCCTGTACCCCGAAAATAAATTAAGTGGAAGAGTTTTATTATTCAAACTCATGATTTGAAAAGAATTAGTTTTGGATCAATAGTCCTTAAGATATATATCCTTGATTAAAAAAAATTCCCTATGTAATTGGAAAAAAAGATAATAGATGTTTTCTTTTTTTGGTATGAACCTTTCAGTATCCAGTAGTTACATTGAATTCTGATTAATCCGGAATTGAATCATGTTAGATCCCAAATGAAAAATAAACTCTTTTAAATTTGTTTTTTCCATTTACATGACTCAAATCCTAAACTTTAATAAGGGACAAAGATATTGTTTTCTTGTACTAAATTTGGGGATAATTTGAGCTATAGCTCTTAAACATTTCGAGCCTCTGTATGCATAAAAAAAGGTCGAAGTAATTAACCCAAAAGACGTGGAGGTAGCTAGGAGCTAGCTGAAACAATGGACATGCACTTTGTTCTATCATGCAGAATGGTAGAGCTAACAAGCATTTTCACCTATAGCGTAGTGCCAGTGCATTAAAATGGCTTAGCATCGAATTTTGGGGTAAGGAAAAGGCTATCTCTCTAGCTACAACAACAAGCCCAGCCTTTTGCAAATGATTTTTGTTGAAGCATGAACTGGTAGAAAGAATCAAGGCAAAAAAGCTGATCTTTATAACGTGTGAAAGAAGCCTATGTGCTGAAAGGATTGTATAGGTGGGAAATGGGGAAGGCAAAACTCTATCTTTTCTGTGAAGGATCAGAATATATGTAAAAGGTATAGTAGAGATAGATAGATAGATAGTAGTAGCTAGATAGCAGCAGCAGAAAGGGCTCAGAGTTTGCTTGTGTTGGTTAATTTTCAAAAGTGAATAATGTTAAAAGTCCTCGGTACTTGGTTGGAGTGTCATCGTCTAGGACTCTAGGGGCCGGTGGTCGGTCCTACTGGAATCTAAATCTTTGATCTTAAGGATCAATGCTATTTAATCACTAGGTGGTTATTGTTATGGAGAATCAAATTAAGCGGCCTATATGTAACAAGATCGATCAACAAGATCCGGAAAGTCAAATATGTTCATCATAAAGTCATGCCCTCTTAATTTTGCTTTAGTATGTGTATAATTAAGAAAGCAACCAAGAAGCAAAATCTTACCTATCTTAATTGTTTTTTCTTTTAATAAATATTCAGGATCCGATAATCACATTAAATCATGACTAATCCGGAGTTGAATTTAAACAGTCATGCGATGAAATATATATATATTCCAAAATTTGCAATTACTATACCTAGATGGTAGATAAAATAGTGTTTAGATCTCTTTTTTTCTTGCATCTATTAATTATACTTTCTTAAAGAAGAGAAAAAAGGAAAAAATTAAACCAAAATTAACCAATTGATGTAGGCCCATTGCATGAGGGCAGGATTCTAATTAACTTTGAATTCTATCATCTTAAGGAAGATATAATAATTATCAGACCAATTTCATGAGTTGATTCTTTTCGGAGTTTTCATATTCAACTTTGTCGACTTCAATTGAGATTATCAAATATGTCAACCACGTACCTTGCTTGGTTTCCATTTTAAATCACCAAGTCAAGTTCTGAAGTTGCCATCAGCTGATCAATATTAGATTCTGTATCTGTCCATTTTCGCACAGCCGAATGTCATCTGATCATTAGAGTTGTTAGGCAAAATCTAATGAGATATCCTAGCAACAAAATCTATCTTCCAACATCCCTCTTGTTCATTGTAGAGGATCAACTCTGATAAACATTTTACTGATGTAGCTAGGATGAAAGAGCAAATTCGAATTAAAGCAGCAGATTTACCTCGAATATGACATTATAAATCTTTACAGCATGCATAAGCATGTTCTGTAAAGTGTAAAGGCCACAAGAGCCCTAGGATATGCGGCTCCGAAAAGGCTGCCTCTGGAGGCTGAATACACAAGAGGAACAAATTCTTACAGTTACAGCCTATGAAATTAGACAAGTGAGAAGGCAAAATGACCAAAAATCTCAGTGCTTAAGATATGGTGTTTGTTTTTATGAGAGAAAAAGTGAGGCAAAAGACATGCGCCCATAAAACTGTGACTCCCCGGCCCCTCCCCAAAAGAAAAGCTGACCCCAGAACCCAGAAAAGTTTCATGTCAGCTAAGAAGTGAAAAGCATGGCACATAGGCCAACGACAAAGCTCTTTTTTTTAACAACTTTATGCAGAGACAGATAAATAAATGCTACCACTATTGTTCCACCATAAAAATCACCCAAACAAACAGCCAAACTTGTCTTTTACCATGAAAATTATAAAAATGCTAATAACCCAAGTACCCAACTCCCCTCCCAGCCCATGCTTGGCTATGGGGCCTTAGCTTAAACCATTTATAACTTCTACTGTTACGACTCCATTTTGACTGTGCCCCTGACCTTTTTTTTATGGCTTGTTTTGAAGGTGTTTGTTCGAGTGGGTGCTTTCATACAGTTATTTCCCATCAGTTACCAAATAGTCTAATATTCCCGTTGATTTAATGGACGAAATTTGCTGAAATTTAAAAGATACCACTCAAAATCACTTTCATTATTCGATAAACTTACGATAATTACAGATTAAAAGCCCATGCAGCGTTGGCTTGATTTTGCTTAATTATTAGGCTTACTTAGTTTGTCTCTCTCGTGCTGGCCTGGCACTAGAAAATTCAACTTTGCCTTTTACACATTAAATGAGGGTGGGGGCATGGGGCTGTGGAAATCGCAGGAATTGCAAGTGAAAGAACGAGCCCCCATTTAATGCAAAAAGCTAGTGGGGTTTTAGTCTAACGACACAGCAACATGCAACTCCCGGGATTGCCGCCGAATTCTAGTTACACTTGAATTCTTCTTCCTTTCCCCCCCCCCCCCCCCCCCCCCCTAATTTTTGCATGTAAAACGCATGAATCATTTTTTTTTCCAATTGTACTGTGTATCGTCCCATAGATTTTTCAAATGAATAAATTCAGGTAAGCAAGAGATTACAGTTGCGGACTTTTTTTTTTTCTTTCCTTTCTAGACATGAGAAAAACATGTGCTTCCTACGACCTACAAATAGTATCCCATCTCTAATCAAGTTATTTTTTCTTCCTACGCATGTCTTATCTTTCACGCATACATTAAATTACGCTAGATTGCTTTTGGACTTACTTTTTAAGCTTTTGAGTTATCGGAAATTCAATGAATGTATCGATCTAAAATTGATAAAGTCATGAATTATGTCAATAATTGCCGTGGATGACCTGTTAGATGATTAGAGATCAAACATTGACCACCTCAAATATGAAAATCGAAGACATGAATTTCCTTATAATTCTCTTTTCCTTTTTCGGGTTTTGCCTTTTTGTATGGTTAGGCTTGTGAGAAGAATTTTTCGTGTTTGTGCATGATTTTAAAATGAGACAAATATTAGTAATACCACTTTTGGGGAGAGATTTGTTTGGACTTTGGAGGCCTTTTCCCGTTCACACACACATAGAGAGTCGACAAGCATCGCATCTTGAAAGTGTTGAATAGATGAAGACATGAATCTGCTTTTGCCGTTTGTTGGAGGGAGGCTAACTTGTGTGGTGACGGGAGGGGGTTGCCCCATGTCCACCAGTTTTGAGCTAATTTTATTTATTGGGTGTGCAAAGGCAGGACAAGCTAAGGCCAGCTAATTTAATGCAACACGTCTGCGCAACCCTATCTGATTTTCATTCTGATTTTTATTGTTGAAGGGGAATGGCGTCGTTACACCAAATATCATTTGAATTTGCCTGCTCTATTTTGATAAACGAACGGCTATACTACCTATTTATATTCACATGCATAATACTTGTCTTTCCTGAAGGATTGAAGGATTTATTTATTTATTTTGATGGATTGACGGGTTGGGTGAGCCATTGTTTTATTAGGGTTCATATACATATACACGGGACTGGAACCAAACCATGGTCGCCACTAAATCTAACTTAGCTCATAGATATGAATTTTGGATTTGAAACAAAGGAGTACGTGTATATTAAAAACTGATGTACTGAAAGTAATGAAGATAAATCAGACTTGTGCATTCACACTTGTAGCTGAGGGGGAAAAAAAACTCATTCTTTCCCGTCAAATCGTAATATATTATTATAAATTCTTTATTGAATTTCTTCTTATGAACAACAATCATTATGAATGCCTCTAAAATTCTATTTTAAGGGGGAAAAAAACCATTTAAATACACACATTCTTTTACCAAATTTAGTGAAGGCTCTTCAAGATGTATATATACCAATATTTGCTTCTTCTTCTTCTTCTTCTTTTAATTATATGGTTCAATTGGTATCATTCTTCTATAGATCAACAACTTCCATATATTAGGTGAAGTGTTAGACTCTTAATTTTAATTGATCGGAGTTCACTCGCTAACTAGCCAACAGTCTCGTGAATTGATGATAGACTTGCTAAATTGGCCGCAAATTGATTTGTCATAGACAGATCATAGGCATGCGTGTATATCTCATAAAACTTGAAGAATTTCAAACTTATGTAGAAGGATCAGCCTCAAGTTGTTTTCATTAATTTAGAATTCACATATACTAACAATGTCAGAGCAATAAATACCGAAAATAGACAATATTGGGCAAAACCCCATTTTTCAAAAAATCAGCTGCTCTCTCATTAATCCCTTCAACGATATTTGATGAACTGATGCATGCATGTGCATTAATTCACTCTCTCAAATTGCCAATTTAGGCAACAAAATGGCCAAATCGCTGATTAGGTCCCCAAAGGCAGAAATACAAGACCTACCCTCTCATCAGTTTGAAGAAGAAGATCAAGAAGAAGATACCAAAACAATTTCTTTTTCATAATTCTTAATGGGAAACGAAGGAAAAAGACAATAAATACTTCACAAGCTTACCCCAGCATAGAATGGAAAAAGAATCGAAGTTTCGTTTTCAAACCTTTTTCTGTGTTTGGCATGCAATGCGATGCTATGTATTGTCAATGAAAATACAAAAGAAAGTAAAACAAAGAAGTCACATCTTCTATGTCACCCATTTCTTGGCCACTAGGTCTAGCTAGCTAGTTGTATATGAATCAACTAGATGCGTATTCTTTTGTCCTTTCATGTTGATTGCAAGTAGGAATTCACATGGAATAGCTTTGTATGATTTAAATGTCAATATAATTGAGTAGTTGCTAGAAAAAATAAATAAAACCTGATCATGGAAAGGGACAATAGCACAAATTTGTCTAGCTTTCTCTTAACATTTCATCCATATCGAGTAATATGATGAAATCTTTGAGATGGCCATGGGGAAATTTTGAAGACGCTTCTTAAGGTAACAAGGCTCTCTAGGCCGTACTACGTGACTAATGGATGTGATTTTTGCTTACCGTATGTCAAAGACGCGAAAATCGTTGGAGAAAATCTTCAGTGTTGCGACTGTTCAATCTTTAATGATGCGTTGAATCCACGTGGTGTATAAAAGAATTATTACGTTCCTTGTTGCATCTTTCAAACTGAATAATTAAGAGATTTTTTTCTTGATGGTAACAAGTTTATAATGATGTTATTGACCTGGAAGAAATGTGGGGAAATTTTGTGTGGAGACAGAGTCAATGTGTTGTTGGCAGTAACAGATTCAATAATTGGGAGAAGTGAAATGGAAATGCCTTCATTCAGTATCCCAAGGAAATGAGTAACAGCAGCAATCCCTGAATTGGAGACTGTCCTAATGTTCTGTTATTCGAGCTGTTTTAATGTTAGTCTGAGAGACTTATTAGTTTGGGAAGCTCCTGATAAAAACCAGCAGCAGCCACGACATGAAAACCAAAGCTGTTTTCATGGGATTGCAGTCTCAAGACTTCACAAGCCTTTCAGGTCTGCTATAGTACAACAGTTTAAAGTTTCTTACAGTTTCCACATGCAGAATTACACAGATATTCTTCCAAACATTGCCTGCATATATAAACACAACCATAAAAAGTTACTCGTCATCACTGTCATTAGGCCCAAGAAACATGTATCACCCCATTAAGTATCCAAAACTTAAAGAAGAATCCGGTTTTAGAGAAATGTATCAGCTAAGTTTTGAACTATGATTGTAACCTAAATTTTCAGCACCAGCACGCATATACCAATGAATGTTGCACGGAATCTATGTCAAAATGGTCTATACCAGTATGATTCAATGGTGTTTTGTAACATGCATCTAAAATGTTTCCGGATTTATCAATACTTTTATAGCATCATCTAGGCTAAAATACACGACATCATGAGCATATAAGTGTAATTGTATGCATCTAATGTCTGCATCTGTATCCACGCACGTATATATTAAAATCAGAATACAAGATTTGAAAATCTACCATCCCAAATGTTTCAAATACTATGAAATAACTAACATAAAGACTTTGGATGGGACATTATTGTGCCTCGTATCAACTGGTACACTTGAGCTAGGTGCTTGCCATGATAAACCTACTTCTACACAATAGTAGATATTTTATCTTTTACAATGGATACTAGCTTGCACTCAAGCTTCTGCTGTTGTCAAACATAAACAACCCATTTCCATATACATCCATATTTACAGAAAATACCGACCTCTAACCTATAAATCATGCAAAAATTTCTTTTGCAGGTCATTGCTATAATCACAAGCAGTGTTTTTTAAATTGATGATTTTTTTCCCTAATTGCCTCTCCAATAAAATGTAGAGGATACTTCATTTGGCATATCTAGATTTGTCTCTGAACCTCAAGGAGGTAGGAATTCGAACTCAAACACTCACTAAAGACCCACCAATGGAAAAATTATTTATAGATGATTTTTACATGTAAATGCCATCATACTTACATAAGCCAAACACATAAAATCATAGTATATTGCAATAAGAAAAGATGGTGTGCTAGGCTCTAGTAGACTACTGAGATTTTACCTTCTAATTTCTTGGCTGAGAAGGAAGGATATCACTGACTCTATTTGGTTGAAGGATAACATACTGCAAAAACAAACTTCTGCAAAGGTTAATCTCTGATCTTTGGACGCTTACAGGGTGGGAATAAAAGGGAAAAACAATTAGCAGATGAATTTAACGAATAAACAGAATGGAAAGAACAGAGTGAAGGAATCATGAACCAATTCTTTTCTACTGTGAGAAACAAAGCTGTTACCTTAATCTGTGTCCTATTGTAAGTGTAAGTGATATGAACCAATCCATCACTAGCCTCAATTACAGCTGGATAAGAGAATTCCATCTCCAAGTTCTCTTCTAGTGTCAAAGCTTCACACCAAGAATCACCATCATCTGAGGACACCGCAACCTTAAGCACACCCCTTGAGATTGTATTGTATACAAGTAAGAGACGACCATCCCTCAGCTTAACCCCATCAATACCTAACAAATGAAGCTCATCGTATAAGCCAGTATGGAAAATGTGAAAGGTAGTAGGCAAGATTTTCATTTCCAATTTCCATAGCATTAGCCAAAAACTAATTAAAATCCAGGAAAGACAATTCTTGAAGATTAGAAACAAAGTAAAAAATGAATTAATAATTTAAAAGATGCAAATGACATTTATTTTGTATAACTAAATTAAAGGTTCCCTACAGTCTATCTTGAACCATACTGTCAAGATAGCTCTTTTTTCTGTTGGATGCCAACCAAGAAAAAAGGGATTAACCAACGAACCTGAGTTTGGGTTGGGAAGCTCAATAGGTTTTGCATAATCCCAGTTAAGGCCACCATCATTAGATTCTGACATACAAATTTTACCAATGCCATCAAAAGATCGCATCAAAACACGCAAGGTTCCTTTCGCAGTGATGTAAGCAACTGGTTGAATCACACTGAGAGATTTATTCTTAACATAGATAGGGCCACACTTCTTCCAGGTTATACCAGAATCAGCTGTAACCTGTTGACATGAATCATCAAATATGTCAACTGCATTTCCAAACATCACCAGAGTCTAACAGCTCATGTAGACAAGTCAGCATCACAACCTCAACCCATGTCCCCCAAGAGTTCCAACTCTCTACAGATGATCCACAGAGCAAAAGTCCATTTTCCAGCAAAATAGGCTGTAAAGGGAATAAACAGATACATGATAAGGTTAACAGAGTTTCATGACTGAAAATATAATAAAACATATGTAAATGCAATAACAAATTCTAGTACCTTGTTTTTAATAGGCCCTAGTATGCCAGGAGGAAGTTGCTCTCTTTTTGTCCAAGTAAGACCTTTATCATATGATCGCTTCATGCATCCACTCCACCTGGATTTAATTAAAGCCCATAGTTCGACAGGGTAAGAAGGATGTGTATTAACTAGTGAAAAAATTGACATATAAGGACATATAACATGTAGACAGGTAAAAATTAACTTCAGAATGCTAGTCATAATTCTTGTTTTTTTAATTTCTTTCGGTAGAGGAAGACAGAATTGGCAGCTTGAACCTACGATTTCTAACTAAAACCCTACAGCCTGAGTTATAAAACTCTTCTAAGGTGCATGTGAAGTCCTATAATTGCATTGCTTATCTAGGTTTAACAATACAATAGACTGAGTCAACTTGGCAGAGTAAGTGAAAAAGTTCTATAAAGAAGACACAAGCTAAAGCCAAACTTAAATCCTAATAGAGCTGGCAACCATAGTTTACAAATAGGACTTCATTGGAAAACTATAAAAGGAGTAAAGGAATACAAATTTACTTTTGAACCTCCTGGCCTATTTTGTAGAACAACAGCAATTCCTCAGATGGAAGTTTGAATAGCACAGGATTCCACATTGGAACATTGGGTTCTTCATCAACAGCAACAGGTGGATACCAGCAGCCATCCTGTCAAAACAATTTTTTCATGTTAAGCAGGACAACCTTGTTTAAATCCTAAGATTATCATATCTCAAATATGAACACAGATTAACACATCCATGCACACACGTTATGGTATAAGGGGTAGAAGCAAATAAAACATGACTAGATTTTATGAAAAGAATGGTAGATAAATAAGAATGCAAGCAACAAGGCAGAGACCACTGTATGTGCTACATTGTGCATATATTTAGGCATACTGTACCCAGATTACAAGATAACGCATACTCATGCAAGCACAAATTCATATAAGCAGCAGATGAATCTTTGAGGTGCAAAGCATAATCACAAAGGATGAATACTAGAGGACGCAAGGGAACTGTGGCGGTGGTTGGGGGGTGGGGTTGACAGGAAACAGGGAAGGAGAATAAACATTCCATAGGTTTTTCACTTGATCATTAAGAAGACTCTTTTTTAGGTTCATTAAGAGGCCTTGAATAAACCACAAATTTATTAAGTTAACTAGATTAAATATGGAGCTCAAAATGAACAGAGAATAATTATAAAGGTCCATTTGATGTCACTATATGTACATTGGATATGTAATGAAGCAGCGGAAGAACTACATCTGGAAAAGCAAATGTGCAGGGTCAGCAGAGATGAGAGTTATAATTACAAATAGAAATAATGGCAGTCCTCTCTGCTGAACATACACATTTTCCATCCCTCTATAAAACCATTAACAAAAATATACCACTGAAGGAACCAATATCATGTTCAGCAAGTGAGTTAGAGTTAAAACAATCACCTTGTAGTTCTGCAACCAAATTTTCACATCAGGTGCTCCTTCATAGGCACCTCCAAAATAAGCAGCCAAAAAATGACCTTCATCAACCTGCATAAATGGCATATAAGCAATAAACTGGCTATATTCTGTTGACAGAAGAACACTATAAATTAAAACACTAAACATACAGAGCAACACAAACATAAACTGAATTACTTAATCTCAATAATGGTAGAGGCGTGACCTCAACAATAGTGGAGGCATGACAACTTTTGAAGGGAGCAGAACCAGCAGAAAAGGTGAATTCCTGTCTCAGCAACCCCCCAATGCAAGATGCATTCTTCATATCTGAGTTTATTCTAGCTCACTTTCTGCACCGTTTTCCAGCATGTCTTTAGGTCTACTGGAACCTCACCAAACATACATTTATACAGATATATGCACCCTGAAACACTAGCAATAATAGAATATCAACAAAGCAATAATAGAATATCAACAAATTAAATCTGGAGTTTATCATGAAGTTTACACTTTACAGTTGTTACATTCCTATGGGATTGGGCTAGTCAATGCAATGCAAAATTTATGATCTTTGTGATGTTAAAGAATCAAAACAACAATGGGAGCAAGTTTCATATTTTCACCAATGGTTAAAGGCAAAAAGAAAACTGAGGTTCCAACGATAAACTTGTCCATACTGTTGATAGCAACGACCACAACATAATGTGAACAAAACAAACATAAACCTCAAAGATTTCAACCATATCTACACATAGGAATATTAAGAAATCAAGGTAGGAATTGAAGTTGGTAGCAGATCCAGAAAAATGGGTGAAACCTTATAACGGTCAACTTGTCAGTAAAGAATGGAGGAAGGCGAGGCAGCAAATCAGGTCAATCAAAATAAAGAATAGCATGATTCTGAAAGGCAACAACATGCTGTTTTTCCTACTAAATTCCATATATCCATTTGGCTTATTTAGATTCATGAAATGGGTTTGTAAAAGCAAAATTGAAGCATTCCTGTAAAGTAGAAGTACAAATATAGACAAGTTTATACTTCTATAGTAGTGTACATATGAAGAACAGATTCAACAGAATGAGAGAGAGAAGAGTACCTAATACTTTTTTAAGGTAGGAAAGGAAACACTCCGCAACAAGGAGAGAGACAAAGGAGGAAAGAGTTGACCTTTGTTGGAGTTTGGACTGCAACAGCAAACAGTGTAAAAGTAGAAAGCAAGTAAGCAGACCCCCAACTCCATTGCAGCATGTGTTAGAGAAACAGGCCCAGTCTAGACACTCGTGTTTGGGCTTTAATTTAAACTCAAGTACTTGTTTTGGGTTTGGGCTGGTTAGTCTTTGCTTCTAAATTCTAACCATAGTAGATATGACAAATGAATGAGTTCGGTCAGGTTTGGGTTCGATCACTTTAAATTTGGACCCTTTTGTATTCAGATCCTTTAGGGTTCGGACTCTTTTGGATTCGGATATATTCGAGTTCGGTTCGAAATAGGCTTAAGTTTGATTAAATTCAGGTGGACTTCAAGTTTCAACTTTTTTAATTAAAAAATTATTATTTTTTGTTTTATAAGTTGAATTTTGTTTTATTACATTTAATTTTTTATTTGTTAAAGTATTAGTTTTAGTTAATTTGGGCTAATTACTTAATTTGTGGTCAAATATTTGATCAAATCTTTTCAAAATAGCCTAATTTGGGGTTAAACCTTTTAATTTAATTGATTGAGGGTCAAATCTTGCAAAATCGGTTCAATTTGAGGCCAACCGTTAATTTGGAAGGTGCATAAAATACAATCTTCATTAACTTTAACAACCCACGAAAAAGTTAGACCCTTATTTGAAAAATATGAAAATGTCATGCTCCTTTTTGGTAAACCTAAATATTTTGACTCTCTCTCTCTCTCTCTCTCTCTCTCTCTCTCATATTACACCCCATCTTCTCTTTCTAACTCTTAAAATCCAACAACTAAACAAAACCCTAAAATCTAGTGAAATTTTCATCTTCACCTACCATTAACCGACACTGTTAACTGCTGTCAATGGAATCAGATAAAGCTCAAACGTTACAAATAACTTCTTTTGGACTTGCTAAATCTGAATCTAGCCTTAGATTCATCAAAATCATCTTACAATTTTTAAAAAAATCCTCCTAAAATACAAGTCATTTTCACCGTCGGATGAATTCTATTTTTGGATATGTTGTTCTACGGCCTAAAATCTCTCCTCATCGTTGGGATCGTAAAAAAATCTAATCAAGGCTTCACAACCAATATCAAAATGAAAAAGATAGGCTATTCTTTTTTATTTTCTTTTGTTTTTTCAAATAAGGGCGTAAATTTTTTATTTAACGCGCCTAAATTAGTGCACGTAAGTCCAAAATTGAGCTGATTTTGTAAGATTTGACCAACCAAACTAAAAGATTTGATCCCAAATTAAGCCATTTCGAAAAGATTTAACCACAAATCAAATAATTAGCTGTTAATTTGTAAAAATTACTTATCACTATTTATCCAATGATAAATATGAGTATAACTATTAATTGTAATATTGTGTTGGTTAGTCTCTTTGATTTGATCCTTTTTTTCTTATATATGTATTATATATATATATATATTTAAATATATATATATATATATGTTTATAAAAAGAGTAATGATTCATGCAATGAGATTAATTGCATCTCTGTTTAGTTTTAATTTAATATTTTTTTATAATTATTATTTCTTTCTATACTATTTCACTAAATCAATAAATAAATATAAATTTAAGTTAATGATCATTATTGAAGTAATTAATTTTGAACTATTAAAGTTTAGTTGATGAAGAAATCATTTAAAATGTTACCTTTACTAAATCTAAAAAGAAAAATTTATTTTTAATAAATTTAATTTAATTAAGTTCAATATTTGGAATTTAAAAATATAAATTTTAAGAATTTCATTTTGGATTTATATATACAGATAAAAAAAAGAGAACATCATTTTTAACAAAAATTATAACCATTAAATTTAAAATTTTGATTCTATAGAAAATATTATAAGATTACATTTTTCTATTATTAAATTAAAATTTGGGTTTAGGTCGAGCTCAAGCTCGAGTTCAGGTTCGGGTTCGGGTTCAGGTTCGGGCTCGAGCTCGAGCTCGAGCCTTGTCGAGTTTGGATAATTTCAAGTTCCAAGAATTTCCTATTTGAATACTTTCGGACTCAAACGGTTTCAGCCTGTTAATTTTTTTTATCAAATCGAATTTAGTCGGACTCAGATTCTAACGGATTTTCGGATTCAGGTTAATTTTGCCATCCCTTACTAACTAGCAACTAGTAACTTCCAACCTTGTTTGCCATTGCCACCCTCCCAAAGAAAAGAGCAGGAACTCCAAAAACCCCACCAACTCCAAGTGACGACCGGTTATGTTAAACCCTAACTTCAGACTCTGATGAAGAGAGTGTAACACTAATTATCAAGACCCATGGACTCCAGGGGATACTCCAGCTTAACATTCGCACTTGCTGCAGTGTTTTCTGCTTCTTCAGCAATCTCCTGTATCATCTCTCTCCGCCCTTAACTTCTTATTTATTCTTTAATTTCTTTTTTGTTGCTTTGAACTTTATTTTATAATAATCTATGTGCAATTGTTCATGTTCACCTTCTCTCTTTCAGTTTATATATGTAGGAAAAAATGGTTAGAATCGGATTCAAAGGTGAAAGAGCTTCAAAAATCTCTCAATTCTGCTTTGGAAAAATGTGCTGCTGAGAGACAAGGTCGCATTAGGGCTCAGCAGGTTCTTCCTCTTAACCTTCTCTTTATTGTTCTTTTATTGCCCTTTTCTTACTAGACAAACAAATACTTGTAGGCATTGAGGAAAGCAGTAGTAGCCGAACCCAAATGCGAGAATTTTGAAACAACATCGTACCCAATGGTACCTATTGGTATCATTCAATCTTGCTTTTCTACAAGGTGATTTTTCGATGGCAATTTGTTTAGTAATCTATAAAGCAAGCCTTTTTATGTTTTTAATCTAAATGTTGATTACAAGTGCTGTTTTTTATTTTTTTGGCCATTGTTGTTGCTTGCATTTCTAATCTTTTCTCACTCAACGGAGATCATGTTAAAAAGAATTTAATTAAATTGTATAAAATGAAAATTCTTATGACTCATAGCCATAATGGTTGACAAGAGAAAAGTAAAAAGTTGGATTCTCAATCAACCATAGGAGGTTCCAAGTCGGATCGATCTATCCACCGGTTGGGTGAAGATGGTGGATTTATTTTCTTAGTGATTGAAAGATCAGTCACTAAAAGAAACTACCGAACTGAGAAAGATAATATATAAAAAATTTTCTGAGGTAAGAATGAAGATCTCAGAAGAAACAAATTGGGGCATAGTGTATAGTTAGCGACATGATATAATTTTCCTTGTTTCAGCCATGTTAGATATTTTCCTTTTCTTTCTGCAATTTAATTCCACAGTGTGGGGAAATGCATCAACTGCCACCTTGTAAATAAAGTATTTTATTTGTTTAGTAGGAGCTGCATGGTACTCATGCCTGTCTGGTACTAATTTATCTGATGTTACTGAAGCATAGTTCTTGATTATTGGTAAATGAGCAATTCCATGTATAATTTGAGCAGGAATGGGACCCCCAGGCAACCTCTACTTGTCCCTCTTGCTAGGGCGTGTTTGGTTTTTGATTCAACTAGAGTTCCTCCAGCATCTCTTGAGGGTCTGGAAGAATACTCTCATTGCTGGATTATATATGTGTTTCACTTAAATACGGATCTGGAGAAGTTATGGAAGCATCCATCTAAATCAAAATTTAAGGCCAAGGTTTGTGACACTGCAGCAATGGTACATTTGTCATTTATTTTACCTCACTTATGATCACTTCTTATCATTTTTAAACTTCTATGGAAGGTTTGGCCACTTTAATAGGTCAGAGTTCCGAGGTTGAAGGGTGGAAGGATGGGAGTTTTTGCTACAAGATCTCCACATCGACCATGTCCTATAGGACTCACTGTAGCTAAGGTAGGGACTATGGTGTTCTGCACGGATGTGTTATTTGTGGAACAGCATGTTCACCTTGATTGTCCTCTGACTTAAATCTCACCTAGCTGAAGTTAGTATCTGATAAAAATTTTGTTGTCAACACTTAAAGGAAGATAATTCAGAAATTTGATCTGCGGGATCTTTTGGCATTGCCATGCCAGGAGCTTTAGTTTCTTATCTATAAGGTTGAGAAATGCCACAATAAGCAAGTCTACGTTATGAGCATAATTTTTCATGTTTAAGGTTGAAAAATGCTTTCCTGAATTTCACCATTATCCACTCAATCAGGAATCATCCATGAAAATAGATAAGCACAAAACAAGAAGAAATAGGGTGATAGAGGATCTCCCTGTATCAATCCCCGTGATGGATCATCAAGGATCATGGTTAAGCATAGTTGGTATACATGAAATTAAGGGTTGCAACTTGCAAGTATGCTCTGTCATTGCTTGTTGTTTCTTCATAACTGAAAGTGAGAGAGGGATATTTTGTTCTTGTTGTGCCAAGCATCATTTTCACAATTTCATTTGTCACTGTAGATATGAAAAGGCAGATGCTATGCGGTGTAAATTTTCTTGTTTGAAGTTTGAACTTGTACAAGGTGTTAGAACCTTACGGATATGCTTTTAGAAAATGCTCTATTCACTTTAAAACTAATATATTATTCATATTTTAGGTGGAGGCAGTACTAGGAAATATGCTTCTGCTGTCTGGAGTGGATCTAGTTGATGGAACTGTAAGTTCTTATTTCCTAACTTTGTTGAAGTTAATCTTTGTTGACTTTTTTGGCTTCTTCAGTGTTTGATGTATTTTAAAAGCCATAAAGTAAATTCGGCTTCTATGAATTTTGTTAACAGCCTGTACTGGACATTAAGCCATATCTACCATACTGTGACAATATTGAAGGAGCAGCAGTACCTAACTGGGTGATGGTATTTCCTTTTCTATCCTTATTTAGCTTCCCGGTTTATTCACATGTTCTAAACATATTATCAATGTCTTCTGAAGTGGACTCAATTTTGCTTAGGCGGACAGTATGTTATCAGTTGCTTCTGTTAGTTTCTCTGATGGCTTCCCTTCCTCACTCATGGATTGCTGGAAAGCAGCGGTAAGAACATTGGTGTTTTTCTGTGATTCTAATTTAAAGCTTGATGATGAACTAGGACCAGTGCAGCCAATCTGAATGGCTTAAATTTCTTCCTTTTTATTTCTCTCTGCAAGAATCTTTTTGACTTTTGAATGGGTAGGAAACTATTTATTGATCCAAAAGAATTGTGGGTGTGTGTGTGTGTGTGGGTGTGTGTGTTTTTCCCTTTTGCAGGAGAAGAAGTCTCTCTATTCATCACCAAATGAGCTGAAAAGCTTGGTCGAACAAGTGCTTTCTTGGGATATTCGATCAGTATCTCAGCGAAATCGACCTCATGATACTCTCACAAAGATAGGAAATGGTGACAACTTAGATAATACTTCAGATTTGGATGATTTCCAAGATGGGGAAGCTTATGGGAATGGAAGTGAGATGGCTCCTTCTGGAGAGATAACCTATCACCTAACTTTGGATGGAATGGACTTCTCTTACAAAATTGATTGCGATGGCAATGTCTTTGTGGAGAAGGTCCAACATTTATCTGGTATCCCATTTGGTAATAAAAAACGTTGCAATTACTCGATGTGGAAAGACAAACTTATGTAATTGTTTGCTTTTGGAAGCCTGACATTAATTGAATCGTCGAAACACTTTTTGTTGATTTTCTCATAACATTCTAGCGCGAGCTGATAGTTTCAATAATGGAAAGGGGATACAGGTGGCTGTAAAATGATTTATACACAGTGCTCTAAAACAAAGGTTGAGGCCTGAGGGAAACAAACTGAAGATGCCCTCTTTTCTCTTTTCTGGCTGACTGAGAGGAATACACACCATTTGGTCAATTTGGTTGAAGAACAACATGCTGCAAGAAACAAATTTTATCTGAAGTTAATCAGCAAGAGGAAAGAAGAATACTAGTAGACAAATGTAATGAAACAATGAAATGAGATTTCTGCTTAAAATGAAGGTAATGAATTAATCTAGGCTGTTACCTTAATCTGGGTCCTATTATACGTGTAAGTGACGTGAACTAATCCATCATTAGCCTGGATAACGGCGGGATACGAGAACTCCATTCCCTCCGTCTCTTCCAGAGTCAGAGTGTCTTGCCATGAATCACCATCATCTTCAGATAGAGAAACTTTCAGGACACCCCTTGAGATTGTATTATAAGCAAGTAACAGACGACTGTCTCTCAGCTTGACCCCATCGATACCTGATAAACAAAGTCCATAATCAGTAAAATATGGCATCAAAAAAAAGAACGGCAAAGTATGACTTCTAGTCTACGAAAGTTGTAAATGCAGATGGAAAACAAGTGAAAATTTTCAAAAACAATTCAAAACCGAAAAGATGGGCACTTAGGTGCCTTGGGTCTCTTGGTGAATTACAATTAATTTACTTATTCAAAAAAAAAAGAAAGAAAAAAAGAAAAGATGACATGAAAAGAAGGCAAATGGCATTATTTAACGTCAATTTTAGTTGGAATTGTGAATGTGAATTTGCAGCCTATTATCGTGCAAGAGTCATTCATACCCACCTGAGTTGGGGTTGGGGAGCTCAGTAGCTATTGCATAGCCCCAATTCTGTCCACCATCAAATGATTCCGCCATGCAAACTCTACTAATGTTAGTAAAGGATCGCAATAAGAGACGCAAGGTTCCTTTCGCAGTTACGTAAGGAACCGGTTGAATCACGCTGAGAGTTTCATTTTTAACATATATAGGGCCATACTTCTTCCAGGTTCTTCCAGCATCTGGCGTGACCTGGTCCATTTGATTTAGTAAACATGTCAATAAGATTCATGAACCTAACCAGATTCTAAGGTCTCATGTAGTTCAAATCCTCATGACGAACCTCGGCCCATGCCCCCCAAGAATTCCAACTCTCCACAGAGGATCCACACAGCAAAAGCCCGTTCCCCATCAAGAGAGGCTGCAGGTGAATGAATTGCAGACATGATGAGGACATGTTACTGTTGTCAGAGTTTCTTATCCATAATCAATCAGACCTTGTTCTTAGCCGGTCCTAGGATGCCGGGAGGAAGCTGTTCTCTCCGTGTCCATGTGACACCTTTGTCATATGATCGCTTCATACACCCACTCCACCTGGATTATACTACAGCAACTAGTGAGCAGAGGAAAAATGCATCATCGATTCATTGTTTGCAACTAAATTCACATATCATCATAATATGCAGAGAACACTTAGAAATGGAGTTAGATTTCAGTGTACTTTTGAAGACCGTAAAGCTTTAGAAATTTACTTTTGAACGTCGAGGCCTACTTTATAGAACAATAACAGCTCATCTGATGGAAGTTTGTATAGTACAGGATTCCACATGGGAACATTGGGTTCTTCATCCATGACAATTGGGGCATACCAGCGGCCGCCCTGCGAAATAAATTTTGATTGACTAAGGCTAAAACTCTTAAAATCAAATCCAAATGGCATCATAGCTAGGAACAAGCAGAGAAAAAACAAGACTGGGGCCTTTGTACCTTTGTTTGCCAAGGCTGATAACATGCACAAAAGAGAAAAAAGAAAATTCTGGAACAGCAAAAGAATCATATTGTTCATCTTATGAAGTAGTAGATGGTTACCTTAAATTTCTGCATCCAAATTTTAACATCAGGGGCTCCTTCCATTGTCCCTCCAAAATAAGCAACCAAAAAGTGACCTTCACCGACCTGCATATATCAAATTATTAGAAACACTTGGGTGGGTGGATGTTGGCAAAGAAGCACCATAGATGAACAAAACCACCCAATGAATTGGACTGCATAACCTCAACAATGGTAGAGGCATGACAGTTGTTGAAGGGAGCAGAACCAGCAGGAAATGTGAACTCCTCTAGCAATGGCCCAGCAATAGAAGGCCCTTTCTTCCTTCGCAAACTTGCATGACTTGAATTTGTAGCCTTCCTATATCTGCACAGATTTTTGGCATAATTTATATACAGATAGACTTGCACATAGACAATAGACTAGAAGTGTGTGAAAGCAAAACATGATTTTTAGGATTTCAACAGAAAGTAAGCCAATCGTTTCTTAAATGGCTTGATAATCACCAACTATCTGTAGTGGGTGGGAACCATGTCCTGGATTTAATAGTCCCAAAACCCCCTAACCCCCAATTTCACATGTTCAGAAAATTCAGGAAAAATGCTTGTATGAGTTGCTGTGAGGATTTAGACAAGTCAAGAAAATGTAATTTTCAAACTGACAACAATAATCCTACAAGAAAATGCAACTGATTACTATCAAAACATGAAATGGAGCTTCTTTTTCCTTCAACAAAAATTTGTCTGGAGGGGACCTTCTATATATGATTATATGTCATAATGTGTAAAAACGGGCATCCATATCAGAAGAATAGATACACCCACCTGGAAAGAAGATCAGGAAAAGACTGAAGCAGGAGGCGGGTGTCCAATTTGACAGAGCTGGATTCAGAGCTGTTTCTAGGCCTAGGAAATGGGTGATGAAAGTCAGAGAAGGTAGAAACTGAAAACAACAAAAACACCAGGAACAGAGACGAAGAGAGCAACAAGAGAAACAAAATGGTTCCAACTGATCTCCTCATATCGGTAGACTTTTATCTAGTTATCTTCAAGAAAATGAGTTCCCAAATTACAGAACTGACGCAAATGCCATGCAATGTGATAGCAGGAATACATATTGTAGGATTACAACCTGAGGGTTGTGAAAAGCATTTAATATTATTTTTACTTTCACAATAATTAATAAACACTAACGGGCAGTACCTATGCAGTGACTACTTGGAGAGAGGAGACTCTCGGAGAGCAATCCAATGAGAGTTGTATTATTTTATTAGTACTACCATAAGCAAAGGTTTTTCTTATTTATTCTTTTAACAGAATAAAACTTGTTTGACTTACTAAATAATTGCGGGATTGTTGCACTCAGTTCATGGAAGAAAAAACAAGGGAAAAAGTTTAAATTAACTTCAAGTTGTCACAAAGAAAAGGAAACAAGATGCTGAAAACAGGTGCAACATTAATTTAGAATAATGGCAACTGGCCCTATAACGAACATCAAACTCGGCTCAAAAAAAAGCAGCTGATTAGTGCTGATCACTACGGGCAAAAGACAAAATAATAAATAAAAATACTTGGCATAATGCCAAAATTGGTCTCAACTTTGTCACAAAGTGTCGAATAAGCTCCAAGCTTGTAAGTTGCAACCAAAATCTTATATATATATATATATATATATATATATATATATACATATAATCCCCTTTCAAAAAAAATTAAATGCACATAGTTTATAAATTCGACAAGTATCATAGGTGTATGAATGCCATGTATCCATTTTAATTTTCAAAATTCAAAATCAAATTTTAAATTATAAAAAATCTATTAACCTTAAATTTGGAGAAACTTAATGTTCATTAGAATCAAAATATTAATTACATTTTATTTTCCACCTTTTATACTATTTACTACCATTATAAAGGTCTATAAATGTCACGTATCCCTTTTAATTCCTAAAATTAAAAAATCAAATTTCAAATTATAAAAAATCTGCCAACCTCAAATTTGAAAAAAATTAATGCTAATTGGTATCAAAACATTAATTATGCTTTACTTTTCACCTTATATACTATTTACTACCACTATAACTAAACTTTACAACTCTAACCTTACACCTCATATATTGCTCCTAAAAAAAAAACTGCTCCTCTAAATCTTTTTTTTTCCACTCTAGTTTCTATTTTTACAAGTTTGAGATTAGTTTTTTTTTTGTCTATTTTTTATATTATAGATTTGGCTTTAACATTTTTGAAATGCTCTTTTTAAAAAAAAAAATCTTAAACTAACAGTTTTACATATTTGCTTAATTTTTTCTCTAAAAAAATCTATTAACCTTAAATTTGGAGAAAATTAATGCTAATTAGAATCAAAACATTAATTATATTATGAAAGTGGATTTCAAACGCCATAAAGTAAATGTTAAGTAACATAGGCTTTAATTGGTAGATGAGTTACAATTGCAATTACTATTTGTAATCTATAGTATAAATTGAGGTTCAAACCTCAATCGTATATACACACACCAATACAAAACACCTAGAATAACAATATACAGCCCTTCTCCTAATTTCTATTCTATCTCTCTCTCTGTCTCTTTCTCTCGCTTCTTTCATTTCCATTATTTCTTATTATTGCTTCTTGTCCCAATTATAATTAATATACTTTCCATAACAAGTTATCAGCACGAGTGTTCTAAAGAGAAGCAAGTTTTTGAAGTTTGATACGTTCTGAAAGTTTGGTCTAGAATTCCATGCAAAATTTATTTTATTTAACCTTTTCTTTATACGAGATAATTTGAATTTTCATTGTGTAAATATTTACTTCTAATCATCTTTGACACCAGAAGTTGTCAACCTAATTGAGACCATTTTTTTTAGAATTATGACAAATATTGAAAAGTCCGAATTCCAAATTTTGGATGTAAGTGGCAATAACTACTTGTCATGGTGTCTCAATATTGAACTGCATCTTCAAGGCCAAGTTCTTGCAGCTACCATTGGTGAAGATGGAAATGCTAATGATAAAGATAAGATAAATGCGTTGATTTTTATCTGCCGGCATCTAAGTGATAGCCTAAAAGTTCAATATCTATCTATCCGAGATCCCTTGATCTTATGGACAAGATTAAAAGAGTGGTATGATCACACCAAAACTGTCATCCTCCCTCAAGCACAATATGATTGGCAACATCTGAGGTTGCAGGATTTCAAATCCGTGTCCGATTATAATTTGGCATTGTATGATATTATTTCACGGCTTGAACTTTGTGGTGTTAAGCTTGCTGAGGCTGAGCTTTTAGAGAAAACATTCTCCACCTTTCATGCTTGAACATTGTATTGTAGCAGCAATATCGGCAACACCAATTTAAGACATATTCTGAATTGATCTCAGTCCTGTTGACTGCAGAACAAACAAATGAGTTGGTGCTCAAAAATCATGATTTAAGTCCTGCTGGCTCTAAGGCACTTACTGAAGCAAATGCTGGGTCAAGTAAGAATGCTGGCCGTCCTAGAGGCCGTGAGCGCAGGCATGGGAATTCTTCCCGTAAGGGTGGCAGGAGATCTAACAGTAATATAAACAACTCCCAGCACAACTCTAAAGGTAAAAAGCCTATGAAGAAGCATGATGATAACACCTGTCACCGTTGTGGAATGACTGGTCATTGGTCACGTACCTATCGTACGGCCAAACATTTGGTTGATCTATACCAAGCATCCCAAAAGGATAAAGGCAAGCATGTTGAGACCCATGCCACTGAAAATGACCTAACTGTGACTGATGCTGAAGTCAATAAGGTTTTGGTCAATGAAAACTCTCATATTCTTGGCAATGCAAAACCTTTTGAAGTTTCTGATTTCTTTTGATAATGTTGATGAAAATAATAAGTCCCCAGAAATAGATCATGAGGATTTTCATCTATGTTTTGCCATACCCTTAGATAATTATGTTACCAAGGAAGATATTAAATAAATATAGTCATCAATAAAATAATGAGTTTTATTCAATATTTGTTGGTTTATATTTTGAATCGTATTATTAATTTGTTAAATTTTATGGAACTTGACACCTGAAGTTGTCAATATAAGTGCAAATGGGACACATTGAGAAAAAGGAAGATATATGTTTGCTTGATAGTGCCACGACACATACTATACTTTGCGGCAAACACTTTTTCTCAAATGTAACATTGCGCAAGGCAAATGTTTAGACAATATCTGGTCCTGTTAGTATTATAGATGGCAATGGGAATGTAGTTATTCTGCCAAATGGCACAACATTGTATCTTGAAGATGCATTGTTAAGTGGTAGATCAAAAAGAAATCTATTTAGCTACAAAGATGTACACCGTAATGGGTACCATCTAGAAATAGTTAATGAGCAAAACAAGGAATTTCTTTGCATCACTTCCTACAAGATGGGCCTGAAGACCATCTATGAGAAGCTGGAAGCTTCTAGTATGGGATTACATTGTGTCCCAATACGAGCTATAGAATCATATGCCACAATGCCTTGAAAATTAGTGAACCCTGATGTGTTCGGACTTTGGCATGATCGCCTTGGTCATCCAGGAGCTAAAATGATGCGAAAAATTATTAAAAATACTCGATGACACGCTTTAAAAGATACAAAGGTGTTGTTGTCCAAAGATTACATTTGTGAATCTTTTTCATAAGGAAAGCTTATTACTAAACATTTCACGATAAAGGTTGATTATAAATCCCCTTCATTCTTGAAAAGAATCTAGGGTGATATCTGCAGGCCGATTCAACCTGCAAGTGGACCATTTAGATATTTCATGGTATTAGTGGACGCATTGACACACCCGGACCTAGCACGACCTTTTCGTACGAACGGAATAGTGCAAGATGACGTAACAATTAAACACTATGTCGGTCCGGCTGTGTCTAATTTAGAAGAGAAGTGCAAATTAGGATAAGACGGAGTTAGAAGAAAAAGTAATTAACCGTGCATGGAAATTAGTAAATGCCAAAAAGACCTCCAATTAAGTCCCTAGAAATTTATTATGGGCCTCATTGGCACAAGAAAGCAAAGGATTTAGCCAACGGGTGAAAATGAAAGAAAGTTGAAAAAGGGGAAAAGTTTGACTTGGGGCCCGAGTAGACCTGGTGTCGGGCTCCTCTATAAATAGGGGTGAGCCAAAGCTTTTCCTCATTTCTCTTTTTCTTTTTCTTTCATTTTCTTTTCTTTTTCTCTCTGGAGCCAAACGGAGGCATTTTGGACAATTGGCATATCCGGACAAACCGACCGCAAGTTCAAGGCGAGATCTTTGTGAGTTATTCTTAACTCCTCTATCTACGTTTTTCTAAGTTTGTACGCTTTTCCATGCATTGGTTTAGGAGAGATCCAAGTTCAAAGTTAGGTTCAACTTTTAGTTAGATTTTAAGTTTAGATTCAAGATCTAGGAACTTTGAGCTTGTGATTCTCGTTTTTCTTTCGGTAAACGTGTCGTGGATGCATTAAGGTACATGTATATGAAATTGTAGCTAAATTGGTGGACGATTGCATCGGTTTTTGAATTAAGAGGAAACTTGAAGAAATTTCGGGTTGAAACCCAGAACAAAACCGGCGTCGGTTCTGTCCAGAAACGGCGCCGTTTCTGCATGCTGGCGACCGACCTTTGGGTCGAAGAAAACCGGTGCCGGTTCACTCTAGATTCGGCCTCCGTTCTTGCCCTTTAGGGGCGAAATGGTCATTTTACATCCCGAAACCCTAATTGACCCCAAATCGATTCAAAACACTTTCGAGTCTTCCAAACCCCATCCAAACATCATCTTAGGTCATTCTAGAGCCTCGTAGGTGCATTCATAAAATTAATTATGAATGCTAATGTATATTTCCGTGTACTAGGGCTCCGGTTGAATCGAGTGCAGCGATGCTCCGGAGGTTGAGCTACATGGAGCGCTTGGGAGTATACGATTCTCCCAATACTGTGAGTGGCTTAGTTTTCAGTGCTTAGCCACTAGAGCAAAATGTTTTAAAAACATAAATTGATTTAAAAAGGTTTTACAACGGTTTTGGGATAAGGGTAATCCACGACACACACTTTTTATTTTGTGATATGCCCACTTATGGGGGTGGGATGATTTTTAAAAATACAAAAGCTTGTGTGTGTTTACACGTTTTTAATATTTATATAAGAAATATTATTATTATTATTATTATTATTATTGGGGTACGATGCCCCTGGGAGAGGAGTGATTGAGTGGGATTCCTCGGGGCTCCAATTGCGGGAGCGTGGACCGAGTTTGAGAGCATGCATGATACTCACCTGTGGACCGCCTATTGAGGGGCACGGTGAGTCGAGCCTGGTTGGGAGAGGCGCGTAGGGAAACTCGCCAGAGCTCCAGTTCACTGTGTTCCACCACAGTGAGGCACCACCGAGGGAACGGGCTAGTGTATGAGATAAAGAGAAAATGAATATGAAGAGAAAAGAAATAGCCCTCGGTGCAGTAAGGCATACGACCGACCAGTCGTGCCTTCAGTGTATTAGGTGCCAACCCATGAGTATATAATTATTTTAAAAATTTTAAATTTAATACTAATTTCAAAAGAGGTTTTGAAAACAAAATTTATTTTATTCACTCCTGGAGAATTTGATACAGGAAGTGTTGAAAATAAAGTTTTTAATTTAATTTAATTTATTTGTTTATTTACATCTTCGATTACCCTGTTTTCCCTAACCCTGATGGAGACCCATTGAATCTCTGTCACTCACCTGTATCCAAATGTGGATGGATGCAGATCCGCGTGCGGGGTCAGCCAATAGAATGGAGGCTCTCTAGAAGGCGTCGGTGGCTTAGGCTTAGTAATTTTCCGCTGCATAGGTATTCCTTAAAATTTATCCACTGGTACTACTTTACAGTTTATTATTTTATTAAAATGATTTTTAATTAAAGTTTTAGTTGTCTTGCAGCGATGATATTCATTTCAATGCCTTGCGGTGCTTCTGGTGCGTGACCGGTCGGCACGTACTTCGAGACAATGCGGCGGTTGCCACGTGGCCGACCCCGGGCGGGTCGGGGTGTGACACGCATTCTGCAGATGGTCCCATGTTTGCCTATTATCAACACGCAACGTCGCCTTTGCACGTTTGCTTGCACAGATAATAAAGCTTCAAACTCATTTCCCAAATTATCAAATTAAAAGCATGAGAATGGATAATGCTAGTGAGTTTACATCAAAGAGTTTTGATGCTTATTGTGCTTCATTAGGAATTAAAGTTGAACATCTGGTCCCACATGTCCATACTCATAATGGATTAGCAGAATCCATGATTAAACGCATTCAGATTGTTGCTCGAACTCTATTGATGAGGACAAAGCTCCCATCCTCAGCGTGGGGTCATGCTGTTTTACATGCAGGAGCTTTAATTAAATTACGCCCTATTGCTTTTCATTATTTTCCCCTCTTCAATTAGTCTTGGGGCAGAAGCCAGACATTTCACATCTTCACACCTTTGGTTGCACGGTACAAGTGCCTGTAGCACCACCGCAAAGGGCCAAAATGGGTCCCCAATGCCATTTGGGCATTTACGTTGGGTTTGATTCACCGTCTATTATTCGGTTCCTTGAACCATTGACGAGTGATTTATTTATCACTAGATTTGCGGATTATCATTTTGATGATATAGTATTCCCATCACTTGGGACAGAAAAAGCTTCCACAGATGGAATACAGAAAAAGGTCGAGATTTTCTCATGGAATAAGAAAAGTTTGTCTCATTTAGCCTAAGAACACCTGAATGTGAAAATGAGATGCAGCGATTGATCCATTTACAAGCTATTGCAAATCAAATGCCTGATGCATTCAATGAGACTGTTAACGTTACAAAGTCTCATATTCCAACTGTGAATGTTCCAGCTAGGATAAATGTTTCTGTAGAACCAACCAAAATGGATCTAAATGGCCCGCACCTGAAGCGTGGTAGACCGATGGGATCAAAAGACACTGTTCCTCGAAAAAGAAGGGGGAGGAATTTAGAATCTACTCCAGATGAGCATTGTCGCAACGTTTCCGAGGACGACGTGATTTGGACGAAAATAAACAAGGAGTCGCCACTAACCTCTTTTGTTTAGGTGGGTTAGCCACCCTTCTAGGAATCTACCTAACCCGACATTGGCCATAAAATGGAGTCTCAAGCTAGATAGGTCCCAGTCTGCAGAACAAGAGATTGGGTTCGAGAGTACGGTTACGTATGGGGAAGGATTGGCACCCCCATAGCGCCCGTCAAAAGACGGTACCGATCAATTAAACATTAATTAGGCCTTAATAATGGGTTTTCAATCTTTTTAAACATTGAAATTTGATTTTTTTAGTCTTTTAAGAAGAATAATCACTGAAAGAAATTGCCATCACAACTCTTTTAGCAATTATATTTATTGATGATTAAAATAAAAAAAGCATTCACATTTTTTGATTTTTGACTTTGAATGGATAATTAAAAGACACATTTTTTGGATTTTCTTGATTCTCAAACATTTTTTGAATGAATAATTATCAGGAATAATGGCCATCACCATTTTCCTAATAAGCATTCTTTATTTGACTTAATCATTTTTTTCATTTTTTTATTTATCATATTTTGGAAATTACCCTTGAATAATTATTAAGGAGAATTGCCATAACAATTTCCTTAACAATTACTCATTAATTAATCAATCTTTTTTTTTTATTTTTCTTAATCATATTTTAAAATTACCATTGAATAATTATTAAAGAAATTGCCATCACAATCTCAATAATAACCACTCATTAATTAATTAGTCATTTTTTGGTTTTTTCTTTTAATCATATTTGAAATTACCATTGAGTAATTATTAAGGAAATTGCCATCACAATCTCAATAATAATCACTCATTAATTAATTAATCATTTTTTGAATTTTCCTTAATCATATTTAAAGTTACCCTTGAATAATTATTAAAGAAATTGCCATCACAATCTCAATAATAATTACTCATCATTTAGTTAATCATTTTTTGAATTTTCCTTAATCATATTTAAAATTACCCTTGAATAATTATTAAAGAAATTGCCATCACAATTTCAATAATAATTACTCACCATTTAGTTAATCATTTTTTGGATTTTTTTAATAATATTTATCTATAGACCAAACCAAACAAATAATAACCAGAAAAAAAAAAAAAAACTAATCTGCATAACCCGAACTCTAAGACAAATAAATCTACCCAACACAATAATATAGTATAATTAGGACATGAACTTTAAACCCTACAAAAAAATAAACTAAAGTCCTAAGTAAATTGAAAGTTGATCCATTACGTAATAAAATCCAAAGCCCAAACAAATATAATACATATGACCCAACAAATAAAATACATGTCTACATATAGCCCAATTGATCAAATTCATGCATCAGCCCAATATGAAAGCAAAAGTGAGGCCCACTACATATGATTCAGCACACATTTTCAAACATATTGATTATAAGCCCAAACGTAACCCAAGTAATTTAAACAAAACATGTCAGAAGTCCAAATTAGAAATCATTACCCCAAACGGCACCAATTTATGAGTTTAGAAAGCTTTGCCCTACTTCTTCCTCCGTTGGCTTGTACTTTTCCACGTCTTTCTCTTTTAGCAGTCAACTTCTTCTTTTTCCAGACAAAAATCCAATCTCCGACCGACGCCGTCTGCTTCACCGGAGACACAACCGGCCGCTACCCTTCTTCGAATCCGATGCACTCTACCCCCTTTTTGCCGTAACCGGAAACTCTTCTCTCTAAAACCACCCCCCCAAAGACTCAAAAGGTTTCAAGGAGGCAACCCACTGCAAACCTCCGATCCGGCGAAACCCACTGTCGGATTGAGCTAAAAGCGGGCCTAGCTTTCCTTCCAATTTTCAGACCGAAAGTCAGAAAAAGGTAAGCAGACTCTTCTTTTTTCTTTGTTTAATAAAATCTCAGACCCTTCTTGATGGTTTTATTTTTGTATTTTGGGGTGTGGCTTTAACAAGGGTGATGAGGAAAGGGAAGTGGTTTTAAAGGTGGTAGAAATGGGGAATGAACTGGAATGGATATTATACAGGCTCGGGACCCTCGAACAATAATAGGATGCGATAAAAATGGAAGGTTACTCTTCTCTCTTGACTCACTATTTTATTGCTAATTGTTTCTCTGTATATGGATTCTGTATGCTTTTTTTATGTTCTTCAAATGGTGATGATGGAATGGAGGTGGAATTTACGTTGGATCTTTGTTTTGTGAGAAAAAAGAATGGCTTTTGACTGTTTTTTTTTTGGAAGAATGAGGACTGCAGTATATGTTTTTGAAAGTAAGAGACTGAATATTTTTTTTAATCAAAGGGGAAGCTGGATGTTAAAAATGGTGGAGTTTGTGTTCTTAAAAGGTAGGGAAAAGATTTTTTTTTTTTGAAATCCCTAAACTCCAGAAGGGTAAGCTCGAATGTGAAGAACAAAAGAGAGCCTCCTCTCTGTGTTTTTCCCTGAAACCTTTCCAGCCATCCCCTCTAAGATCACCTCAGAAACCCTTTCTGGCTCCTCCCCCCGATTTTGAGTGTTCTTGGGTTGAGGATATATAATGCAACTGATAACTTTTGTGATTATGAAAGCTGATGAGTAATGATTGAAGATGGGTTGGCAGACAACAACGGTCGAAGAGAAGAATAGTGTGAAGTAAAGCTTGACTTAAAGAGAAAAATGGTAAGTTTTTTTTTCTTTTGGCTTTTCTCCGTCTTTCTGACCATGCTAGTTGTCCTTTTATCATGCTATAATTCTCTCATGGCCTTGATTAATCCCTATGTGCTTTGTCCGCTTGTATCACAATGCTAAGGAAAGCGTGTATGTGCACTGCAAGGGTTTTTTTATTGCCTGGCAATAGATGGCAGAGTCCGCAACAGCTACGAGACCAAGAGCAGGAATCTCGGAAGCTGCAACTGTAAGGAGAGATGAATGGGTGACAGCAAATGGAGTGGGGACCAAATGATCAGTCAATTTGCCAAATTCATCATTAAGCTGAGTTCTTTTCTTTGTGCTTGCTTAATTGTCCTGCATTATCTCTGTTTAAGTTGCTAATTCTGTTTGCTCCTCTATTTTGCAGCTAATCTGGAGTAGATAAGGTTCAAATTACCAGCTGTTCTGCCGAATTAGCAACTTTCTTTTTCTGTTGGCTGCTCAGATTGTTCATCTTTGTTGATGTTTTGCTGAATTTAGCAACTATTTTAGCACGGCATCGTTTTGGTGCCTTTTTGCTTTTGAGGCCAAACTGTTCAGGTCGAAATTTTGGGGCCTGTTTTGTGTGAATGTAGCTAGTGTAAGAAGGTTCAAGGTCTTGGCTAACTGATGGGTGTAGAGGTCTTTGGGGCTTTTGGAAAATTGGGTTGGTTAATTGGACCTTTGGGTTTTTCATTTGTGCTCTTTTAGATAAAAGTTGGATTTGAATCCACTGCAATGCACTTTCAAGACCCAGTCCACTCCATCAGTAAACTAAAGGAAGTTAAAACAAAAGAAACCATATGGAATATGAGAAATAAATAAAATAGGAGAACCAAATAAATAAAGGAAAAAAACCTAAATGAATAAAACACAAAGTAAATGGAAGAATTTGAGAGGTGTCTACAAGCATATTGATCTTTCTCAAGGAAAACAAGTTACCCCTGAAATGGCACAACATAATATTCAAAAAGAGCATATTGCTCCTGAAGTGGTACAAACCCATGAAAAGATCACTAACTTCGAGAATATTGAAATTTCCATTAGTTATTGTAATGAGATAATCATCGATGATGCATTTGCTCTCTCAGTTGCTCATGAGATTATGAATGATGATTATGAACCTCGGTTTATAATCGAATGTCATCATAGGCAAGATTGGCCCAAATGGGAGGAAGCAATCCAAGCTGAATTGACTTTCCTTGCCAAACGTTGGGCTTATTACTAAAACCTTCGACAATGTAAAAGCTATTGGATACAAATATGTATTTGTCCGGAAACGAAATGAGAAAATCGAAATCGTGAGGTATAAAGCCCGACTCATAGCCCAAGGTTTCTCGCAGAGGCCTGGGATAGATTATGATGAAACATATTCATCAGTAGTGGATATTGGTACCTTTCATTTCCTTATAAGTTGGGTTGCCCAAGAAAATTTTGAAATGCGTCTTATGGACGTTGTGACGGCATACTTGTATGGTTCATTAGATTCCGACATCTATATAAAAATTCCCGAAGGTTTCAAAATGCCTTAAGCATGCACTTCCCGCAACTTATTCTCAATAAAGTTGCAACGATCTTTGTATGGGTTAAAGCAATCCGACCATATGTGATACCAATGTTTAAGTGAATACCTGACCAAGGAAGGGTACATAAATGATCCCATCTGCCCATGTGTGTTTATTAAAAGATCTGAAACCGGGTTTGCTATTATAGCAATTTATGTCGACGATATGAATTTAATTGGAACTCCTGAAGAGTTATCTGAAACTGCTGAATATTTGAAAAAGGAGTTTGAGATTAAAGATTTCATTAAAACCAAACTATGCCTTGGTCTAGAGCTTAAGCACAAAAAGAATGGAATACTTGTCCATCAGTTAGCATACACTGAAAGATTGCTTAGAGGTTTTAATATGGACAAGGCTCATCCATTGAGCACCCCTATGGTTGTAAAGGTCTCTTGAACCCTAGGGGTGTAAACGGTTCGGTTCGGTTCGGATATTAAGGTTTTAATACCCTAACGCTTCGATTCGGTTCGGTTCGGGTTTTTTAAGGGTTTTCGGGTAGTTGAAATCCATTAAATTTTAAACTTTTTTCTTTTATAAAAGCTCAAATAAGATTATAAAAATTTTGGGTCTTTTAATTTTAGGCTAATATAATCTAATATTTTTTAAAATTTTAGCTTATTCGGTTCATTCGGGTTTTATTCGGTTCATTCGGTTTTTATATGAACATTTCAAAACCCTAATCTAGTTATCGGTTCGGTTCGATTATCGGCTTTTTCGGGTTGCTTGAACAGCCCTATTGAACCCTAAAAAGACCCATTTCATGCTAAAGAACTGATGAGGATATACTTGGTCCTGGAGTACCATACCTCAATGCAATCGGGGCTTTGATGTATTTGGCACAGTGCACGAGACCAGATATCACTTTTGCAGTAAATTTGTTGGCATGTTTCAGTTCTGAGTCAACCCGGAGACATTGGAATGAAATTAAACATATCTTCCATTATTTTCGAGGAACCATTGATTTGAGATTATTCTATTCTAAGAAAACTACCAACTTTGGTTTAGTAGGTTATACTGATGCAGGATATAAATCTGATCCGCACAATACTCGCTCACAAACCGGTTATCTATTTTGCTATAATGACACAGTCATTTCTTGGTGTTCCACTAAGCAAACATTAGTTGCTACATCTTCCAACCACTCTGAAATTATTTCCCTCTATGAGGCCGGAAGAAAGTGTGTTTGGTTAAGATCTATGATATCACACATTCATAATGCTAGTGGATTCAAATCGGTGATAGATTCTCCCACTATAATTTATGAGGATAATGCTGCTTGTGTTGCATAAGTCAGAGAAGGATATATCAAAGGTGATAGGACCAAGTACATCTCGTCGAAATTTTTCTATACTCATGAACTCCAAGAAAGTCGACAAGTTGATGTTAAACAGATTTGCTCCACTGATAATCTTGCAGATTTATTTACCAAATCTTTGCCAACATCAACATTTGAGAAATTAGTTTATGGCATTGGTATGCAACGAATCAGTAAGATGCAAAATTGAATTCCTTAGAAGTGGAAATATTTAGATGCTCCAAAAGTAGCTGTTTATTTTATTTCAGGGGGAGCAATTATAGATATAAGTGCACTATACTCTTTTTTTCTTCTGTCCTATTTTTGTCCTACTGGGTTTTTACGGCTTAAGGTTTTTAATGAGATAATAATAGCACGTCCAATTAAGCCACTAAAGTAGGCCCACCTATATTGTCCTGAAGACAAATAGATTGTCTTGAAGACAAGCACATATTGTCCTGAAGACATATTAGACAGACATAATTGTACTGTACTCTTTTTCCCTTATGATCGATTTTTTCCCATTGGGTTTTTCCGACTTAAGGTTTTTAACGAGGCAGTACACGTCCAATTTTCATAGTGGCATTTTGTCCAAAGGGGAGTGTAATGAAAGTGGACTTCAAACGCCACAAAATAAAGTAACATAAGCTTTAATTGGTGGAAGAGTTACAATTGCAATTACTATTTGCAATCTATAGTATAAATTGAGGTTCAAACCTTAATCGTATATACACACACCAACACAAAACACCTAGAATAATAATATACAGCCCTTCTCCTAATTTGTATTCTATCTCTCTCTGTCTCTTTCTCTCGCTTCTTTCATTTCCATTATTTCTTATTCTTGCTTCTTATCCCAATTATAATTAACATACTTTCCACAACAAATTACACTTTATTTTCCATCTTATATATTATTTACTACCACTATAAAAGTCTATTATTGCCACTATCTCTTTAAATTCTCAAAATTAAAAAATCAAATTTCAAATTATAAGAAATATGTTAACCTTAAATTTGTAGAAAATTAATGCCAATTGAAATCAAAATATTAATTACGTTTTACTTTTTTACCTTATATACTATTTACTATCACTATAAATAAGACCTTACAACTCTAACCCTACATCTAATATATCACTCTTGAAAAAGAAAAATCTACTACTTTAAATCTTTTTTTTGTCTCCTCAAGCCTATATTTTTACAAGTTTGAGGTGAATATTTTTTTTCTATTTTTTATATACTAGATTTGACTTTAACATTTTTGAAATACTTTTTTTTAAATCTTAAACTAATAATTTTTACATATTTGCTTAACTTTTTCTCTAAATAGATTTCATCTTATTTGTTTCTATTATTACTTCAATAATCCTAACTTTATTTTCTTAAATTTTCAAGAAGAACAACAGATTTTCTAAGATTTGTTGAAATTGGAGAGGAGAATGATTGGTTTATTAAAATTTCAAGTAAAAGATGATAGACAAGAAGATTTCAAGTAAAAGAATGAGAAAAATAATAGATATATATTTTCAAGTGAACCAATTGATAATATCTTTGGTTCATTACTTTTCTATGATGTAAAATGATTTTTTTAGACAATTTCCTAATTTTCTCTTTAACCTTTTCATCAATAAATTAGAATCTTTCTTTATATTTAATCTTATAAATTGAAAATTTTCTTTGTATTTAGTCTAGATCTTATATCGTGAAATAAATCAAACCGATTTTGTTTATTAGTTAAATTATTTAATTTTGTTTTGTTTTTCATGTATTAGAAGAACAATGAAATTAAAAAAAAAAAAAAAAGGTCATGTTTCAAGTTTTGTTCATCGTGAAGGTTACTCTTTATAATATCAAGTTTATTTTGTAACAAAAATGATATTAAATTTATTTTGAATGAAAAATATATGATAAAATTGGAATATTATAACAACTCAAAAGTTTAAACACATATGTTCTTTTTATATTTACAATTATTGAATTTGAATCCAATAATACAAGTCTATTTTAAATTCAAAATTTTTATGAGTTACTTTGTAATCTCATTTGTTTTTGTTAAATTTAAGATTATTAGATGATTTTGTTAAAATTAATATTTGTAAAAATAAAGGTTTACATTTTGATACAACTAGTTGATCAACATAACCAAGAAAACTTTAATTCCATGATATTAAATTTATCGTACAACAGGCTTATTTTAGCAAAAAAAAATCAACTTTGCAATTTGTTATACTATGCTTTTACAATTAAATTTTCATAAAATAAATGATTACTTAATAATAATTTCTCCAATAAGTTATTAAATTAATACGTCAATCAAAATTAAATGATAAATAATCATATATTGTTTGGTAGGAAGGAAGGAAAGTGATAAGAAATGAAACTTACTCAATTTAAATTTATGATTTGTAGTCACACTTGCTAGTTTATAACCCAATCATTGGATTAGAAAATTTTTATTCCTTACCCTTTTTTTTCTTTCCTATATCAAATAGCATTACATGAACATGGAATGCAATCAATTTTAAAAGTAGGGATGTATATGTTTGAGTATGGTAGTTTAAGATGAATGGATTTTCTTTCTATATATCATTATATATTAAAGTCAATCACTTTTATACAATACATGCAAGTTCGTCTATCTAATAGAATATTTAAGGTTGTCCAAGAATATTTCATGCTTGTATTCTCACACTTAATCATTATTGACTAACTAAGTGAACATAATCAAATAATAAGGCGACACAAGTTTGAATTTGTTCTGTTTTGTGACACATTCACAAACAATTTATAGATGATTAATATTTTAGGTGATTTTTCTATATCATTCCTTTACATGTATTTCTAAAATTGATGGATATATTTAAATTTTATAATGTCGAAATTTTTTCTTTATCCAACGTTGTTGGTAGGTTAAAAAGAATTAACCCGATTATTGAGTATCATAATAATATTTGTTAGCAAAATAGAATGATGATAAAACTGGAAGATGGAAGATTTTGTTTTATTTTCGTTGCCATCTAAATATCTCAATTATTTTATTCATATAATTACGTGTAGTGGCCACGATAATATCTTTTAATTTATACTATTTTATATCTAAATATCATTGTAAATATTAGAAGAGTTTTTTTGGGCCAAATTGATTAAAAGTTCTATTTTAATATGTTATTTTACATTACTCTTTTATCATTTCAACAAAAATATTAAAAATAATTAGAAAATCAATTTTAAAAAATAAGTACATTTTAAAAACTACATTAATAAACAAAAAATTCTTTTATATAATTAAACATCCCCGTACAACGCACGGGTCAAAAAATTCTCAAGTTTGTAAGTTGCAACCAAAATAATAACAATAACAATCTCCCTCACCTAAATATTTTCAAGAAAACTAGGCTTACGACAACTTTCTCAAATTAATTTCATTATCAATGTTTAGACAAATAAGATTCAAATTAATGATGCAATCAATTTTTCACAATGATGATGTAACACGTAATTTATATTCCACCTTTTTTTTTTTTAAGAATTTATATTCAACTTTGATTGCTGCATAATAATATTCAACCAATTTATTAAAAATCAAAATTTTAGCATATGGGATTATTATTTTTTAAAGAAAAAAAACCCAAAGATTTATTATCCATTATTCCTAACCTTTTACTCTAGTTCCACTTTAATTCCTAACCTTTGGCTTGTTCTATTTAGATCTTAAAATCTTATAGTGGTTTCAGTTTTATCATTTTTCTAACCTTATTTATTATTTTGAAAATTTTGGAACCTAAATTTACCCTTTTTAAGAGATTAAAGTGGAACTGAGGTAAAAAGTTTGAGACCTTAGATGGGATTTACCCTTATATAGGGATTAATTTTATTAGTATAAAAAAGGATTGTTAGGATCCTTTCCAATACTTTTGGTATAACTATTAATACCTAGAAATAATTAGGAAAAATGATCTTTTATAAACTTTCTCAAATATTCTTTTTTTATTTTGATTTTATAGGGGACTTTCCCAAATATTCTTATTTTGTGAATTTAAATATTTATGCGTAAAATAAATAAGAGTAAATATTCTATTAGAACTGTCTATAAACCCATGATTTTATACCCTCCTATTATAATATGCCACATTTGCCACATCATATTTTTTAAATCTTTACAAAACTTTATAATAGACTATAATATACACAATTATTTTCGTAAAAAGTTTTTTTTACCTTCTTTTTTCCACAAACTTGAAAATTCTCTTATAATTACTAAAATCTTACCCCAATAATATCCTGAATTTTAGAATTTACCCTACAAATCTTATTTTTTAAAACTTGGGACTTTAGTTAAATGAGGGTTCTTAGTGAAATAGCTATGTGTAATAAGGTCCATTCTAAAGTTTTGTAAAAATTAAAAATCTGACAAAGCATACTATTATTGTAGGGTGTAAAATCATAGATTTATAGACAGTCTTAATAAACATATACTAGTGTGGCTGCCCGCGCTAACACTGCGGGTATATATGAAAGTTTGTTTGATATATATTTCCCTATAAATCAATATAGGTGTATGAAAATGATATTTCATGGACCAATAAACATGCATAATATTGGCAATTGGCTTTCAACACATGTGCAAAAAAAACCTTTGTACATAAAGCAATTCAGGCAAAATGATACGATATAATTATAATTAACCATTGAGTATTTAGATAAGTAATTATTAATAATATTTCACTTTCCAAAAATAAAAAGTGAGATAGTGCTCAGGGAATATATCATTAAAGTATTATTGGCTCTACAGGATATTTAAAATGGTTGTTGGAGCATATAAACAAAGCCATCCGTTGTTAAAAAGAACTTGAAATTCAGTCCTTCCAGGTTGCAAAAAGGGAGTTAGCTACTACTGTGTTTATCTCTTTCACAGCAAGCCCAGTCGCCAAAGATTCTTCGAGTACTGTACATAATATTTGTCTTTTTAGGTCTTCACCAATTGAGTATGTGGTAGAGAAGGAAAAGAGAAAGCTTGTCACAGTGACATACCCAAACAAACAAATTAACTAATATATTTTACATATAGGATAAGCATGCACTTCAATATAGTCTGTCACTATCCAATTGAATCTTAATTGAATAAGATTTTACATATGGTCTCAATTGTATCTCTATCCAATAACATTGCTATAGCCCCTAGTAATAGCCACTTTTAAATCAAAGAGAATGGCTTTTGGCATAAAGAGTTCCACCAAAATATGAGAAATGTAAGATGCGACACAAATCAAAATGTTACCTTCATGGTCTGTGGTAACTACTCTTAAACTTGCAACTTTCACAACCTTAATTGCATTGGACTTTGTATGACTGAATTGATTTTAGCCTTTATTTTTCCGCATTATAATAGTAGAAAGAATAAGACATAAGAAAAGATTAGACCTTTAAAGTAGCTTTGTAACAAATTAAAGGTCTTTTAGTATAATCAATCACTTTTAGTTAATTTTCAACTTCTTAAAGTAGTATATTCAAGGTTACTTGTATATACCACTATTGTTGGTCTAAAAAACCTAAAGTCAACAATGAATTCTAAATTAGACCTTCCAAAACCTTCAATAACATGGACATTCAAGGCCTTAGCCCTTTTAAGATAATACTATTATTTTGCTAGCACCAAATGACAATTCTAATTATTTTAACAGGAATAAGTTTGAGAATAGTAAAAGATATATTCGCTAGAAAGATCATCAATAAATTCATTCTTAAGAAGCAGTATCTCTTATTTTCACCAAACACATATTATTTCCTACAACTAATGGCACGAAGGTAAAAAAAGATTTAAAAATAAAAAGAGAGATAAGAGCAATATTTGCCAATAAAGTGGCTCAAAATTTGGACAATAAATTCTTTTCAAAACATCATGGCAAGTACTTTTGAATTTGAATAAAAAAATTAGCTTAAAAGAATTAGTTAAGATTATTAATTTATTTAAATCATAAAATGTGTTAATCATCAATAGTTAGCATATATAAATTGATTTGAAACAGCAATGAATGAGCCAAAAGGCTAAGGAAATATTAATTGAAAAAACACATACAAATATCTTCTATGATCTAACCAAAAATATATATCAACCATAAAAATTAAAAAAAAATACTACAAAATAAGGGATGCTAATACCTGTCAATAAATGATATAGAAAAATCGTCTCTGCAAAAAGCAAAAAATTAATGATTGTTATGTCAAATTGTAGATACTGTGATAATTCAAAATCTCAATTAGACTCATACATGCAGTACATTAAACAATAAGATGGTGAGCTTCTTTTTCCCCTACTTCCTGATAATAAAAAGTTATATATGTAAGAAGTAAGGTAAACATAGAAAAGAAACAAAGAAAAAGCCATCAGCCCATAGAAGAAAAGACTTAAAATAGATATAAATCCTAACCCAATTTAAAATTTTTGAGAAGATTATAAACCAACTTAAAAAAAATTATGAGAATTAATCTCTTTTCTTTTTCTTCCTTTTTCTTCCTCACCTATTTTAGTAGCTGGCATATTGGGAATGTTACTATCATTTGTCCACCCGATTTCCCCTCTCTTTCTTTCATTCCTTTCTTTTCAGTTCTTCCATTTTGTCACTCTTGAAACCCAATGACAATAAAAACATAAAAAAAAAAAAGAAACAATTTCTTCAATTAAAAAGATAAAAAAAAACTCAACAAAGAAAGGAGAGAGGAAACCCATCTCCACTATCATGCACATTTCTTTTTTGGGTTCTGCTACGGAGAATAGAGAGAGACAGAAGAGTGAACGGTTAGAGAAAATGATAAGACCATATTTAGTGAATATTTTATAATTAATTTGATATATATTTTAGCACTTTTATGGTCAAAATTGATATGAAATTCTTTCTATTCTCTCATATTTGATTTATTTGCTTGTAGGTGATGAATTAGCTTAATTTTGAGAGATTTATGGAAGTGGAACTCTAAACACAAGCTTTGCAAATTGGAAATATGAGAAAGAAACAAAAGCTTAAGTCAAAGCTTAAAGGTCGTCAAAGCTTGAAGTGATTCACGTGAAGTTTGAAGCAAAGAAGACCAAGAAGTAAAGACAACTCTCGCGCGGGATTTCCATCAGTCCTGTGCGGAAGACGTAGATTTCTAGCCGAAAATTAAGTTGGACACCAAACTTCAAGATGGGTTTTGGGCTTATTGCTGTGGCTAAAGAGTCCAAGTTCAATTAGGACTAAACTTATTTTTCAAGCAATCTTATATAAATTATTAGTATAAATACTCATCTTAGGGTTCTCCTAGGGTGTCTTGATTTTGTATCTTAGACCTTATTTTATTTTAATTTTTTCTTATTTTTATTTTTTGAGTAGCTAGTTTCCTAGTTAGGGTTAGGGATGTAGCTTGTTTGGATTTTTAATTATCTATGCATATTTTGATTATTTGATGGTTGAATTTATTCTTCTTGTTCTTAATCCTGAATTTATGCTTGATTACTATAGATTCACTCTTAGGGATTGTATGAAGCACTGAAAGGAGAAGTATGATCCGTGCACTAGAAGAATAAACATTCTAGAGTTAGAGATAGAGATATCCTAAACTAGGATGATAACTTATTGATTACTTATGCTTAATGAGTTTGATTAGGTTGAATTGCGCATCGAGAGATGGTAGTTGTTTAATTGAATATACCTTTGTACCTTGAGAGAGGACATAGATACATCAGTGTAGTCGTTATTTTAACTAGAATAATTGGATTTGTATGATAATTAATTATTCCTTGCAAGTGAACCCCAAAGCCCTAATGTTTTCTTATTTATTAATTTTCTCTTTATTTAATTAGCTGTTTTAATTAGTTAATTTCTTCTTTAATTTAATTTAATTGTTTTTTTAACTAGAATTAATTAAATCAGTGAATATTAGTCCTCGTGGGAATGATATCTTAGAATACTGTTTTTTCTATACTATCTCAATTCTGTGCACTTGCAGATTAAGGCAATCAGAAAATCAAAGAAAAATATTTAATTTTATAAAGAATAAAAAACATTCATATATTTAATAAATTGAAAAAAAAATTAAAAAGAAAAAAATTGATGATGTGGACAATCTAGGAGAGCTTCTTTGGAGATAACTTTAAATGTACTAGCAAATGGCCCGCGTACTTCGTTGTGGGAAATTAATATTTACATTATATATAGATAATCGTATATGTTTATATGTATATTTATATGTGTATGTATTTAAATGTGTATATATACCATAAGTAAACTAATGAAAAATTGTGCATATACAACATATATATAGTTTAACACTAAAAAATCTCAGAACCATATAAAATCCAAAAAAGACCAAAACTCATAAGGTATACAAAAATCCAAGAAAAAAAATCCAAAACTCAAAATCTATAAACTTCATCATCACTTCCATAGATCTCACTAAAACATATTGAAATATCAAATAAGTTCCACGTAACCCATTTCATAAATAGTCTAAGATGACCTCAAAATTAAGAAAATGATGAGTAATTGTCATTTCTAACTCAACTTTAAGTAGTATTATATGTATGCATATATATATATATATATATATGTATATTGTATGTATTTATGTGTGTGTGTGTGTATATATATATATATTAGTAGCATTTATAATATATATATAATAGTATTTATATATAATAATGATTATGTATGTGTATGGGGTCCCACCATTCTAAGAATAGATTAAAAAAATAGTGGAATGTAAAATGACTAAAAGCCCATAGTAGGAAATAGATAGAAAAAGGGAATTTGAGATAAAATAGACAATTTTATAAACTCACATAATTTCTTTTATATAGTAGTATAGATGTATAGATTCAACAAATAAAGTACTAATATGCTAAATAATGAAGCATGGCATGGGCCAAGCTTTTAAATCTCATTGCCTCTTGGGTTAGATCCAAAAGTTTTTTGAGCCTAAGAGGCCTAAGATGGAGAGATCAGAGTCAGGTCCCGGTGGGATCAGGCCGATTTTGGCCTGCGCCCTTTTTCTGTTTCGTTTCATTCTTCCTCTTCAACCTTCGACCTTCTTACGTAGCCATTAGCCTTTACCCAGCCCATCGATCTAAATTAGGTTCAACCCAAGCTAACAAGTTGGGCCAATTGACTATCTTAGCCTGCAAAGTTAAGTTAGTGTGACCCGCTAATTTCGTTTAGTCTCAATAATAAATCCTGCCTGATTATTATATTAATTAATCTCGTCTTACGAATTGGGTTTGTTTAGTGCATAGGATAGGTAATAGTTGGATTGTATTATTTACATAAAATTAAAATTTGAAAATGATTAGTCCTCCTGATGTAGAATGACTCTTCCTACAAATAAGATGACTAATCTTCTTATAACTCGAACAAGTCTTGAAGTCTTGACCTCAAAAATAAAGGTTTAATACACAAAATAGTCCTCGAACTTATACAAAGTTGTAATTTTAGCCCTTCAACTTTTATTTTAGAATTTTTGACTATCTAACTTTTATTTTGTGTACAATGTAGCTATTGATGCTGACGTTGTCTAATTATATATTGATACGTGAAATTTTGTCATTAGATCACATCAGTGTTAAGGATTACATTGTGTGTAAAATATAAGTTCAAAGGCTAAAAATTTTAAAATAAAAATTAAAGGGCCAAGATGATAATTTTATATAAATTCGATGATTATTTTATGTATTAAGCTCAAAAATAAATATCATAGGCTCTTATATGTAAACTCCATCGGCTCAATTCGAAAAGCTGATGCTCAATATTTAGTTATTTAGCAGCCAGCCAGGGTTAGTATTGGAATCTGCTACGAGATTTCTACGTGTTTTTCTATAGTTGTCTTCTCACATAGCCGCTTTCTCAGCTCATTGTAAGCAAGAACGTGAAGAACGAATTTCAAATCGTCAACAAGTTAGGTTATTTAGCATGGTGGTTGTCATTTCTCTTTTAAAAGTTAGAATCATTTGATTCTCATTTTTAGATTTTTTTTTAGTGAGATATCTAAGATCTTATTGATTTGAAACTAATCTCTTTGGAATCAATAATATCAAAGATAAAGTCCTCTTAATAAAGAGGATTATGTGGAGATTGAATCTTACCCTTATCAGAGTCAAAGTTACCATCATCTCAACTAACAACTTGTTATTCACATTTATAAACTTTGATATGTACCAAAGATTTTATAAAATCTTATATTGATCAAAATAAAATGTTGCTTCTTATAACTTGTTTTACATCTCTAAATAAAAATTTTATAAATATAAGATTATATATAGTAAATACTCATGCCACTGATTGAATTTGTAAGTTGTAACCAATGGTAAGTGGTCAGTCCAATCCAAGAGTTATTAACCCTTTAGGTTATGTTTGAAAGAGTGGTGAGATTGGTTCCGGTGCAATTAAAATGTTACTATACATATGAGATTTAAATTGTAGTAGTGGGAATAAAGCTACCGATGAAAAAATATGTGTTTGGTGAAACAGTGGTTGTGGCGAGCTGAGAGTGAAAAATTATCATTATGGGTATAAATAATAAAATAAATTAGAAACCAAAAAAAAAAAGTAAGGATAATACAAGAAAAAAATTTAAAAAACTACTGTTTGGACAATTGGAGCAAAAAGCTCCAATTGAAATTTTCACTATTTAACACGTTTGAAACTTGTCATATCAACAAGTCTCATCGCACCACCAATTACACTTAAGGTACCATTTGACCTGTTCGACATATTTGAAAAGTCAAATGTGTCAAACAGGTTAAACAAACATAGACTTAATCAAGACCTAGTCAAATCTTTATCTCAAAAAAAAAAGGGCAAAAAGAATTCGATTGGGATTTTGGCCTGTTTGAAATTTTAGTACTTTCTCTTTTTTCAAATATTTATTTCTCATTGACTTGCATCAAATTTAAGAAAAGAAGTCAAAATTCATTAGTTTTACATAAATATCTTTATATTTATATTATTTTATTCAAATTCTATGTAATGATGTGATAAAAAAGAATTAGAGATTTAAGAATTTAGACATATTTATTACTTCTTCCATCCCATTTTTTTTGTTCTTTTTCATAAAAATCTCAATTTATTTTTCTTTATCATAAATAAATAATCCATAAACTTTAATTTTTAGTTTTTTTTTTATTTTTTTATTATTATCACATCAATATATAAAGTCTTAGAAACACTCATAAACATCAAAAATAACAAATAATTCAGCATAATTCAAATACTTTTTTTAAATTTTATGAAAGTCAATAACAAACAAACATAAAGAGACTAAGAAAGTATTTATTTATCATTAAAAAAAATAACTTACAGTAACTTCTAAAAATAAATGGACAAAAAAAAAAGAAAAGGAAGGAAGGGAGTACTTCAAACTCAATCTGTAAAGATGTGAGTAGGAGAATGTACGTACGTCCACTGCATTTCCTACTTTCTATATTTGCACTACATTTTAAAAAGCTCATTCAAATAAGACAACGTGTTCGGTAGGTAGTGTGGGGCTCAAAGAAGCCTGCGAAGCAGAGCTTGCAATACATTCATTTTAATCATTAGACATGTACTTCAAAAGACATGGATCCTGATATCATGGATAAAGGATAGTAACTTTTTTATGTTGAATTAATCGTAGGTCTTTGGTTAAAATTTATTCTTTTTGAGTTGAATTAATGGATAAAATTTTTTTAATAATAATTTTTTTATTTATAAAATTTAAATTTAAAATTTTATTTAAAAAATAAATATCAAACTATTTAAACCAATCAATTATTAATATAAATAAAAGATACTAATTAATAAAATAATTTTTTACCTAAACCGATGAACCTACATAGATTAGGGGCCCAGTAGGCAATGGGAGAACTTCAAAGTCCAAAACATCCACATAATTAAGGAAGTTAGTGACCACCCAAATTAAATTAAGTTGACTTCTTATTAGATATTAGTAGTGTTTTTTACTATTAATAATAAGATTTCCATCCAAAAACTTTCTGGAAATTTGTCACGTACGATTCTTTTACTGCAATGATCAATCACAATTCAACATTTTATAATGTTCAGTATAGAGCTCACTCACATCTATAGACTATAAGTGATGAGCAACTACTTAATATTTTATTCTGATTGAACAATTGCTTGATGGTTGCAAGAAAAGAAATTGCAGGTAAAATGTTGCTCTCATATTCATAAAATGAGAGAAATTTCCGTTGTTTGTTTATCGAATATATATTATTTTCAAATATCGTAATCATCTTTTAATTAAGAATTAATGATATAACACCTAAAACAACTATAAAAAATGATATGCCTCTAACAGGGAGAGTACTTGATACCACTTTTTAATTCATATTTTTAGATCATCAATTGGGTACCATTTCACCTACAACCGTGCCTCCATTTATTGAACCAATTAGGTTGGTGGCAGTTTGCATTCAATAATAATATATGGTTGAATGTTGATAAAAATAAATTCTAGATCACACAAGTCAATAATGAGGGTCCGGTTGACAAATGAATAGAAGTCCAATTTATAAGTTCAGCCCCCAATCCAACCTCTCTATTTATCTTATATATTTATTATTATTATTATTATTATTATATATGAAGACAAGTATTTTTATATTGATATTTTAAAATTAAAATTAATAAAAACATTATACTTTTTTTTTGGTCGGTATAAAAACATTATACTTACTGATATATATATAATATCCTCGAATATGATTGAGCAAATATAGTTTAATCCATGGACACATCTAATCTAATCACATGTAAGAAAGTTTGCCCTCATCTTAATAATTTCGATTGATAACCCAACCGTTATTCTTATGGAGATCCTGGAATCGAACGCTATCAGATTATAATACTAGCATATAAGAAAGTTTAATTAATCAAGAGGGGAAATTCAAATACTACTATAATTAATTAAACCGCTCTAAAGGGGTATGGTATTGTTATGGTATTTATAACTTTGCCTAGGATTGTATAATTTTCACTTAGAAATTATTAAAAGAAAAAACAAACTTATTGTTTAATTAACCTTTTATTTCATACGGTATATTTTAAAGAAATTATTCTAGTTTTTAATTATATTTTCTAATTACATAATTAAAGTATGGTTCTTAATTTGCTAATTATGTAATTCAAAGAATAATTGAATTAAGAATTTATTAGTCACACTCACGGAAAAAGTACTCCTCCTCCGAAAGATTTAAACTTGAGAAAAATCATTCTTATCAGGATATACGCTACTACCACGTGGATCAAATATAGTAATTAATTGTTGATAAAGAATAATTTCCCGGATCAATTATATGTTAATGGGGGCTAATCATGCAACAAATAATCTTAAAAAATATGATATTGGTGCCCTGAAAATTAAGTACGGTTGAGAAAGAGGGAGCATCGCCCTGGATCCCACTTTCTCATATTCAACATAATTACATTTACATCCTCCATAAATCCATGCAGGGAAACTACTCTTTCTTTCCCTTTTCTTTTCCCCATGAAAATGAAATCCTCAGCCTAATGCTTCCATCAAACTTCCTTCACACCCAATTATCTCTCTTAACTTATTATCTTCATTCTTCAAACTTACGAAAGTACATTTTGTTGTTATTGCTATTAGTCTTATCATGATTAATGTTTCTTTTGTTTTTATGTTGATTTTACCTTATGAATTTATGAGAGAAATAATAAGTTAAAAAGGACCATAAAATCTACTGGTTATTTATGAACAAAAAGAATTTTTCAGTGAAACAATGCATTTGATGTTGATGGCACACAAATTTCTAAAGCTGGCACTCTGGACACTCCATTTGGAGAATAGTCATATTCTACCTTGGCAAAGCATAATAATTCCATGAATTTGAATGCAGAAACATGAACAAAAACATAGGAAAAAAATTGCTCTTCTGGAATTGTAGAGACAAACGACAACAAGCGAGTAGCCGACTTTTTTAGTTTTTTCCGAAAATGTTAAAGAAGCGTCATTTTTTGTGGGCCCAGCAAACGGAATCAACGGTCATTAACCGCGTGGACCCTACTTTCGGTCAAAGCCCGCCATGGGTTTCACAGATTGTCCAAGTTTTTCCTTTTTGATTTCCTGAGTTACCCCTATATCCTCAGAAGAACTGCTAAAATGCCTTAGAGGCAGAAGTTTTGTTTTATACATTTTACTACTATTTATTTATATATTTTCTCCTACTATTTTCTTGAAGAATACATTATGAAAAATGTTCTTTGATTCGTCAATTTCATTCCGTCTATGTCCCTCCTAACGTGGGTTTTATAATAATAAAAAATTTAACCCCACTTTTAGTAAGAGTGATTTATTAATGATAATTTTGTAATAAGATTTTAGAAAGAAAATAAAATAAAATAAAATAAAGAAAATCATGTCAAGTAGAATGAGAGACGGGAAAAAAAATAAACAGATCATTTAGTATTACTCATACATTATTCCTATTCCACTAGTATTAGTATAGTATCATCCCCAAAAGCTTCCGAGTAGGGGAAAGAATCTCATGTGGTGCACATGCAAGAGAATCCGTCTACCATTGATTTCCTTCTTTTCTTTCTTCTTTTCTTTTTCCTTTTTTGGTGCACCCCCAATGCCCCATCATAAATTCTTATTCCATACGATTACATCGGTACATCCTATAAGCAAAATATATATCTAGAAAAATAAGATAATATATGAGGATTGGAATTTAAAATCTCTATCCATCAAACATAAACATAATCTTTTGTTAATTGTCATATATATATATATATATATATATTTCGATTCTCATTAATACTGATTGATTTTGATTTTAAGAAAATAAAATTCTAACATTATTTTTTAATAGGAAATAGGGAAAAGGACATTTGGAGAATGAAAATTTTCAAATTCGAAATCTCTTATATGAATTCTTCGATCTCTAACAAATTCAGTGGAGGAGAATTCAATTTTAACATTATTTTTGTAACAAGAAAACGGTGCCAATTGTTGAATTAAATGCTTAAATTATATTAAAATTTGTCCCAAATACACAATCTTTGCAAAATAAAAGCCCCAATTCATGTAAAAATTTCATAAAAACTCCAGATCTCATTCGCGGGAAAGAAACTACGGGTGCTTGGACATGGGTGGCCATCCATTTGATGAGGCCAACTGTATAATAAATGCAATAAAGTTGGCATTGAAAGATCACAACTACGTTCACCATATATATCACAATCTAACTACCATAAATTCCTTTTAATTATGCAACAATGTACAGTATCATGTTTTCCGTTTTCGGTTAAACAAGGTTGCGGGTAATGATATTGCACAGTTTCCGTTTTTTTTTTTTTTTATCTCCACAGTTTCCCTTTTTATTACTATAATAAGCTTGTTAAAGGGTACAAAAAAAGGTTTTGAGCATATATAAAATCATTTAATGATGAAAAATTATTTTATACACAGTTAATAAAGTATGTTAATGAAAATTTTAAATTCTACAAATTGATTTAGAGAGTTGACAAATATTTACATAGGATATATTTGTAAATATTATTAATTAATTAATAAAGTATATGTATCATCCTTCTAATGCTGTTTGTAAAATCTTTCGCTCCTGACTTATAAAATGGTAATTCATGATATTTTGATATGTCGACGGAAGAGTGGTTAATGTTGCAACCAGCTAAAAAGAAGTGAGTTTTTCAATTGGATCTCAACTGTCTCTTTGATTTCTATAGTTGTCATCATTGTAAACAGCAGTTTTCGAAGTTCAAGAGGGGATGTCGTGATTTTGATAGTACTTACACAATGGATCTAATTACTTAGTAGTAGTAATTGGTAACTCAGAAGTTAAGCAAAAGAAAATACTAACTAATCTACAGGGATTTTTTTTTTATTTTCTATTCGGTATCCAAAGTTTCGTTGAGTCTCTCAACAAAGACAGCTGCGTACGTAAAGTCTCGAACCCGAGACTTGCTTAAGCTGGAACAAACTGCTTACCACTCGATCCAACTTCACATTGGTTAATCTACAGCGATTCCCCGTATGAACATGGCGCATTCAATATTTTATTTTTGCAGTACTTCACAGGGATTGATGATTCTTTATTTAAATTTTATTTTTCAATTAATTAATTAAAATTATTCTAGAATCTTTTTGTCAAAAGAATTTAATTGTAATTATTATCCTAAAAACTAGTATCATATAGTATTTTATTTTCATAATAAAGTTCTATTCCATAAATATATTCAGATTTCATCTCTGATGTTCTTCCATTATAAAAGGCAAATAAAGAAGGATTCCAAGTGTATTTGTCAATTATAGAAGACAACCACAAGCCAAAAGAAACTTTTGCCTGGGACAGAACTTCTCATGTTAATTAATTAATTAATTTGGAATTATTTGGAAATATATATACGTACATGTAATGAAATCCTTCCTGGATTTGAACATTTATAGGATTTGTTTATGTAAGGTAAACTTTAATGGTAATAAAAAATTATTATACTTTAATTAATTAATTAATTGCTAGCTCCTTTCCAAGCCCATATTGCCTGTCTATCAAGACTCAAGATCAACCTCTCTACATATTTTCCTGTAATCTAATTTTAATTTAGGAAAGCCGGTATTTTAATTTGCTATATATAATACACTGACAATTCTATATATGCTTTTTATTATAGTTTTGTTTTGTTAACTCAGTTTACAACTCAAACAAAAAGAAAAAGATGAAAGTTCTCCACGTGCTGCAGACTTACTTCTGTTATACCCTCTGGCCTCTGCCTCAAGATAGATTTTAATATTGTTCCTTACCCACCATTAAGGAAATTAACTAAACGCAATTAATCAAAAAAAATAATTAATCAGTTTCCTAAATGCAATAAAGAGGATAATCCAATCTTGCCCCGCAAAAGGAAGATAATCAAATACCCAAATGAACACAAAAGCAAACCTTTACAAATCATTCATATACCATAGAATAGAATGCAAAATTGCTTTACAATCGTATTTATCTGTTGATAAAATATAAATATTTTAATTCCAGCGATTAGGGGCTCAAATACTAACAATTGCAAATTGGAGGCAAACCAGAATTAAGAAACAAGAACAAATGTTCAATCCATAACTGTCTTTACATGCATCCATCGGCGATGATTCCGTAATTAACCCATTTTGAGTTTAGTAATTTGTTTTACTTCTTTCCCTTTTTAATAAAAACCCTAATTTAAAGAAAGAAATCAGTTTTCCAAATAAAAATAAAAATTTATATTATTTACTTCGGTTAAACACAGACTGTGAAACAAGACAAGAGTTCAGTTTCAGTTTCTAGTTTATAAAAGTACTAAAAACAAACAACAAACAAAACAAAATCATTTCTCGGTTTATAATTACTATAATTTAGTTTGGATAAAACCCCAATTTGGGGGGTTTTAAAAAAAACTGTCCGAGCTGGCTGGCAGTTAAAAGTAATTTAACGGTCTTTAGGAGGGCATATGTCTGATTTCGTCCCTTGAACTTCAACAATCAATAACTCCACGCCCAACGCTTTTTCAAAAAAAGCACAAACCGAAAAACCAACCTCTCTTCTCTTCTCCCCCTTTCTTCTTCCCTCCCCCCCACCCCCATTTCCCGCAATCTATTTATTTTATTTATCCTGAATTTTTTTATTATAAATATATTACACACTTTTACTTACTCACATACTTTTTTTTTTAAAAAAAAGAAGATTTTTTTGTTTTGTTTCTGGGAAAATATGGACTCGCCGACGTCGCCAGGGGATTCATCGACGGCACGGATCGTGACTCGTTCCTCGATGATTGACTCGATAAGAGCTTGCGGGCTGTCGGGTTTGGCCGGCGTTAGGATCGATAAGGAAGAGCTCAGACGGAGGCTTTTGATGCCTGAGTATCTACGTCTGGCGATGGTAGATTCCATTAGGAAAAAAGATGTCGACGGCGGCGACCAGCATTTCCAAATGCGTGGCGCCGAGGATTATCACTGTCCTGAATCCCCTATGGTCGTTTTTATTAACCCCCGTAGCGGCGGCCGCCATGGCCCCGTCCTTAAAGAGCGTCTCCAGCAATTAATTAGCGAAGAACAGGTAACATTTCCTTTTTTCAGTGTAGAGAGAATTATTTATTTATTTACTGTTTTTTTGAAGAATTTTTTTAATTAAATTTTGGAAATGTAGATATTTGACCTGCAAGATGTGAAACCGCATGAGTTTGTACGGTATGGACTGGCTTGTCTTGAGAAGTGGGCTAACAACGGAGACAATTGTGCTAAAGAGACACGTCAGAACATTAGAGTTGTGGTATGTTTTTGAACCAACTTATTCACAACTTGTAAACTTATCCTTTTAGGCTGTTCTTTTTGGAATGTTCCAATCTGCTTAAGTACAGCTGGGTTATTTTTCTTGGTTAACTTTTTTTTTTTTAATTTTTTTTAACTTCCGAAAGAGTAAACAAGTAAATAATGTTGAATGTAACTTTTGCGAGCAATCGTCAGGTTGCCGGAGGTGACGGTACGGTTGGATGGGTACTTGGATGTCTTGGAGAACTTCATCAAAAAGATCGGGAACCCGTTCCTCCTGTAGCTATCATCCCACTGGGTACGGGCAATGACTTGGCTAGAAGTTTTGGTTGGGTAAGATGTTCGTTTAAAATTTTTAAATTTGATGTCTACTGTTTTCTTCTTTTGCTTTGTTCACTTATGCTCTGGATGTTCACTACAGGGAGGTTCATTTCCTTTTGCCTGGAAATCGGCTATTAAAAGAACATTGCACAGAGCCACTACAGGTCCAATTTGCCGTCTTGATAGGTGAGTATACTCTTATCACATAATGGTCGGTGCTATATTTTGCTTCTGTGGCATACTGATGCTATTTAGGTGGTCGTCTTTTTTTTTTTTTTTAATTTTTACGAGTTTGATGATCCACTATGTAATAAGAAGTAATTACTAAATGGTTCTGTGTCACCATTGAGGACATAGTTTTTCTTCCAGCTTCTTACAACTGAAAATGGGTCTGCATAAGGCCTCATGGTTATATAAGCCTCTACTTCATGGCTATAGTATCACATAGTTGTGGTTTGTCAACAATACTAGCACTGATATCTGTAATTGTTTCTTTGATGTTGCAGTTGGCATGTTGTGGTGCAAATGCCTGGCGGACAACTTGTTGATCCTCCCCATTCTTTGAAGGCGACGGAAGAGTGTGCTCTTGATCCGGTTGTTAATCTCTCTGCTTTAAATCCTCTGTTTTAGCCAACCAATTTCTCTTCTAGGGATTTTGTTGGATATAGGGAAATTAAAATGCTTAATTGAGTGCTTTAAGGTGTGTTCTAGTTTATGAACTTTAAGTCGTTAGGTTAACCAAGTGGTTATTATTTGAATTAAAAAATCATCTGAGGATAGCATGTAATTTAATCATTTGTAGAAGCTTGTATGTGTCTGTCTTTAAATATTCAAACAACTGTCTGAAAATAACGAGTACTTTTTAGGTCATTGATCAAATATACTTTAATACAGCATATAACACAATATCAAGTGGACTGTTGAATTACATATCTAAAATTACTTTCTTCAAAGTATTGAGCCTGATCTACCATCTGGTGACTTAGACACGATACATTACTGGGTTTTTTTCTTTCCTTTTCTGTCTTTTTTTTTTGTTGTTGTTGGGACATGCAATTATTTTTTATTTGTAATTAAGTGATCTTATAATGGGGGATTTCAAATTAAAATGGGAAAAATCTTCTATGTGACTGCAGACTTTGGAGATCGAGGGGGATGTTCCCGAGAAATTCAACTACTATGAAGGAGTATTCTATAATTACTTTAGCATAGGTATGGTATACCTGTTTTACTTCAAGATCTTGGTTACTTTAATTTAAAGCATGTGGAGATTCACTTGGTTGGAAAGATACATTTTATCTTAGAATTTAATCATAATTTTGGCATGTTAACTGTACTTAAGCCTGGCCGCCCTCATATTCCGAGAAACAGAATAGGTAGTAGCATTCTAAGCCATAGAATCTACCAGAGTTTGTTGATGATCAGGCTTTTATGTTGAGTCCTTTTTCCTTTGTCTAATAAATATAATTTTTATATCATCATTATTTCCCCTTACTCTTGCAATTCACAAAAAATCATGAAGTGTGGGAGTTTATATGTACTCGAAGGCTCCAGACATATCGTTAAAGTCTTTACTGCCCCTATTCACTAATTTTGACAATTATCTGCAAGACCAAAGAACAATGTCAAACTGGGAGTTATGAAAAGTTCAAAACATGTTCTCAATTTTTTTTCTTTTGAATGATGAAACCTTATTCATGCTTGCTTATGATGTATCTGTTTATTATTATTGTTATTGGTTCTCAAGAGTCTTTCCGTTTCATTTTACTTTCAGGAATGGACGCACAAGTTGCATATGGGTTCCATCATTTACGAAATGAAAAACCTTACCTTGCACAAGGTCCCATAGCAAATAAGGTATGTTCTTGGATTTCTTTTCTTATCTACTTGCAAGTTTTGTTTTTAATCTCTGGATTTCAAATATGTAACTTTCACTTTAAGTTTCATATTGATAAATACTGCAATCTGCCCAACCTCTACACATTATAAGTATCTCCAGATGATACTAGTAACTGTGCATGGTGTAGTCAAATGAAAGGACAGTAAGTGATTGTCTTGCCTATATAAATGAAAGTTTTTCCCCAATCTATAATTTGCATGGCTAAATATTTTGCACTGCAGTCTTGATACCTATATTTGAAAGATTTGCTACTCCAAAATTCTTTGACATTGAATGAGCATGATGCATGAAAGGCTAGAAGTAAAATGAATCTACCACATAGAACTTGTAAAAATGTTTTTTTTTCTCACATATGAGCGTTTCATGTTCTCCAAATCTTCCTTGCCCTGTGCTAGCAAATAGAATAGTTATGAAGTTCTCATGTAGATGTATCAGATATTAATGCATATGCTTCAATTATTTTTCTCTTATTTATCTTATGTACATCTTAAATGTGAATATGGTTTATGCGGGACATTTCGCTGATTCTCACATTAGTTTCATATGGATTTGCACAAAATATAGACCAATCTTGCTACAGTTAACTTATGTTTAATTGCTCTTTGTGGCTTAATATTCAAAATTCATACCCAATCATGATTTGATTGCTCTGGTAAACTAATATTATGTTCGGGTCCATCTTCTGTGGCAGATTATCTACTCTGGTTACAGTTGTACTCAGGGTTGGTTCCTCACACCTTGCATAAATGATCCAAGTTTAAGGTTAGATATTCTTATTTTTTCTTTTTAATGTAAAATTTAAATACAAAAGAAATACTTTAAAGTAATATTCATTGTTATTTTCTGACAATCAAGAAAATTGTTGATTAAAAACATCTATGAATTTATATGTTCATATTAAAATAAATTTGTGTAATTAGGACAAAAACAACTTGTATTCACTTAAAAAAAAAAATGACCCCAAAAATACGTTAGAACGTCAACATACCCCCACCGAAAATAAGGTGCCAATGAAGATTTTGCCCATTGTACCATAAAGTTATTACCTGGCCGACTCCATTGCCAAACCCGTACCACTTTCCTGGTAACTTAGGCCTTTGCCACTGACAGGCAAGGCACAAGACAGTGCCTTATAGGTAAGAATCACTTAGCTAAGGTTTGATATTTTCTTCAGCATTCTAGCCAATGCCTTGGCCTTGGTACAAGATGGAAAAGTACCTTTATTAAGCACAGGTCTTTGATACCTTGGCTAATTTAAGGAAAAAAAAAATGTGAGAAGAAATAATCACCATTGGCCTACCATAATGTGTGTGGTTTTTAAATGCTTGTAGTATTAAACCAGCAAGTTATTTTTATATGTATTTTGCTTTAGTTGAGAAAAAATAATCTGTGATTCCGAGGGAAAGGCATCTCTCTTTCTTGTTAATGGGTTTTGCAGTGAACTATCATTCTTTCGAAGGTAATATTTTTTAAAAATGTTTCCAAATGCAGGGGACTTAAGAACATTTTAAAGATTCATGTTAAAAAGGTCAATTGCTCAGAATGGGAGCAGATTCCAGTTCCTAAAAGGTATATTTCAAAGTACTTAAGTTAATCGTTTGATACATATGCATCTTAATCTTTTGAGGCATCTAGTTGACAGTCATTGTTATTACTTATCAACTGTTTTGCGTTCATGGTTTTAATGTATCCTTATTCTTATGTAAATTGGGTTTTTTAACATTTATAAATATTTCTTTTATTGAACACTTCTGCATAACAAGCTCAATTACTGAAGTTATTATGACATCAGATATATTGCTGGCTGGAACATATCCACCTTGGTATTATTTATGATTTAATCACCTCTAATATTATGCTATTTTGTTTTAGTGTGAGGGCCATTGTTGCTTTGAATCTTCATAACTATGGAAGTGGTCGAAATCCATGGGGTAGTCTTAAGCCACAGTATTTGGAAAAGGTATGGTACATTTCGTCAAGTTACTTAAGATTAATTTTTTGTTCAATTTTCATAATACCCCCACACCCCCCCTCTCTCTCTCTCTCTCTCTCTCTCTCTCTCTCTCTCTCTCTCAGACTATTGGATTAAACTCTTCTCTTTGACTGTAGGATTTGGATTATAAAAGTTGAACAATAAAATGAGTTCTCACTGCATAACGGAAATCAATGTCTTCTGCATGCTCTATTTTGCAATTCAAAACAACTTATCTTGGATCTTTGCAAAATTGGTTGGGAGGCTTTAGTGGACCACAAAAAAAATGATAGAAGAGGAAATATATCTTAGTGCATCTTCTTAACATATTCCGATTATGATGTTGCAGTTATGTTTAGTTTTTGAGTTCAAATTGATCTTCATTTGAAGAAACTTGAGCTGTTGTCACCTTAACATGACAGGTCATAGATAGAAATATTACTCTAATGTAAATCATAGTTCTACAAAACATTCTGAAAGATTCAATGGTTATGGTTTTCAACCAATACTGGGTACTTTTCCTAAGATTATGCAAACCTCCTTTTTAAAAAAAAAAAAAAAAAAACTGTGGTCTATACTTGTGTTGTTAGATCAATTTCTGAGTTATGATTCCTAGAGTGGTGCAGAGTTTTTAGTTACTCAGTGTTTTTGTTTATTATTATGCTTATTGAGAGGCTTAATTAAATTCCAAAACTGAAATGATTAAAAATTTTCAATTTTCCTTTTCTCAGAGAGGCTTTGTGGAGGCCCATGTCGATGATGGCCTTCTAGAAATTTTTGGCTTAAAACAAGGATGGCATGCATCATTTGTAATGGTTGAACTCATCTCTGCAAAACACATTGCTCAGGTACTGTAACATATATGGAGTAGTTTTTTTTTTAATAACAAGTCCAAAAGTGGTTCAACAGAAGAGGTTTAGAAGTTCAAATTTAGACTGGACCAAATGGGGTGACAATAGAAGTGGAAAACAGGCGTATTTGGGCTAGTGCGAGCTCATTTTTAGATTTTATTCAAGATGTGACCATTTTAACTTTTAAGTTTGGATCGTTTGATGTTTGCACTTTTTTTAGTTTGTGTTGTTCGCGATTTGGATCTTTTACTTTTTGGTCAATTCAGGTTTGGTCGATTTTTGGGTTTTCCGGACAGGTTTTGGGGTTCTGGTTCATTTTGCTGCCTCCAGGTGATAGTTATTGGTTAGGATTCTCGTTTCAATAATTAAATTACATCCATGGTAGGAATTCTGTTGCAACCATTGGTGAGAAACCCTGGTAATTGCTAAGAGTTTCTGGCAAGAATGCTTGCTAATTAATTGCTTCTACTGTTGATAAAGTGTGTGTACCCCTCTACCATCTACCCTGTGTCTAGTAAGGTATAAAGGTAGTTCCTTGAATCTTGCATGCATAGGACCCAAGGAAGAACTAAAGAAAAATATGTGTGTTTTCTGGGCTTGGTCATCTGAAAATGCGGTATGTTGATGAGTTCTATACTGAATCTTTCTCAGGCTGCATCGATTAGACTGGAGTTAAGGGGTGGAGAGTGGAAAGATGCATTCATGCAGATGGACGGGGAACCATGGAAACAGCCCATGAGCCAGGACCATTCGACGTTTGTTGAAATTAAGAGGGTACCGTTTCAGTCAGTAATGATCAGCGGTGAGTGACGTTGGCGAATTCTTAAGCCCGGAATCAAACATAAAGGGTGGCTGTCGCTGAATGGCTTGTAAATTAGTACCATTTGTTTTCCCCAGTGACTAGGAACATGGGCACTGATAGTAGAAGAGATAACAAAGAACAGAATATACCTAGGAATCGGGAATCTGTTGTATCAAATTCACTGGCAATCAATTCCATATTTATTTGTCAAGTGACAAGTGGTGCATATTTGACATTTTTTATGCTTACTAAACCTCCTCCTAACCAAGTAATCAGGTTTTAGAGGGACTTTTGTTAAGTAATATTTTATGCTTGGGAAGGTGCCTTACAGCGTCACGTTACCCAGTGGCTCGATTTATGTTGGTAATTGACTAGGGTAGCCGTTTTGCTTATTTTATATGTGCAAATCATCCAGACTTTTTGTAGTACCGATGAATTCAAAATATTAGTAGCAAATAAATCGTTTCATTGAGATTGTATAAAGGGATGTACATTAAGCTTGTGGTGCCTCCGATTCCGATGCATGCACAGAAGTGTTGCTATTCTCCGTAGAAAGAATATCATCATCACTAACGATCATCTCAAGACCTTCTCCGGTAGTCATTTGGGGATCGAGAACAATGTGTCCTCCAGATTCCTCCTTAAAAGTATTTGAAGGTGGAATTTTTTGATCGAAAAGCTTTGCGAGTTCAGTAAGTTTCGACCAGGTTGATCTATGGGGATGAACGTTGTTCAATTCAGGCCAGTGTGAATACAGGAAGTTGGACGTAAATAAGACAAGTGCGGACAGTGAAGCAATTCCTGTAGTGATGAAGAGGCCTCCAAAGCTGTAGACATTGAGACTATGAGAACTTGTTCGTAGTTGATCCAGAGAGTCTTGACAGTCCAATTTTTGCGAGAAATATTTCCGCTCAAGAGCTTCCATTTTTGTTCTATTTTCAGTGACACTCAAGATTGCCCTGGACATGTATGGAACTAACGGTGACCCTCGTGGAAAGGCCTGAGGCAGAAGCAAATTAATTTCCGTTAAAACAAATAATCGGAATTAAGAATCCATTCACCGGGTTTCAACCCCTGGTAGAAGTCTCAAGTACGTAAAACCAACAGCAATGATAATTTTCATTAACAAGCCTTTGGTAACTTTATAGTCCTATGAACCTTTTTTTTCCCCTTTCAAAATGTAAAAAGACAGGATGGAGAGAGACTTACAAAACCAAGGCCATTAGTTTTGAATGTTGGTCCTGCTGTCATATATTTGTCACAGTGTCTGGCAAGAAAAAGTTCAATACAGTGTTGTGCACCAAAAATTGCAGCAACACCACCATTTTTGCTTCCCTTTGACAAAGCTTCGTTAAACTCCTCTGGAGTGCTAAAAGCCTTCAGCCTGGACTCGTTGAACTGCAGCTTATGCATTAGAAGGTCTTTCAGAAACGAACCTCTTTCGTATCCTATATAATCACCATTTCTTTTCAGCTCTTCAATGTCGACTACTGCTGGCTTCAAGCGTTGCACAGTTAACATTGAGGCTAAGCTTGCAGTGTAACTTTGGGTTATGATAAGCACCACAAAGATCCAAATAATCAGCACAAATCTTGACAAGTTGTTCATTACTCTTTCCCCTGACATGATTCCAAGCAAAATGCTTTTAGTCCAATTGTGTTAGAGCATATCGAAAACGTGCTGAGCAATTTGTTTGATACTATATGGTTTGGGGGAAGAGAATTACTGTGAGCAAACACAAGGGTTGAGAAGGAGAACCAAAAAATTGTGCCTAGTTGTTGCTCCGGGGGACCTCTGAACTCTGTGTTAATCCGGTGCTCAAGAATCCATACTACTAGACCCGTAAAGATAAAGGTTGCACCAGTTGTTAACCAAAGACCCCAACTCAGTGGCTCCAAGAATATCCACATATTCGTCTTCTTATCCTCTTCAATTTTCACTACCATTGACACATGTGATTGCATGTAAGGTAATGTAAAATCAACGTTCACTGACCGATCTGCTAGAATCGTAATATCTCCTACTGCAGCATCAGATTCCTGTTAGTTCATAATGAAAACAAGCAGCTTAATTTAACAAAATCTGTCACTAACTATTTCGGTATAATTGGTTTCTAATCTTGACTTGAGGAACTCAATGAATAGAAAGTTGAAACTCACTCCAATTTTGATCTGATGGAGTAGGTCATCGTATGTCCCCAGACCAATTGGGAAGGGAGTTGGTTTAGGTTTAACTGGAAAGGGCAATGCCTCTAACGCAGCAAGGAAGACATCATAGGAGAACCCTGATACGATGGGCTCTTTAGTATAAGGATCCCAATCTACTTTCAAATATTCATTAAAGCCAGATTTGGCAGGCACTCCGATCCGTAGCTTCTCACCCTCAACGGGTATAGCCCAACCCTTTGGAATAGCTTTGGAGTCTCCAGGCCAGATGGGTGGTTTGAGTTTATCCAGGGACGTTGAATATGCTACTTTACGAGTTGCATAGGCGCCAACTTTGCTACAGAATCCTTCTTCAGGACTCCAGTATCCAATTACTTTTCCTTCTTGACCTACCATGTTGATGATTTCAAAAGCTGGAGACTGCAACTCTCCTCCAACCAAATGGAAATGTCCGCTAAGGCCTTTGATTCTGACTTTTAAGAACATGTTACGAAGCCTTGGGCCTATTTCTGACACTCTTATACCTGAAAATTTACTTTTATAATTTCCACTAGAGTTCTGCTTGTAGGCATTAAAGCTTTCCGGTCCAACCATTTCAACAGCCTTAGCTAATGCCCAAACAGTATCATACGCCCTTAAACAAAAAATGTTTAGTTCAGCAACATTAGCCTTAACTTCACTTTCCCATTTTCTCTTAAACGTTTTAAGCCTTTCCGAATTCTGTACATATGGCCTTATGCCCAATACACCTTTCATTGAATCAAGGACCTTTGATCCCATAGGATCTAACAAACTTGATAGGCGATCAGTGATGATCCATGCATACCCTTCGCTCATCATACGGGCCTCTTTTGCAAGTAAAAAGAGTTTAGACCCTATGGAAGGACTCGTATGCACCAGGAAAACCCTTGTTTGCATGGCCATTAACCTGATGAGCTTTTCCAAAATCTCGAGTCTACTAGAAGTTGTGGAGATGGAACACGTGGATGATATCCGAATGTCGAATTGTTCAAATGCATCGGGTAAGTAGGGTAATAGGCTGCTGCCAAATCCAGTGTCTTCATATATAAAGACTACTTGGTGCCATCCATAAGCTTTAACAAGGGATGTGATGGCTTGAACCTGAGCGCTATCATTTTGGGCTGTCCGGATGAAGAAAGGATTTCGGGTTGGAGAGAGGGAAGGGCTTGTAGCTGAAAAGGATATGATGGGAACTTGAGCTTTTTTCCCTACATCTATCACAAATTTGGCTTGCATTGACTTTTCAGGCCCCATAACAGCATTTACTTGATCATTGTTAATCAAGTCTAGAGCTACAATTTATATGAATATATCTTTGTGAAATGAATATTCAAAACGAAAGTCAAATAAACTTTTGCATATGTATGATGTATCTATGCAGTTTCAATTTGCTGAGAATGAGAATTTGCATGAGATTGCATATTTTCTGTGTCATCTTCAATTCTGAATTTCTAATACTACAACAATATTCCTCTCATTTATAGAATTCAACATTTACTTTTTTTAGCTTAACTTATTTAATAAAAATCAATTAAGCCCTTGAACACTATTGCAATCAAATAAACCCCTAAACTTTGATTAAAACCCAATTAGGCCCCTAATTTGATTAAAATTAGTTATATAGTAATAAGATTTAATGCTAAACTATCCAATTTACATCTAATCTAATATATTATTTAAATTGATCATATTTCTTACTGGATAACCGTTAATAAAATCCGTATAGTCATAAGGATCATGTAACTAATTTCAATCATATTGATGGTGTAATTGGGTGTAAATCAAAGTCTAGGAGTTTATTTCATTACAATAAAAAAGTTTGGCGGCTTAATTGATTATAAATAAAAGTTCAGGGCTTTTTTATTACAATAAAAGTTCATGGCCTATTAATTGACTTTTTCTATAAGTTTAGGGGCTTTTTTTTTTTTTTTTTATACTTATAAGCCTTTTTCCCTTGGAGAAAAACTAGATCATGAAGGTGATTGCTAAGGCGATGATTATGGCATCATTAGTTATGAGATATAGGGTTACTTGGTTGGATAAAATTTGGTGGGTTAATTAAAAAGTTTTTTTCCATTTAATCATGTATATATACATGCATATATAAATGCTCCGTAATCGAAAAGCCAAATTAAGTTTACTTACTTGCAAAAGCAGCAGCTACATTATCAACAGAGTTCCTGGTATGTAGAAACAATCTAGTCCTGTAGTGGGAGTGGGAATGAAAAGCATAGAAATCAGACATGGCCATGGATATGCATCTATTTGCTTGTGAACCAAGTGCCGACTCCAAATCAAGAACCACTCCAACATGTACCAACGTTTTATTGTTGCCTAGTCCAGCGGTATTATTGATCTTTGATGACATAATATCTCGCACCCTAAACAAAAGAAATAAGCAACAAAGATGCAGGAAAAGCCGCATCAGATTTTCCATATGGAAGGAAGGGGTTGCCCCTATGCTTACATCCAAGGCTATATATATATATATATATATATATATAGAGAGAGAGAGAGAGAGAGAGAGAGAGAGAGGGAGAGAGGGAGAGAGAGAGAGAGGGAGAGAGAGAGAATTTGTTTGATACGAGGAAGCCGGCCGAAACTCAACTCGAATATCTTTAGAAAATGCTTCCTGAGTACTCACTAAATTTTAACGGCTTAATACCCATTTATCTTTCTGAAACTTTTCAAAAATTAACAATTTTATCTCTGAACTTTAAATTGTGTCAATTTAACATTGAACTTGATAAATTTGGAACACAATTTAAAGTTCATGAGGAAAATTGTCAATTTTTAAAAAGTTTAAGGGCGTAAATAAATATTAAGCCAAATTTTAACTTACCAATTGACTTATTATATCCTTGGAAAATGCTTCTTGACTCACTAAATTTTAACTCACCAATTGACTTACTTGACATGACACAAACTTAGTCACAAAATTTAGAAGCAATTCATTTAAAAGGTACTTCCTCTGTTCCTATTTACTTGTTATGGATAATCAATTCTCTTAGATTAAGAAAGTAGTTTGTTTTTTAAAATCAATAAAATTTTTAGATGTTTTTTTAAAACTGTCCTTACTTTTTCTACTTCTATCTCTTTCTATGTTTAATGTCTTTGTCTCTCTTATTTCTTTATTTATATCTCTTTCACATATTTAAAGAAGGATAAAATGGTAATAAAGTCAATAACTATCTTTTTTATTTACTAAAATGACAAGTAAAAAGGAATATAAATTTGTGACAAGTAAATAGGAACATAGGGAGTAATTCTTAAATATTAGAACATTTATTGTGATAGGATTTTAGTAGTTATAATTGTGGCATGTTAGATTGGTGAGAATGATGAGACCAAAGTGATGGATTAAGTAGCATAAATCTTTCCTTCACTATCTGGCGCGATTGTTGTATTTACCCATTTCGAAGCAAGTGGATTGTATGTAGACAAGATATATTCAATGCTAGGCTTGGAATTTTCTCTTGCATGCCAAAACAATCGGCATCAGTTTCCTTCAAATTCCATCCAGCCCAAACTGGACCACTCTTGACTTCATATAGTATATATTCCGATGTAATTAATGTCTCAAAATTAGTAAACTTCTTAGCATTGTCTCCAGTGCTAGAATTTTCAGCACTTCAAAGACTTTACAGGTTTGTTGAACGAGGACTTTTCATTTGGTTTGCCTTTTCCATTAAGTTAGCTAACGATCTCAAACGTAAGGGGCAAATTAATGCTTTAAAAGCAATGCATATATACATCTTATATTTCAGTGATTAAACCATCGGCACATTGTAGTTAAGATTTCCTTGACTTTTATTTACAAAAAAAAGATTCCCTTGACTTTTGAATGATTTGGCAAAGGTCACTCCTGACCATAGCCATTACTTCATTGGGGACTTGATTATTAGGATGAGACATATACATTATGCTGGTATTAACTATATCTGGTACAAGTCACATGAATTCATCTTAATTACAAAAACTTAATCAGAGGGCCGATCGGGGTCGAAATATTTCATTTACACCTTCCTAGCTAGATTAGTCTACCTCACAAAATTTTTGCTATATTATTAGCTACGGGATATCTCCTCTACAATATTCAAACCAAAATTAATGGCTTAATACCTAATTTGTGTTACTAAATTATATTAAAAAATGACAGATTGGTCCCTAAACTTTTGTTTAAGGTAGATTGATACTTAAACTTTTATTTTGAGGTAGATTAGTCTTGAAAGAAAAAAAATTAAAGAAAACTTATAGACTAATTTGTTTCAGAATAAAAGTTCAGAGACCAATTTGTCCCAATCCATCAAGTTTTTGACTATTCAGAGACTAATCTGTCCCAAAATAAAAGTTTAGTGACCAATCTATCTCAAATAAAAGTTTAGGAACTAATCTGTTCTTTTTGACATTGTTTAGGGACTAAATTGTTTATTAAGCCCAAAGTTAATTACTCACAACTTGTACAAGATGATGCAGCGTTGAATAAGCTTCAAGACGTCCTCCATGCTTCCATTCCATAAGCAGCTAGGTAGTAATCTTACGAAACCACACTCGCAAGTAATCTCATCAGATGTATCCATAGCCATAGCTACTGCCTTTAGTTTGGAATGTGGATGCATGTGTAGCCATTCTTCAAAATTTCTTGGGCCTTTCTCTTACCTCAAGTAGTAAGAAGCAAAGGAATTAATTTTTAGGGTTAAGCGTTAATTTTTCTTCTTGTTACTTTAATTTATCAACAATCATAAGATTTTTATTCAATTTATATACAGATCAAGTTTCTATCGCAAATAAAAACACAAGCACAACACATATGTACATGCATGTATCTAACTAGTTATTGAGCCTTGTATTTATTACAAGACCAAAGCTATAAAGAGCAGAGAAATTATTAGGTATAGGTGGGCCGGGTGTACCACGTCATCCATAGACCCAACTAATAAATTTATGCCAACTCAAAAAGTTTCTTAAAATTAAGGCACTAATTTGACAAAGGTTTAGCCTCACGTTACAAAGAAGGAGAATTTAAAGGGTAAGTCTTTAAATTTAAGCTATAATTGTGGTAGGGTTTTAGTAAATGTATCAAAATCCTTGAGTTGTCACAATTTAATTGATCGAGCCTATGGATGACATGGTACACCCGGCCTACCTAATAATTTCTCATAAAGAGCGACGTTCATCTTCATTTTCCATTTCCTCTTGTGCTGCAACTTCTTGGTGAACATGACTTTGTTCATTGTGCTCTGCAGAAACCTCCGAAGAGTCACCGGGATTTTGTATTTCATTAACCGAATGTCGTGAACTACCATCCATCCTTGAATCAACTACCACCAATTCGTCATCAGTTTCACTTGAAGTTCTTCTTCCGGAGTATTGTTTTGCTATCTCAATAAGTGTTTCCCAAAAGTAGCCTTCCGAAATGGCTAGAGCTAGCAACGCGGCACCCCAAGGGATGATAAAGAGACCTCCAAAGCTATAGGCGCACTAAGAGTAGGATTATTTCATGAATAGATTGGAATATCTACATTTGAAAATGTAAATTCACGTTTAAAGTACTTTTCTGAATGTCATCCATTATTTTATACTCCCTCACTTTCAAGATTGCCAATGATACATATAAGACACTAGAGGGGAGGCTTTCGGGAAATGCCTGCAAGAATTAATTGATCCAGTTGTCAAATATCATGTAACTGATTATCTGTTTGATGAATGAGACAGAAATTACTTACGAATCCCAATCCACCGGTCCTATACGTTGGTCCACTCATCATATATCCTGAACCATGTTTAGCAAGGAAGAGTCTGACATAAGGAATCTCATCGAAGATGGCCGCAACACCAGTGGCATTGTGCTCACTCCTTCGGACAGGTTGTGAAAATCAGCAATGGTGGTATATGGCTTCAGCTTGGACTTATCGAACTTCAACCTATTCTCTAGAAAGTCTCGTATGAAGGAACCATTTCGGTATCCAACATTGTAAACCTGTTGAAGTTAGTTGAAAATGGCAGTTATGTTAATTACTTTTGTGTGCAACCTGTTTTAACCAATCAGAAGCAAGATTTTGAAGAATATTTGTTCAACACACCAAGCTGAATCAAGCACCTAAATGAGGCGGTGGAAGAAGCAAGTAGAAGCTGACAATTGGAAGAGCCACCTACTTCACCTCAAGCTCAACCAATGGAATCTCTTCATTTGCTACTTGTACTGAATTTATCAATGTAAAGTTTTGATTTGATTTTAACTTTTGTTTTCGTGTAATCAGCTGCTCTTGGAACTCTAAGCAGCAACTTGTATTGCTTGGTGTATTTAAATCCATCCGAATGAATTAAGCTGGTATCAGTTTTTAACCAGCCTTTCAAAACTTCTCTGCTTCATTACTTAGTTCTGCTATCTCAAACCATTTTCAATTCCTTTGATTCATTTTGAACCGACAAAACCTTTTGATTTGAGCTCTTGGACGCTAACAAATGTGGGATGCAACCGATCTACTGTCAACATTGAAGACAAGCTAGCTGTACGTGTAACTTTGCATCAAGATATGTACCAAAACCAATCACATTACCAGCACAAATCTAGAGCAATCATTGACCACCAATTCCCCTGTTACAAGAAGACAGATTTTTAAGTTCCTAATAATTTTATTAGTGTCCAAATGTAATATGCGAAATCAGTGGTGGATCTTGACACTAAGCCTTTGGGGGGCCAAAAACTTACTGGTAAATAATAAAAAGCTCATGAAAATCTAAAACTGTGAGTAGTGCTCTTTTAGCATAGTAAAATCCTAAACAATTGAATCCGAACTAAATGTCTCCACAATTTCTCTTTCGATGTTATTAACCACTAATTCATCTGCAAGAAACTCATTAGCTTCCATCTTATTTCATAGTCTTGTTTTGACGATCTTCATTATTCATATATTACTGTGCTTGAACTTTTAAACATGACTACGATTCACGTAACATAAAAGTGAAGTTGATGCCTGGAATATAATTCCCATTTATCAATATCAAAATTAAAAGGTAATGGTAAAAGAGTAGAAGTACATACAATATCGCACGATTTTGTGATGAACTATCAATTATGAGTGAACTTTCTTGATTATTTTAGTAACTTAAAACTGAAATAAAAATATAAATAGATGTATAAATAATTAATTAATTCTATATTGGTAAAAATAAATAAGCTTTATTATTTTCTTTCTAAATTATTACCTTGTATAAAGTGGTCTAAATGGCCTTTTTTGTATGAAATAAATTTTGACTTGATAAGTGATTAATAGCTTTTGTTTTGTGAGAGTTCAAACTAGTAGAATGAAAAGAGTAACCAGAGATAGATGGATATGAAGGTAAAAATGACAATAAATCTGACTTTTGAATTAGCTTTTATTTGGTGTATAAAGGCTAGCTTGAGAACTAAAAGTCGAAGTTATAAAATTTATTAAGTAACATGTTATACCTATAAATTTTGTGACGGACCAATTGTCTTAAAACTTTGTAAGAGACAATTGGTAGGTTAATAAATTAGAAAACAATGATGTTGTATTAGTGTTTCCAAAATTCTACTAATATATAAATTTTTTTTTGTTTAACCAAGGGTATCCTTAGGCTTTTGGCTCAAGACTAATTCCTTTTAAGCTGGATTGACCCACTATGGGGGATAGAAGCTCTCCCAACAATGATTTTCTCTATTCATAAAACTCGAACTCGAGACTTTACTTAAGAGAAACTAGTGTCAAATCACTTGAATTAATTAATATATAAAATTAACACTGGGGAGGGGCCAATTTAAACATTTTTACTTGTAAGATATTAACAACATACTTGCATACGTACAATGGCGGCATTTTTTAACTTTTGGGAGGGGCCAAGCCAGCAAACCACACCCCGCCCCCCAACCCAACCAAACAAAAAAAGTTATACTACGTTCCGCCATTGCACGAAATGAGGTGACCCAAGTGAGTAAATTACATTTTTCACGATTTAAAATAAGATGTTAATTCAAAATTAGTAAAAGATTTACTCTGAGGAAAGACTAACGCTGAGAATGGATACCACTTGATCATCATTCATGCCAAGCTGTCGTCTAGGCGACCCTTCGAATCCTATATATGTTTGCGATATGGTGGCGTTCCATAATCCGAATGACGAGAAGATCGAAGAAGATGCATGACACAACGATGGTCAACCAAAGATCCCTGCTAAAAGGGTGTACAAAACTCCACTGCCTTTTTGGCTTTTCATGTTTGATAGGTACAATCGTAACTATTCCTAACTCTACTATGTAATGCAACGGGAAGTCTAGCTACTTACGATGTTCACTCGGTAACAATTGTGGTGTCTCCCACCACGGTATCAATAATCTAATTTACTCATGATAGAAGGAAAAAAATTAGAAACCAAAGGCAAATTTTCTATTTTAGAGAGATTCAATATATTTGTATACTTTGCATCTAGGTATAACTATATTAGTAATATTGTAGCTAAAATATCGATCTAATCTTGAGCTCAATATGGTGGAGAAGGTCATTATGTGTGCCATTGCATTTCCCTTCTTAAGTTATTTATGAAGGGAACATATTCATAAGAAAGATTGAAATCCAATTTCTTCACGGCAGCCTCGCCCTCGAATACATCTACGGAAAACCCTTTGCAGTGGGTTTCATTTGTACCGGGCTTCGTCTCTATTTTCACAAACTCGGTGAAGCCTACTTTCATAGAACACCTATTCTCAATTTGGTAATTATAGCCCAACCTTTGGTATTTTTGTTGAGTGTCCTGGCCGTATGATATTTTTAAGACCTGAGGTTGCTTCTCTGTTCATTGAATTCATTTCTCGTGAAATTCCCCGATCAGGTGTCCAATATCCAATGACTCGTGGTCCCTTTTTTAATTACATTGAAAATTTCAAGTGCCGAAGGTTGCAGCTCCCCATCAACCAAGTCAAACTCTCTAGCAAGTCCTTTGAACTTGGTGCTCAAGATTTTATTGAGAAATCTTGGACCAATCTTAGAAATACTCAAGTTTGCAAGATCTGTCACACTTCCATTGTCTGGATTCAAGTCACTAGGATTTAATGAAAAAATCTTCTCTGCTGCAATATGCCCCCAAACCCAAGATGTTTGATTCAGCAACCGAACTATATTAGAAATCAATAAGTGGATGTTCCTTTGCCATATGTTCTTGAAATTCTTGACAATTTTCGAAGTAGGCACGTGGGGTTTCACTCCAAGCACACCTTCCATTGAATCAATAACTGCAGGATCCATGTCTTTCATTAAATTGGATAAGCCATCAGTTATAACCCACGAATACCTTTCGCTCTTTATTCCAACCTTTTTTGCCAAGCTGAACAGACGAGACCCAAGGGAAACATTGGTTAAGTGCGCTAAAAATACCCTTGTCTGCATGGTCATCAACTCTTGAAATTTTGAAGTCTTCAGCAGAAGAAGAAATTTTGCTTTTGTATGCTAACTCAATCTCATATTCCTGCAATGACTCAATTAAGTAAGGAACTATATCACTACCGTATTCCGTATCTTCATGGTTAGAACAACTTGAGGTCACTGAAATTGTTTAAAAATGGCCACGATAGCTTTAATTTGATAAGCATCATCCAGAGCTGTTGGAATGAAGTAAGCATTTCGGATCAGAGAAATTGAAAGACTAGTTGCTGAAAATGAAACCATTGGAACCTGAGACATTTCACCTAGTTTAATCGTAAATCTAGCCTCAGCTGACCCTTGTGGCCCTAGAACGGCATGGACTTGCCTATTCTTCTTTAGCAAATCTACAACTATTCCATTCATAGAAATGATAAAATCATGATCAATCACATAATGCATGTTAATGATATAGAATCACTGTTTTAGAATTTAAGAAATTATAAATACGGCTAACTAACTTCTGCTTCAATAAAGATTTACCTGAAGAAGCTACACCAACGGTATCATATCATGTGCATCCGTCATATGTAGCACCAGCCTCATTCGATAATCAGAGTGGTCGTCGTAAAAATTCGAGACTGCCATAGAAATGCATAGATCAGCACCTAATGGCAAATCAATAACTACCCAACTCGTATGGAGGAGGTATTTGCTTCACTGTCGTCTCTCCTTTCCGACTTAACTTTTTTATGTTAATTTTAATTTAATTAATGGAAAACTTTGGTAGCTGTGTGTATCTCAGTCATATTACTCATTGGATTGGCACTGAATTTTTTTGACAGTAATTTATTATGTAAGCTGTTTCTTCCATCGCGGAGTATCTTCCCATCTATAATAGTTTAAGTTCCCATGACCACGAAAAAGATAAGCTAAAATGATAACAATTACACAAATTTGAAATGGTATACTCTCAAATGGGTTTGAACATTGGACACATTTTACATGCATAAACCTCATGGATAAAACAAAGTCTTAAAATTTGAATCCTGATCATTGAAATTACACTACAAGAAAAACACGGATTTACGACCGACGTTTGAGACCGCGATATTTTGAAATTGGTCGCAAAATGCACATTTGCGACTACGTTTGCATCCCACTTTCGGCGGTCGTTATTAGGCGGGTGGCAAAACATTTGCAGCCAAAAATGAAATCGGTGGCAAATTAGCGACCACAATTGTGGCCACTCAAAAACGTGGTCATAAAGTTTGATTTCGAAATTGACGAGTTTTGTGACTCATTTTATGACCACAAAGTGGTCACAAATTTTGCTACCATTATGTAGTAACCTCAAAATTGGTCGCAATTGAGGAGTAAAGGTAACATATTTTGCGATCTTATTTGCGACTGCTTGCATGACCAGATTCTTGTGACCATTTTGGGGTTACAATTTTGTGACCACTATTGCCATTGCACTTGTGGTGTCCATTTAATTTATTTTTAATTAATTATTACATATGAATTGATATATTTTACAATAATTTAAACATCATTAATAAAATTTATATTAAAATATTATTGATCAAATACATATTAATAGAAAATAACATGCAAAATATTCAACAATTAATTATAAAATATATAGTACAATATATTTACAATAGAAAGTGTGGCAATATCCAATAAAATAAAAATAAAATTTAATAGAAACTAATTTCTATAACAATGACCATTCTTTTCCCCATGACCTCGAATTAAAGCACATTATTATTGATCTCAGCTCCCTCCTCGACTTCATGGGCATGGAGGAATTTCTCCTACAATAATAAAATTAATAAATAAGTATGTAGTTTTAGAAAATTAATTAATTATATAACTTAACATCTTAATTAATTATTCAAGAAAGTAAAAACTAATAAGTGGCACCTATAATCTCTTACATTCAACTTTTTAAATGTAATAGTACTTTTTTCATTCATTTTTAACTTTTAATTGACTATTACCAAATTAAATATCAAAACAATATATCACATAATCCTTCAACTAAATAATAATATAAATTTATATATTGTACAATTGAAGTGAAAAATTCAATAAATTCACACCTGAAAAACTGAATAATTTGTAAAAATTGGGGATTAAGGCTTTTGGGTTCCTACAAAACCAAACAAAAAGGAAATTAGTAATTTAGTAATTTAATGAACCTTTGCTAATTAAGCATGCATGTATATATAAAATTAAAAGAAAGAACAAATTAAATCTTGAAAGAGAGAAAGAGAGAACAACCAAAGCCATTAAAGAAAAAAGGATAGATTATATATAAACTAGAGAAAGAACCACTTGAATCTTGAAAGTGAGTAAGAGAGAACAACCAAAACCCTTAAAGAGAAGAAGATTGATAAAAAATAAACAACCTAAGTTTTTAAAATGAAGAAGATTGATCTAAAATAAGAGAGGGAAGAAGAGAGGTTAGGTTAGGTTCGGAGAGAAAATAAAAAGAAAAGGAGAAGAGATTTTTTGAGAGAATGAGAAGGAAAGAAGGGTTAAAGATATATAAACCGGATTTTGCAACCGACAAAATGGTTGCAAAATCGGTCGCAAAGCCGTGAAAGTTTTAAATTTCAAAATTACAGAAAAAAGTGTAAAAATTTAGACGAAAAGTGGGGAAAAAGAGCCATATTAATTTCATTTGCGACCAAAGAAATGGTCGTAAAATTGGTTGCAAATCCGTGAAAAGGTTCAAAATTCAAAATTTGATGCGAAAAGTGCAAATTTTTTTTATAAAAAATGTCTATTGAATTGACATTGCGACCATTAACTCAACTTGGTCGCAAAATTAGTCACAAACATGATATTATAAATTTTTTTATAAAATTGTGATGGACATTGTAACCAATTTTGTAACCGACTTTGCATTTACTTTAAATAGTAAAAAATATGGTAACAATTGTAGTTGTAAACTTTTGCAACCAATGGTTATCGCAAAGATAGTAACAAATTTGCGACTACATTGACGTGGTTGAAAAATTTGCGACTAACGATGGAAAATTGCGACCACATCTAAACTGCCAAAGGGCACCAAAATCTCGCACCAAATTTTGCAACTAATTTTGCAACCAGGTTCTTGCTTCTTTGTTTCGTGACCATTTTTGCAACTTTTTGCGACCACTGGTCGCAAATATGTCGCATTGTTGGTCGCAATTTTGCAACTCATTTGTCGGTTGCAAATTTGGCCGTAGCAAATCCGGGTTTTTCTTGTAGTGTTAAGAATACAACATTTTTTTAATAGATATATCACATGATTTTTTGGAATGGAAATCGTCTACCCATGCCCCAACTTGTGCTCTATGTAAGCATATTTTCAAATAAACTATGATAGAAAATATGAATTAACCTTTATATAGAATCTTTTATCCCATAAAATCAACCAAGCAATTAAATTCAATTAACAAGAAAATTAAGAGCACTTATCTAGGTCCATTGCTCTAAACAATTAATTGAATAGAATCATAATTGAATAAAAGATTTGATCTTCTTAGATTTTTCCCTTTCTTCTTTCTTCTTTTATGTTTTCTCTGATGGAATCAGATGAAAAGTACATACTTTTCTAATAACTTGGGAATTAAGTTATCTTATCTTATGTTATGAAGAGAGAGTGGAGGGTTTAATCCTTATTTATATAAGAAACCCTAGGGCTTTAATTCCTTAAACCCAATGTTTATCATATGGGCCTTTTAATATTAAAGGCAACCCATTACATGGGCCACATTAATGTTTATTAAAATAAAATAAACTAACAATCTCTCACTTGGCCCATGTGATGACTTGAATATTCAACAACCATAAGTGCGCACCATATATTAAAATTTATCAAGTCATCGTCCTTAATTGAATTAAATTAATTGGATCATGGTGGTCACAAATCATATAATGACTTGATTCCTTCCATGTATCACAAAATTAACTCAAATAGGAATAGCTTTAATTGAGAGTAACCATAACTGAGAAAAATTATAATCCTCAACTTTAATGTCCTTAAAAACACAATTATTCATCACACAAGCAATACATGTACATAACCTAATGTGGATGATAAGTAATAAGCAGAAACATAAATATAACTTTAAATGAATTCATCCAGTATCATAACAAACCGAGCAAGTCTTCTTTATGTATATATACATAACAAACTATTATATTAACAAGGACTTGTTTATAATGTCCATCCTTTCAACATGGCCAGTGAAAATTTTGGAAGGTAAACCCTCATTTAACGGATCCGCTATCATCATGTTAGTACCAATATGCTCAATAGACACTGTATGTTTCTGCATTTCTTTTTTCACGGACAAATACTTTAAGTCCATGTGTTTAGCACCTTTCAAGTATTTGTCATTCTTAAAGAAGAAGACAGCTGCAAAATTATCACAATAAATTCTTAGCGGCCTAGTTATGCTGTCGACAACACAAAGCCCTGAGATGAAGTTCTACAACCACAATGCATGAACAGTGGCCTCAAAGTATGCCACAAATTCAGCCTCCATAGTGGAAATAACAATGGCAGACTACTTACCATTCTTCCATGATACTGCCCTTCCAGCCAATAGGAACAAGTAACCAAATGTGGATTTCCTTGAGTCCATACATCCAGCATAGTTTGAATCCGAGTAACCAATCACTTCAAGGTAATCTGATCTTCTATACATAAGCATATAATCCTTTGTGCCTTGTAAGTACCTAAGGACTTTCTTTATAGCTTTCCAGTGATCCATTCCGGGATTACTTTGATATCGGCCTAACATTCCCATAGCAAAACTGATATCCAGCCGAGTACATGTTTGAACATACATCAAACTCCCAACCATTGATGCATAAGGAATGGATTCCATAGCCTTTCGTTCCAAGTCATTCTTGGGACATTGCATTTGACTGAACTTGTGCCCTTTTTGAATTGGAAATATTCCAGTAGAACACTTTTCCATTCTGAATCTCTCTAACACCTTATTGATATAACCTTTCTGAGATAGTTTCAACAATCCTTGTGATCTATCACAGAATATTTTTATTCCTATCACATAGGATACCTCACCTATATCTTTCATTTCAAAATTTTTATAGAGATACATCTTTACATCATGTAACAGACTAGCATCATTTGCGGCAAGAAGAATGTCGTCAACATATAGGACTAATATAATGAACTTGCTCCCAATGACCTTCGTATAGATACACCGATCAACAGTGTTTTCTACAAAACCATACAACTTAATGGTATTATTGAACTTAAGATACCACTGTCAGGAAGCTTGTTTCAGTCCATATATTGACTTCTTTAACTTACACACCAAGTTTTCCTTTCCTGTGGTCGAAAAACCTTTTGGTTGATCCATATAAACTTCTTCCTCTAAGTCACCATTCAGAAAGTGGTCTTTACGTCCATTTGGTGGAGCTCTAAATCATAATGAGCAACCAAAGCCATAACAATCCTCAAGGAATCCTTCTTTGAAACTGGAGAGAAGGTGTCTTTATAGTCAATGCCACCTTTTTGAGTGTAACCTTTGGCAACAAGTCTAGCCTTATACCTTTCAATGTTACCTTTCGAATCATGTCTGGTCTTGAAGACCCATTTACAACAGACTCATTTTGAACCTTCAGGTAACTCGACTAGTTCCTAGACTTTGTTGCCATCCATAGATTTCAACTCTTCTTTCATTGCATTCAACCACTTTCTAGAATTATCACATTCCATGGCTTGTTTGAACGAGACTAGATCATCATTAATGCTCAAGTCACATTCATGCTCTAGTCACATTCATGCTCAAGTGAATAAACTACATAATCTTTTGAAATGGCTAATCTTTTTTGCCTTACAAGACCTCCTTAATGCCATTTCATGTTATTCATTCACTGCATGCTCATTTTCAACTTGTGCATCATTTACCGGTTCATCATTTACATGTTCCTCTTGTTGATTCGGAACATCATCACCTACATGTTCATTTTGTGGGTTTAGAACATTTATTTGTTGTTTTAATATGTTGTGTGACTTTGATATAACAAATGGAACAACAACTTCAAGAGAAGCACTAGATATAGGGCTTTTACCCTGAATTTCTTGAATATCCACCTTTCACTGAATTGGCCTTTTTTAATAAATCGTGCATTTCCAGACTCAACTATTCTTGTACTATGGTTAGGACAGTAAAATTTGTAACCCTTTGACTTTTCTAGATAGCCAATGAAATAACCACTAATGGTTCTTGCATCAAGCTTCTTTTTATGTGGATTGTATATCCTTACTTCTGCTGGGTAACCCCAAAATGTGCAGGTGCCTCAAACTAGGTTTTTTTCCTATTCACAGTTCATAAGGAGTCCTAGGAACTACCTTACTAGGAACCCTATTAAGCAGATACGTAGCATTCTTTAATGCATGCATCCACAATGATATGGGTACAGTACTATAACTCATCATACTCAAAACCATGTCCACAAAAGTACATTTCGCTTTTCAACTACACCATTTTGTTGTGGTGTACTGGGCATTGTATATTATGCACATATGCCCTTACTTTCAAGGAACTTTGTAGATGGACCTGGACATTGTCCACTCTCATCATATTTTCCATAATATTCACCACCTCTATCTAACCTCATAACTTTTACCTTCCTATCTAATTCCCTTTCACTTCGACAATAAATACCTTAAGGCATCCATTGATTGAGACTTTTCATGCAAATGATATATGTAATTGTTAGAGCTTAATTTGTATATATATTTGCATAATATTTGGATGGAATTAGACACTTTGGAGTTATAAGTTTGACTAATTAAGGTGTTTTTCCATTTGTAAGTGACAAAAGGAGATTGTACAAATTGCTTTAAAATGGTCATTTTTAGTGTCAAAGTGAAGAAAAGAGGTCGTTGAAAGGCCATAAGATTGGACATTGGACGACCCAGAAATTATGTCTTTAAAAGTGAATTCCGCAACTATGGTCGTTGGGTGACCCTGGCAGGGTCGCTGAGTGGCCTATTTTGGCAAAATTAACCAAAATTCTGAGATTCAAGGAATCAATTGAGCAACGCCATTCTTCAACTAGATTTAACTTGGACAGCTAATGAAAAGACTCTACACGCGCTTTTGACTCAGTCAAAAGCAGGAAAAGACTCTTTTGCCCTTAAATAATCTTGGAGAGAAAAATTTACACTAGGATAAGCTAGTAATTTCATAGGTTGAGCTTTATCTATAAATAAGCTCATTCTTGCTCATTTTCAGGACTGAGAAGTTAGTTAGTTAGAGAGCACGAAATTGTAGTGGATTTTCTCTGATTTCAAAGCTTGTAGAGAGAGAATGAAGCTTCCATCCATGGAGGTTTCTTTCTCAACAAAGTGTAACTAAATTTCTTCATTCAATCTAGCTTTCAATTGTCAATTTCTCTTCAATCATGGTAAGATCTGAACTTAAACAACTTTAATTGAATTTTATTCATCTTCTTTCTATGCAAATTGATCTTGAATTGATAGAAGATCAAGTAATTCTAGGTATTTCTAAGGAATGGTGGCCACATTGCTTGGGTTGCCTAGATTACTAGTTAATTGGCTAAATTACTATCATGATCATAGGATTTAGCTAAAGAATTGACAAACCAAGCTCCATTCAAACTTGAGGAAGAAGAAGATCAAAGTTTAATCTAAGACGTTGAGTTTAGGTTGCTTTGGATGGCTAAGATCACTTAGATCTTCATGCTCTCTTGTGAGTCTTTTACATTTGCTGATAAATGAGGGATTTGTAGGAGAAGAAGTTAGGAACAAGCCAGAGCTAGCCTAACTTTATGTTTAAGAAGTGATAGGACTAGGAACAAGCCGGAGCTAGCCTAGTTACGCCATCTATAACTCAGTTAGAGGTTATTTTGATCAATGATCTATAGGTTGAAGAGAGAGATGCAATTAATCGCTAGGTTGAAGACTTTATTAGATTGATATCTTGTTGTTTGTTACCTTAGTACTTTGATTACTTAGATTTCTGTTTGCAACTTCATTTCTCTATTTTCTTAGATTTAATTACTCAAATCTTACACATAAAACCCCCAATTTACTTTTGTTACTAGTTTAGTGCTTGTTTCAATTATTTCTTACTTGTTTGTTAAGTGTAAAGGCAAAAGAAGAGAAAAGAGTGGATACTGCTCCTTGTAGGATCGATCCTCACTTCCACTAATACTAATATTTGAGTGAGGTTATTTTTTTGGAATTGTCACAACAATCTTCTCCAACAAGATGGTGCCGTTGCCGGGGAACACGGTTGTTTCTACTTGGTTTCTCTCTTTACCTTTCATTGATATATTCTATTTTTGTGATTTTTCTAATTCTATTTGCCTCTGTTTCTGTACTTATAAATTGACCTTGTTGTGTGTTCGGTAGTATAAAAAAATTAGGAATACTTGTTAGTAAGTGTGATAGTCAATTTTGTGTGAATACTTGCTGTTTGGTTAGGAATTTAGTTGTTGTGTGTGTTACTGCCCCTGTTTTTCGTGATTTTCTTCTGTTTTGGTTAGCTTAGAACTTGTTTGCTATTTTGTTTGGTTTCATTTTAGCTCCTTTACTTGTTTCTTCTTTTGTTTTGCTTTTGTTCCTTTTGATTCTTCTTTTGTTCTTTGTGCATTTTGTTGAAATTTGGTAAAAAATTAAGTTACACTAGCTGAATCTTCTTCTTTAACAAGTGAAAGTGGTATACAAAGTGCAGAAGATGTGGCTCAAAGTATAGTTCCAGCTAGGGAGCTGACCATGCAAGAATATGGAGCCTTAATGGTGAATCATCAATCGTTGTGTATTCGGTTACAAGAACTGGAAGCTCCATTTGAACTCAAGACCAATCTAATTCATTTGTTGCCTAAATTCCATGGACTAGTAGGGGAATGTCCTCACTCTCATTTGAGGAAGCTCAAAGTTGTTTGCTCAACCAACAAACCTACGGGTATTACGGAAGAACAAGTGCTCTTGCGGGCTTTTCCTTTTTCTTTGTAGGATGCAGCTGGCAATCAGCTTTATTCTTTGGCATCCCCGAAAAGAAAGGGGTTTAAAAGATTAGATTGGTATTATCCAGCAAATCGAAAGGGAAAGTCTTTATGAATATTGGGAGAGATTTAAAAGATTGGTAGATAGTTGCCCTCATCATCAAATAGATAACCAAAAATTGATGCAACATTTTTATTAGGGACTTATGGATTTTAATCGTAACCAGTTAGATACAGCAAGTGGGGGAGCACTTCTTGCTAAGACTCCTACTAAAACCAAGAGACTCATTCAAACTATGCCACCAACTCTTAACAATTTGACAACCGAAGCGTGAAAGCATTACCCCGAGGAGTTCATGAGGTAGAACATTCTGCCTTGTAGCAACATATGGCCATGAACAATCAACATCTTGCCAGATTATCTTCCTACATTATGGGCTCTCAAGCTACAAATATTGGTACTTATCAAGCATGTGGTATTTTTGCTATGACTAGCCATCCAACTGATGCATGCCTTGCTTTAGGAGATGATACAAATGAGGAATACAAGGCCATTGGTTACAACAATTTCGAAAGGAAATATGACCCCTTCTCTCATACTTTCAATCCGAGATGGAGAGATAATCCAGCATTAAAATATGAAAAATCTAATGCTCACTTTCAACAACCAAGAGCTCCATTTCAACCAAGATAACAAGTACCATTCCAACCAACTTCCAATGTGCATAATCAACCCTCACAAGTTTGGCAAGAGCGGCCATCATCTTCCAATACTTCAAATGATAATCTTATTTCTCAATTACTTGGGGAAGCTATGGAACAAGAAAATAAACAAAGAGAGATAGAGGTGGATATGAAACAACTAAAGGTTAAAATGGCTCAATTAAATAGTAAGATGTCTCAAATTGCAACTTCTTTGAACAAGTTAGAATCGAAGAAATCAATTCGGTTTCCTTCCCAACCTTTGGTGAATCCTACGGAACCAGCTCATGCTATTCATCTTAGGAGTGGTAAACAATTGGGTAAAGCTACTATTCCAAACTCGATTGAAGAATATTTAGAGGATAAAGTTGAAATTTGGCCACCAATTGCCAAGGCAAAAAAGCCTAGCGCCGTGTAGCTCAATTTCCTTAAGGTGGACGCCTAGCAACCATCCCCAAATTTAGACTCAACAAGCAGTGATTCCAACCCATTCAAAGCTCCTAAGGGAAGTTTTCATAAGCCAACATCTAGCTTTGTTTCACCATTACCTCTTTGGCTTCAACCATCCGAGGATAATCAAGATGACATGCCAAGTTTTACAAGGTGTAATAATGATCATGAGGCATTACCTTCTACCATACCTCAAGATCCGCAAAGTAAGACATCAAGAGCTTCAGCAAAGCCCTCCCAAGAACCTTATACTCCAGCACCATTTCCTTCTAGACTAGCCAAGAAACCCAATAAGGATATGGAGAAAGATATATGGGATATCTTTAAGAAAATTCAAGTGAATATACCTTTGGTGGAAGCTATCAAACAAGTCCCAACATATGCAAAATTACTCAAGGATTTGTGCACAAATAAAAGGAAGCTAGAAGGGTATGAATGTGTGAGGATGAATGAGAATGTATTGATTGTCTTTCAAAGGAAGCTACTGGTGAAGTGCAAGGACCTAGGATCCTCCTCCATTCCAATTACAATTGGAGAGACCAAGATGGACAGAGCTATGTGTGATCTTGGCACTTCAATTAATCTCATACCTTATTCGGTTTATCTCACCATGAATCTTGGACCATTGATAGAGATCGGCATCACCATTCAATTAGCCGATAGGTCCATTGTTTATCTCGAGGGAGTGGTGGAGGATGTCTTAGTTCAAGTTAATGAACTTGTATTCCCAACTGATTTTTACATCTTGAGAATGGAAGAGAATGATAGCATGGCAGTTCCCATTTTTCTTGGGAGACCATTCCTTAGAACAGCAAGGACAAAGATAGATGTTCATGAAGGGATTCTTAAAATGAAGTTTGTTGGCCATATTGTGACTTTCAATATCTTTGAAGCTAGGCAATATCCGGATGATGTTCATGCTATTTTCTCTATTGAAGTTATTGATACTTTGGTTGAAGGTATGTTTCAATTAACAAAGAAAGATTTTTTAGACATGGTACTAAGTAATTCGGTCATGTTGGCATCATTTGATGAGCTTGAGATTATGCCGAGTGATGATGATACTAAGATGGTTCATGCACCTCAAGAGCCATCAATGAGCATAAAGTTTGAAGATCACGTTTTTATTGATGAATGGGACTTGGATAAGGAGGCTGAGGAGTGGAGACCAACCGAACAACAATAGGCAATCGATAACTTTGTGAATTCAAGTTTCGATGCTCATAAGTGTGTTCCATCATTTTCCTTTATGATAGAAATGGCGTCAAAGAATAATTACCATACACCAACAATTTTTGAAAATGCACTAAAAGAGCTTAATTTCGAGAAATGCATGGTACAAAATTGTAATGTCCCTTTATCTACAACAAGTGTGGGGGAGAATATGAATCTCAACACCATCCAAGAACCAGCCCTACCCAAGTGTGATGACACAACAATTGTGGAGTGTTATTCTATTGGTGATTCGGATTTTTTTAAAGTTGAACCATTCTTTGAAATTTTGACATGTGGTGGTTTGAGGACAAAATCTTTAAGGGTTCCAAGACTTGCAAATCTTTAAAGGAGCTGTTCCATACTCACTCATGGACCCAAGCTAAACTTTTGTGCTCAAAGACACTTAAGCAACAACCAAGGATAGGCACAGCAATGGCATTGGCCATACTAGCATATCATGGTGTTTTAAGCCACTCATTTGGTTGATTCATTCTCTTATACTTACATATCCTTGTGCTTTATTATCCATATGTTTTTGAGTTTCAATCTTACCTTCTTTTTGCTATTAGGTGGTAGGATCCACCTTGACAAGGCTAAATGATAAACACGTCTAGCCAAAGATGTTAAATATAGGAGCTAGTTGGAAGGCAACCCAATAATTTCATCAGGTTCTAAGTTTCTTTTTGTTTTACTTGTTTTTCTTACGTGTGCAATTTCTTTTGTAGGTTTGAAATAAGATGACAATAGGCTATAGAGATCATCTACTTCACCAAACTTTTGGGGAGTAACTCTTGACCCTTACATTCTAATCATTTTATCCATTCTTTCATTGTTTCATTTCATTTATTCATTGTGGGGTAATATGTTTGATAAGTATGGAGGAGGTGAATTCCATGTCAATTGTTTCTTGCTCATGCATTTCATGTCTTAGTATGTCATGAGCATTGTACTTTAGCATTTGCTAATTTCCTTTTGTTTAATGTTTTAGACGATGTGTTTCTATTTTTGTTAACATTGGACTTATGGTATGTCTTCTCTTTTCCTATCTTTTATGGTACTTTATCTTAGAGCTAATCAATGCCAAACTCAATGTACCTCTCTTAACTTTCTTATTGTTTGTTACTTGAGTTTGCCTTTATTTTACACACTGAGGACAATATGTCTTTCAAGTTGGGAGGATGAATGCATGGCATTTCAATTTTCTATTTTAATAATTGTTTTTGTTTCTCTTCAATTAAAAGAAAATTCAAAGTTTTTTATGAATTCCTTGAATAATGATACTTGAATTTCATGATAGATTGATATGCTTATCAATTTGTTGATTTGTTAGGAAATAAAAGTTCTTAGTTTGATTGTTATAATTGGATAATCACTTTTCCACTTAGTCATTAAGTGTGTTGACTTTTCTAATGTGTATAGAATTGAATAAGGTAATGATTTTGTGTGCAAACTTAAGAGATTAATTTGAGCCTAATGAGATTGCACCCAATCTCTTTTCCTGGATGAGTGAATTACTTGCTTCAATGCATACATTGTTTCGAGAATTTGCTTTTACACTTTTTCAAGACTACATGAATGTATGTTTGCATTGGAAATGACAAAGGCACTTAGAAATGAGTTTGAGCCTAAAAGACCAACCATGACAAAACCAATTTAGAAACCTTTTGAGCTTAAATGGATTAATTGGCCTTATTTCTTTCATGAGCCACATTGACCAAATAACCTAAGCCTTAAAAGAAAAACCAAGATTTGTCCCCATCTTTTAAGTGGTGGAATTAAAGGCTTGAGTTTCACATTTTTGTTCTTGGTGATTGGTTGACAAGAAATAAGTGTGGGGGAAAACCTCCATCCATTGGTGTGGTCAAAATAATAAAAAGGAAATGAAGAATGAAGATGTTCCAAAAGAATTGAAAACTGAAAATTGTGTGTGCCAAAGTGAAAACCGAAAATGGAAAAGAAGGCATAATCAAAGGAAAAATGAACATTTCCTTTCATAAAAGGAAGGAAAAAGAACCATAGCTAATGGTGAAAGTTAAAAGATCGGAAATGTTGATCAAACCAAGTGAAGGGCTATTACTTGAGCCATTTGTCCTTGAGAATCAAGCTGAATTTTTACCATTTAAGAGATGATTTTGAAATCTTTTCTTTTCCTTGGCAGCTCACTTACCTTGGCCCCATTACAAACGAATGAAAGACCTTTCGATTCATGCATTCATGCATCTTTGAGTAGTGGAGAGTAAGTGCATTTGCAAGCATATAGTAAACTTGTATGTATGTGAAGTATGTGTGGTCCTAAATTGCAAACACTTAAGGGAGGAAGAAGTGGGAAAACAAGGAAGAGTTACCTTGTTCATGCATATGTGCATTTCGAAATTGATACATGCTTATTACTTCTCGGACTTGTAATTTTCTCAATTTTCCTTGATCTTGCTAAGTGTCTTTATATTTCTATCCAAGTTGACATTTTGATTTGTGTATCCATCTTGAGTGTGATTTAAGTGTTGCTGTTTAGAGAAAGTTTTCTTAGGTAGATTTCATTTGTTTAAAAAGTTGTAGTTTAGATTTTGTTTTCTACTCTTAGGTTTGTTTGGGGACAAACAAAGTCTAAGTGTGGAGGAATTTGTTAGAGCTTAATTTGTATATATATTTGCATAATATTTGGATGGAATTAGATACTTTGGAGTTATAAGTTTGACTAATTAATGTGTTTTTCCATTTGTAAATGACAAGAGGAGATTGTGCAAATATGCTTTAAAATGGTCATTTTTAGTGTCAAAGTGAAGAAAAGAGGTCGTTGAGAAGCCATGAGATTGGACATTGGACAACCTAGAAATTATGTCTTTAAAAGTGAATTCCGCGACTAGGGTCGTTGGGTGACCCTGGTAGGGTCGTTGAGTGGCCTGTTCTGGTATAATTAATCGAAATTCTGAGATTCAAGGAATCAATTGAGCAACGCCCTTTTTCAACTTGATTTGACTTAGACAGCTAATGAGAAGACTCCACACGTGCTTTTGACTCAGTCAAAAGTAGAAAAAGACTCTTTTACCCTTCAATAATCTTGGAGATAGAAATTTACACTAGGATAGGCTAGTAATTTCATAGGTTAAGCTCTGTCTATAAATAAGCTCATTCTTGCTCATTTTTAGGACTGGGAAGTTAGTTAGTTAGAGAGCATGAAATTGTAGTGGATTTTCTTTGATTTCAAAGCTTGTACAGAGAGAATGAAGCTTCCATCCATGGAGGTTTCTTCCTTAACAAAGTGTAACTAAATTTCTTTATTCAATCTAGCTTTCAATTGTCAATTTCTATTCAATTATAGTAAGATCTAAACTTAAACGACTTTAATTGAATTGTATTCATCTTCTTTCTATGCAAATTGATCTTGAATTGATAAAAGATCAAGTAATTCTATGTATTTCTAAGGAATGGTGGCCACATTGCTTGGGCTTGCCTAGATTACTAGTCAATTGGCTAAATTACTGTCGTGATCATAAGATTTAGCTAAAGAAGTGACAAATCAAGCTCCATTCGAGCTTGAGGAAGAAGAAGATCAAAGTTAAATCTAAGATGCTGAGTCTAGCTTGCTTTGAATGGCTAAGATCACTTAGATCTTTATGCTTTCTTATGATTCTTTTACATTATCTTAAAAGTGTGGGATTTGTAGAAGAAGAAGTTAGGAACAAGTTAGAGCTAGCCTAACTTTATGCTTAAGAAGTGATAAGACTAGGAACAAGCCACAGCTAGCCTAGTTACGCCATCTATAACTCAGTTAGAGGTTATTTTGATCAATGATCCATAGGTTGAAGAAAGAGATGGAATTGATTGATATCTTGTTGTTTGTTACCTTAGTACTTTGATTACTTAGATTCCTGTTTGCAACTTCAATTCTCTGTTTTCTTATATTTAATTACTCAAATCTTACACACAAAACCCTAATTTACTTTTGTTACTAGTTTAGTGCTTGTTTCAATTATTTCTTACTTGTTTGTTAAATGTAAAGGTAAAAGAAGAGAAAAGAGTGGACACTGCCCTTTGTGGGATCGATCCTCACTTCCACTAATACTAATCTTTGAGTGAGGTTATTTGTTTGGAATTGTCACGACAATCTTCTCCAACATGTAACTATACCGTGAGTAGTCATCAATTAAGCTGATAAAGTATCTTTCACCATTCTATGATAGAGTGTCAAAAAGACCACAAATGTCAGTGTGCATCAACTCAAGGAGTTGAGTACTTCTTGTGGCTAGATTCTTTGATATGTGACTGGTTTACTTTCCTTTAATGTAATCCACACATATAACCCAATCAGAAAAATCCAAGTGAGGTAAGATATCATTTTTCACTAACCTCAAAATCCTTTCATTGGATATGTGAACCAATCTTTGATGCCACAAGAAAGCAGAGTGTTCATTATGTGCATTACGTTTAATACATATATTTTGATCAACATGAAATAGGGATTCAACAAAATTTACATCAAGATTGAAACGATATAAACCATCAATCAAAGTACCAAATCCATAAAAGTACTTTTGTTTACATAATGAAAAATTACCGTTTCCAATCTTAAAGTTAAAATCCAAATCATCCAACTTTCTAATAGAAACTAAATTCGTAGCATATTCAGGAACATAAAGACACTTTTCTAGATCTAGGTGACAACTAGTGTCAAAGATCAATCTGTTAATCCCAATTCCTTCTATACGTGCCTTCATTCTGTTCCCCATATGCAAAAGCTTTTTATTTTCACTTATGGGTTGGATTGAAAGAAATTCCTTTCTTTTTGAACCAAGCCTTTCTCTTTGGATAGTCCTTCTTGAGATGACCAATCTTTTTGCATAAGAAGCATCTCACTTCCTTATGGACTTGGCCCTCCTTAACTTTCAATGGAGCCTTATCCATTTTCTTGTCCTTACTACCTGGTTTAACCTTGCTGCTATTATCTCCCTTATGAATCGTGAGATGGATAGTTTGTTTCTTTATGTTCTTCAACCTCCCTTCCTCCTGAATCAGCATGGCCTTAATTTCTTGAAAGTTCCATTTTTCCTTAATGAATTATAATTCACTTGGAACTAGCCAAACTCTAGAGGAAGTGAGTTGATAATAAATTGAACAAAAAAAGACTCACTTATATCCATTCCCAACGACTTCAGCTTAGTCGCTAGATTTGCCATTCCCGTCACATGATCATGAATGGGCTATGATCAGTTAAATTTCTTAGTTGTCAACTCACTCATTAAACTCCCAACAATGGGCTTGTCAGCTATGTCCGATTTAGAGTATTTTTTAATTTTTTGCATAAATTCTCGTGCATTGTTTGTGTTGGGCATTGATGGCTTAACATTTTCAACCATCGACGACATTCGCATCAAGTTCAAGCTTAGCCTATTGGACCTTTCCCAAGCCTCATAAAAAGACTTGTCATCAACCATACTGTCCTCCGTAATGGCTCAGGCTTTTCATCTGTAATATGGCTAGGTCCAAATCCATAACACTTAATTGTAACTGAATTTGTTCAAACCAATCCCCATAGTTCAGCCCATTGAACTTAACAATTCCATTGCCCATAGCAAACGAGTTGTTATTTGCTATAAACACAAGCTCACACATTAATGCTTTGAATACCCTTAATGGATTTAGACAAATTAATAATAACTTTAAATATGCATTTGAGTTCACCTTTAGGTGATACCTAAAAACATAATTTATAATGATGCCAACTTAAATAAACTTTAACAGACAATGAAACATACTCAAATAAATATGCAAGTCATCTTTGGATATACAAACATATTCATCAAATATGTCAATTAGTCTTTTTTATTGTCACTTCATAAGCAATGGTCTACCTTTGGGTGACATCCTAACAGTATAATTAATGAATTTCAATTATACATTCCCTTTATATCATTTAATGGCATCAATACATGAATAATTGAAAGCAAACAATTAAATGTCTAAATATCTTTTCAAGCTAAGCTACTTTGGTGACTAACAAGCTTTTCATGCAATAAACATTTAATTAACCATCCTTAGTCTCCCAAATAAAACTTTAATTATGGAAAAATAACAATGAAATTTTCTCTTTATAATTCCATCGTCATGGTCACACATAGCATATAAAATATATACAATTCATATAACCAACAATTTTTTTTAATATACTTTTATTCAATGGAGCATATGATGGGGTTTATCCCTTTTGCTCAATTGATCATAAATTTGTAATAAATAAAAAAAAATACAATTCAATTGCAAGAAAATAAAATCCATTCACAAGAAATTATAAACTTTAATTCTTGCAACAGATTTAGCAGAAGCATTAAAATAATAATTTCTTTAATGTGTTCTAGAATTTTAAGAATATCAATAATAATAATAATCTTTCATGGTGATTCTACAGGTTTATAACCTAAGTTCTGATACCAATTGTAAGCATATTTTCAAATAAACCATGATAAAAAATATAAATTAACCTTTATATAGGATCTTTTATCCCATAGAATCAACCAAACAATTAAATTCAAATAATAACAATAAATAAAATTAACAATAAAATTAAGAGTAGTTACCTAGATCTATTGCTCCAAACAATTAATTTAATAGAACCACAATTGAATAAAAGATTTGATTTTCTTGGATTTTTTCCTTTCTTCCTTCTTCTTTTAGGCTTTCTCTGATGGATGAGAAGTACGTACTTTTCTAATAATTTAGGAATCAAGTTATCTTATCTTATGTTATGAAGAGAGAAGGGAATATTTAATCTTTATTTATATAGGAAACCCTAGGGTTTTAATTCCTTAAACCCAATGTCCATCATATGAGCCTTTTAATATTAAAGTCAACCCATTACATGGGCCACATTAATATTTATTAAAATAAAATAAACTAACACTCTATACATCCGAACACGTCATGTATCTCATTCACTTAACTCAACTTGTTTCTTATTTAGTTTTAGGGTTTTTTAAATAAAAGTTTCTAAAACTATTCTAGAGAGAAAAAAGACCCTCTATGATAAAAATTTAACCTCAAATTAAAATTTTTCAACTTTCAAATTAATTTTCTATGTTTATGATATTATTGGAGTAGGGTATTAGTTTAAATAATGATTTTTTCTTAGTTTATTTTACTAAAACCAATAAGGAAATAAAATGAGTTAAATGAATGAGACACATGATAGACTGTAGTGTATGTGGTGTATGAAATACAAAGTGAGGCATTGAGATAAAACAAATGATTTCAATTCGATTTTTGGTGGAATGACTAACTTTAAATCAGAAGAGAAATATCTTAACTCATTGCTACAAGTCAAAGTTATTAACTCTCGTTAAAACTTCAAGAGTTGTTAATGAAAATTGTAATTTGCCAAAAAGTTGATCGCTTTAAAGTTGAAGTAG